>OY970829.1:66951527-67700513 GCA_963853835.1 Calendula officinalis | reverse complement strand
AGAAACTAGTCATAATACTAATTTGATCAATTGTTAAGTTTGAGTATTCTTTTAATTAAAGTGGGCCTGTTTGACCCGTTTGGGTATTTTGTTAATTAAAGTGGGCCTATTTGACCCGTTCGGGTATTTTGTTAATTAAAGTGGGCCTATTTTGACCCGTTTGGGTATTTTGTTAATTAAAGTGGGCCTATTTGACCCGTTTGAGTATTCTTTTAATCAAAGTGGGCCTATTTGACCCGTTTGGGTATTTTGTTAATTAAAGTGGGCCTATTTGACCCGTTTGGGTATTCTTTTAATTAAAGTGGGCCTATTTGACCCGTTTGGGTATCTTTAATTAATTAAAGTTGGGTAAAATTGAATAATTTTACAAGAATGAATCGGGTTTGACTTTTGTAAGTCAAAATGTCAAATTGGGGGTTATATAAATGTAAGTTTTAGATTGTATACTTGTTGTTATGATATTATAGTGTATTGTATAGTTTTGCACATTTCGGGTCAAAACGGTTATTAATTCGGGTGTTTAATTGTGTTGCAGGAAAGGGTAAAGGAACTCAGTAACATAAGACCACTGAGTATCAAGGAGCTTTTGCTAAAGTGTGTGGATTTATAACCATTAGATAGTATAACTTGCAATGGTTTCGGGTTCCACTTGGGTTAGTGCAGTATATGCAAGATTTTTTATCTGCAAAATTGTTTTCGATACGGTTCTTGTTTGGGTGTTAGTTAATTAGATGTTATGTGTAATTAACTGCAATATGTGCATGATACACTGAAGAGGTCAGCCCGTGCAGTTAGTGGCTGAGCATCGTTAGCTATTGGAGACAATATCAGGATTCCCTGGACACGGGTAGGTCGAGGAGCACTGGTATTGTACCAAGTAGCTTAGGGCTATCGGTAAACTGTTGTTGGGCCGACAACAGTTGTGACTTGGGCCGAACTGCCGTGCCTCTGGTTATTTGCTAGTTGCAAAGGGTGTTAGTTGATTAAGGGTGATAACTTAAATTGTTGTAGTTATACAATTTAATGTTTATAATTTCATTCACTTAGCGTTACGCTAATCCCTCTCTTGTTGACTCTTTACAGGTTTGACTGGGTGGACTTTAGAGTTGGGATTTGAAGGAAGGTTTTGTCAATTACTCTGATATTTTAGTAAAATGGTCAAGCCTTGGATTTAGTAACACCGGATATTTTTAAAATAGTTTGTGTTGGTTTGTAAATTAGTAATGGTTGGTAAGTCTTTTGATAAATTGTGTTAGTTGGGATTGCTTCCGTTAGGTTAAAGTGTTTTTAAAAAAAATGGCTTGAAATTTTGTGGTGTTACAACTCGAACCCCTGACCACAAGGTTTAGAGGCAAACACTATACAACTAGGCCAAATACATTTTTGTATCCATAAAATTCACAATTTCAACAACATAAATTAAACGGTATTATAAATAGCAAAATCAACAGGTTATTCTTTAGAACTTAATATTATTGTTTCAAGTTAATATTATCAATGCTATAATATATACTCTCTTTGTCCCCTAACAAATTCTTATTTCTCTCTTTTGGCATAAGTTTGTAGAAGACGATTAATAATAGAGTCTTGATAATAATATTTATTAAAATATAAATTTTATTTAAAGAAAGAATGATAGTTAGTAATGTGTCCTTAGTTTAGAAAATATTATTTTATTAAGATGCTGTTAAATTTGAGAAATGAAAAAAGAAATTAGGACAAAAATTTGTAATATTACCGCTAAATGTTGTCTATAAGTGCATTAAAATTTGTACATTAACCAATAACTACCCTGCATTTTAGGTATCACGTATCCATTAATAAAAATATGATTTTCTAAATCAAGTAATAATTTATTATTAACAACCTTTAACACTGTTATTATCAAAGCTAAAAAAAATTATAATACGGAGTAAGAGATAAAAAGATCTAGTCACACGGATATAACATGACAGCAGGGAAGTTGTCGGTTGTATTTCAATTTGTTAGTAAGTACACATGTTGCTAGTAACTCTTCTAAGAGCATCTCCGATGCAAGCGTTTGCAAAACTTTTTACTTTTTAGGTACGTCATTTGAAGGTAAATGACCTTTAGCAAAAAGTTTTTTGCTTAAAAACTTATTATTCTCTAACTCTTTCTCAACATATAAAAAAAGCTTTTATGCAAATTAATATGAATTTGACCAAAAATTTTTTGAAAGCTTATTATCAATATTCAATAGAAAATCTAGGTGTCAATTTCAATTTTTTTTGCAATGACATAAGCACTGTCTACGCGCGCTCTAAGACTCTTTGAAAGTACACTCTTCATAGATTTAGATGTGTAAGAGTGAAAAATATGATAATTCATTTCTACACCATAACTTTTAATGTCTATACCACACAGTACAACTTTGAATCTTTGACATATACAACTAAACTAAATAATAATCGTAGTATAAGCAATAAAAGTTGTGTTGTAAAAATCTCCCCTGAAAAATATCTATGAACTCATAGCTACTGAATTCACCATGCCATCACTAACATACATACATCATTCTATGACATGTCTTGTCCATCATTCTATGACTTGTACATTGTGATCACATGGATATGTCTGGGTTTTGCTAACGTCATATTGAATTAATGATCGACAGGTGTTGAAAAAAGCAACGAGGGGACCGGTTGAGAGAGAGAGAATTTGGGTACGTTTTTTTTAACAGCAAAAAGGATTAATCGCAGGCGAACTTCGGCATTGCCATCACCCACCCCGACCAACCATAAAATTCATTATATTAAAACAACCACCAGTATATAGTATCAATACACCAACTATACAGCATTAAAGAAAACATAAAACATAGAACCCACACCTTAGTTTTCGCACCTAATTCATAAATAAGAAAAAACCCCTACATATTAGATTATAAAATATAAAAAGCTATCTCCCTATGCAGTTAGAATTTGGGTACGTAATTTGAATGAGTTGGGCACCTATGGCTATCCCTAAACAACCTCTTTATATTTTTTTAGAAAAATGGTAATAAGTGTTCTTAAGTTAATAGTTAAGTGAAAATAAAAAGCTTTAATTTATTATAAATTAACCATAAAAATAACCGCCCCTGAATTTCATAACCATCTCGAAGTAGTTATGCTTCAAGACTTGTACATTCGTACTCTTAACCATTGTCTTAAGGGCATTTCTTAGCAAAACCCTATTTTTAAAATGGCTTTTGCTATGTATCCTTGAGAAATTTTTAAGATGATGTATACAAAAAATATTTAATAAATCACTCAATTTTTTTTCTATGCAAAGGAAGTTAGCTGAAATATTATTTTTTGATAATTACATTGTAGACAAGCAAAATGTGGAAGATTTGATTACTTACACTTTTACATTTAATATATGTGTATATTTCGTATATAATAATCAGTTTAAACAGTTTATGTCTTTTATAAACCATGTTGGTTTTGTTTGTGATAAGATCATTCTCAACCATTACACAAACTGATACCGTCAGTTGTTGTCAAATCAACGTCACGTCAGCTCACCCTCCAACCGACATGCAACTGACGTACTCATGCCAACAATACACTTCCCTTTAATTTTTTAGGACTCACCATTACAAAAAACACACACACACAAAATACCCCTTTGGGCCCACCCACCAACTCACGAACCCTCCTCCCTCTCATCTTTAAAGTGGCGGATGAAAAACTAGCGGGACAAGTGACGGGGAGTGCCAATGGTTTGGGTCTCGCCGGTTTCAAGAACGGAGGAAGTGATAGTCCCGTTAAGAGTGCTCTAATATGAGTAAATTAATTTGTACGTCGTTACAGATTGTTAATGTGTATAATGAGTGTAATGTTTCACGCGCGTTGATTCTTGTCTTCTAAATGTATATATATTTTACATGTAGCTTAAGATTCGGTTTGGAATATATTATTGATAATGACAGTCCTTATGGCTGTCATTAACATGCATAAAACAGTTGTACATTCATTAAAAGAGTAGTGATCCTAAAATTCAGGGGCGATTTGTAGATTCATTTTGCCTTCTTATTGACAGCCCTTAGGACTGTAATTATCATTTTCATTAATTTATTTACTTCTAATTTATGAATAAAAAATGGTATCCTGGTCATATTTTTGTAGTTACAATAACAAAAATACTATTATGAGCGGTTTCTTATAATTGCAAGATATATTGCAAAGTAGGAGAAGATGTATATTTTATAACACTTAAGGGTTATTAAGTTCTTAATTAATTTTGAAAAATTTAGAGTTAAGTTATTTGGTAATTATCTCTTTTCAAATACGCGTTCCATAAATATGTAAGAGCTTATTAAGTACGGTAAGTCAATTTTAGTTAAGATCATCTCCGCTGCACTGTTTCTTTGCTATATTTTGGTCGTTATTTAATACTCTCCGTCCCACAAAAAACTTCTCATTTACCTTTTGCACAAGTTTTTATGTGATAGTTAGTGGTTAGGTCATTGGTAATACTTTTAATTAAAATATAAGATTGAGTTTGAGAGAGAAAGATAATTAGTAAATATTAGTTGTGGGGTCTTTAGTAATAATAGTTTTTTATTGTGTGGAGCCCATCCAATATGAGAAATGGAAGTTTTTTGTGGGACAAAAATTTAGAGTGAAATGAGAAGTTTTTTTTTGGGACGGATGGAGTATACCCTATGATCAGGTTCTTACAATCGGCCCAGCCCTTAATTACAATGCTTATTACCAGCCCAACTTTCTTAAACCCCAACTCCGCTTCTCTTTTTCATATAACCGGCCCAACTTAATAATTTCCTTCAAAGTTTTCTCGTCCCTCTATTATCGTCTCTCCCACCAATGCTTATTACCAGCCCAAATCTGCCTTTTTATAAAAAGAAAAAGAAACATGTATTGTGTTGTTGTGCAGGTCAGGTGGTCGTTCTTTTGTGAAAGAAAGTGTATTATGTTGACTCTGTTACAGTTGACATTTTTAGTTTGACTTTTGATTGCTGAAGCTTCTGTTGGCCTTACGGTTTGACCACCACGCAAACTTAAAGGAATATTCTATGTTTCTGTTTGTAGGTATGTACAAATGTGGTTTGAGTGTAAGATTTTGTACGTTGATGTTCTGCAATTTGTGATTGAGAGTACTTGTGTCATGTGTAGGTGGAAATATGTTTTCTTGATAATTTGTCTCTTTTTTGTTTACGGGGACTTAAAAGTTTTATTGATTACTTGTGTTTGTATAGCATATATGCCATATGACTTCCAAGATTGCGTATATATTCTAGCTTTTATTCAAACTTATCAATTTTGTATCCATTTAGGCAAACTAGAGCTTGAAGCTTAACAGGTTCACATGGTTAAATTCCAAATTAGATTAGATTAGATTACAACAATCATTAAACTAATCAACCTTGTAAACCTGTATTGGCTGGGAAAAATAAACAAGTCATAATAGGTCCGAATATTGCTTGCCCCATGAACCATCTTTTATAAATTTGTGCCAATATCCAATTTAGGGAGTACTCTTGACACAAAATTAAACCGGAGTTGTATTGTAGCAATTGACCTGCTACCATCATTCCATATAATGTGTGTACTTAAAATCATTTAATTTGTTTGTGTGCACTTGAAATGAATAGGGTTAAATGAAGATATATTTTGTCCTAAATTTTAGGTTTTTTTATAAATAACTAGGGTGTCAACTAAGATTACAAAATTGTATTAATTTAATCATTATCTGTTTTCTTTTGTTTTATTTTAAATTCAAAGATATGAGCTTTTGTAATTTGTGTCAAATTCATATTCAAGTTAAGTTATTCTCAATTATGATTGTTGCCCCAATTAACCAAAATGTCTTTGTGTCCTACTTTTTATTGTTTTATGTGCCTATCAATTTGATCATGACAAGTGTCAAAATTAATGGTGATATGAAGAGAGAGAATTAGTGGATGACACATGTCAAGTTTAAAAGTGAGTAGGATATATGGGTAGACACAAATTGTAAGCACAAATATCATTTCTCTTTAAGAGCATCCTTTTGTCTTAATGATCTTCTGGCAAAAAAAAATTTACTTCAAAAGTTTTTTCTTCCCTAAGTCATTCTTAAGAAACACAAAAAGATTTTTCTACATTTTCATGCATTGTACCAAAAGCTTTTTTGAAAACTTATTATAAATTTTGAGTGAAAAGTCTATATGTCAATTACAATAAGTTATTGCAAATGACTTAATGATTTAGGATGCTCTAAGAATAAACTTGAAAGGTGATTCGTAAGAATGAACGGATCAGAGCGACATAGATGGAAGGACAATTTTATACCATAATATATATATTTATCTTCTAGCAAAAGTTAATTTTAATAAATATTCTAATATAGGTGATGTCTTGTCTAAATCTCTTATATTATTATTTTGTGTCGAACAATATTGCAATAAATGTAGTTCGAAAATATTTTGATAATTGTTGCTACCTCTGAAAAATCCTCACGATTATAAAAAAGAGAACTTTCTAAACTTAAACCAATACCATTAATTTACCTAAAAGCCCCCTAGCCTAATGAAATACAATCACAAGCGTGCAATGAGAATTTATTTGTACATCACAACTTTTACTTCTTATATCATACTATATAAGTTTTACAGCTAACTGCACAAGTATGTAAAGTAAGAATTGTGGTAGATGAAGTAAAAGTTGTAGTCACCCCTATCATAAATGTTGCTACGAAAAATATTAATATCATATTTGTTAATTTTTGTACACTTATACATAGTTTTATAAACCAAAAATTTACATTCGATATTTTCCTTAACAATTAATTATTACATTTTATTCAAAAATTTGTAGGAGATTTTGGAAGTGGTGGATGTGAGGATGGACCATTGAATAACGATACAAATCACACATGCATAGGTCATGGACCACAATGGAGGTGAAAGTGGGGTTGGCATGTATGATGATTCCATAATTATAAATTGGCATCCACCTTTTCTTTTCCTTCTCGTGTGTACTAGCTTGCTTGTTTTTTACGTCATCAAAAACCCATAATTAGTAAATGAGACAATAAGGTTTTGTATAACAACTTATACCAATCATCAACTTATAATATATCTTTATACAAACTAATATACGTAGTATGTTGTCTACGAGTTTAATATTTTGAACATTTTAAACTTAAAACGTTGTATATAATTTGTAAGTAATACCCTATGACTTATGATATCAAATACTCTACAAATAACATCAAATATATTAAATACTATTAGGTACAAGGATTGTTAATATTTATCAAGTCTAATTCTTAGTTAAGAGTAACTACTTCTAAATGCATGAGAATTAACGTAATAATAATGAATTAATACAATATATGATTTGGGCCGTAATAATACAATGCATGAGAATTAACGTAATAATAGGCACACACGGCTCAACGTTTTCCAACATTTGCACAACCATCCTCATCAATGGTCTTTGGGCGATGAGCCTCATAGTGCAACATATCGCAATGGTTAACACCTTAGTCACATTTTCCTTTTACTCGTCTGATATACTAGTATCTCGTCTTCATTAAAATTGCCGGCATGATATTGCTTCATCTCCAGTGAAGGACTCTGATTGGTAGCATCCTTTTGTCTTGATTTTCCTTTGTAGACAAAACAAAAGATTGAGAACCCCAACACCAACACAACAAGTACTGCTCCACCGCCAATTATCCAGTAGATTGCAACTCCCAACCCAGGAGTGACTGGTGAACATTTGTCAAGACCTTTGATCCGGTCACTACATAACTCCAAGTTTGTAGCAAAACTACCTTTGTATGTCTCTGCCGAGAAAGATTCCGGCACCCGCCCAGTCAACATATTATTTGACAGATCAATATGGCTAAGCTCCAACGACGATAAACTCGCAGGAATCACACGAGAAAGTTTGTTGCTGGATAGGTTTAAGGAGTTCAAAGTACGTAAAGAACCAAGACTCGCCGGAATGTGACCGGAGAAAGAGATTCCGGCGAGGTTTATATCATTAAGAGCCACACATAATCCTAGTGACTCTGGAATAGTACCCCAGAAGAAGTTACCTTTAAGATGTAGATTGGTAAGCTTCTTGAGGTGACCAATTCTCGCCGGAATTTCACAAAAGAACCGATTATACATCAATTCAATCTTTTCCAAAGATGAAAGTTCTGAAATTTCTTCTGGCGACACCCCGGAAAAATGATTGTTATATATCAGAAGTTCTGTCAATGATTTAGCTTTACCAATGTTAGATGGTACTTGACCTTCAAACTGATTCATTGCAAGATCAATCAGTCTTACATCAAGCGAACTCCAAATGCCATCTGGGATCTACCAGAAAGTGAATGCTAACTCAATCTCAACCGAAGTAAAGACGAGCAATTCGCATAAGTCTCTGGTAACCCACTGGTGAAGTTGTTTTGTATCATCAAAAGTGAATCCATGTTCCCGTGTTTGCACATATCAGGTGGAACGTTACCGGAGAAAGAGTTTCCGGCGAGGTTTATATCAAAAAGAGCCACACATGAACCTAGTGACTCTGGAATAGTACCCGAGAAGAAGTTACCCTCAAAATTTAGACTGATAAGCTTCTTAATTTTCGCCAGAATTTGACCAGAGAAGTGATTATACATGAATTCAATGTGTACCAAAGATGAAACTTGGGAAATTTCTTCTGGCAGAGGATAATGAGTAGAGTAAGAAAAAGGGTGGCGAGGTGGGTGGTGATCGATGAGAGGGGAGATCGGCGGAGGTGATGGTTGGGGAAGTGTGGTAAAATAACAAATCGAAACCGGAAATTGGAAGAAGTAAAAAACATATTTATAATAATTTGATAAAATCATGTAATCAAAACATACTAAAATTCATTATTATAATGAATCACTATACAACTCTAAAGAGAGAGAGAGAGAGACTGAAAATGTGCTCATATTTATAATAATTAGACCCAGTCATCGCTATCAATATATAAGAGATCAGGTTACATATTTGGTCCTTGGCAATATTACACTCTGCAGCCTCGTAAGTCAGCAACATCAACACTTTAGTCCCAAGTATCAACAAACTTCACTTTAAGCCCTCCAAGTTTTCCTCTATCCAAATATTAACTAAACTGCACATACAATAAGTACAATCACCAACTAATATTAAATTTAAGGTGCTGTTTGGTAGCATCTGAATGATTCAGATGTCTGAAGTATTCAGACTTACCCTTACACCTGTCCAATTAAGAGGCAGAACATGTTTTATTTCTGATTCAGAAACTGATTAAGAGGTCTTATCAAACACTCTGAATTTATCCGATTAAGAGCTTGTCCTCTTAACTGAATCATTAAGAGCCTTATTAAACAGTACCTTAGATTAACCTTTTAAGAGCATCTCCAATGGGAGGTTTTTTAAGAGGTTATTCTATCTAAATAATCTCTAAAATCACCTTTTACCATTATAATAGATTACTTTTTTATAAGGTTATTTCAACCACTTATTTTACCCAATCACTTAATATGTGGGTGTAATTATTTTTGGCTCAAACCATGTGGCTTTAAGTAAAGGAAACTGACACGTTTGACCGTTTTGAAGAATCGAATATATGCTGAAAACAAAAATAACACGAAATGAAAAAGAAATCGAATATATTCTGGCTCATTCCACCTTACAAAACTTAAAAGAAAACAAATAACTAAATAATTATTCTACAAGTAAGTGATTGCTTACAAGTTACACCTCTTAATTTTGTAAAGCTACATAATAAAATGACAATAAATATTTAATTAACTAAGGAAATAAACCAACATCTAACCTTCAACTAATTAGATGACAAAAAATACCGATACGTAACCCGCAAACTACCGAACCGTAACCAAGTATATAAACAATTAACCCAACAATATATACGTTTAAAGTCATTTTACAAAAGTTGGGTTTTTTTACAAGATTAAAAAAACTCCAATAAATCTAATTTTCGGTATGATTTCAAGAAGCAAAAAGTACATGCCACAAAACCTACAACAAACAACTTTACTTAAATGGATAAGAGTTATAACAACTAATCAAATTTAAAGTAGTAAAACTTATCGAGAAAATATAAAGCGTGTCAAACTTGCAACGTACATGGTGAATGAAGATAATGAGTATTTATAATTGAAGCATAGCGAGCCATTTTGGGTATAAAGATGGCAGTGAATTTCTATATTTTACCTTTTATTGGATAAATTTACCCTAAATAAACAAATGAATATATTGTTATTATTACTATACTCATCTTTTTGGGTTATTAGAGTACAAACTTAGAGTTTGAATGAACTGGAATTTGTGAAAGGATTTTAAATTCGAAGACTCTAACTTTATACTACTTCAAATTTAAGGAAATTAGAGTTTGAAAGAAATGTATTTGCTTGACAGAAATGGAATGGAATTTGTAATAATAATAATAATAATAATAATAATAATAATAATAATAATAATAATAATAATAATAATAATAATAATAATAATAATAATAATAATAACAACAGTGTGATTAGTTTGGTGGTGTGTTAAAATATTTACTGATTTCGAGTTACTTAGATCACTATGAAGTTGTGTTTCCACTATTAGATCAAAGTATTTCGAGGGACTCTCGAAATCTATAATCGGATGAAATAACAGTGTGATCAAGAACATAGAATATGTGTTTTTTTTATGAAAAACGTACCAGATAATTATGACCAAAACGATGGTTAAAACTGCTAGAACTGCTAGAATGCAGTTTTAAAACTGCATAAAACCGATCAAAACTTCTAAGATCGGGTCAAATTAGGGTTGGGTCTAACGGGTTGAAAATCCGGGTTTTATTATAAAAAAGTTGTACATCCATCTATAACCGACTCCTGAATTTCGTACCACAAAAAAGTTCTCGTTTCTCCTATAAATTTTGTCCCATAAAAAAGTTCTCATTTCTCAAGTTTAAGGGATCCACTTAATAAAATAATATTAATTATTACCAATTATTCCACTAATAAAACATTTTTTCTTTCTAATATAACCTCATATTTTAATCAAAAGTGATAGTAAGGAACTCACCACTAACTATCACCTAAAAATTATGAACGGATGGAGTATTAATTTTAAAAAGAAAAAGAAACCACAAGATATTTATTTCTCTACATGGGGCCATGGCCCAAGGGGTTATATCCGGTCAAAATTTTCACGATTCCCTACATTGGGTTAGCATTTCTATGAACTTTTTTATTACTTTGATCGTGTATAGTCATAATAATACTGTATAATTAAATAATTTTTATATGTTCAGTTTTTGCCTGCCTTTGTTGATTATGCTGATTAGTGTTCATAATATTTTAATACTTTGAAATTAAATCTCATGTTTCTTTACGTATGAGTTAAAGAGATATAATATTTAGCAAATCGCGAAAATGGCAATCAAATTTTGGCAACAATTTTCTTTTTGTTATAGTCGCATTTGTTTATTTTTTCTATTAATTTTAAAATTAATATATATTTACAATACAACTTATTATATTTATGAACATGATTAGAATGATATTATTTACATTGATTAATTTATATACGTTTTATTATTATATATGTGAGTTATGCTTTCGGAATATCTTTGAAAGAAAATATTTTGGAACGTATGCTTTTTTGTAATATAAAATTAAATTAACTACTTATAAAATTAGCATATATATTTAAGAATTATGTCATTGGAGATTTCTTGAAACTTATATTTTGTTTATAATAAGGTAAACTATATATATAGCTAGACGTTGTACAATAAAAATATTTATTGTTGTAAACAATATTTTGGACGTTGTAAAAATATTTCTACAGCATCGCACGGGTGAAATTTACTAGTTCATTACAAATACCTAAAAATATCAAGATGAAAAGTGTTAGGGTGCGCTTGGTTAAAAGTGGGTAATGGGAAAGAGAATGATAATGGGAATGCATCTGTTGGTATGTATCTTGAAAAGTTAATTATGTTTTTTAATGTTTCTATCCAAAAATATAATAAGGTATCAATTTTGACCCGATTTCTTATTAACCGGTCGATTTGTTTTTTTTTTTTAATTTAGGTGGTCGGATGTGTCAAATCAAAAGAATTAGATGGTCGAATCTAAATGGGTAAAATGGATCAGAAGTGGCCAAAAATTTATTGTTACTAAAATAATATACATTTTTTTTCGTATTTGACCACTAATTATATCCTAGTTAGAAAGAAAGAAGGTTATCCTATGCGGCGATGCCCATTTATAACGTCATTAGTATAAATCCAATTGTATGTAACAGTTTGACAATTTTATTTCTTACATTGAGAATACATTGGTCTGTTACTTTTTACAGGACAAGTCATGCTTAATGGTAATGATATTAAGGGGCTTAATTTGAAATGATTAAGACAACAAAAATGTATGGGGGATGGATCATAATATTAACAGTTCAGTTTCAGTATTTGTTCAAAAGACTTGATTAAATTGTAATACACGATTATAATTGTTTCGATATGTTAAACGGGATACTATTCGGAAAAAAATGAGTTCCACTTATATGATAGTTCGATAATAATAATTTGATGAACTTAATTGACATTGAATATATATATATATATATATATATATATATATATATATATATATATATATATATATATATATATATATATATATATATATATATTATGATAATTTTTTTAGTCCTATACAAGAAACATATATATATATATTTTATACTATATAAAAGTTACGTTCAGTAAAATTATTGACAGCCCGTGATTTTTCATGGGTCATAAACCAGTAAATAATATATAATAATATTAAAGTGAGGGGTGTAATATAAACGTACACATCTTTAATAAATAATATATAATAATATTATTTATTTATTTATTTGTAATATATTAGTATAATATTATAATATAATAATAATATATAATAATAATAATAATAATAATAATAATAATAATATCTAGTATATTTAAGTATTACCTAGTTCATTACCTCCAATTTGATGAGTAATGATGTATTACCTTATTGTAGGTAATGATTGATTACTTAGTAACAAACCAAGCATCTTTAATACGAAGTAGTAATTAATCTCATTACCTACCCCCTCAATACCTCTATCCAAGCATACCCTTAGTAGTTTATATCCGTAGCGGAGCGCGGATCTCGTTAAAACTATAATTCACCAAATTCATTATACCACCAGAGATAAACGTACGATACATTAATATTAATAGTGTACTTTTTTTTATAAATATGATGATATGTCCATTTGTAAACCTATAAGAAACTGTAGACACATGCTCCTCTATAATATTTAATTTTGAAGTTCAACTTTACACTAGTTGTATTGAATATATATACGGAGTAACTCTGAGATTCGGAAAAAACCAATCACCAACATGATTCGAAAATGAGATTTTGTACCTATTATTGTTTTTAAGATACATTTAAAACTTATACATGTGTAGTTATTTGCTTAAAAAATAGATAATGCAACAGAGGGTCCAATTTTGTACGTATGATTTAAATAATTTTTTTTAATGACAAATCGTAATGTATTTCTAAATACCACATATATTTACTCTGAGACTTGAATCCCCAATTTTAAGTAATGAATATGAAGTTAAATACGGAGTATATCACAGTGATAAAGCGCAAGCAATTAGTTGCTAAGAATACTAAGATGTTTTTTGTTGGGGATAAAGTTCATGCCACCATTTATTCTATGAAACTGTTCACATTTAAAGAGAATTATTTTTTACATCACAATTTTTTATTTATATATCACAATGTATAAATATTACTATAAATTGTACAAATATATAAAGCACTAGTTGTGATGCATCTAATAAAAGATGTGTTACATTTATCCGTCCCTATTTAAAAAGGGTGGTTGTAAATGTGAAATCAATAATGTCAATTGACTGGAGTCAGTATGATTCAAATAAATAGGTTTGGGGGGGGGGGGGGGGGGGGGGGGGGGTTGTCCTGTCATTTTCTTTTTCTATATACGCTCTCTTTGCCTTCTGTCTCCATCCCTCCACGTGAATAACCATCCCCTTAACATAGTTTTTTTATGTCTTGGACTAAGATTTTAATATTTGGATTTAATAAAATTCCATTGAGGAATCCAATGATTTTTATGGTGATTTTGTTGCTTCTGTATGCTTTTTATTCTGTATTGTTAGATAAAATAACAAGGAATGAATGTATTTTATAATTATATATTTGTGTTTCTCAAAGGTAAAACTATGTAACCTTTTCAACTCGATCACATTTCACACAAACGAATCACATCTGGTTAAACTTTCTATAATAGTGACGCACATAAGCAAAAATTAAACTTTTTAGCTAAAATTGAAAATAGGTCAAAATTCGTACAAAGTGTAGTCAAAATGCATAAGACTTTCAAATATACTATTATTTAATTTATATATTTTAGCAATGTAGTTTTTCTAATCATATATAATACATAAATTATATTAAAACATATTTCATTATAATTATCTACACACAAGATAGCAACAATACTTAGCTATTGCTTTTACCCATATAAGTACTCTTTTTGAACAGTTGTTAAGATGCCTCATCCACATTACCAATAAAATACGTTTCATTTAGGTCGCCTAAAATAAAAATGTCAAAACCGAAAAATCAACTAAAAAACATGTTTTAAAGTTAATATAGGAACCAAGTTTTAGACCTTACCATGGACCCGTTTATAACAAACAGGAAAATGAACATCGGTAATATCTCCATCTACTAATTTCATGTAACACATCCATCAATCATGATTAAAAGTTCAACGGAAATCACAATTTTTTAAATCTTGATAGTTGATATATATGAGAAACAATGGTCATATGAACTAATAACATGGAAAAAAAAGAAAACTACCTTCCATCTGAATCCCATGGCAGATTAATTTATAACAGATCAGCTCCAATTGTATAAAGAAAATTAAGGATTTACTATTAGGCATTAGCAAAAATCAAGCATTACAATGAGCATAAATCAAGGATTATAAATTGATGTCTTTTGATAATTACGTGAATGTATAAAATCAGAAACCTTTACCATAAGTCATTGCCATAAGGTTAAGTTTACACTTATCGTGTTGTACCTTTATACAATAAGAAACAATCTACCAAGGGTCGTACGTACCTTGGGAATAATAGGTTGTACACAACTACACAAGGCTGTCAAACGGCACACTACATTTTAAAGCAAATAATAGAAAACCCATGTTTCTTTAGACTGGGCGTAATGGGTGACCAAACCCAGTTTGGTCACCCCTGCCACCTCTGCGCCACATCAGCTTTCTCTCTCCTGATCAAACACACGACCAGACATCGACTAAATGCCCGTAATGGGTGACCGAATCGGCGACCAATTTTTTTTTTAATTTTTTTTTAGAATTTTCGTTTTATTAATATATATATATAAATATAATATTTATTTTATATATAATATATTATTAAATTATTAATTATTAATATATATAAGGGAAAAAGAGGCAAAAGAGGTCGCTGGAACACACACCCCCATCGGTCGACTTCTCGACCACTCAGCACAGGGGACGCGTCGGGGAGGGAGGGCGGCAACGGGCGGGACGCGTCGGAGGGAGTGAGGTGGCCGGTCGCCGGTCGTGCGTTACGGGTGGTCTTATAGTCATTTGGACCTCTTAAGATCACCATATGGCAATCGTTTGCCACTAACAACAGAGAGGACAAAGGTTTATGGGCCCTTTTGAGGTTCTTTTCTTTTTAGGCACAAAATGCCCTCCACTTACTATTAACTATTTTTTAAGAGTTAAATCATTTTTTAATCATCACGTTTAGTTAGAAATTAAAATTTGTACTTGTCTGCATGCAACATATATAAAGCCACTAAAGTGTGTCGGAAATCGGAATGGCAAGTTTTAGATGATTTCATCTCACTATGTAATAACCAGATGATAAATACGATAGATTGCAAGGAATATATAGGAACGGCAATGATCTAGTAACGGCAAGGAATATATAGTTTGTTTTATGGATTAAATCATCTAGTAATTTTCTAGGTAATTACTTGCAATGATCTTCTAGAGGTCACAAATTCAATCATTTTTCAAGGTAAACATTTATTATATTGTGTAATCACGATAAAAATTAGATCACGTATATTATGAACAAAGTTCAACTACCTCATGAACCCATTATAAATTGAAGTATCCTTTTCGAAAAAGGAAAAAAGTTTTACGGATTAAAATATTCTTAGTTGCAGTCCACAAAACTAGTTAAGTTAAGGGATCCAATTTCATTTCAATTTAGAGGAATCTATTTTTTTCAACCGAACATAATCTTTCGTGTTGGATTCAATATAAGAAGGTACCAATCCTTATTTTATGATTGATCTGATCCTAAGTTTTTAAATAAAAAACCTTATGTTATGATTGGCTTCAACTAAACGGCTTAGACGATTCTAACCTCTTAATCCGAACACTCCAACTTTTTGGACTAGTAATACGACTAATACCACTAGCTATACCCATTTTTCCTGTCACATCATCTGCCACCTCAGCAACCACAACACACCCACACCATATCATTTCTAGAAAATACCCACCACACCACACCACACCACATTATTTTAATTTCCATCTCACCATTTCATTTCCATTTATTTTACACACAACTAATATTTTACAACACTTTAAATTTAAAATTACAATAAGTAAATTTAAAATTACAATACTTTAAATTTAAAATTACAATAATTAAATTTAAAGTTATTAGTCTTCATTGTTGGCATTTGCGTTATTGTAGAGATGCTCCGCTAAGTCCCGTCGAAGTTGTTCGTGTGTTGTTTGGTCTTGAATGTCGACAACCCTATGCAGATATTCTGGCGTTCCCAGTATATACAACACATGCCAGGGACCGTCCGCCACATAAGATGAAAAAATACTCCGACCTTTCTCTTCCACAACCATATTATGCATTCTAACACATGCATACATAATATATCTTAGTCTTTCTAGCTCATATGGACAGGCTGCGTTTTTCACAATGTGCCACTTCGCCTTTAACACTCCAAAAGCCCGTTCCACATCCTTACGTACGGATTATTGTTTTTTGGTAAACAACTGATCTTTTGGCGCTGATGGATGTCAGAAGGCTTTCACAAATGTCGCATGACGAGGATATATTCCATCGGTAAGGTAATAACCGAATCTATTTTGATTGTCATTCACCAAGTATGGAGCATCGGGTGCCTTTCCTGATAACAAGTCATTGAATATTGGTGATTGATCAAGCACATTAATATCATTATTAGAACCCGCTAGACCTGGCAATGGAGCGGGTTTTGACCCTGATCTGATCCAAACCCGCAAGAATTATATGGGTTTGGATCATAGTTTGTGATTCGTTTACCCGCTAACGACCCATACCCATTAACCCTTTTGTTAAAAGGGTCGGGTATGGATCAATACCGATCCGATTCGTTTCTGACCCGCCCCGCATTTAAATTTAGAAATAATTAATTTATATTTTTTATATGTATGGTTTATTTAATTATCTTCTTTAAAAACCAATAGAAATTTGGAGTTTGAAGTAAGAAATCACTTCAAGAGTTCCAAATTCCCAACTTTAATCATTGACTTGTGGAGTTGCTGTTGATTACCAAAATTATATATAAACGATTTTCTACAATGTGATATATGTTAACATGCATTTAATGAGCCACATTTTCTTTAACTAATGTACTTTCACATTAATGAACTATTAATTTTTACGTGTTATACCAAATTATATATGTTAAAGCTGAAAAATGAGGTGAATTAAAATTAGATACAAGGGCAAAATAGATATTTAACATTCCTTATAGTTTGCCTTATGACACATATTAGCAAAACTCGTATATAAAATATTCAAATTGACAATCGTTGTACAAATTAAAATCAAGAATCATGTAAGGTAAATGGGTCGGATATCCGGCTGATTCGGTGGATAAGGGTATGGGTTCGATTTTTCAAAACCCTGCGGATCACGGGGCGGGTTTGGATCGCTTTTAAAATTTGTTAAAAGGGTTTGGATCAAGGCCGATCCGCTCCAAACCCGCTCCATTGCCATGTCTAGAACCCGCAGCCCCAAAGTAAGCATGCCAAAACCATAAATCTTGGCAAGCAACAACTTCTAATACCAACGATGGTACTCCATGATGTCCTCCAGTGTACTCACCTCTCCATGATTGTGGACAATTCCTCCAATCCCAGTGCATACAATCAATGCTACCAAGCATTCCACGAAAACCATGTCTCTCTTCATGTGCCGTATATAATTTTTGAACATCGGTTACTATTGGTTTTCATAAATAAATAGGTCCGAATACTTCCAAAACACCTTGTGAAAAAATATACATACTTTCTCTAGCAGTTCTTTCAGACATGCGTAGGTACTCGTCAAGAGAATCAGTGGATTCCCCGTAAGCCATAGCTCGAACGGTTGCAATACATTTTTGCAACGCAGTGATTCCCCGCCCTACCTCTAGCATCATATTTTAATTGAAAAAACGGATACCTGTTTTCTAATGCGCTACATATGCGTAGAAATAAATTTTTGCCCAGACGAAATCTTCGTTTGAAATCCTTCTCGTCATAAAGACAATCATCCGCAAAATAATCTCGATATAGCCGTTGGTGTCCAGCTGCTCGATTTTTGTTCTGCTTCGCAGTTCTAGTGTCAAAGGTGTCACTATCATCATCGTCTAATTCTTCGATGAGGTCTTCGTATATTGTGAGCATAAACATATCATCCTCGTGAGATGATGAACTAAGATAATCCATTAATTGTGTTTGGTAGTGTTTTGGTAGCGTTTTGGTAGTTTTTGATTCTGTTTATATATAGGAATATAAATAATTTTTTATTTTATTAATATTACCGTTCAACGGTAACATAGTTTCGAAAACTCACCCCCACGCCCCGTGCCCTGCCGTGCCCGTGGCCATGCTCACCCAACGCCGACCCCCCACGCCGTTGTGGGGGGCGGTGTTCTCCTCCGCCTCCACGCCGTGCACACTGCCACCTCAATCCCCATGCCCCTTTTCGCCACCCATACCGAGCAGCCTAAGGTATATAAAAGCTGAATTGTTTGTCATGAGTTTGATGGGTCCTAGGCGAAATATTGATTTTGATCCCATATCATAATTTTAAAATTAAATATCAATGTAAAAAGTAATATTACATTACACATCATGACTCACTTTTAGAGGGGTGGGTTTGGTGGCTTGAGCCAAATGTCCGCCTTAGCGTCACACTATCATTTCACATTTTACATTCAAAACCCCAAACACCCCCCACCATCATTAAAATACCCCTAACTTAAAAAATACCTAAAAAAAAAATCCCAAATTTCCCTTTAAGTACACCATCACTCACCTCACCGGTGTGGTGGCGCAGCCTATGTGGCGCCAAATTACTGCCACATGTGTTTGGTGGTCCTCTTCTCGCCATTGTACCGACTCCTCTTATATCAAGCTCACTTTTAATACTAATCTTTTAAATATAAATTGTGTATATTATATAAAAAAATTCTATGTGGACTCCTAACTTAAAAATTCAATGTAACATCGGATCTACTCCATCTGCTCATACAAAAGTTCCCGCTAGATTAGGGGCGTCTTCAAAATTTTGAGTGCCCTGTGCAAATAGATAAAAATGGGCTCCCGAAATACAATATTTATATAAAAAAATTGGAATTTCTAAATTTTTTCTATTAAATCCATGTGCGAATAGACGAAAATGAACCCCATAAATACAATATTCATATAAAAAAAATGAAATTTGTAATTTTTTTTCTATTAAATTATTAAACTGGCTTAAAATTTTAAGATTACATATACTACTATAAGATACTCCCTCCGTCCCACAAAAAACTTCCCATTTGCCTTTTGCACAAATTTTTAGGTGATAGTTAGTGGTGTGGTCATTGATAATATTTTTGATTAAAATATAAGATTGGGTTGGAGAGAGAAAGATAATTAGTGGATATTAGTTGTGCGGTCTTTAGTAATAATAGTTTTTTATTGTGTGGAGCCCATCCAATATGAGAAATGAGAAGTTTTTTGTGGGACAAAAATTTAGAGTCAAATGAGAAGTTTTTTGTGGGACGGAGGGAGTATATATAAAAAATTGGGCCCCCCTAAAAAATATGGGCCATGTACGGCTGCACCTCCTCAGAGACACCCGTGTACTAGATAAACCTTCCCTCAGTAATTTGATCAGTCCAAAAAATAAACATATAAGTACATAAACCTCATTGGTTAAAATTCAAGTTTAAGTGTAAATGGGTTCAAGTTGATGATCAAATCTAAAAGGATTATGTAAGCCAACAGATACTGAAGTATGATTTATCAGAAAAAATCATTTGCCAAATTAAATCAGTTGGTTAGGTCGTCATCTTAGCAGACTGCTATGAGTTAAAACAATATTAATATTATTTTAATAAGGCTTTTTCTAACATTTACCCCATAGGCACATGTTAAGGTACATTAATAAACTTTAAATTTTCTAAAAGTGTAGCAACAAACATTAATAAAGTCATATTTGAAGGGAATTTAATAATGCATTAAATGATTTTTGTGATTTTTTTAGAAGGTTAAAGTTAATTAATGTATCAAAACCCTTTTAATAAACATAGTAACACATACACTATTTATAAATAAAGAAAAATAGACAAAAAGTTTTAGTGGGTCAACCAAACGTGACCCAACCTGTTGCAATCCATGTAGTCATACTTCAAAAAATGACCTGATTCACCCGACTTGACCCAACCATCTTGCCACCATTATAAGTGAATGAAAAAAATGTTTCTCGTAAATCTTGTTATTCATAAAGGTTTTAGAAAGTTACATGCACGAAGATTTGAAACAGAACAAAGAATTCCCATAGTCGAAAGAGCTCCCATTATAAGCCCACATGGGAAATAAAGATGCATTCCAGTTGCTTGTAGGGGTGCTAAAAAAACCCCGGTTATTTATCCAAACCGGTTTGGAACCGGTTTTTGTCTTGTCGGACCGGATCGGTTTTAAAACCGGCGGTTGGGATTGGATCGATGTTTTCGGGATGAACCGGTTCTTAAAACCGGTTTAAAAACCGGAAAAAACCGGTTTAAAAACCGGAAAAACCGGTTTTAGCAAATCCGAACCGGTTTCAATCGGATATACCCATGCTTACCGAAAACCGGTTTAAAACGAACCGCTTTTTCTAAAATCGGTTTTGACCTTTGCTGACCAAAACCGATCATGTTTTCTTAAAAAGCCTATTTTTGCACCTCTAGTTGCTTGTGCCGGCTTGATTTCAGATGGATCTACTGACATGTGTGAAACCCACCGAAATTTAGTATCCTACACTACAAATACAAATGTACCTAGGGGAGTACCTAGTATGGTGCATAGGGTTGTCCGTGGAATCCCTAAATATTTTCTGAATAGTGTTGAAATTTTTAATTTTTTTTGTTGGTGTAAGTAACACAATCCTGAGAAAAAAATGTGCAACCGGTGACACCCCTAAAAAAAATTTCTAGGGTCCTCAACTGAATGTACCTACAAAATATAATGAGTTTTAGTTGTATAATGTGAGATTTGAACTCTGAAACTTACTCTATAGTTTGTCTTTAAATTGTCTATCTGCCTCTTGAAAAGTTCAGTCCAGATCTTTTCAGATAAACTTGATTGCCTCTAGGTGATTATTGAACCGTGGTCGGATTTAAGGCCTTTGACGATGAGATGGGTTTGTAGTGGTTATGTTGATTAAGTTTAGGAATAAATTTCGATCACGTTTTGCTACGGCTCTGTAAAATCAATTGATCGCATGAATTGATACCATGGTAATTTCAAAAGGAAAGAAACCTTGTTTTGCAGTTGTATAAAATGCAATGTTTTAGAACCCAGGTTAACCCGACTAGTTCAACCGAGCCAGGGGTAAGAGGCGGGTCAAATCTGGACGGGCTTTACCTACTTTCCACCCGTTAAGACCAGGCCGATTATGTAACGTTCAAATTTTACAATAAATTAAAACTTTTAGATGTTTGAATACACCACTATTCGTGCCACGAAAAAACACAATATTGATAGGATCAAGATACAAAGTGGACATTCACATAAAATGAATACCGGGCCGTATACAGGAATTAAAAGACTTACTTCTATTTTTAAATGAATCAACATTTAATTAATTGGGGGTGGCATATCATTGGATGGTGGAAATAAATGGAAAAAACCGACCTCAGTTCTTAAAAGTGGCATAATTTGGGAGAGGCCACACATACATCACACAACCATTTGAGAATTTTAGAAACTGACGTATAATTTATAAGTGGGAATTTTTAAACCACATCTTTTTGTTAGGTTTTCTATGCATTTAGTCACACTTTATTCGTCGCGAAAAATTACAAATAACTTGACTGAACATTGACCCAATTTAGAAAAACTATTTGAACCGTTAGGTTTACAATTCTAATGCAACTAGATTATTTAATAACTAATTAAATAATAAATTCAAAACTTACATCGTTGTGGTTTGGTGAAGATGAGTACGAGCCAGATTAATACCACAATGCTAGGATCCAAGAAAGCATCCCTCTATTGGTTCACACACAAGGTTGGTCACGAACGAGACGATGTACCACAAGGTAAAGCACCCTTGAGAAACCGAGTATCAAAACCCAAACCGAAAACTATTTCGGTTCGACGGCGGCGGTGGCGCACGGCGGGGTAGCGGCGACGAATGGCTGGGCGGCGGTGGTTCGGTCAACGGTGGTGGTGTTCGGACGAATAGGGTAGAGCACACAAGTATAAAGTGTGTAAAAGTCTATTAGGTCAATACCTTTGACCTCTTATTTATACTAGTGCAAACACAATTAGAGTCAAACTCTAATTGGTCCAAACCCACCACTTAATTAGCCCACAAGCATGATTAATCTTATTAACTTAATACTTGGCCCGATATCATTAACTAGTTAATTACCCATTAACTAGTTTAGCCCGTTTAGCCCGATTATCTTTTAATTAAACTATTAATTAAATACCTCATTAATTCTCGTGTTCGTTGACTCCTCGAGGGCTACCCGAACAAGACTCTAAAGTACCTGAACCGTAATACCGGTTTATTTGATGTGTTGGACACCTATTTCCAACACTTTTAATTCATATATCATAATAGTTGGTTTATATATTTATATAGTCTGAAGAAATACTTGTATAGTTATAAGAATTGTACAGTGTAATTAATGTAAAAAATGTGATATGAAAATTGATTCTCATAATTTATTTGGTGGACGGTGGCTTATTTTTTTCAAAATGGATTCCACTTATTCACAAACACAAATGGCCCGCCGATTTGGACGTTGCCATAAGGAGGCCACAAATTAATAGAAGAAATGCCATACACGGCCCAATCGTGTAGAAAGATACCCGGTCCACTATGATTAAAAGGGGGATAATGGACTATCGGTCAAATAAGACTAGTCCCAACCATTTCGTCTCTTTACCGTGAGTATTCCGCCACTTTAGGGATACCATTGGCACATAACCGCCAGTGATCCCGCCAGTTTGGACACGCCACTTTGGAGACGGGGAAGGATGGAGGCGTGAGTTGGTAGGTGGGGCCCAAAGGGGTATTTTATGTGTGTATTTTGTAATTGTGGGTCCTAAAAAATTGAAGGGAAGATGTATTGTTGGCATGAGTACATCAGTTTAGTATCGGTTGGAGGGTGAGCTGACGTATCGCTAATTTGATATCAATTCACGACGTGAGTTTCCATCACTATTGGAACCGGTCTAAGTGGGCAGCCGCATAAAAGAAAGAGGAGATAATAGATACTACATATTAGACTGCCACGCACGAAATTAATTGGGGAGTTGGTGTCAAATTAAATTTAAGAGAGGTTATAGCTATTATACATTTTCAAACTTAATGAACAGTGTGGAGATTTTTTTCGTATATTATTTATAACTAGTTAGGAAAAGTTAAAGATAACAAACCCTCTGCCCTAATGGCTTATGTTGGGATATAATTAAGTTAGTACTGATAAATTATTACTAAATTATTACTGATCAAAAGATTAATGTTGCTTAATCTTTTATACTGATGTTGATATTACTACTGATAATCATTAATGCTGCTCAAGATAATTAATACTGACGATGCAATTACTACTGATCAACTACTTATTGCTGCTAAGGAGTTGATGCTAAAGAAACAACTTACTACTGATCTTGGTGTTTACTACTGACATCAAAGTTATTACTGATCGAGCTAATTACAGAGAATATCAAGTCCGAGATCTTAGGGAGTTTGTTTAGAAGATCGTATCTGTTTAAATTGCATTGTAATCGTTTCCTAGAATAACTAGGTTAAAGTTTTAGGCTTCAAAGATTATTATAAATAGTTCCTTATGAATTGTAAACATACGTATGTATTGTAACTCTCAAATCAATATATATTGAAGTTTTTTTGTGATAAACTGTGTTCTTAATATTCGTTGAATTATTTACAGTTTGTCATTCAATTCTTGTTAATCACAATAGTGTTAATCCGCTGTAACTTCTCATTGTGAGTAGATCTGTGATTCAATAATCATTCTTGTGTTATTCGATCTTGACAGCTTATGTTCATTCATTGAGTGCTATTACCCGTGCCAACTCTTATCATGCAAAACACCACATGGGAGTAAGGCTGCTCGGTATGGGTAGGGAAAAGGAGGGCGTGGGGGTGAGGTGGCATGGCAACGGCGTGGTGGTGGTTTGGAACACCGCCCCTCCCAACGGCGTAGGGGGTTGGCGTGGTGGAGAGGGGCAACGGGCCACGCTGAACCACGGGCGTGGTTTGAGGAAATCAGTGGCTTTTTTTACCGTTGGGGGCCTGGGGAGCTGTAGAAGATGGAAAGAATGTAAAAAAAATAGAATGAAAAAGATGGTGGCCGGCTTTTTTGGAGTTGTCGTGCAGAGAAAAAAAAAAGATGAAGATGAAGACTTTGGTGGCTGGGCGCAGAGAAGAAGAAAGAGGGACAATTAGGTTTAAACTTTAGGTTTTCTTTGGGCCTAGGTTGGGTTTTAAACTTGTGGGTTTTTTTGTTTGGACTCTTTTTATTAAGTTTTTGTATAACAACTTATTATATAGAAACTTAGGTTTTAATTAATATCTGATATATAAAAAATAAAATGGTGTGATTTTATTTAAAGTAATGTAATTTTAAATTATATAAAATATTAGTTGTGTGTAAAATAAATGGAAATGAAATGATGAGATGGAAAATAAAATGGTGTGGTGTGGTGTGGTGGGTATTTCCACCAAATGATGTGGTGTGGTGGTGGTGTGGTTGCTTAGGTGGCGATGATGTGGCAAGAAAAATGGATACCACATGTGGTACCCATACCATGCAGCCTAAGGGACTACACCACACACCATGTGGTGTCCCGTACTGCATAGCTTTAGATTGGAATTTGGATGCACTGTATGCACTGAACTAGAATTGCTTGGTGGTTGGATACCAAAAAAATACATAATAAATACCTCCGTGGCTTTTAAATAAATTGATATATATCTATTTGACTCTTCTTATTATTTAATATATCTATAAATTAAGTATTATATAAATATTTTAAATTTTAAAGTAAAACTTTTAAACTTCAATATAATCGAATCTAATCAAATTAACCCGAAACCCGACAAAGATAAATAATTCTAACCCGATATCCGACATGATGCTAACATCGAGTTTGCCGGGTCGGGTTAAGAAAACCGGATACCAACATAAGACCTGAATACACCTAACCTGACTAGCATATTCGAGTTCGGGTTTGGGTCGGATTAGGTTAACCCTTTTTTATTTAAAAGCCATGAATTATATAAAATTAACTATAGCAAAAAGCTAGAAAAAGAAATTTACAAAGATGCTAGTTAAGGTTAGTATTACAACACCAATCTATTCAATTTACATTTATAAATTTCCCCTTATTTGAAATTCAAAGAAATGAAAGAAATTTAACATCATCCCCTATCGTATCTTATCTAGGTTTCTTTGCTTGCAAAATAGTCTCGTTCCTGAATCGCCACAACGTCCAAAAAATAGAAAGAATAACCACATTAAAATGTTTTTTATTTTTTTCCACCAAGGAGAGAGAGTCCGCTAGACGTATAGCATTCAAAATGCATACTGGAATAGGAGTTTGACCAACATAGAGTGGTAATCTAAAGATTTCTTGCCACTTTATATCGAATGAAAATGTGATCATCATCTTTAACGTCATCATCACAAGAAGGGCATCTGACGGATCCTAAACCTATTCCTCTTTTGATTAATTTTAGTGAGAAGTCTATTCTTAACGAGCCGTCATGTTAGGATTACTTTTCTCAGCACTAGGTTGTTCCAATAGAATCCATCTTCCACTTAGAGGAATATTGTTTCCAACCATTAAGATTTTCTCATCTCGTTAACGGTACCAGTTTTGCACGTCCAAGAATCCGTATCATTTGAAAAGGACGACATTTGATTAAATAGCTCGTTTAATATTTCCAAGCTCTCGAGTTCCGTAGCCGTTCTTGGCTGCCTACGCCAAGCCCAAGAAGGTCGTAAGACTTGATGGGCTGCCTGAGAAGTTGGGCCGTGAAGAGGAGAGACATGGGCCTCACCAGCCTGCTGCGAAGAAAATCTGAGGTATGGGTATTGATGGATTTGGCTTTGAGAGGAAGTGTGCATAAATGGACCAATGACAAAAGTAGCATTCCTTTCAAACGTATTTCCATCCAAGCTACTGTTGTTGAATTTACCATTTGCATTATTTGTCCCATTTATAGAGAAATTAATATTTGCACCATTTCCAATCTATAATAATCAGATCCTTGAAAGCACGAAAAGTGAGAAAGAGTCGTCATTTAAGAATAAACTTGAAAGGTGATTCGTTTTGAAATTAACGGATCAGAGCGACATAGATGGAAGGACAATTCGATACCTTAAAATCTAAATTTATCTTCTAGCAAAAGTGAAATTAATAAATATTCTCATAGGTGATGTCATGTCTAAATCTCTTTTATTGCGTCCACAAAAAGTTCTCAATTCTCCTTAAAATTCTGTCCCATAAAAAAGTTTACATTTCTCAAATTTAAGAGGATCACATAATAAAATAATATTATTACTAATGATTTCACCAATAAAATACCTTCTCTCTCCAATCTAACCCTTATATTTTAATCAAAAGTATTACCAAAGACCCCACCACTAATTATCTCCTTAAAACTTGTGCCCAAAAGACATGGAAACTTTTTTGTGGGACGGAGGGAGTATTATTTTGTGTCGAACCATATTGCAATAAGAGAAATGATATTTAGTCATACCATTTAGACTTACTTATAAGCTTACTCACTAGATAAGATGACATGTGTATTCCACTAATTCTCTCTCCTAATATTATCCCTTGATTTTGACCATTACTCTTGCAATAAATGTAGTTTGAAAATATTTCGATAATTGTTGCTACCTCTTAAAAATCCTCACGATTATATAATATCTAAAAATTAAATATTATATAAATATTTTAAATTTTAAAGTAAAACTTTTGAACTTCAACCGGATCTAATAGGCTAACCCGAAATCCGACAAAGATAGATAATTCTAACCCGATATCCGACCTGATGCTAATACTGGGGTTGTCGGGTCGAGTTAAGAAAACCAGATACCAACATAAGACCCAAATACATCTGAACTGACTAGCATATTTCGGTTCGGGTCAGTTGACCCTTTTGACACCCCTAACTGAACTAGTGACTATGATGCAACCAACGTGTACCTCAATGGAGCTCGAATACCCTAAAAACATGCTTTACGAGGATATTGAAACGAAAAAATCAAAAGCAAAGATAAAAAAAAATGCATAATTATGTGACATATATCTAACGTATTGATGCTAGCCATATTTATTGAGTACGTATATAATTACCCCTTAGAAGATATAATTGTCTAATTAATTAAGTTGATTAGAAATTAGATTATTCATAATGGTATTGACTTGGTCACCCGTGTCACATCAACGTTATATCCCAAACGTTATTATTGATTTTATCAATATATGTATCATTTAACATGCTCGGGTAGTCGTGTGAGTCAAGCGTGCATGAGTTTGAGTTTTGACAGGGCTTTGGTCGTATAATAATTTTCACCCCAAAGGAAAAGCCAAGGAAGAATTTTGACTTCTTTCTCATTTTATTGGTTATAAACCCCACTTGGGTTTTCTTCGTCTATCAATGTGGGAAATTTCCTACCCATTTAATTTGATTGATATTTTGTTCTAAACACAACATTTTGAGATCAATATCATTCATCACAACTCCATTTTAGACATTCTTTAACTCGTTACATAACATTCACAAAAGGTGATCGCAAAACTATCAACCGTTAATTATATATAGCAACTATTGAGTCAAAAGTAGGTGAATATTCATATTCAACACAATTTTTCCAACAAAAGCAAATATGTATTTTAAATGTCAAACATTGAACAATAAATTATTTTTAACATTCATTAAGCATACATATCATCAACCTCGATACCGCGGCCACCACCATCTTCTTCATCTTATTACTGACTCATAGTGTGTGTACTTTATTATTGTTAGAAAAAAATGTATAACCGGACAAATTTTGCTCACCACAAAATATATTTATATAGGATACCCACCGCCGCATTACGCAGGTTCTTAGTATCTATTTTATACGGAGGAGTCACTTTTGTATAATGTCTTGCACCTAAACAATAGTTTTTATTGTGATTTTTTTATAAAGCACTAATCTAAGCAATATTTTATATCAGCATATTAGATGTGTATTTTTAAGTTATTATACTTTAACCATGTATTTTTGTATCCATCCTTATAAAGTTAAAAGTGTTATTGATTAAAGGTTCGTGTTGTGGATTTAAGTTGAAAACTTAGCCGTGAGCACATGTTGTAAAAGTAGCAACAATGTCTTGTTGCAATAACAAATGGAGATTCCAATCTATAATAATCAGATCCTTGAAGACACGAAAAGTGAGAAAGAGTCGTCATTTAAGAATGTGTAATGGTATTTGTGCCTACTAAACATGTCTACTTATGTGCCTATCAATTTGATCATGACAAGTGTCAAAATCAATGGTGATATGAAGAGAGAGAATTAGTTGATGACACATGTCAAGTTTAAAAGTGAGTAGGCTATATAGGTAGACACAAATTGTAAACACAAATATCATTTCTCTTTAAGAGCATCCTTTTGTCTTTATGATCTTCTGGCAAAAAACTTTTACTTCAAAAATTTTCTTCCCTAAGTCATTCTTAAGAAACATAAAAAGATTTTTCTACATTTTCATGTATTGTACCAAAAGCTTTTTTGAAAGCTTATTATAAATTTTGAGTGAAAAGTCTATATTTCAACTACATTAAGTTATTGCAAATGACTTAATGATTTAGGATGCTCTAAGAATAAATTTGAAAGGTGATTCGTAAGAATGAACGGATCATAGCGACATAGATGGAAGGACAATTTGATACCATAAAATATATATTTATCTTCTAGCAAAAGTTAATTTTAATAAATATTCTAATATAGGTGATGTCTTGCAGGGGCGGTTCTAGGGGGTGGGCAGGGTGGGCATCTGCCCACCCCAAAAGTTTCGATTAGTATAAATTTTTTTATGTATCAACTCAAATTTTGACTTTTGTTTATAATGCATGAGCGATTACTAGTCCACGTCGTATATTAGCTTAGTGATTAACTTATATATATCTTAAACATATAACATTAAGTTCAAGTCCCTTTCATATGCATTTTTTTTTAATTTTTTTTCCTTATTTCTTTTTTAATCTTTTTTACTTTCACTAAATTTTTTTTTGTTTTGACTAATTTCCCTCCTTTTTCTTAGTTTAAAAATGTTATGTTTGTAATTTACACTTAAAAAAATATCACTCAAGAACCTGACTTCTATTCTAAAATTTTGACCACCTTTAAAAATTGTCCTGGCATCGCCACTGATGTCTTGTCTAAATCTCTTATATTATTATTTTGTGTCGAACAATATTGCAATAAATGTAGTTTGAAAATATTTTGATAATTGTTGCTACCTCTGAAAAATCCTCACGATTATAAAAAAGAGAACTTTCTAAACTTAAACCAATACCATTAATTTACCTAAAAGCCCCCTAGCCTAATGAAATACAATCACAAGTGTGCAGCGGGAATGTTTGACAAAGATACATCAATACAAGTATACAACCATCATAAATGGGAATTTACTTGTACACCACAACTTTTACTTCTTATACCATACTATACAAGTTTTACAGCTAACTACATAAGTATATAAAGTAAGAATTGTGGTAGATGAAGTAAAAGTTGTAGTCACCCCTATCATAAATGTTGCTACGAAAAATATTAATATCATATTTGTTAATTTTTGTACACTTATACATAGTTTTATAAACCAAAAATTTACATTCGATATTTTCCTTAACAATTAATTATTACATTTTATTCAAAAATTTGTAGGAGATTTTGGAAGTGGTGGATGTGAGGATGGACCATTGAATAACGATACAAATCACACATGCATAGGTCATGGACCACAATGGAGGTGAAAGTGGGGTTGGCATGTATGATGATTCCATAATTATAAATTGGCATCCACCTTTTCTTTTCCTTCTCGTGTGTACTAGCTTGCTTGTTTTTTACGTCATCAAAAACCCATAATTAGTAAATGAGACAATAAGGTTTTGTATAACAACTTATACCAATCATCAACTTATAATATATCTTTATACAAACTAATATACGTAGTATGTTGTCTACGAGTTTAATATTTTGAACATTTTAAACTTAAAACGTTGTATATAATTTGTAAGTAATACCCTATGACTTATGATATCAAATACTCTACAAATAATATCAAATATATTAAATACTATTAGGTACAAGGATTGTTAATATTTATCAAGTCTAATTCTTAGTTAAGACTAACTACTTCTAAATACATGAGAATTAACGTAATAATAATGAATTAATACAATACATGATTTGGGTCGTAATAGTACAATGCATGAGAATTAATGTAATAATAGGCACACACGGCTCAACGTTTTCCAACATTTGCACAACCATCCTCATCAATGGTCTTTGGGCGAGGAGCCTCATAGTGCAACATATCGCAATGGTTAACACCTTAGTCGCATTTTCCTTTTACTCGTCTGATATACTAGTATCTCGTCTTCATTAAAATTGCCGGCATGATATTGCTTCATCTCCAGTGAAGGACTCTGATTGGTAGCATCCTTTTGTCTTGATTTTCCTTTGTAGACAAAACAAATGATTGAGAACCCCAACACCAACACAACAAGTACTGCTCCACCGCCAATTATCCAGTAGTTTGCAACTCCCAACCCAGGAGTGACCGGTGAACATTTGTCAAGACCTTTGATCCGGTCACTACATAACTCCAAGTTTGTAGCAAAACTACCTTTGTATGACTCTGCCGAGAAAGATTCTGGTACCCGCCCAGTCAACATATTATTTGACAGATCAATATGGCTAAGCTCCAACGACGATAAACTCGTGGGAATCACACCAGAAAGTTTGTTGCTGGATAGGTTTAAGGAGTTCAAAGTACGTAATGAACCAAGACTCGTCGGAATGTGACCGGAGAAAGAGTTTTCGGCGAGGTTTATATCATTAAGAGCCACACATGATCCTAGTGACTCTGGAATAGTACCCGAGAAGAAATTACCTTCAAGATGTAGATTGGTAAGCTTCTTGAGGTGACCAATTCTCGCCGGAATTTCACCAGAGAACCGATTATACATCAATTCAATCTTTTCCAATGACGAAAGTTCTGAAATTTCATCTGGCAACTCGCCGGAAAAATGATTGTTATATATCAGAAGTTCTGTCAATGATTTAGCTTTACCAATGTTAGATGGCACTTGACCTTCAAACTGATTCATTGCAAGATCAATCAGTCTTACATCAGGCGAACTCCAAATGCCATCTGGGATCTACCAGAAAGTGAATGCTAACACAATCTCAACCGAAGTAAAGACGAGCGATTCGCATAAGTCTCTGGTAACCCACTGGTGAAGTTGTTTTGTATCATCAAAAGTGAATCCATGTTCCCGTGTTTGCACATATCAGGTGGAACGTTACCGGAGAAAGAGTTTCCGGCGAGGTTTATATCAAAAAGAGCCACACATGAACCTAGTGACTCTGGAATAGTACCCGAGAAGAAGTTACCCTCAAAATTTAGACTGATAAGCTTCTTAATTTTCGCCAGAATTTGACCAGAGAAGTGATTATACATGAATTCAATGTGTACCAAAGATGAAACTTGGGAAATTTCTTCTGGCAGAGGATAATGAGTAGAGAAAGAAAAAGGGTGGCGAGGATAATGAATCAAAACATACAATGAACCTCTCTACAACCACTCAAGATCATACTAAAATTCATTATTATAATGAATCACTATACAACTTTAAAGAGAGAGAGAGAGACTGAAAATGTGCTCATATTTTCAATAATTAAACCCAGTCATCGCTATCAATATATAAGAGATCAGGTTACATATTTGGTCCTTGGAAATATTACACTCTGCAGCCTCGTACGTCAGAAACATCAACACTTTAGTCCCAAGTATCAACAAACTTCACTTTAAGCCCTCCAAGTTTTCCTCTATCCAAATATTAACTAACCTGCACATACAATAAGTACAATCACCAACTAATATTAAACTTAAGGTGCTGTTTAGTAGCATCTGAATGATGCAGATGTTTGAATTATTCAGACTTATCCTTACATCTGTCCGATTAAGAGGCAGAACATATTTAATTTCTGATTCAGAAACTGATTAAGAGGTCTTACCAAACACTCTGAATCTGTCCGATTAAGAGTTTGTCCTCTTAACTGAATCATTAAGAGCCTTACTAAACAGTACCTTAGATTAACCTTTTAAGAGCATCTCCAATGAGAGGTTTTTTAAGAGGTTATTGCTATTTGAATAACCTTTAAAATGATTTTTTATCATGGGAATAGATGACTTTTTTAGAATGTCATTTCAACCACTTAAAAAACCCAACCACTTAATACGTGGGTGTAATTATTTCTGGCTCAAACCATGTGGCTTTAAGTAAAGGAAACTGACACGTTTGACCGTTTTGAAGAATCGAATATATGCTGAAAACGAAACTAAAACGAAATGAAAAAGAAATCGAATATATTCTGGCTCATTCCTACCTTACAAAAAAAAGAAAACAAATAACTAAATAATTATTCTACAAGTAAGTGATGGCTTACAAGTTACACCTCTTAATTTTGTAAAGCTACGTAATAAAATGACAATAAATATTTAATTAACTAAGGAAATAAACCAACATCTAACCTTCAACTAATTAGATGACAAAAAATAACGATACGTAACCCGTAAACTACCGAACCGTAACCAAGTATATAAACAATTAACCCAACAATATATACGTTTAAAGTCATTTTACAAAAGTTGGGTTTTTTACAAGATTAAAAAAACTCCAATAAATCTAATTTTCGGTATGATTTCAAGAAGCAAAAAGTACATGCCACAAAACCTACAACAAACAACTTTACTTAAATGGATAAGAGTTATAACAACTAATCAAATTTAAAGTAGTAAAACTTATCGAGAAAATATAAAGCGTGTCAAACTTGCAACGTACATGGTGAATGAAGATAATGAGTATTTATAATTGAAGCAGAGCGAGCCATTTTGGGTATAAAGATGGCAGGGAATTTCTATATTTTACCTTTTATTGGATAAATTTACCCAAAATAAACATATGAATATATTGTTATTATTATTGTACTCATCTTTTTGGGTTATTAGAGTACAAACTTAAAGTTTGAATGAACTGGAATTTGTGAAAGGATTTTAAATTCGAAGACTCTAATTTTATACTACTTCAAATTTAAGGAAATTAGAGTTTGAAAGAAATGTATTTGCTTGACAGAAATGGAATGGAATTTGTAATAATAATAATAATAATAATAATAATAATAATAATAATAATAATAATAATAATAATAATAATAATAATAATAATAATAATAATAATAATAATAATGACAGTGTGATTAGTTTGGTGGTGTGTTAAAATATTTACTGATTTCGAGTTACTTGGATCACTATGAAGTCATGTTTTCACTATCAGATCAAAATATTTTGAGGGTACTCTCGAAATCTATAATCGGATGAAATAACAGTGTGATCAAGAATAAGGAATATGTGTTTTTTTTTATGAAAAACGTACCAGAGAATTATGACCAAAACGATGGTTAATTTCATCTTTCACCAACCGCTTAGAACTGCTAGAATGCAGTTTTAAAACTGTACAAAACCGATCAAAACTGCTAAGATCGGGTCAAATTAGGGTTGGGTCTAGCGGGTTGAAAATCCGGGTTTTATTCTAGAATTCGAATTTTTCTACACATTTTTTATAAAGGAAGATTAACCTTAATAAAAAATTTCCCAAGCCAGGGGCTCTGCCCCTTGGACCCCGTTCCCAGGGGTGCTGCCCCCGGACCCCCGTTGAGTCAGTGTATTTTAATCAGAATAAATTCAAACAAGTGTGCACTCCGCACCATCCTAACTTGTTCAACATTTATTAAGATTACATTTGGTCAACAAGTTTATTCCATTACACTTAAATAATATTGGTGATACAAATCACCAACATGGTGTGAGGTGGGTGGTGGTGGCGGTAGATAGTGGTGGGGGTGGTGGAAGCGATGTGGGGAAACGCTGGTGGTGTTAGCTAGCGGGTGTGAGGCGGCGGCGGTAAGGGGTGGTGGTTTGGATGGAGATGCAGGTGGTGGTTGGGAAGTTGGTGGCGGCGATGGCGGGGTGGTTGGTGGCGGTGGCAGGGTGGCGGAGATAGTAGCAGTAATGGTGGCGGTGGTAGTTACAATAATCATGTCATAAAAATGCTAAGAAATCTAATTAAATCGACACCTGCCATCAGAGGAGGAACTAGAAATTTTCATCAACGGTAGCACCGTTGCGGAGATAAAAAAAAAAAGCGGAAGTCAAGGGGGTTGCCCTCTCTTGTAGGGTCCTCGGAACAGCACCCCTAGTGACGTCCAATGGACAGTGCGTCGAAACAAAAACGAATCTTACACACATGACTCTATTATATAAACATTATGTTTGATTATATACATCAATTCTTCAATAACTAATTATTAACTTCATAAACCTACAAGACAACTACTAGTTTTATAGACCTAAAACTAAAAAACTACAAGACACATACTTTTGATTCTTTTTTTTTTTTTGAACGGCAATTTTATTCCTCGAGTCTAGCAAAGAGCTAAACTAAAACAATTATAAACAAAAAAGAAGCCAATCCACCCATGAAACCTTAAATTTAAGGTTTCGGTGAGAAAGCCAAACAAAAGAAAACAATTTTATGTTTTCTAAAACATTGGATCTACGAATTTTACCACTATCAAAAAGCAAAGAGTTCCTAAATTTCCAAATCATCCAACATGTAGAGAACCCAATGACTCGGATTTGAAGCCGCCAGAGATTATTATTGGAAATGCTCTCGGTAAGGTTCCACCAATCGCTAAAAGAGGCACATTCTTCAAAATTCATATGGCGCCATTGAGAAATACCCCTCCATACATCTTTTGCAAACGAGCATAAGAAAAATATATGATTATTGATTTCCACTCCTTGATCACATATGGGACACATAATAGAATTAATCTCCATGCCACGACGGGAAAGATTATATCTAGACGGAAGACGATCCAAATTGAACCTCCATATAAATACATTGACTTTAATTGGGATATAAGTGCACCATTTAGAACTCATTTCCTAACCGGGGAATAAAATCGAGTTTATATGGCGCCTAGCATCACCTACCATAAACTCAGAATCATCAACTAAATGCCATGTAACTTTATCTCTACCTTCACCCAAGTTAATATCACGAATAAGGTTCATTAAATTATCGAATTGTTCTTGCTCTAAACCCCCTCTAATATTTCTTCTCCAATTAAACATCCACCCTCCATTATTCCATCTATCTTTTACCAAACAATCCGAATTTAATTCCAACCGGAACAATCTATTAAAAATATTACATAATGGTTCGTTAGCACTCCATGTATCCCTCCAAAATTTTACCTCACCTCCATTAACAACATTATATTTGATCGAATTAAATGGGATTATGTTATGATCATGAAGATAATGCGTAGAACCAATAATTTGGGACCAAACACCTTTTTTATGACAATTAATCACCCTTTTTTCAAAACCACCATCATCCCCGTGAATCGATTTAATAAGATTATGCCATAAGGATTCTTTTTCTTTAAAAAAACGCCACCTCCACTTATACACAAGAGCTAGATTAAGAGCATTTATGCTCGAAATCCCCAACCCACCTCTATCTTTTTCCGCCAAACAAACATCCCATTTGATCCAATTTATTTTCCTCTCTTTCTCCACCGAACCCCAAAAAAACTTAGACCTCAACTGTTCCAAGGTTTTAATAATCGATTTAGGAGCACGAAATAAGGACATCCAAAAAATCCCCATACTACCTAGCACAGATTTAATAAGGGTTAACCTTCCACCAATAGAAAGCATATTTGCTTTCCATTTAGAGAGTTTTAAACGTACCTTAACAAGAATTTCATCCCAATTCTTGGGACGTGACATATCAGCACCGATTTTAACACCCAAATACATGCAAGGAAACAAACCTTTGGAGCAGCCAAACCTATCACAAGCTGCAATAATTTCATCATCATTAACACCCACTCCAAAAATATTAGATTTCTGAATGTTCAATTTGAGCCCGGATTGAAAGTGAAATTCATTTAGAACATCTAGAATACCCTCTATCTCTTTTTGATTCCATGAAGACACAAACACAACATCATCGGCATAAAACAAGTGAGAAATAGTAAAATTATTGGAACCAACACATGCACCAACTATACGATTTTCAACCACTGCCTTCGAAATCATAAGGTGAAGACCCTCCATGGCAATAATAAATAAAAAAGGAGAAAGCGGATCTCCTTGCCGCAACCCTCGGAACATAGAAAATTCCTCCGTATGACTTCCAATTATTAAAACCGAAATTTTAGAAGAAGATAGACATTCTCGGATCCAACCTCTCCACTTCTTGCCAAACCCAAGATAACCCATCATACGATCCAAAAAATCCCAACTTAAGGAATCATATGCTTTTTCAAAATCGACTTTAAATAATAATAATTTCTTTTTCTTCAACTTATACCATTCCATAATTTCATTAATCATAAGCGGGCCGTCTAATATTTGACGGCCTTTGATGAAAGCCGATTGCTCCGGACTAATTGTTAGGACCAATATTGTAATAGGTTTTGACCTTTAAGTCCGTTAACTAACATGTCTAGTGTTAAGTGGTGAGGAGTATATAAGGTTGAATGTTAGTCTTTGGATGTAAGCTTTCTCACACTTGTTATTGAATTACATTTTGAAAGCTCTCTTCCCTCCATCTTTCTCTCTCAACTACACACACTAAAACACCAAGAACACACACACTTAATTCTTCAATTCTACTCAAATCATCATGAATTAGCTTGAATTCAATCACATTGATCTCTCAATTGGTATCAGAGCATAAACTCTCTAAGAGTAGATCCAAATTCGTGATGATTTGATCCAGATCTGAAAATTTTGAAGAAAAAGTTTGGTACGTTTTTTCAAAGTCAAACATACAACATTATATACTCCTCACCACTTAACACTAGACATGTTAGTTAACGGACTTAAAGGTCAAAACCTATTACAGAAATGGTCCTAACAATCTCCCCCTTTTTGATCTTTAATACGTCATCCCAGTCTTCAAACTTCAGATTCTTCTTATCATCTATCTTTGGCAAGAAAATGTTTTTCTGTATTTTAAGAACAAAATATTTCAGAAATCTGAAAGTTTAAGGTACTCAAAGAGAATATGTTTTTCGTTGATAATGTTTGAGTGAGGAAATCCTATAACTGATTTACTAAAAATTTGAAAAACTTTGGGAAATGAAGTATCAGTTAAGTAAGGATTTGACTGGGTTTTCAGATAATGGAGAGGTTGTTTTTGGAATTTTGTGGTAGAGGATTATATTGGTGATAGAATGATAATGTTTTTGAATGATTTATCAGTTAAAGTTTTGGATGTGTGTGTATGAATGTTTGTATATAGGAAAGAATGATATGTACATTTAAGATTTGGATGAATGTGGATAATTTGTATCTGGTATGAACAACATATTAGAACAGTTAAGCTTTTGAATGGATATGAATGTTTATGGAATTTGGAAAGAATGATTTAAACGGTTAAGCTTTTAGATGTGTGTGTTTGGTTTGGTAAGAATGAGTTGTACGATTTAAATTTTGAATTGAGTTGGTTGAGGTTTTGGAGAAAGATTCTGTTGATGATTCGGTTTTGCTCTTCTTCACTTGTTTTTCTGTGTAGTACACTGATTAACATTCTCTCTTTTTCTTAATCACTTGATCTAAAACGTTTCTGATTTTGCAGTTGATTTGAGTACATGTGTTATGAATTTTCTTCTTTGATGGGATGTTTGTGGTTCTTTTTGACGTTGTTCAGTTATACATCCGATATTTGAACTATTTCTTGCTCTTTTTCTCCCCCTCATGAGGATCATGACCAGGGTCCTCATGATAAAGCTGAATAGTTGCGTTTTGGAAACGGAGAGAGGAATGGTGTGTCGGTGAAAATCGAGAGCCAAGATCGGAATGATAACCAGAAACATGTAGTACTCGACAAATTGATTAAATCCTTTGAATGTTTGAGAAAAATATTTGAAAATGAAGAATAGCAATGTCAATGATCACGTGAAGTCATAAACAGATGCAATCTTTACTAAAGAACTTCAGTAAAGAGATCGTTTACGAATATGACAAACACGATGATTAGAGACATTGTTAATCAAATATTTGAAATTTAAAAGAGATCAATTTGTGTGGAATATCAAAGATCAGTGAAGTATACCACTTACAAAGATGCAATCTCCTCTGAACGTGTGCAGAGAAGAGATCGACGGATATACAAAGATCAATGACATAACGATGTGCATTCAAAACGATTTTGAGTATGTGAGAACTGGAGAAAGTCAGAATTGAATCTGAGCAGTTTTGAGAAGATGAAAAATGATTTCTCCACGGAGCGTTTAAGAATGAAAATCGTTTAAAAAATAGTAAGAACAATCAATCCAAGATGGTGTTAAAAACAGATGCAATCAGTACTGATTGAAATCAGTAAAGAGATCGACGAATTTAACAGCAAATTATGTTGAGTGTTACAAACAAGTCATTTAAAAATGAAAAATTTATTTTGTGCAAAATCAGGGTTGTGAAAAATTGAGCCACAACGCAAGAGACGAAAAATTTGTCATAAACAGATGCAATCTTTAGTAATCGAGACTAGTAAAGAGATCGTTTACGAATATGACAAACATTTGTATCCTACGTTGTGAACACATCATTGTGAGCACAAAGTGAGATAAAAAAATTTTATAATGTTGAGCATCACAGATTAATAATGAATTTATGAGATTGTGATGTCAACAACTCAATATGAGTAAAAGAAAATGTTTGAAATTGAGTATTGATTTGAAAAATGATAATCGAATTTGAAAAGAGAAAAATTTGATTTACAATTGAAGAATATTAACAATGAAGGAACACAAAGGTAGCAATGAGAAATAAGAGAATTTGCTATAAACAGATGCAATCAGTACCAATCTAGACTGGAAAAGAGATCGTTTACGAATATTACAAAAGCTAATACTCAACATTGATAAGTTTGTGTAATTGTAAAGTTGTAGGAGGTTGAAAAACTGTGTGAGGTAAAAAAGATTTATTATCAAGATAGAATAAGAAAATTTGTAATAAACAGATGCAATCAGTACCAATTGAGATTGGTAATGAGATCGTTTACGGATATTACAAAAGTTGATACCCCATATTGAGAATTATAAAAAAGTTTTGAAAGGAGCATTGATACAGTATTTAGCGATAATAAAATATGCTCCCCCTCGACAGTTGAATTTCAAAAATCATAAAGCAGTGACGCTCCCCCTTGACATACGAATGTCAATTTTCTCCCCATTGACAAGTGAATATAGTAATTCTCCCCCTCAACCAAGGATGTCATTGAAAAACGGGTTTCAAGCTGGTTATACACTGACGTGTGCATAAGCCATTATCCGGTGAAAAGCGAGTTATACACTGAATTGTGTATAAGTCATAACCGTTGAAACACGAGTTATACACTGAATTGTGTATAAGTCATCCTCCTGCAAAACAAATTATATAACTTTTGGTACCCATTTTTGTTTGGGTCCGACAATGTTAGTGTGGGAGTTAAACCACCGATAAGTTGTATCAATTTGATTTAAAGATTGAGAGTTCCAAGAAAAACTGAAACTTGATGTTTCACTGTCAAATAATTTCCGGGGAATTATTTGAGATGTTGGAGTTTTGGGAACCCATTTAGCTTTTAAGATTGATGATGTTTTGTAAACATAAACAGGAGATGTTGTTGGCACTTGATGAAAAGTGGATATTGGTGCCAATGAAAGTAAATCTTTTCTTGAATATGTCAAAGATTTAGTTTTGTTTGACGGAGTAGAATGTTTCAACACGGTGGATGATTTAGGTTTATCCATTTGAGAATGCTTAAGTCGAGAAGAGGAACCTAATTTATTTGGAGTTTTAGGTACGGAATTTCCTCTAATAACTTGTTTGAGAGCATTTAAATTCTTATCAGAGTGTGGTGGGACCGTGTATCTCCTAGGTTTAGGTTTGGTAGAGGAACTTACTTGTGACTTCGGTTTAAGTTTAGAATTTCCTCTATTTACCTCAGATTGCTTGATTGTATATAAATCACGATATGCCATGACAGGAGAAAACATTCTTGACTCATAACATTTGGTCTTTGCAGCAAAAGGAGAATCTAAGTTCATAGACGCAATGGACACAATGGATAAAATGGAGGAAGAATTAAAACAACTTAAGCAAGCTATGTCGTTCATCTCAAGGTATGAGAAAAAGTATTACTCAACCCCAACAAACAACAATCAGAGGTCTTCATCCACTTTTAAATCTGCACCATCTGCTTCAATCACATCTGACAAATTACCAATGACACCTTTGGATCCAACAAAGAAGTGTTACAATTGTGGTATTGCTGGTCATTACTCACGTGATTGCAAAAAGCCCAGAGTCCGTAATTCAGAATATTTCAAACGCAAGATGCTCATGGCTAAGCAGATAGAAGCAGGAAAGGTTTTATTAACTGAAGATTTAAGTTGGATGGATGACTCAGATCCTGAAGATGAAGAACACACGGCCAATTTATGCTTCATGGCACGTGAAAATGCTGAACTTTCTGATCGTACAAATGAAGATGCCAACAATGACATAGAGGTAATTAACTCTTTCTTGTCTAATTCTTCGCATTTAATTGATTCTGATAATAGTTTTGTAACGAACCAGATCTCAGAAATTAATTCTTTACAACAAACTCTTTTAAATGAACGAAGTTTAAATACTGAACTACTAGAAAGGTTGACAAATTTAGAAAACAAACATGAAAAATTTACTCATATTGGTCAACAACTTGAACATCATATTCACCAAAATCAAACTATTCAACAAAAGAATCTGGAGTTACAAAATCAAGTATCAGAATTGACGACTAAGTATGAGACTGATATTAAGCATTTGTCTCATACAATCTCTGAAAAAGAAATTGAAATCACAAATCTCAAAAATACACAAACTTCAACATCAAATGCTGACAAGGATAAATATTACAAGCTATACGCTGAAGCTTTTCATAATTATCAAATCTATAAAAACTGGTTAGAACGTAAACAAAAAGAATTTGATGATAATGAATCACAGTTTAAATCATTAAATGCTCCAATTAAAGAATTAACTGAAACCTTACATGAAAATGACATTAACACAGCACGAGAATTAAACAACAAACAAAATGTCATAAATCTAATTCAACATGAAAAAAATCAATTGTCTTCTCACATCAAACACCTCGAAGAACTAATCGCCAAACGAGGACAAACTGATCAGACTATTCACTTGAACAAACCTAAAGATTTCAAATACTTCAATTCAAGAGAAGGACTGGGAGCCAACAATCCAGAATATCTTAAGAAGGCTTGCATTGCGCGTCCAACATTGTATGATTCGAGATACATTCATATGGATGTCTGGCAGAGTTTCCTTCGAATGACAGATGAGGAAGAAGAAGTTGAGATTTTCAACAGGGCCAAAAAGGAGAATGCACAAATTAGTTTCAATTACACTGAACTAAATCAAACATATGAAACTAAAAAGGCAAATTTTCAAAATGATGATTATTTTCCAATTATAACACCTAAAGAATTTGAGATAAAAAGTGATGCTGTACTTCAACAGAAGATAACACCAAAATTTTATGTTCCTTCTCTCATTCTTGAAAAGAAAATTTGTCAACTTGAAAAGGAAATCGATGACACTCACAAGGCGTTTGAAAAAGAAAAATCTGATTTACAAACCAAAATTCATGAATTAGAAGTTAATATTATCACAATTAAATCTACTTCAAATCAAAACGTTTCTACTTCAGATGTTTCTCCAAAGCCTCCGTCTCTCAAATCTAAGAATTCTTCTCTCAAAAATCCAGTTCAGTTAAGACGAGATTCTAATTCATCTGTTTTAAACTTTTCAGATCGAACTTTAAAATCCACGCATATGAAGACAGTGCACGGGAGAGTCAAAGACGTTGAGCAGTCGAAGAAGTCTAGTTCGAGTAAATCTAGTATGCTTAAGCCCAAGGAGCTTAAGAAGTCTAGATATTCTTCATTTTTAGCTTCTTCTTTTTCTAATTCCAATAAATGTAATAACTCAGCAAAGTTTATTTCTCCTGCTACACTTTATGGGATTGTGTATGATTCTGCAATGTATCGTCCTGTTAATCATTCTGTTAATGGTGTAAACTTGGTTGTTAAAGTAGATAAAAATGGAAACAGTTTATTTTGATAGAAAAACTAATCAACCAATTTCTCAATATGATGCACGATATTTTATAAGAAAAGATGCTCCATGTGGTCGTCGTCATGATGTACTTCATAAAAATGGTTCAATCATTCATTATTGCACAATTTGTTATCCAGAACCATGCAAAACCATTCGTGCTAGATCTCAAACACCTCAAACTACACGTTCTTCTCCTACTTCTTCAAAATCAGTTTATCGTGTAGTATCAACACCTAAATTGTCAAAATCAGTCGATTGCGAGGTATCTACACCTAAATCGACAAAATCAGTTTATCGTGTAGTATCAACACCTAAATTGTCAAAATCAGTCGATTGCGAGGTATCTACACCTAAATCAACAAAATCCGTCTATCGAGTGGTTTCAACACCTAAATTGACAAAATCCGTCTATCGAGTGCTGTCAACACCTAAATTGACAAAATCCGTTTATCGAGTGATATCAACACTCAAATCGACAAAATCAATCTATCGCTTTGTGTCTTCAACTAAATCGTCAAAATTCGGCTCTACGATTTCTTCTCCAAAACCATCCAAATTTATGAAATATACATGGATTCAAAATGAACACTCACACTGGATTTTAAATTCTCCAGAGAAATCAATAAAATAGTCTGTCAAATCAACAAAAACAGAACTGCCTCCTTGCAGTTCCCCGAATCTCTACATCTACACCGCTTTAAATATTCTTCATAAAATATGTATTACTAATCGTGTAGGACCCATATCTGATTGGGTACCTTTTTATTTTAATTGTTTTATGTAGAATATATGGTATCTTGATTCGGGTTGTTCACGACACATGACCGGAAACAAGACGTTGTTAACAAATTTTAGAGATAAATATTTGGGAACTGTTCGGTTTGGGAATGACCATTTAGCTACCATCATGGGTATTGGAGATATAATTCGTCAAAATTTGATCATTCGAAATGTGACCTATGTTGAAGATCTTGCTTACAATCTTTTTAGTATTGGTCAATTTTGTGATAAAACATTGGAAGTAAATTTTCGCACCAAGAAATGTGTTGTTCGTACTTATGCAGGCAAAGAACTTCTTACCGGAAAGCGTGAGACAAATCTTTTTACAATTAATCTGAATGACGTGGTCCCTCTTGAAGAAGTATGTTTGTTGTCCACTGCATCATCGGATGAATCCTGGTTATGGCACCGTCGCCTTTCACACCTTAACTTCAAAACCATCAATAAATTGGTAAAAGGTGGTCATGTCTCTGGTCTTCCGGACGTTAAATTTGAAAAAGAACATCTATGTTCTTCGTGCGAAATGGGAAAAATGACTAAGAAGTCTCATAAATCCAAACCAGTTCAAAGTACTTCAAAACCGCTTGAATTACTCCATATGGATTTATGTGGTCCCATGAGCGTTCAATCAATAGGTGGTAAAAAGTATGTCTTGGTGATAGTTGATGATTATTCACGATATACTTGGGTTCATTTCTTACGAACAAAAGATGAAGCAGCCGATATCATTATCGACTTCATTAAGAAAACTCAAACAAATTTGGAGTTAAAGGTACATACCATTCGTACTGATAATGGAACTGAGTTTAAAAACCAAACTTTAGATTCTTTTCTTGCTTCAGTTGGTATAACCCATCAATTTTCCGCTGCCCGAACACCTCAACAAAATGGGGTTGTTGAACGAAGAAATCGTACCTTAGTTGAAGCTGCTCGTACCATGCTTTCATATTCTAAACTCCCATTATCTCTTTGGGCAGAAGCCATAAGTACGGCATGTTTCACTCAAAATCGGTCAATCATCAACAAAGCATACAACAAAACTCCCTATGAACTAATCAATAACCGCATTCCAAATGTTAAATTTTTACATATCTTTGGGAGTCGGTGCTTCATCCTGAATGATAAAGATAAATTGAATAAATTTGATGAAAAAGCTGATGAAGGAATTTTTATGGGATACTCAAGAGAATCTGCTTCCTATAGAGTATATAATCGGTCAAAACGGACGATTAGAGAAAGTGTAAACGTTAATTTTGATGAGACTTTTCCAATTCACTCACTCACTTCAGAAATCAAATCTCCATTACCTCCGTCGTTGTCACACCCCGCCAAAAGTGGTTTGCGGAAGAACGGGCGTGCGACAATCATGAGTATATAAAAGCATATGATTATTGCAAACAATAATAAGTCTTCAACATTTGATAAAAAGTATGTCACCATAATTTAATTTAAACAAAGTAGTTGAACCAAAACATAAGTTTTAACTAAAATTTGGAGGTGACATCTTTACAAAACGAAAGCTTGACTCCCAATGCATGCGACACTATGCCTAAGCTTTGTTACCTGAAAAACATAAGTAAAAGTATCAACAAAATTGTTGAGTGAATTCACAGGTTTTAATAAGTTCATATAGTTTCAAAGTTTTCGTATGCCATGTATAGCAAAAATAGTTTAATGAATATAAAGCGTTCAAAAAGATAGTTTGCTCAAAAGCAATAGTAGAAACAATAGTTTTTGTATGCCATCGTTGGCAAAAATGGTGTGATGATATAACGTTAAAATATAGTCTGCTCAAAAGCAGTAATCGTTTTTGTATGCCATCGTTGGCAAAAATAGTGTGATGATATAAACGTTAAAATATAGTCTGCTCAAAAGCAGTAATCGTTTTCGTATGCCATCGTTGGCAAAAATAGTGTGATGATATAAACGTTAAATATGACCTGCTCCGAGAACAGGGGCACGATAAATCGCAAGAAGAAACATGTGACGGTGATCCCCCAAGAGGTTAGCTATACCCTTTTGAGTTAAAATCTCGACCCTAAGTCCATAACCAAAACACAACTTTAAAACGTATTTCAATATGGATATACACTCCTCGTGGTTCGATAAACATCGAATAAAGTGATCAATAACGTAAGGGAGGGGAAGTCTAAGCCAATGGTACCATCTGCATATCCATGGCCTAGTTGCAACTAGCTAATGATTATGGTATGTAAGCATATACGCACTTCCATGCACTACATCTAAACCTAGTCCGAGATAAGGATTCGTTGTCAAGTTTCCAAAAATAGTTTTCATCACGATATAGTAAAATATTATAAACATTTATAAAATAGTTGTTATGTTTTTCACTCAAAAGTGAAATAGTCAAAATGTAGTAAAAGAGGAGTTGTGAACTTACAGTCACAATAAGATTTATTAAATATGCATTAATAAATAGTTTGAATGTTTATAAAATATTTGTTATGTTTTCCACCCCTAGTTTGTAAAACAGTATAAAAAGAGTAAAAAGTGGGGCTGCGAATTCACGGTCACAATAAGGTTTATTAAATATACATTGATGTATAATTGGAACATTTATAAAAGCATTTATTATGTTTTTCACCCCAAGTTTGTAAAACAATATAAAAAGAGTAAAAAGGGCTGTGAACTCACCTGACTCACGCAACCTAGCAAAATGCAATATGATATAATAAGCAAGTCCAACAAATGATCTCCTAGCGCCCTAAACGCATGAGATTAACATAGTAAGTAGACGGCTCTACCGGCTCATCTATGCTAGTTGTTCACTCAACTAGATGGTTTAAAATCATTAAGTGTTGATGACGACTCATTGGTGACCATAAAATATAGTCTTGTATATCATTTCAAAGTCTCAAAATAGTTTAAGAATCAATAATTAGATCATAAGTCATTATGAAAATCGTGATATTAGATTTGACGAGTTTTATATTCTTGTACATTTTGTTTCTCATTTCGTCTTTCATCTTTCATCATTTCTAGCCACGTCACGTTGTGACTATTATTATATAAATCTCAAAAGTCTATTTATTTTATTATTCTTAAAATGTAGATCATGTAATTTGTCGTTAGATTATTATCACCTTTACGTTGCCGAAAATCGTCGGTTTTCGGTATTGGTTAACGAGACTTGTATATTTCACAATTGACAAATTTTATAATTTATTTATGGTTATTACTGATTTTCTAGAGTTATGTAATCTAGACCTTAACTTTCATGTTATGACACTTTTAGTCCTCTAACTTGTATTATTCACATAAATAACTTAAAAATTCGGTTTTATAATCTCTTGGTTTGTATCCTTACCACATGTTAACCAATATTATTATTTTAATAATTTAATATTTCCAGAACTTAAAATCAGTCACCGAGATTCTGTTTTTGACGACTTTAGCCCCTTGAGTTTGTGTGTCGACATATTTAGCATATTCATTCGGTTTCTCGGTTTTGGTCATACGAGTTGTGTTTTAACACCATCATGCTATGATTTACATTTTAAATCATTTATTATTATAACTTTATGAAATCAGAATTTAAGTTTCTGTTTTGGCAAGGTTGGTCCCTGTAGTTTTGTTTTTGTCGGTTTTAGCTCAAAAGTCGATTTTTCTTGGTTTTAATCACAAGACTTATATTTTTAGCATTTCATCTCATGTCTTAACTTGATAACTTTCTGAGTTTAAGAGTTTACCAAATCAGTACCTATATTTCGAGAATGTTACGTATGTAGTCCTTGTAGTTTTGTTTTTGAAGATTTTGGCACAATAGTTTGTTTGGTTAACTTTCTAACACAAGGTTATAGTTTTAACACCAAAATTAATTTATCAACTATAAAATACCTACATTTAAATAATTTAGGTTTTCATAACGAAGACTTGGTAAAATTATAATCTATGTTACTTTTGATATATCATTCGGTTAATTTTCGGTTTACCCGATTTTAAATGGTTGAACTTTAAATATAGTTTATAAAATACAAGACCCTTATATTTTGATAGTTCTAGGTGTTGAGTGAACAATAATAGCATAAAATATAATAATATAGCACTAGAAAGTAAAGATGAACAAAGGTTTTTCTCACAATGCTTTAGATTAGGAGTTTTCAACTTTGAAGAGGCTTATCTCCTTGTACAGAGTTCTGAACGACCTGATTCGTTTTGATATGACTTCTAAAGGGTCTTAAATACAATATATGTGAATCTCTCCGGGAGAGATTGAGTTTAAGGCCTGGAGAGATGGTCAAAATAAAAGTATACGTAATCTGCCAGAAAACGTTGTTGTAGGAAAAAAAATGAGAAGGAGTACTTACAAGATAGATTTTGACTGAGCAAGACCTGAACTAGGTAGGGGATTGTTTGAGTATAATTTTGGTGGATTATGGTGGTTTATTACGGCTTGGAAGTAGGAAATATCATGTCTTTTTGGTAGTTTTAACTTTCTGTGATGGGAGGGTTTTCAAGGAGGGAGAGATTTCTCTCTAATGTATGAAATAGAAATCTGTAAATTGGAGATTGTTCTTCAGTGTTTTATCCATCATATGACCGAAATTTAGACATTAATAATGTCTAGAGATAGTGGAGTTGGAGTGTGTAAGCAACAACCCACAAAAGAAGGAAAAAGGTTTGGTTGTGAGGAAATCATGCATGTGTGGGGTAGAGTAAATGTGCAAGCAACCAAAGAAAAAGAGTGGAGCCTCATGTGGACGGTTTTTACTATATAAGGGGACCCACTTTGACTTCTTAATTGACTAGGAATTATCCAATGTGGATTAGGATCGATAATTAAGCGACCAGGGTTTAAATTTCGGTTAATTAAGGCTAAACGAACGATCAAACGTGATTTGTGTGTATTAGTTTTACATTTGATGATTTGAGAATGATATTGGTTAATTATATTACTATATCACTAGTAGGTATTATTGAATTACATAAATTGTTAATTCATTCTTTTGTTTATGCGCGTTTATTTTACGTTGGGCATGGTTTATCATATAAGTATTGAAATTGACGTTTTTAGTGTTTTAGGGTTTATTTTTCTTGTAACTTTGTGATTTGATAACTATTATTGATTGTAAATTACTTCCACATTTATAATTTATAATTTCTAATAAATGATAAACGTTTACGCGATATTCAGCTCGTACGCGATATAATTGACGATTTTAACTTTTCGGAATGTTTTTCATGTAAACTATCAAATTGTTATTATATTGTATCCAAATAATATAACTTATATAAATATCAATTTATAAAATATATAAAACTTTTGGTCACCAAAGGTCGGGATTAGAATGAACGGGTAAATTCGGGTTTTGACGTATCAAACTATAACGTATCATATGAACCAAATATGGATCCAAATATGCATTGGACCTGTCTAGACTTTTAAAGGATAGAAGTGGATTTCATAAATGATAAATTAGATAGGTGTGTTGGCTTACATGTTTCCGAGCACAAATATATATCAGGTTTCCGAGGGTTGTCACATTCTCCCCCTGTTAAGAAAATTTCGTCCCGAAATTTAAGACGTTTCACTACTAGGTTGAGGGTCGAGAAATCATGTGAATGGACATTTTAATAAGTGCTGACACACGACGTGGTGTGGTTCGTTGTTGGCTACTACGTTTGGTCTTCCCGAGATAATATTTATTTCGCCATTATAATCATTTAGCAACTTGACGCAATGTCACTGCTTCATGTTAAATGTTTTTTTTTTATTCAAATAAAAGATGGAGACTTTTGTGGATAGTGAAAATTTGTGCATTTAATACCGTACATATAGTGTCTCTAGATTTTTAACCCAAATACAGTGCCACCTAGTTCGAGCTCATAAGTGGTATAATTTCTTTCGTAGATTTTAATTGTCGAGACGTGTATGCAAATATTATTATTTTATTTTTTTCGTTTTGCAAAACTTTATATAGATTCTATATATTCGGGTACGAAAAGTCGGTTAACTATATATTTTAACACGTATGATTGAAATCAATATGTTGATTTTCATATACTTTGTACATTTTCAACAACTTGATTTTCTTTGATATAAAGTGCAATCGATATTTCTTTGATAAACTTCTCAAACATGATACATATAACAAGTAGTACATTGTTTCGAGTTTCTTGATACAATTCATATGAGGTCAGTTTAAGTGAATTTAGATGGTAAAGTTGAGGCACGATCAGTGAGCCTCTCGGGATTAGTTTAGCTATGAATTCGATTTGAGGATGGTAGTGGAAAATAAGAGAGTTCTTTTAGGAGTATTTTATAATAGATTCGTATGATAGGTAGACCTTCGATAAATCGTTTTTCTTTGACTCGAAATATTTTCGACTGATACTTTATTAACCGTTCTTCTCAATTATTTTCAAGTAAATATATTGCCCATATCGGCTTTAATACTAGTTGAAATTTTACCGTTTGATCGTCATTATCCTTATCGTCTTATTGTGGTTCGCATATGTTTAATTGTCATATTTAACGTTATTAGTCAAGAGGACTTTACTCCCAAAGTTAACTGGTTTATATTCAATTTTCTTATTCTCTTAATATTAATGAGGCTGGTTGTATTCAGTTGTTTTAGTCATCGGTTTGTTTCAATAGTCCATGACTTAGACAAGTCTACATTGTACCATGTAATTATAAACACGCTGGCCAGACGGTTTATAATATCATCGTACAATATTTCATCATCATCATCACTTCATATATTCGTTTTAGGAAAATTTGGAATCTTTTCTCCATAATGTATTATACGAATTTAGAAGTTGTGCTTAGCGTTTAATTTTTGAGAAGCCCTAGAGTGGGTGTGTGACGTCTTCCATGTTTTCATTACGTGGCGTTAAATATTAGTGGATAAACGTTCATTTGTTAGTCATTCGAGGAATCTTTCGAGTTTTACGATTTGTTGAGTAGGAAATTAGGGTGGATTTGATGATAATCGGGTGACAAACAATATGTGAGATGATTATATATATTGTGTGGCTAAGATACGTGGTGCACATATATATGTGTTTATTGTTGAAGGTCGTTTGATGATGTGCCACCATGCTCGATGTTCAGGCGAATAGAGTTATCAAAGTGTTCGCTACTCTTAGACGTTCGGTAACAATTCTCGAATTCATGTTTTTGTGTAAGTGACTAGTGGAATGTAAGTAAGATATTCCATTTAGGTACGTGATGTAAGTGTCCAGTGAGTAGTGTAATGTCGTGTACTGAGGATTCAAATGAACATATTGGCGATATAGTGTAATATGTTTCACCTATATGTTCACGTGCAAGTATCCTATGGTATAAAAGCAATCTACGTAGGGGTAAGTGTAAGACAATGTAAAATAAGTGACCAATTACTAATGCAAATGGTAAATGAATGATATGTAATGCATCTCTATATGCAGTGCAACTTTATATTTAATGAGACTCTATATGAAATGAGAGTTTGTATGCAATGAAAAATGTTTTGACCCAAAATCTTTTTGAAGTTATAGACTAGACTCTCTAGTTCACTATAACCAATAGCTCTGATACCAATCTGTCACACCCCGCCAAAAGTGGTTTGCGGAAGAACGGGCGTGCGACAATCATGAGTATATAAAAGCATATGATTATTGCAAACAATAATAAGTCTTCAACATTTGATAAAAAGTATGTCACCATAATTTAATTTAAACAAAATAGTTGAACCAAAACATAAGTTTTAACTAAAATTTGGAGGTGACATCTTTACAAAACGAAAGCTTGACTCCCAATGCATGCGACACTATGCCTAAGCTTTGTTACCTGAAAAACATAAGTAAAAGTATCAACAAAATTGTTGAGTGAATTCACAGGTTTTAATAAGTTCATATAGTTTCAAAGTTTTCGTATGCCATGTATAGCAAAAATAGTTTAATGAATATAAAGCGTTCAAAAAGATAGTTTGCTCAAAAGCAATAGTAGAAACAATAGTTTTCGTATGCCATCGTTGGCAAAAATGGTGTGATGATATAACGTTAAAATATAGTCTGCTCAAAAGCAGTAATCGTTTTTGTATGCCATCGTTGGCAAAAATAGTGTGATGATATAAACGTTAAAATATAGTCTGCTCAAAAGCAGTAATCGTTTTCGTATGCCATCGTTGGCAAAAATAGTGTGATGATATAAACGTTAAATATGACCTGCTCCGAGAACAGGGGCACGATAAATCGCAAGAAGAAACATGTGACGGTGATCCCCCAAAAGGTTAGCTATACCCTTTTGAGTTAAAATCTCGACCCTAAGTCCATAACCAAAACACAACTTTAAAACGTATTTCAATATGGATATACACTCCTCGTGGTTCGATAAACATCGAATAAAGTGATCAATAACGTAAGGGAGGGGAAGTCTAAGCCAATGGTACCATCTGCATATCCATGGCCTAGTTGCAACTAGCTAATGATTATGGTATGTAAGCATATACGCACTTCCATGCACTACATCTAAACCTAGTCCGAGATAAGGATTCGTTGTCAAGTTTCCAAAAATAGTTTTCATCACGATATAGTAAAATATTATAAGCATTTATAAAATAGTTGTTATGTTTTTCACTCAAAAGTGAAATAGTCAAAATGTAGTAAAAGAGGAGTTGTGAACTTACAGTCACAATAAGATTTATTAAATATGCATTAATAAATAGTTTGAATGTTTATAAAACATTTGTTATGTTTTCCACCCCTAGTTTGTAAAACAGTATAAAAAGAGTAAAAAGTGGGGCTGCGAACTCACGGTCACAATAAGGTTTATTAAATATACATTGATGTATAATTGGAACATTTATAAAAGCATTTATTATGTTTTTCACCCCAAGTTTGTAAAGCAGTAAAATACAGTAAAATGTGGGGCTGTGAACTCACTGTCACAATAAGGTTTATTAAATACGCATTGATAAATCATTTGAATGTTTATAAATCATTTGTTATGTTTTTCACCCCAAGTTTGTAAAACAGTATAAAAAGAGTAAAAAGGGGCTGTGAACTCACCTGACTCACGCAACCTAGCAGAATGCAATATGATATAATAAGCAAGTCCAACAAATGATCTCCTAGCGCCCTAAACGCATGAGATTAACATAGTAAGTAGACGGCTCTACCGGCTCATCTATGCTAGTTGTTCACTCAACTAGATGGTTTAAAATCATTAAGTGTTGATGACGACTCATTGGTGACCATAAAATATAGTCTTGTATATCATTTCAAAGTCTCAAAATAGTTTAAGAATCAATAATTAGATCATAAGTCATTATGAAAATCGTGATATTAGATTTGACGAGTTTTATATTCTTGTACATTTTGTTTCTCATTTCGTCTTTCATCTTTCATCATTTCTAGCCACGTCACGTTGTGACTATTATTATATAAATCTCAAAAGTCTATTTATTTTATTATTCTTAAAATGTAGATCATGTAATTTGTCGTTAGATTATTATCACCTTTACGTTGCCGAAAATCGTCGGTTTTCGGTATTGGTTAACGAGACTTGTATATTTCACAATTGACAAATTTTATAATTTATTTATGGTTATTACTGATTTTCTAGAGTTATGTAATCTAGACCTTAACTTTCATGTTATGACACTTTTAGTCCTCTAACTTGTATTATTCACATAAATAACTTAAAAATTCGGTTTTATAATCTCTTGGTTTGTATCCTTACCACATGTTAAACAATATTATTATTTTAATAATTTAATATTTCCAGAACTTAAAATCAGTCACTGAGATTCTGTTTTTGACGACTTTAGCCCCTTGAGTTTGTGTGTCGACATATTTAGCATATTCATTCGGTTTCTCGGTTTTGGTCATACGAGTTGTGTTTTAACACCATCATGCTATGATTTACATTTTAAATCATTTATTATTATAACTTTATGAAATCAGAATTTAAGTTTCTGTTTTGGCAAGGTTGGTCCCTGTAGTTTTGTTTTTGTCGGTTTTAGCTCAAAAGTCGATTTTTCTTGGTTTTAATCACAAGACTTATATTTTTAGCATTTCATCTCATGTCTTAACTTGGTAACTTTCTGAGTTTAAGAGTTTACCAAATCAGTACCTATATTTCGAGAATGTTACGTATGTAGTCCTTGTAGTTTTGTTTTTGAAGATTTTGGCACAATAGTTTGTTTGGTTAACTTTCTAACACAAGGTTATAGTTTTAACACCAAAATTAATTTATCAACTATAAAATACCTACATTTAAATAATTTAGGTTTTCATAACGAAGACTTGGTAAAATTATAATCTATGTTACTTTTGATATATCATTCGGTTAATTTTCGGTTTACCCGATTTTAAATGGTTGAACTTTAAATATAGTTTATAAAATACAAGACCCTTATATTTTGATAGTTCTAGGTGTTGAGTGAACAATCATAGCATAAAATATAATAATATAGCACTAGAAAGTAAAGATGAATAAAGGTTTTTCTCACAATGCTTTAGATTAGGAGTTTTCAACTTTGAAGAGGCTTATCTCCTTGTACAGAGTTCTGAACGACCTGATTCGTTTTGTTATGACTTCTAAAGGGTCTTAAATACAATATATGTGAATCTCTCCAGGAGAGATTGAGTTTAACGCCTGGAGAGATGGTCAAAACAAAAGTATACGTAATCTGCCAGAAAACGTTGTTGTAGGAAAAAAAATGAGAAGGAGTACTTACAAGATAGATTTCGACTGAGCAAGACCTGAACTAGGTAGGGGATTGTTTGAGTATAATTTTGGTGGATTATGGTGGTTTATTACGGCTTGGAAGTAGGAAATATCATGTCTTTTTGGTAGTTTTAACTTTCTGTGATGGGAGGGTTTTCAAGGAGGGAGAGATTTCTCTCTAATGTATGAAATAGAAATCTGTAAATTGGAGATTGTTCTTCAGTGTTTTATCCATCATATGACCGAAATTTAGACATTAATAATGTCTAGAGATAGTGGAGTTGGAGTGTGTAAGCAACAACCCACAAAAGAAGGAAAAAGGTTTGGTTGTGAGGAAATCATGCATGTGTGGGGTAGAGTAAATGTGCAAGCAACCAAAGAAAAAGAGTGGAGCCTCATGTGGACGGTTTTTACTATATAAGGGGACCCACTTTGACTTCTTAATTGACTAGGAATTATCCAATGTGGATTAGGATCGATAATTAAGCGACCAGGGTTTAAATTTCGGTTAATTAAGGCTAAACGAACGATCAAACGTGATTTGTGTGTATTAGTTTTACATTTGATGATTTGAGAATGATATTGGTTAATTATATTACTATATCACTAGTAGGTATTATTGAATTACATAAATTGTTAATTCATTCTTTTGTTTATGCGCGTTTATTTTACGTTGGGCATGGTTTATCATATAAGTATTGAAATTGACGTTTTTAGTGTTTTAGGGTTTATTTTTCTTGTAACTTTGTGATTTGATAACTATTATTGATTGTAAATTACTTCCACATTTATAATTTATAATTTCTAATAAATGATAAACGTTTACGCGATATTCAGCTCGTACGCGATATAATTGACGATTTTAACTTTTCGGAATGTTTTTCATGTAAACTATCAAATTGTTATTATATTGTATCCAAATAATATAACTTATATAAATATCAATTTATAAAATATATAAAACTTTTGGTCACCAAAGGTCGGGATTAGAATGAACGGGTAAATTCGGGTTTTGACGTATCAAACTATAACGTATCATATGAACCAAATATGGATCCAAATATGCATTGGACCTGTCTAGACTTTTAAAGGATAGAAGTGGATTTCATAAATGATAAATTAGATAGGTGTGTTGGCTTACATGTTTCCGAGCACAAATATATATCAGGTTTCCGAGGGTTGTCACAATCGTCATCTCCTTCTACATCTGAAAATGATTATGATATCTTGTTTGAACATTTCTATGATGAATATCATAACATTCGACATAAATTACTAGAGGAAGCGGGCGTTCCATTTCCAACTTTCGTTGAAGTTCAATCTATTTCTGAACCTGATATACAAACTTCAAGTTCAACGGATTCTCCTTCTCTTACTTCTACTCATCCACATAACAATTTTCCTTCGTCACCTTCTGTTTCACAGAATGAAATCCCATCATCTCCGGAACATTCGTCATATTTGCAACATCAATCATCTCCGGACGATTCCCCACCCACGGATAATCAATCATCTCCGGTCAATTTGACAACTTCTGGTCAAGCTGCTCCTACTCAAGATCTATCTTTAGTTCCAGCACAACCTCCACCTTTGGTGATTGATTTCTCAAAATTTAATGTACAATGTGTTGATCCTCCACCTTCAACATCAACTGTTCAAACTGCGATAATCCCTCATCCTGTATTCACTGATACTTCAAATCTCAATCAAGGTCAACTACCACTTCCACATTCTCTTAAATGGACAAAAGATCATCCTCTTCATCAAATAATCGGTGATCCCACGTCTTCTGTCCAGACTCGTAAAGCTACTGCTGAAGAATGTCAATTCACGGCCTTTCTAAGTTCCAATGAACCAAAGAAGGTTAGTGAACCCTCTCGGACCCGGACTGGATTCTTGCTATGCAAGAAGAAATAAATCAGTTTGAAAGATTAAAAGTTTGGCGTCTTGTTCCAAAACCACCCGGAAAATCTGTCATAGGGACGAAGTGGATTTTCAAAAACAAGAAGGATGAGAATGGGATTGTAGTTCGCAACAAAGCACGTTTAGTTGCTAAAGGGTATGCTCAACAGGAGGGTATTAACTTTGAAGAAACGTTTGCTCCAGTTGCCCGAATAGAAGCCATTCGAATATTTTTGGCATATGCAGCACATAAGAATTTTACTATCTATCAAATGGATGTAAAAACTGCATTTTTAAATGGCATACTCAAAGAAGAAGTGTTCATTCATCAACCCGAAGGTTTTGTAGATCCACACTTGCCTAATCATGTTTATATTCTCGACAAAGCTTTGTATGGTTTGAAACAAGCTCCACGTGTGTGGTATGATGTACTATCAAAATTCTTGGTTGATTCTGGTTTTTCAAAAGGTAAAATCGATACAACTCTTTTCATCAAACGCCAAGGGGAAGATATTGTTCTTATTCAAATTTATGTCGATGATATTATCTTTGGTTCTACAAATCCCAAATACTGCAAAAAGTTCTCTGATCTTATGGTTAAAAGTTTTGAGATGAGTATGATGGGTGAAATGAATTTCTTTCTTGGTCTTCAAGTTCGCCAATTACCTACGGGGATCTTCATCAATCAATCCAAGTATATAACTGATCTCTTGAAGAAATATCTTATGGATGATTGTAAACCAATTCCGACACCGATGTCACCTGGTTCGAAATTACATGTTGATCCTGTTGGCAAACTTGTTGATATTACAAATTATCGGGGGATGATCGGATCTTTGTTATATCTTACTTCAAGTCGACCAGACATTATGTTCTCAACATGCATTTGTGCTCGGTATCAGGCTGCTCCTAAAGAATCACATCTTCAAGCCGTCAAACGTATATTTCGTTATCTGAAGGGTACTCGAGATCTTGGTCTTTGGTATCCTAAAGAAACTTCTTTTGAATTGACTGCATTTTCTGATGCTGACCATGCTGGATGTATGCTGGATCGCAAGAGTACCTCTGGAAGTGTCCAATTTCTGGGTGATAAATTGGTGAGCTGGTCTTCACGAAAGCAAAATTGTGTCTCTCTTTCAACTGCAGAAGCAGAGTATGTTGCTGCTGCAAGCTGCTTATCCCAGGTAATTTGGATGCAATCACAATTAAAAGATTATGGCTTTTCCTACAGCTGTATTCCTTTATATTGTGATTCACGAAGTGCAATTGCAATTTCATGCAATCCGGTTCAACATTCCAAAACTAAACATATCGATCTTCGATATCATTTTATCAAAGACCATGTTGAACTAGGTACTGTGGAATTGTATTTCGTTTCAACTGATTATCAATTAGCTGATTTGTTTACCAAGGCTTTAGACGAAAAACGCTTTAATTTTCTTGTGTCTAAGCTTGGTATGCTAAATCTCAAAACTTAAACCGTTTTACTGCTTTATTTTTATTGTTTTTGTTTTTGTTTTCAATTTTTTTGAATACATAATAAAATGGCTTATGCACACGTCAGTGTATGACCCGCGCTTAAAAGCGATGGCTTTCAAGTACATCTGCTTGAAACCCGGTTTTCAATGACTTCATTGGTTGAGGGGGAGAATCTTTATTCACTTGTCAAGAGGGAGAAAATCGACATTCTTAAGTCAAGGGGGAGCATAACCGCTCTATGATTTTTGAAATACAACTGTCGAAGGGGAGCATCCTTTATAATCGCTAAATATTTTTTCAATGCTCCTTTCAATTTTTTTTATAATTATCAATATGGGGTATCAATTTTTGTAATATCCGTAAACGATCTCATTACCAATCTCACTTGGTACTGATTGCATCTGTTTATTACAAATTTTCTTATTCTATCTTGATAATAAATTTTTTTTACCTCAAACAGTTTTTCAATCTCCTACAACTTTACACTAACACAAGCTTATTAATGTTGAGTATTAGCTTTTGCAATATTCGTAAACGATCTCTTTACCAGTCTAGGTTGGTACTGATTGCATCTGTTTATTGCAAATTCTCTTATTTCTCATTGCTACCTTTGTGTTCATTCATTGTTAAAATTCTTTAATTGTAAATCAATTTTTCTCTTCTTACATAAAATTTACATTTTCCAAAATCAATCCTCAATTTCAAACATTTTCTTTTACTCATATTGAGTTGTTGACATCACAATCTCATAAATTCTTTATTAATCTGTGATGCTCAACATTCCAAAATTTTTTATCTCACTTTGTGCTCACAATGATGTGTTCACAACGTAGGATACAAATTTTTGTCATATTCGTAAACGATCTCTTTACTAGTCTCGATTAGTAAAGATTGCATCTGTTTATGACAAATTTTTCGTCTCTTGCGTTGTGGCTCAATTTTTCAAAACCCTGATTTTGCACAACACAAATTTTTCATTTTTAAACGACTTGTTTGTAACACTCAACACAATTTGCTATTAAATTCGTCGATCTCTTTACTGATTTCAATCAGTACTGATTGCATCTGTTTTTAACACCAATTTTTTTAAAACGATTTTCATTCTTAAACGCTCAATGGAGAAATCATTTTTCATCTTCTCAAAACTGTTCAGATTCAATTCTGACTTTCTCCAGTTCTCACACACTCAAAATCGTTTTGAATGCACATTGTTATGTCATTGATCTTTGTATATCCGTCGATCTCTTCAGAAAAGATTGCATCTTTGTAAGTGGTATACTTCACTGATCTTTAATATAACCAAACAAATTGATTTCTTTTAAATTTCAAATATTTGATTAACAATGTCTCTAATCATCGTGTTTGTCATATCCGTAAATGATCTCTTTACTGAAGTTCTTCAGTAAAGATTGCATCTGTTTATGACTTCACGTGATCATTGACATTGCTATTCTTCATTTTCACATATTTTTCTCAAACATTCAAAGGATTCAATCAATTTGTCGAGTACTACATGTTTCTGGTTCTCATTCCGATCTTGGCTCTCGATTTTCACCGACACACCATTCCTCTCTCCGTTTACAAAACGCAACTATTCGACTTTGTCATGAGGACCCTGGTCATGATCCTCATGAGGGGGAGAAAAAGAGCAAGAAATAGTTAAAATATCGGATGTATAACTGAACAACGTCAAAAAGAACCACAAACATCCCATCAAAGAAGAAAATTCATAACACATGTACTCAAATCAACTGCAAAATCAGAAACGTTTTAGATCAAGTGATTAAGAAAAAGAGAAAATGATAATCGATGTACTACACAGAAAAACAAGTGAAGAAGAGCAAAACCGAATCATCAACGGAATCTCTCTCCAAAACCTCAACCAACTCAATTCAAAACTTAATCGTACAAATCATTCTTACCAAACCAAACACACACATCTACAAGCTTAACCGTAAAAATCATTCTTTTCAAAATTCAAAACAACCATATCCATACAAAATCTCAAATGTACATATCATTCTTTTCTATATACAAACATTTATACACACACATCCAAAACTTTGACTGACAAATCATTCAAAAACATTATCATTCTATACTCAATATAATCCTCTACCACAAAATTCCAAAAACAACCTCTTCATTATCTGAAAACCCAGTCAAATCCTTACTTAACTGATATTTCATTTCCCAAAGTTTTCAATTCTTTAGTAAATCAGTTATAGGATTTCCTCACTCAAATATTATCAACGAAAAACATATTCCCTTTGAGTACCTTAAACTTCCAGATTTCTGCAAATGTTTTATTCTTAAAATACAGAAAAACATTTTCTTGCCAAAGATAGATGATAACAAGAATCTGAAGTTTGAAGACTGGGATGACATATTAAAGATCAAAAAGGGGGAGATTGTTAGGACCAATATTGTAATAGGTTTTGACCTTTAAGTCCGTTAGCTAACATGTCTAGTGTTAAGTGGTGAGGAGTATATAAGGTTGAATGTTAGTCTTTGGATGTAAGCTTTCTCACACTTGTTATTGAATTACATTTTGAAAGCTCTCTTCCCTCCATCTTTCTCTCTCAACTACACACACTAAAACACCAAGAACACACACATACTTAATTCTTCAATTCTACTCAAATCATCATGAATTAGCTTGAATTCAATCACATTAAATCTCTCACTAATGATTTTATCCACAACTGATGCTAATCTGAGCGATAATAATTTCGCTATGATTTTATATTGAATACCAATTAAAGATATAGGACGAAAATCTTTAACCAAAGTAGGGTTAGGGATTTTAGGGATTAACGTAATAAACGCAGAATTACAACCCCTAGGAAGTTTAGATGTAGTCAAAAACTCATCAACCGCATTGAAGATATCTAAATTCAAGATATCCCAAAATTTTTTAATGAATTTGAAAGTCATACCATCCGGGCCCGGAGATTTGTCTGAACCGCAACTCCAAACAACCTTTTTCACCTCCTCCATCGAACAAACACCTTCAATTAAATCCGCCTCACAATAAGACAATTTACGAGACTCGGAATTTCTTCAAAAACCCGTGGGTCCGAACCAGTCGTGGACACCACAGCCTCAAATTTGGATTTGAAATAATCACGAAATATATTTTTTATTTTAATCGGCTCAATTTCCCATGTACCATCATCATACACACCTTGAATAGATTGCGATCTCCTTCGTTGGTTCAATAAGCCATGAAAAAAATAGGAGTTTTCATCTCCTTCCACATCCCATTTGCACTTGAGTTTTTGCATCAAGTTCATATTTTCTTTTCTTTCCAAATCCTAAATTTCTTGTAACCATATGGCCCGTTGTTCTATTTCTTCAGTAGAAGCATTGGAAATCTCCATCTTTTTATCAATCTCAGCAACATTTTTACACAACATATTATAGTGACCTTTAGAAGAAACATTGTGATCTTTACTCCACTGTTTGCAACCTTCTTTTATAAATTTTACTTTGTCTTTTAAATTTATAATAGAAGACATACCCGTTTTCATAAAAGATATACATCGTTGATTAACCATATCATCAAAAGAAACCTCTTCTAACCACGAGTGATACACCCGAAATGGCACCGGGCCAAAATCAAATTTTTTGGAATGAAGAAGAATCGGAATATGATCAGAATACTTTCGTTCTAAACCAGTCACTTTCAAATCCGAATCTATAGATAACAAGTTATCCGACAAAAGAAACCTATCAAGTTTGCTCATTTTAGAACCCGACTTATTCATCAAAGTATATTTACAACCCCCTATATTAGGATCACAAAGTTCATTATCTTCTATGAAATTATTAAAATAAGCCGCACCTTGGGAATTAAAAATTGAACCACTTCTATCGGCCTCACACCTCACTTCATTAAAATCCCCAAATATAATAAAATTACCGGAATTAACATTCATATAAGCAGAAAGTTCTAACCAAATTCTATGTCTTTCTTCCACATCTTGAGGAGCATATATGTTTATCATATGAACTCTTCCAATCTTACCCAACCACCTACCTTCAACAATCACATAATTATGAGAACATTTAATATTGTCTTTAACAAATGCAGCCTTATCCCATATAGAAACGATCCCGCCCGAAAGACCTCTAGCGGAGCTACAAGCAAACTCAAATTGATAATTCCCCCACATCGACTTTAACTTAAAAAGATTCACCTTGGTCATGATAGTTTCTTGAACTCCTAAAAACGACACACCATTTTGGAAGCAAAGTTTTTTAATCCACTTTCTCTTATCGGAATTCCCGATACCGTTTGCATTAATGGAGAGCACATTCATCATTAACCACAAATACACCTATACTCTCCTGATCCTTAGTTTCACCATCATTACCTTTCTTTTTTTCAAAATAGGCGTCACAACTAGACGCCCCACTCCGATTCAAATCTGAACATCGTTTGTCAAAACCCGGCGGGTGACTAAGGGATTTAGATTCTGATGAGCTGCAAGTTATCACTGGAATAACCACATTATCATCAAAACCATCTTTGATAGTATTATCACCTTCGTGAAAATTACTTGCAATCTTACTTATTTCTTCAATCACTATTTCGTTAACCTCTTGTACCAAATCTGGACAAGAATTATCTCCTTTTCCTTCATTACAATTATCCTCACCTGTCTCCACTTCTTCTAGATGTACCTGTCTCCACTTTTGATTCTTTTTTATTGGGTTTAGATATTTGTTTGGACTTTGAGTTTGGATTATTGGTTAATACTTAAGTTTTTTAAAATTGATTTGGGATATTGGTAGTTTTTTAATCCGGTAGAAACACTACACCGTAATATCAAAAAAGGAAAATTCTAAAAATTTACCTTGTGGGAAAAAATTTGAGTAGTAGCACGTAAGTAACACTGCGCGGCCTATAACAGGTCCGCCCATCTTTGAAATTCCGTTACGTAACTAAATGTTACTAGTTCAAGGCAGATTGCTATAAAGTTAAACGACACCTCTTTAATGTAGGCTTCCAACTATATCGATCAAAATATAGCCTCAACTTCACTTGGAACTTTCTTCGTACGTCTTTTTATTGTATTAATTTTGATCGTCTTAATATACTTCTATACATGAATTTGAACCTAATGTGATGGTGAAGTTTGAACCTATATATGTTTCGTTCACCTCTAGTGTTAATTTGATAATTGGTGTGCATGCAATTCCTAATTATTACAACTCTTTGTTTTCACGGGTTAGTGCCCATGCTTATATTAAAATAAAAAATTCGGTAAAATTACCAATAAGATGAAATGTCCAATACAACCAGCTGTATTCAAAGAATATGTGTAATTGAAGCATTAAGTTCTCACTTCTAACGCCACAACTAGGGTAAGGGCTCCGAAGTAAAGATGCTGAATAATTTAGTTCAATCACCAATATTCACCATTGTATTCTGAGTTTGAAAATTAAAAAGATAATATATGCCCCCTTTTTTAAATATTGTTCTATATTTAACCTCTTACATGTTTATGAAAAGCGATAAATTTCATAACTATTCGCTACATTAACTAGACTTACAACTTTAGTGAAGAAGAAAAATAATTAATAGACTTAGTTAAAGGAAAAGAAATAAGTTAACATGATTATCATTTCGTTGACAAGATACAACATACTATAAAAGTTATTATAATTGGCATTTGTTTCTCTTACAATGTATGTTTACACTACATATCTTTGCATGAGACGAAGCCATCACCATTCACAATATACTTGCTAACATGGTGAACTTTAGGGTTTTGATAATGACAGCCATCATTAGACGCATCAAAGTTGTACATTAATCCATAAGAGGGAGTAGTTCCTAAGATTCATGGGTAGTTATAATTTGATGTATAAGTATTTGATGCGTTTCTAGGTTGTCATTATCAAAACCCTTATTAGATACTACTAGCCTATAACCCGTGATAAATCTTCGGGCAGCTTATAAAATTTTCACAAAAATAATACATCAATCAAAGTAAAAAAGATGTAAGAAGCACGTGTTGCGACAATGGTAATATTGAAGAGACCTCATCTTTCTCAAGTTGCCTAAAGAACGATTTAGTTACAAACACATAATTATTGGATGGATTAAAAGCTTATCTATGACCCAAATTCCTTTATTTTGACTCTTCGTTGACTTTTGGTGTTGACCTAGAGATCCACATGCTTTCTCTTTTATTCGTTTCACATCTTGATTTTCTTCTCAGGTTCCTTATCTGAACAGAATCAATGGTCACAAAATTTCAGTTTAAAAAAATAAAAAATATATATAATTTTTTTTAGCTTTCGAGCTTTTGAAGTTCAAATATGATGTCAAATTCAGATTTGAAGATGCGGATTAGCGAATAAATATGAAAATTATATACACAGAAATTGACTTGAAAATAGTTGTCATGTAAATGTTTTTTTAAACACCATCACTATCGAATTGAGTCATTTTTACAGCAGTGGCGCCCAATTTGAAACATCCTCAGGCAGCATCAAGCCACCTTCAAACCGGTATGAGTAACCTTCAAACCGATATGAGTAGTTCAACACTTCTATATTTGACTTGGATTTAGAGTTTTTTTAGCTTTAGGCTGCCGTATATAATACATTAACTATATATAGATTTAAAATGCATATAAAATTTTATACATATTTTTTTGGAATTTTGACAGAAGGCAAACACAATTTTTGAAGGCAGCCATGGTGTTTTTTAAATATTTTAGTAACAAACCTAATTTAGATAGAATGCAATTGCTTTGACCATAAAAGTCAACATACGAATTCTACATAATGCATTTTAGATACTTCATGAATTAGGGCAAAATTAAAATGCAGTAGTTGCGGTAATATTGTACGTAAATATTTTAGTACCCTAGTGAGTAGCCTAATTTTCATCACTTAGGCTGCAATTGCAGCCTTCATCACTCTATTTACTAATAAAAATATTATATATATATATATATATATATATATATATATATATATATATATATATATATATATATATATATATATATATATATATATATATATATATAGAAGTGGGATCCGGTGAGGACTCCAAAAACAGTGAGGACTCGTGAGGACACCTCAAAAAAATTTCAAAAAATTCCGAAAAAAATATATATAACTTACCATGATAATTACTACATTTGACCAAAAAAAAAATTCGAAAAAAAAATTATGATCCACTTTTTTTTGCGGATCATAACAATGATCCATATTTTTTTTGTGGATCATTATTATGATCCATATTTTTTTTTTTGGATCATTTTTGAAAAACTTTTTTTTTTTGGATCTTATAGGCTGCGATTTAGATATTTAAAAAAGAAATTTTTTTGAAAAAAGTTTGTTTTGGATCATTTTTAGTGTTTTTTTTTGGAGTCCTCACCGGGAAAAGAGTCCTCACCGGATCCGGACCCTATATATATATATATATATATATATATATATATATATATATATATATATATATATATATATATAGTCTTACCTTTCGAACTTTCTTTCTTTCCCCGAGACATCTATATTAAGCAAAGCACATGGAAGAAATTATTTTAGTTTCAGAAACATATGGACGAAATAACCTGTTTATTCATTTAATTAGTAATTGATAAAGAGAAAATTATTTAGTAACTAAAAGACTGTATATTTTTTAAATTACCCGAGCAAGAATATCTTGGGGAACGTTAAGTGCAATGGTGACACGGTGCCAGCTGAACCAAACCAAGCACTAACCAATTTCATCTCGGTCCCACCAGCAAAACATTAATCATAGATAACAACATCATTTCTTAGCTACTGTATTTGCATAAACACATAATCATTTACCAAAATGGGTCAATCCGACCCGATTCAAAATACCCCATAACCACACATACCTGATGAAACAATGGAATCCCGGCTAAATAAGTAACGCCCACATGGCAATTTGACTGAATCCTCTCAAGAAACTCAGAAAGCAGCGAGCAATTGGATCAGATCATATATTGGCTAGCTTGCCTGACAATCTCCTCAGCCCATTGGATGTCGTCTCCTGCAAAATAAGAAATTAAAAACAAAGATTTTACTCGTTACAAAACATATATTATAAGTTTTTGAAAGATTTCAATTAACCTCTTAGATTCCTGGTCTTCATCGTAATCCCTTTAATCATTTCCCTTTTTATTTATGTTGTCAACTTCACTCATGTTGTCTGCGCATTTTATCTTCTCTTGAATTGTAATTAGTAAACTGTCTGATGTATTCAACCAAATTCGTAAAATAAGTTATTTTATATTGGATAAAAAAAAGAAAATAAGCATTTCATAAAAAAAAAGAAAATAAGCATTTCATAAATCAAAAATTACGAATCTAAGAGTTTATGTATCATGTTTCCTAATTGTCCACGCCTCATATACTTGCCTGCTGCAAATTGCACCTACAAATTGTAATAAAAAAATATTATTATTAAAAAAAAACAAATGATAGATGCATGATTAAACCTCAAAATATCTCTGCATCTGATCTACCTTGCCACACACTATACCTTATACATCTTGGGTGTGCACAAAATCTTTTGAAGTATAATTTACTAATGAACATAATTATGATTATTTTATTGCCATTAATGATCAGAAATTTCATATGCCCGAAAATAAACAGAGAGAATCAACGGATTATGCATATTTTGTGCACATTATCCTAATTTTTTATAAAACAGAACTGCATATTTTCCAAGATATAATATGTGCAGCTATCCATAACTTTTGTAAATTGCCTAAATAGTAAAACATACCATTGTATAAAACAACTGCAGAAACATTTTTTTTATGCATAAAATTTATGAATTTGCAGATTAAAAACCCTAAAAAAGCATATTTAGTTTATGATTTAATGGAAATCAAAATATGGATTTCCAATTAATTCTTTTTTCATTTTTAAAAATTTTCATATTTGATTATCATTGAGTAAGTTTAATGCAGGGTGATAGAAAAATATGCAGATTCTGAATTTAAATCTGGTATGAACATGCCAAATATGTCTAACTGAATTTATAGATATTTATTACCAGAAGAATGATTTTATGCATTTTAAGCAGCAGTAGAGGCATGAGCAGGGTATTTATTTTTCCCCCGCTTTAATTAGTTAATCTACAACTTATCTCTTGCTGCAAAAGCTTCCAATAATATCCCATTTTTATAAAAATGGAATAAAGGCACCGTCTGTAATATTATATCACAAAATAATCAACATTTGTACAGATTAACACAACTAATTTGGCAACAATTAAACTAACTGATGATTGAAATATACATTATTTTAAAACATTATATGTGCCAGAACATGGAGCCTAATATTGAAAAAAAAGCAACAACAAATCTTCCATGTTGATAAAAATTTGAAATTTTTTTTAGTTTTATTTTTATTTTTCCACTCTAAGAGACATTATATCAAACACCTGGTGTGCATACCTAGACAAGTAATGGGAATTGCATCTACAAAATCTGTTTTCACTTTTGAAGCAATGAACCCAGATGTTTTCTGAAAACTCGTCTGCTTTAACAATATTGTCGCCTAAAAAATGAATAAATCATATCGAAACAATTACACATTATTTCAAACAATGAAAAAGAAACAAATCACATCCAAACCTATATGTAGCAAAACAGTGATGTTCTTGAAGTATTCAGAAGATGTTGAATAGCAACTTACGAATGGAAGATTTAGGGTTACAAAATATACTGAAGAAAGAAGGAATTGGCGTACACTTGATGTGAAAGGCATATTTCAGTTTCAAAATTGTTCAATTCCTCATTCACCGACAGAACTTAACTAAACCCCACGATTTGAAGAACAAAATATACAGACCGAAAAGTATGCCACACGTTTTGGCAACTGAATTTTTTGCTGCCATAGTTAACCAAAACGGTTGTGATGCTTATATGGCAGATTACATGCCATGAAAAAACTGAAATTGCTGAGCTGGATTAAATGCATTGAGTCAACATTGACATGGCAAAAATTCAAAAAAAGCTTTTTTAGATCATAGACCGGCGGCATTAACATATTATCGACATGGGCCACCCTAATTTTTACTACAAAATCTAGAATAACTTACCAAATACCAACGTATGTATATAACTAAATATCAACTAAAACATTTTAAACGACATAATGCAATATACTACAAAAGTTTAATATAAGAGCACCACAACATGTTCAGTGATACTCCATTCGTCCCTTAATAAAGTTCTCATTTCAATTGGGCATAAGTTTTTAGGAGTTAGTTAGTGGTGGGGTCTTGGTAATAGATTTGATTAAAATATAAGGTTATTTTGGAGAGAAAAAAGTATTTTTAAAAGATAGTTAGTGGTGAAGTACATGGTAATAATATTATTTTATTGAGTTGGTCCCTCTAATTTGAGAAATGAGAATTTTATTTTGGGATAAATATTTTGATAGAAATGAGAACTTTATTAAGGGACGGAGGGAGTACATGTTATAGTGTTTTCAGTATTGTAACCATCGTTATGGTCAAAAGGCGTAAACTTTACCACAACTTCAATAGTCGTTAATTTAATAGCAATATTTCTAATTATAGTATAAACAAACAAATACTTTTTGGAATAAAAAACTAGCTTATAATGACAAATCATGGGTGTTTTATAGAAAGTACTTACGGCAAAACCTATGACAAACATCTTTACTCAATTGGTTAATAGTTATAACTAGGGGTGGTAATTAGGTTGGGTTTGGGTTAGTGGGTTCGGGTTGACGGGTTGGCGGGTTGGAATTACTAAACCCAAACCCGACCTGTTAGAATTTTGGGTCAGAAAAAACAACCTTAACCCGGACTAATTTAAACCAAGGTAACCCATACCCAACTTGTCTAACCCATAAACTTAACAGGTTGGACGGTCAAGAGGGTTAGCCGGTCAGAACCAGGTTGGCGGGTTAGGAACAAAAAAATGAACCCAAATACAAGGCTAATCTCAATCCAATTAATAAAAATAACAAAGTTCAAATTCAAATATATAATAAACCAACTTGATTTAGTTCAAAAAAACTAAAGTAAATAAACCAATAAAAAAGACACACAATTAAATTCATGACAATTTAACGGGTGTCTTATATTATTTATGGTATTTACTACATACTTTTTTGAAAAATCTTCAAAAATTAAACGGGTTGGTGGGTCGACCCGGGTTCACACAAGACAACCCGAACCCAACCTGATTTATAAACAGGTTGGACGCGTCGACCTATTTTTTACCCGAACCCATTTACGGTCAACCCAATCCCAACCTTTTCCGTGTTGTATTCGTGCCAACTTACGGGTCGTGTCAGGAATTACCACCCCTAAAGTTATAACAATCATCTTCAAGAAGCAATGCCTAAAGTGTTAATGGCCAAAATAGATATTGTTATTATTATTCTTCTCATCTTTTTAGACCGTTGTATATATAACGAGTAATGTATGGCATGCGCATTGCGGTAGGAATTTAAAATATTTATTTTATAAGTGAAAATTAAGATTTAGCAGATGTCGGATGTAAATTTTTTTAGTTTATAAATGTAATTTGTAAGATCATATCATACAACAATAATATCAATAACAATGTTAACGATTAAAAATAAATATTAATCCAATATGCTAATGCATAATTTGCGAAAAAAATTTAATGGTTGTTCTATGAGTTCGGGAACGATTAAGGTCTTAGAATTATTTGATATATGTGTTATTTTCCGAACCTTTAAACTAAACATATATAAGCGTGTCTATATTTTAAAATATAAGTAAAAATGTTAAATATATATTTTAGTTAAGAATATAAAAAATTTTGATTTAAGAAAATATGAGTTTTCTTTCTAAAAAAAATACTAACCTAATAACCTTCATCATTTTAATTTGTGTCATCGTCGAATGAAAATTACAAAAGATAAAAATGTTAAAAATATTATTTTTAATTTACATTAGAGAAACTTAGTGATACACCACACAAGTTACTTCATATACCACAATGTATAATATTTAAAACATATTATACAAGTATTGTAAGACAAAGATTATGGTGTATAGATTACCTTATGTGGTGTGAAAATCATTACCCGAAACTAAATAACTAATATATAAAACTTATAGAGAAACAAACAGCAAGAAATCAAAATATGAAAGGACAAAGTCAAATTTAATCTTAAGCTTGCATTTGAACATGAGGTTCATTTCCAATTTGCCACTAGACTATACTTAAACTAAAATGGGTATAAATATTTGAGTTTTGATAATGACAATCCTTAGGGCTGTCATAAGATACGTATTAAAAACTTATACATCTAATTATAACAAACTCTTTAATTTTAGGAATTATCCATTTTCATAGATCAGTATATAACTGTTTATTCATTACGGACTGTCATTATCAAAATTCTAAATTTTTACATAATCATCCTTTGTCAGGGGTAACTTTAGAAATATTTTCAACCCCATTTTTTAATAATGTTCTATTTTAACTCTTATAATGAATAGTGATCTTTGAATAGTAAATGTATATAAAGAGAAGGAAAATGATAATGACAGCCAGAGCTGTCAATAAGAGACAAAACAATGTAAATACCACCCCTGAATTTTAGGAACACTATTCTGTCCATGAATGTACAAATGTTTTATGCACGTTAAAGAGAAAACTAAAATGGGTGTAAATATTTACACAATCACCCTTATTTCAGAGGGGAACTTTAGAAATATTTTTAACCACGTTTTTTAATACCGTTCCATTTTAACTCCTTGTAATGAATAGTGACTTTTGAATGGTAAATATATATAAAGTGAAATACAATAAAGGTTTTGATAATGAGAACCCTAAGGGCTATCATAAGACATGCATAAAATTCTTGTACATTCATCCATAACCGACTCCTACATTTAAGGAACTACCTCCTCATAAACTAATGTACAACTTTTTATTCACTTAATGACAGTTATTATCAAAACTCATACCCATATTACTGTTCATAAGAGCAAGAAATTAGATGTGGGAAGGTATACTATTGTTATGATAGGCTCCTCTAAATTTCCCTTTTACAAAAACCAAATCTTACCAATAATTCACCACCCTAACAATTAATTAGTTTTATATATTCAACAACCTTTTTTCATGTTTGTCATTATTTATACGTTCATACGTATAACTTTCAGTAACAACAATATAAAATAAATTTCGACAACTCGTGTTTGTGGCTGTGTTCCTTTGGACTTAAAAGGAGGCGATAAAACCTTTAAACATAAGTACCATTTTTGGAAATCCATTGTCTAAGAAGCTAAAACTTTTATTACCCCATTATTAACATACCACTAACAATTCATTAATAAAAAATTCTTAAGTAATTTGTTTGTATATAAATTATAAAGCCCGTAAAAGGTAACCCGGAATCCAAACTCTAACATGTTTCATGTCTCGTCCAACTTATACAGCCGTATCATAATGAAATACCGAAAATGATTAACAAAAAAAGATTAATTTTCATATCTGAAGGACCAGAAGTAGAACATTAGCAATCTTACAATGCAAATTGACTAAAAGGAGGGTTGACTATAGGTCGTTTTGACATACTTGTATTCCCAGTAGCAACACTAGGTGCTACAGTATGCATCACTGGAATAGGGTTAACTTGCACAACTTTTTCAGGTACAAATTTATCTCCATCAACTTTAGCCAACACCTCAAAATGCATTCTCATACTTTCGGGCTGCGTTCGCCACTCGGGCAGTTGACCCTCCATCTCAGATACATTCCCGGTCAGCTTCCTCTCAACCCCGAACCCGATTTTTACAAACGTATGAGCCGATACATCAGCTTTCAGTAACTTGAATGAACCGTCTTTACTAGCTTTAGAGCCCAAAACTGACCCGAGTAGCTTCTCTAGCCCGAGCAAGTTTGAATGTGACCCGTTGACCGATGTAACGGGCCATAATGTGGTGAAATGGTCCGGGGTGAGTAGGGTCGGGGCTTCTTGTTCCAGATCAATTGTTGATAATGCGGTTTTGGAATTCGTTTTTGAAACCGAAACCGAGGATAGTTCGACTAGACCAGGGGCTAATCGTTTGAGTTTGAGTTTATTTTTGGAAGATGGTGATGACGTGGCAGGGGATGTGAGAGAAGTGGGGCCCACAATTCGGAGAGAGAGAAGTTGGGTTTGGGATCGGGCCGAGTGTCGGAGACGTTCGGCTAGGGTTAGGAGCCCGGATGCAAACCCGTTTCGGGTTGTGTTTAGTGGAAGTGGGAGCTCGATTGGGTGACGTAAGCTGACTGATCTTGCACCTTTGACAGTTACAACCGCACCATCGGCTAGGATTACTTTTCTTAGCTCACCAGCATCAACATCATGCTGTTTATTATCAATAAAACGGTTTAATTTTTTATTTTTTTTTAAAAAATCTATTGAAAACTTACGGGCAAAGAAAGCCTCATGTCTTTAGCATCTTGAATCCAGAGCTCCATTGGACCAGCGAGCTGAAACGGGGCCAAAACGGGCAATCTATCACTTGGGCTTTTCTTCTCTATTAAACCATTTTTATCACCCGAGGTTTTTGCCTGATTCTCTACTCGGAAAATTGGTAAATCCACATATTCCCATCTATTCACATCTTCCATAAGTTTAAATGGAACAACTTTATCATCGATTTCTACATCAAACTCATACGCCACTGATCGGCCTACTAAAGCGTCCCTTGAATCAAAACCAGATATTTTAAGCTCATCTGATTGAAGCCCTAATCCTTTCACAATTGCTTCCTTCAAATCCTGAAACACGCATTAGGAAAAACATAATTTCACATTGATGTATAGAAATGCCATAATTTCACCAAATACAATATCATTCATGATCATAATCTTTAGTAACTAGGAAAAACATAGTCAACACTAGAAGGATTATCATGAAATAATCATTACAGCTAAGAAAAGGTGCTAAATTTGACCTCACTTTATAACACACACCTTCTTCTAATTTTATAATTTTGAGTTTATATATTATGATCATAATACTCAGAATATTATTATCATAATCAATTATACTCTAACATTATAAGCTGAAGATAAAAATAATCAATTTAAATTATTATTTTTTTTTTTTTTGAGAATAAATCAAGCAATTGTGCATCAAACCAGCATAATACTAGTTTAACCATATTCATATAGGCCTACTCATTCACCATGACCAATAGATGGATCGCATCAGAATTAAAATTCACGATGTTTACGTAATTCTTTATAAAATAAAGAGTATTTCGTTTTTTGAACAGAAATAAAGAGTATTTCATTTATATTAAAACACTCGGCTTTCTAGAAATTAAAATACGAACATACTTGATATCAATAATCAATAATATTCAGATTTTAAAATCGATCGAGTTTTAGAGAATTACTTACAGAGATGGCTTTAGGATGTTGTTGATTTACGTCAGGCATCGAGATCAAAGCGTTTGAACACGGAAATTGAACAATTAGGGCGATAAAACAAACAAAACTTGCAAAATTCAAAACCCTAATAGCCATTGATGATTGAAATTCCCAATCCAGCACAGCAGAGAGGAAGATGACTCGCTATTTGATAATTTATCTTGCCTTTTTCTAAGTTTTTAAACCGTGTGATGAAGATATATGTCGGTTAAAAGAGACGATGGTTCTAGAGCGAGGGTAAATGTAAATTGATGGTGGAATGCGACGATATGACATGGACATGTTGGCAAGAGGTTATCCACGTTTTAGGAATTTATTTGTACACGTGGCACGTGATTACGTGGAAGCAGACTAGTTGTTGGCCTTTCGTGGCACGAGGGTTGATTTCGGAAATAGCTCGCATAGTGAAAGTGTCAACATGTAGCGTAGTTAAGACTAGTAGTAATGGGTAGCATATCAGTTCGACCAAACATATTATAAATCCCGACTAAGTTCATGTAACCAAGCGATCAAACTATTTCTCTTTTGAAAAACCCCACCCATTTGAAAACTAGATGACGTGTAATAGTCGCCTAGACGATCTAATTTGTGTCTTTTGCAACGCGTCCAGGGTGAGTTGCGTAAGAGAGGGACACGTCCATTGGCTGTGGGACGCACAGAGACGCATGTTGCGACCTTTAACGTTACTGATAGTCTAAGGGTGTTAGTTTTTAAAAGTTCAAATTAAACCATCCAAATCGATTCCGAATCAAATTATAATTTAGTTTGTTTTTTTCGTGATATATATCACAAAACTACAAAAGTATATACTTCCTCCGTATGAAAATACTAATTACTTTCCTTTTCCGGGTGTATCAAAATAAGTGAATCACTTTAATAATTTATCTTATTTGGTAATTTTTATATTTAAAATTACTCATGTACCTTTACTTATCTCTCTTTAAACATCATTAAATGTGTGAGGCTCATCCATATTTGTCATCTTCATATATTTAACTTTTTCACCATTTAGAAAAAACAACAAAATAGTAAAAAGTGTGGGGTCCATCTATTCCAATTACCCCATTTAATTTCATTAATCTCTTACTACTTTATTTTGCCTCAAAAAATGTAAACTTTAAAGTGATTCACTTATTTTGATACGGAGGAAGTACTCCCTCCGTCCCACAAAAAACTTCTCATTTCACTCTAAATTTTTGTCCCACAAAAAACTTCCCATTTCCCATATTTGATGGGCTCCACACAATAAAAAACTATTATTACTAAAGACCCCACCATTAATATCCACTAACTATCTTTCTCTCTCCAATCTAACCTTATATTTTAATCAAAAGTATTATCAATGACCCCACCACTAACTATCACCTAAAAACTTGTGCAAAAGCCAAATGAGAAGTTTTTTGTGGGACGGAGGGAGTATATAATAACATAAATAATATTAAGTTTAATGAGTTGTGTTCTAGGTAGTCCAAGGGTTTTGTATAGTCTCAAGGGATAAATCCTAGCTATTGGATCAAAAGGGTCAAGATCAAATCACAGTGTTTCAAACACATGAGTTTCAAACACATGTGTTTCAAGTCACGACCACCACCGCCGGTCACCACCACCGCCGGCCGCCACCTCCGGCCGCCGGCCGCCGGAGGTGGGTGGGGTATTGATGTATTAAAGCACATGTGTTTGTATGGTTTGAATCTTGATCTTGACCTTTAACTTTTTCTTGATCCAATGGCTATTAATTATCCCTTGGGACTAGATAAAATCATTAGACTACCTTGAACATTCCTCTAAGTTTAATATATATAATTTTAAAATGATAAACTACTGATTCATAGTACTTTACGAATTAAATTATTTGGATTGGACTCCAGACTTATGATTTGGAAGGGACGACTGACAAGGTTTATTACTTACTTATCCGGTTACGTGTTAGAAAGTGGCATAACAAATGATGTTTAATGTGGATTATCTTTAAATCTTCTCATCCCAAAATATTAATCCGTCTCTTTTAGTTTAATTCGTCCCTTCTGATCGTATGGGGTTTCTCAAAATTCGTATTCCCCTAGCCTACGTGTGGCTGGGGTTCTTTTATAGTAGGGGTGGCAATTGGGTTGGGTTTGGGTTAACGGGTTCGGGTTAGCAGGTTGGCGGTTTGGAAGTAGTCAACCCGAACCCGACCCGTTATAATTTTGGGTCAGGAAAATCAACCATAACCCAGACTCATTTAAACCAAGGTAACCGATACCCAAATTGTCTAACCCATATAACTTAACATGTTAGTGGGTCAAGTAGATTAGCGGGTCAAAACCAGGTCGGCAAAAACTGCAATCACAAGGAGTGACGAAAGTTGTTATTCTTATCTATAGAAAAATTGTGTCAAAAGTGAGACAATTAAGGGGTGTCTTATATAATTTATGGTATTTAGTATTTATATAAATTTTTAGAAAGTCTTTAAAAATCAAACGGGTTGGCGGGTCGACCCGATTTTACATAAGACAACCCGAACCCAACCTGATTTATAAACAGGTTGACCTGTTTTTGACCCGAACCCATTTATGGTCAACCCAAACCCGACCTTTTCCGTGTTGGGTTCGTGTCGGATTGCGGGTCGTGTCAGGAATTGTCACCCCTATTTTATCAATAATAATTATAATAAAAGAGAGTTTTAGGATGCCACATGTCCCTTTTTTAGACTACAACTTGACACGTGGCAACATACTATTGGCCATCATTTTCATTTTCCCGCCCATTCGAGTTTCATACTAACCAAGCTAGAATTTCGCTGACTATTAATTACCAGCATTGTAATATACGAAGCTTTCCATATATAAGGTGTCAATAAGGCAATTACACATTAAAAGCACATTTACTTACCCAATTTAAATTATAAAACAAACTAAATAATGATACATTTAAAAAAAGAGTAATGGTATTTCGGCCTACTATTTAGACATACTCATAAGTCTACTCATTAGATAAAGACACGTGTCAAAATCAAGGGATAATATTAGGAGAGGGAATTAGTGGAATACACATGTCATTTTATCAAGTGGGTAGGCTTATGAATAGGTTTAAATAGTAGGACTAAATATCATTTTCTCTTAAAAAAAAAGCATCACCCAATTAAATCGATATCTTCACTACAACTACTAATAATTGCCTATACAAATAAAACACGCCCAATCGAATATGAGAGACAAAAGCACTGCCTCCATCACTAAAAAGCAATCTTTGCAGCAACGACGGGCAGTTATTTTCAAGAATTTTGAATTTTAATGAGTCATTCTGCAACTTTCACATTAGCACGCGTGAGCTACCTGCTTGCAAAAATACGTAAATCGCTGTTTATATTCATTTAGAAAGGATTATACACATCATAACCTTTATTGCATATTGTATTTTTTTATAATCTCAGTATGTAAATCAATGACGGCTGCAAATAACTGAAGTCAAATAATATTGTTACTATTTTATTAGTGTTTTAAATCATAATGAAATCATTGTTTCATATATTGTTATTGTTTTATTGGCATCTATTTAGTGTTTTCTCATATTTTTTTACTTTCATAGTTACATATCAGGCTGCTACAACCCTAACCATATATTCGGGTTAGGAAAAGTTTAAATTTTTCTATTTTGTTTTTTTTTTTGTTTATTTATTTATTTATTTTTTAAATTGGTATGAATTAGGCCTACTATTTTATAGTCAAGATAACATTTGATTAATACTTTTGATTAAAATATAAGGTTGAGTTGGAGAGAGAAAGATAATTAGTGGATATTAGTGGTGTGGTCTTTAGTAATAATAATTTTTTATTGTGTGGAGCCCATCAAATATGAGGAATGAGAAGTTCTTTGTGGGGCAAAAATTTAGAGTGAAATAAGAAGTTTTTTGTGGGACGGAGGGAGTAGTAAGTAAGAAATTTGATATATTTGTTATAATCTTGTGTTGTCGTGTTTGACGTGTTTGTCGTGTTTTTCGTTTTTTAATCGTGTCGTGTTTGTGTTAGCAAAATAAAACACGACTTCGTGTCGTGTTGTTTTCGTGTTGAATGGATTCGTGTCATGTCGTGTCGTGTTACCCAAAAACACGAAACGACAGCACGATTTGACAGCCCTACCTGAAATACATCAAACAAAAACTCTGTTTTCATATTTGATAGTGACTCTATTTATATAAACATTATATATTTTCATTTAGTATATGTAATAATCATGCAATTAACAACTAATTTTCATTCAGTAAAATTATTGGCAGCCCGTGATATTTCACGGGTCATAACCTAGTAGTTTTATATATGTCGCGTGACCGACCTTAGCGGCCAACTACACACAATGAATTAATTTATCTTCTCTTTTTATAAATCTGACCGACCTTAAATAAAAGAAATATTTAACGTGGGCCGTGGGTTTTTCACCAATGTGGGTTGGTGGTTTCTTCTTAATTGGGCTGTACTATCAATTTATCTATCCTAAGAATTGCGACCGATTATTCCTTTTATTAATTCCGTATTACCTCAATTGTGGGCCTAACTAATTCCATCCTAGTGCAAACCGACCGAACTTATTTGTGTGGCCGTATATTTGATTATCTCACGTGGGCTATATTTTTATTTTTCTTCAGTTAACTTTTGTGGCCTGCTCTATTCTTATGCGGCCCAAATGTATATATCCTTAACTATATCCGTCCCTTTTAACACTTCACAAATAGATACATGGGGCTGGATTCTTCTAAATTACGAGACATGGGCAGGTTGTGTATATTCAATAATATGACACCTCAAAGTTGCAAATAGCCCAAGAAAAAATATGCGACCATCTTCACTTCGCGGCGCAGCCAGAGTCTTCAAGACTTGTTCATTTTTCGTGTATTTAGCTCGTTTCTTGTATATTTTGGAGTTATAATCTGCAATATATGAAAACATAATGATTAGGCATGGAAAGTGTTAATTTCCTAAAATGACACGACCATTGGTCACACTTTTAATAGATAATAATTTGAGTGACTAAGACATTAACCTATATATACATTTACCATACCAATTTTACTGTTCATAAAATTTTTAATAATTTTTCCCTATTACTGATCGTTAATATATAGTGATGAAGAGGAATGTAGACGTAACAGTCCCATTGGTCAGGTGGTAAGTTGGGGAGTTTCTATAAGGAAGGTGAGAGGTTCGATCCTCTCCATTCGCATTTTTTGAAGGGCTTTTGTGATAATAAATTATAATAATAACCCCTCAACTTTGTAATAATTCTCAAGATGGGTCCCATCACTTTTTAGAATGAAAAAAAAATATATCATTTTTCTTAATATTTTCTCATAACATTATTTTCTTTATGTTTCTTTATTTTTTTAGTAACTACAATAATAATTATAAAATTTATATAATAAAAATTTAAAAAGGAATAAATGAAAATGTATAATTATGTATGTTTAACTACGATATTTGCATATTATTTCTGTACTTTTCAAACTATATATTTTTATTTTGAAAAAGTAATATTTTTACAGTATTCTATTTTGAATTTATAATTAATAAAAATTATCATAAATTAATTGTAGATTTTCATTTTCCATCTAAAAGTTTTTGTAAAATGGTACTATCAGTTATTAAAAAGATTATTCTTATGGTAATATAAACTACTTGAATTTTTATCAACTATTTTATATTTAAATTTATAATAATATATACTTCATTAAATTTACATAAGTAGTTTTATGAAATATATATATTTATTAGATCAATCAATTTTTACTTTAATCCGAACCACAAATAACTTACCTCTTAGCATATAAATCAAACGCGATTGAAATAAATATTTTATACGTAAAAAGGTTATATCTAAAATCCCGCCGCAACGCGCGGGTATAACATTGCTTGTATAGTTACAATTTTTGTGTGTGATCATAGCTTATTTTTGTAGTAATGTGGATAATAAGAAATTAATAATATCTAATTAAACTTCAACGGTAACTAAAAGTTTTGGTCAAATGTCACGTGAAGTAAAGATCAACGGTTTTCATTATATATATACTGCATTTATCATGAGATGTACATTGACATTTTTGCATTTAATGAGATATTTTACCTTTTTCATAACATCCCCTCCACCTTCTGAAAGTTATAAAAAAGCCCCTTCACTTATTTAAAAGTTCTAAAATAGCCCTGGACGTATTTCTTCATTTTTCAAAACATTCCCTCTATTTTTTGAAAGTTTTAAACATAGCCCCTTTATTTTTTTGAAGGTTTTAAAAAAGCCCCTCTACTTTTAAATATTGCTAATTTCATTTAAAAGATTAAATGCACTTTAAAATTGTCTTATTTGGTAAAAAGGTCTTTTCACATATTTCGTTTCCTTAATATTAAACAAGAGTTAATTGCAAGAATGGTCCATGTGGTTTGGCCAAATTGCACGTAAGGTCCTTAAACTTCATTAAGTGCAGGCGCAGTACCTATGGTATGCGTTTTGTTGCACCCATGGTCCCTCCCCTAACTCTGTTAGATTATACCCGTTAGTGGACGCATGTGCGAGGCACACGAGGGCAATTCTTTCCTTTTAACACTCCTTTTCTTTCCACCAATTGAATTAAAACCCCCTCTCTCCCCTAAACTTGTACCATCGTCTTCTTCCTCTGCAACCCTAATTTCTTTCTTCCCCAAATTATGAATTGCTATTGTGGAAGACGAGCAATGAATTTCCGGGCCTCCCTATCGGACTCGAGTAATGTGAGTACATCGCCTTCTCGGACTGGTCCCTTCACATTTCTCATAATAAACCGATTCTAGTCATCGAGAAATTTGACTCTCACTTGTGTAACCTGCCCTCTGGATCCGGTTCTCCCCATAACTTTCACCACAACTGCGTGCTTGATCTGAGATTCCATCTTTCACTTACTGGAATTAAATTACAAAAACACGAATGTCATTCTATCGTTTATGGAATTCCAAATCTATGAGCAGGTGGAATCAACAGGTATGAATGTAAAATCATTTTCAATTTCAGAAGCAACGATTATTGACTGATTACACAAACTATAAACGACGAGCTTACGAGAGATTAACTGGTGAAAATTGAGGTTTTAAGAAAAGGAGATAGAGATTAAATTACCTGACGTTAAACTCGAGATTGATTAATTGCAAGCGCAAAACTGATTACACAAATATTGCTCGTCTTCCACAATAGCAATTCATAATTTGGGGAAGAAAGAAATTAGGGTTGCAGAGGAAGAAGACGATGGTACAGGTTTAGGGGAGAGAGGGGGGTTTAATTCAATTGGGGGAAAGAAAAGGAGTGTTAAAAGGACAGAATTGCCCTCGTGTGCCTCGCACATGCGTCCACTAACGGGTATAATCTAACAGAGTTAGGGGGAGGGACCATGGGTGCAACAAAACGCATATCATAGGTACTGCGCCTGCACTTAATGAAGTTTAAGGACCTTACGTGCAATTTGGCCAAACCACAGGGACCATTCTTGCAATTAACTCTATTAAACAATCTTTGAATGTTTATATGAATATATCAATAAATAATATTTTGGATACTATATGAAAATCTCCCACAGTATTAAATGGGTGAAAATCAACTAGTTAAATTACATAAGTCAAGTCATAAGTGTATGTACGTCTTTAAGACGGCTCGGTATGGGACCACGGGAGGAAGGGCGTGGGGGGTGAAGTGGATGGCAACGGCGTGGTTGGCTAGGGAACACGGCCCCCCGAACGGCGTGGGGGTCCGGCGTGAGTCGAGGTTGCAATGCCCAACGTGGGGCAACGCGCGTGGGAGCGTCTTTTTTTGCGAAAATTAGCCGTTGAACGGCTATAATGCCGTTGTAAATAAATAAAAAAAAACTTTTTTTCTTTTAATTATTTCCCTATATATATTTACCTATTTTCACTCATTTTACACACAAATTTCATCCATTTTACTCTCTACAAACTTCTATCTTCACACATATTTACTTACAATGGATCCACACAACAAATCTCCACAAATACCCAACCAACCTTCACAACAAAATATATAACCGAACCTTGGATTTGGTGGCTACGAGCAATATGTCAACATCCTAAGTTCCGGTGCTGTCCCACCTCCACAATTTTATCCACAAACCGCACCTCAATTTTAACAACCTCAATATTCACAAAATGTATCTCAATTTGCACCTACATCACAATATTTTCAACAACAAACATTTTCTCAACAAACGCCCTACCAAACCCAAACATTTCCTAGCCGCGAAGGAAAGGGCCCGAAAAGCCATGAGCGATTTAGGATTGTAGTTTTAAATTTTTAGTATTTTAGTTTTTAATATTTTTAAGTCTTGTAATTTTAATTTTAAGTATTGTATTTTTAATTTAATGTATTGTTATTTTAATTTAATGGAAGTTTAATATTATGTTTAAAAAATAAATGGAAAAGAAATGATGAGATGGAAAATAAAATGGTGTTGTGTGGTGTGGTGGGTATTCCCATCAAATGATGTGGTGTGATGGTGGTGTGGTTAATAAGGTGGCGCTGATGTGGCGGAAAAGAGCAGTGGTGGTCATACCCACTGGCCTAACAGTCACATGCATTTTACAATCGCATGGATATCACAGGAAAACTTCAAAAGAGATAAAAGGATCCAGCAGACAGCAGTCACATGGATATCACAGGACAGCAGCGGTTGTATTTAAGACATACTTTAATTTGTTAGGAAATACACGTGTCGTCATTTTATACTTCTTCTAAGACCCTAAAGTACACTCCTACATATATTGACACGTGTAAGAGTGAGAAAGTGATGCTGAATTCACCATCCGACCACTAGCATACATCATCATAGATAAATATATACTTCCTCCGTATTAAGGTAAGTAAATTACTTTGAAGTTCACATTTTTTGATGCAAAATAAGATTATAAAAGATTAACAAAATTAAATTAGGTAACTAAGTAAATGGGGACCCATACTTTTACAGTTTTGTTGCTTTTATACGAAGATAATAAATATAGATGGGCCCCCACACCTTTAATGATATTTAAAAGGGTATAAGTAAGGGTAAATATGTAATTTTAAATATAAAAAATTACCAAATAAGGTAAATTATTAAAGTAATTCACATATTTTAATACACCTAGAAAAGGAAAGTGATTCACTTAAGAAGGAAATATGACTTATGTCTCGTCCACATCAAATACCATCACAGATTCACAGTACAATAATTAAACATATTAATTTTTATTATATATAAATAAGTTAATCAAATTTTAAGAGCTTCTTAAGACTTAGTTTTATATTTTTATTATATACGAACTAAGTTTAAAAATAAATGATAAATTCCAGGTTCACATTTTCAAGCGTAATATTATAAAGATGATTATATTAAATAAATTGGATAATTAGTTGGATATTAGTCCCACATATATAAGTTTAGTGATGTTTCAAAGTAAATACAAGGATAAATACGTCATTTCATTATATTACTTCGTAAATAAATTTTAGATCAGTCTTGTGTCGACTCAACTGACCAGTTTATTAAACGGGTTAAGTCCGGGTCGGTGATAGGGGTGAGCATAGTAGGGTACCCACCGGTTTGACCGGATCCGAAACTAGAACCTTTAACACCGATTCCTCAATTTTCAGAACCAGAAACTGGAACCTCCGGTTCCGATTACCCTATAGTCCTACTCAAATAGACAAGGGAATGCTTAAAAATGGCCACAATTACATATAGATGACGAATATTATGTGTAAAACCCGAACACCCAGAGAAGCCTGTTTTAACTAGAATACCATTTTTTAAAACGATCCGATATTCTAAAATTGTATGTTTACATTAACACATATATTTTTTTGTTTTTATGTCATACGTGCTACAAACTATTTTCTCTCTTATATTTCCTCCGATTCAAAATAAGTGACACACTTTAGGTTTCACGGTTTTTGAGGTAAAAGATTATAATGATTATTAAATTAGATTAATTGGATGGTTAGTGGGGAATGAGTCCCACACATTTTGAATAAAGTGAAGTTAATGATGTTTAAAAGTAAAAAGTAAGGGTAAATGAGTCATTTTACTTTGTTAAAGTAGATAGTTAGTGGGTGAGAGTCTCATTATTTTTTGTCAAATAAGATAATTTTTTAAAATTTTATCAATTATTTTGAATTGGAGGAAGTATGTCGAAAGTGGGTGACATAGCTTTTCAAAATCGCTGCCTTTCCATGCTCTTTTAAATTAGTGCAAATTGCATAAAATAGCAATGAACTATACACCAATTCTCAATTCTAGCAATCAATTACTAAAATTATCTATAATAGAATGCAACTTTTACCTTTTTATCAATGATAGCAACTTTTACCTTTTTAGCAGGTAAACAATCACATTTTAGTCAATCTTTTTCATATATATATTTATCTTCCAATACAATATTGACATGTGTCATCTAATAAACTTTAATGTTTTAATCTTTCAATTCCACCTCCCTTGTCTTCTCTTCGATCTCAACCAAAACCAAAAAACCCAAATATGATTCAAATCCCTCCAAAACTTGAGTTGCAGGTTTTGCTATAATCTCGATTTAGAGGGTGAAGAGAAAGGGGTTGCAGGTTTTACCAACACTTTATTCACTCTTAAAACCCTTCTTCCACAATTACGTAACCCCCTTCAAAAACGCCATCACCATTTACCACCCTTAGTTTAACTGTGAAGATGACGGATACAAATTACAAATATACAATCAAGCAGAAATTCATTGAATATTAATTGAGTATACTCTTAACTCAAAGCATAGTTCAATAAAAAAAGAACAGAGTCTTGTGGACCAAAATCAAAACACTTTTACCTTAAATTTCCAAATTTTGAGAGCCCCTATTCCACTCGAAAGCAAAAATTCGAGGTTAATTGAGCTGATTTTGATCTAATTCCAATTTCCAATCACTAACATATAGCCCTAATAATTACATACCAGCATCGATTTGAGAAATGAAGTGAAAAAAATCAATTCCAGTGCATGTAGAATTAACCGGCGATAGCGGTGGATTAACCAGCGATAGCGGTGGAGTGACCGTCGATGGGAGCAGTGGAAGTAACCGGAAACACAGTGGTGGTGACGGTGACGCAGCGGTGGTGACGGCGACGGCGACGCAGTGGTGGTGACGTCGATCTTGGTAAATGGTGATAGCATTCTTGAAGGTGGGTTACGTAACTGTGGAAGAAGAAGGGTTTTAACTTTTAAGGTTAAAGTGTTGGTAAAAGGAGAAGGGTAAAATTATGACCGGTTACCTGCTAAAAAAGTAAAAGGTTGCTATCCTTGATAAAAAATTAAAAGTTGCTTTCTATTATAGATAATTTTAATAATTGGTTGCTAGAATTGAGAATTAGTGTATAGTTTGTTGCTATTTTATGCAATTTGCCCTTTAAATTATTATAGTCAATCTTTAATCTTTTAAAGTGTACGTGTATAGACAAGATACGACAGTCCCCCATTCTTTTCTGCCAAACACGGTACCTTGGAAAATGAGAGGTTTTTTAAGAGGTCAGAACATATCCAATGGTAGCTTTTTATAAAGCTTATTACTATTACAATAAGTCTTTGAAAGACTTTTTATCATTGAAATACCTAGCTTTTTAAAAAGCTTATTGCAAAGACTTATTCTCTACTAACCTTTTAACCATCTTTCAATATTTGTTTTTTTAGTCCCCGATGTTTAATAACATTTCATTTTAAACCTTAGATATGTTATATATAAATTATTTATTATATTTTTATTAGTTAATAAATAAATTATATAATATTTAATGCCAATTATTATAATATTTTTGTATAAGACATTTTAAAAAATATTATATTTAGTAAGATCTCCAAAAAATTGTCAAATTATACATAAGGGGTTTTTATAAACATTTGAGATAGATAAAGGTAAATTAGAAATATTGTAAAAGAAAAAGCTTTTGTAAAGGTTAACCATTGGAGATGCTATTTATGAAAAGGTTTTTGGTTAGTAGAATGTTGATGTGTCAAAAGTAATAAGTCTTTGTAAGGTTAACCATTGGGGATGCTCTTAATACTATATGAATAATCTCTAAAATGACTTTTTGCCATTGAAGTAGATGACCTTTTTAGAAGGTTACTTCAATAACTTATTCTTCTCCAACCACTTAATCATCTTTCAATGTTTAATTCTTTTAGTCTTTATATTTAACAATTATACATTTTAAACCTCTATATATATTTATATGTGAATCATTTATTATTTTTATAACTATAAATTATAACTTTTCATATTTCAATACTTTTTAAGGTCAAGCATTATCATATTTTTGTAAGAGACATTTTATAAAAATGTTAAGTTTTATAAATGCTTAAAAATTATTAAATTACATAAGAGGGGCATTCTTATTCTTATAATATACATTAGTCATACCAAAATCACTGTTCCCAAGTTCAACTAATAAAATATTCCCAGTTTCATTTATATAAATTAAGTCTAGGATAAATGAATGCAACCAATACTTTGGCTGAGTGGCTTTCTTGAAAGAACTTATCACCCATTCCTTGAAAAGATCAATGTTCGACTCTTGCTGGCTACTCTTATTATTAAATTTTGGAAAGATATTATCACCTTTTTCATGATGAAGCATTTTTTGATTTATTAACTTTTAAATTTTGAATAATAGCGGAACACACACACCTTTATTCATATACATCTTTATAGCACTTTCACATTGTGTAACTATTATATTATTGTTAAAGATTAGTACTAACATCTTTTTTGTTATTATAGTTATTACTTTTTTCTTCTTATTATTATTACTCTTTTATGTTGTACAAATTTACACTTACACAAATTTAAATATATTGTGTATCAGTGTATACATCTTAATTTTTACATCAATCCTAAATTATATGTTTCCTTTTGTCACTAAAATAATTTTGGACTAACTTTTTTAACTTAAATTTACTTACTTAAAATATCATGAGAAATTTATATACTTTAAACGATTTGAAAGTTAATAATATTTTAAACAAATTAAATAAATTTATATGATCAAAGACTTTAATATTTAAAGTGTTTGGAATAATACGAAGAAATAATAATAGTAAACAATGAAGCAAGAATTCAACAATACTAGAAACATTATTTTGTAGATACTGAAAGTAAAATGAAAACATAAAGACTGTCATTAGTAAAACTCTTGAATATATATATACTAAATTAAAATAAGTTTGATTTAATGACCCGCCGCAACGCGCGGTTAAAAATAAACCTTGTTTAGTAACATTTGATATAGATAAAGGTAAATTAGTAATATTATTAAGAAAAAATCTTTGAAAAGATTAATCATTTGAGAGGTTTTTAATTAATAGATTATTATTAGATTGTGTGACAAATATAATAAGTCATTGAAAGCCATTATGGATGCTCTTAATATAAAAGATGAAGTGGTCATTTTAAATACTACATCCGTATCAAAATAAGTGATACACTTTTCATTTAGGGGTGGAACAAAATAAGTGATACACTTCTAAAACTTACCTTATTTGGTAAAAAAATGGGACTCATTTTCCACTAACTATCTATTTTAATAAAGTGAAATTACCCTTTTACCCTTACTTTTACTTTTAAACATCATTAATATCATTTTATTCAAAGAAAATGGGACCCATTTCCCACTAATTATTCACTTTAATCTATTTTAATTCACTTTTTAATCTTTTACCTTAAAAACTGTGATTCTTAAAATGTATCACTTATTTAGATACGGGGGTAGTATCATATTTTCATAACTCTTCTGCTCACTGTCCTCCACATCAAGTGGAAGATCTTTTAAAATGACTAGGATTCAAAGTTTTATACAGTATCAAATACGTAGTATAAATGTCGGATATCTCATGTATACGTGTGTAAGTGAATAACCTCATTCACCAACTTCACACGAAAAATGCAAAATGTTAAGATATCGAAGCATTTTCCTTTTAAATACAGCATGTATGTGTGTGTATATGCTATATAAATTGGCATGGACCTTTTTTTCTTCTTCTTCTCATGTATACTAATTTGCTTGTTTTTCACATTATCAAAAACCCATAATTAATAAATGGGACATTGAGGTTTTGCATGACAAGTTATACCAATCAACTTATAATACGAGTATATCTTTCATACATACAAACTAACATATGTTGTCTACGATTTTAATACTTAACATTTCAAGCTTAAATAAATGTACATAACCAGACTGTTTAAGTTGTCGTTACTCCTCGTTTCATCCGCAACCCAGCAGACTATATCTTTGCCTTCCCCAAACTCTGGTTGTAATGGCTTTTTGCAGGTTATCAACTCCATCAAAACAACGCCTACAGACGTCACTTTTTTCGGTCACATTAAATGTTTGACAGTATTCTACAAATGAAAAAGACATTCTTTTAATATGTATGATACGAAAATATTTACACAAAAATAACGCAAGAAACTTACCGGGAGCAATGTAACCGTGTGTTCTAGCAATAAACCGGGTCGAATTTGTATCTTGATGTTAGAAGTCAAACCAACTTTACCAAAAGCTGCAGCTGATATGTTAGAAAACAAAATCCAAGATTGCAGATCAAGATTGCAGATCCAAGATTGCAGATCAAAGATTGAGATCTTGGTTTGACAAATGGGTATGAACGTAAGACTTTAGTTGTAGGCTCTGTCGGTAGCAAAGTAGTATAAATATGTATCGTGTATTGTAGAATAAGGCAGACCAGAAAGAGAGTAAGTAAGAAGAGCAGTAGCTCATAAGTTGAGAGAAAAGAGTTGAGCGGTAGCTCCATTAGAGAAAAGAAAAATTGTCGGTCGGTCTCTGTTTCGTTTCGAATCTTGTATGTTTGAGTGTTTTAATATAAAGTTGGTGTTTTCATTGTTAAGTGAGTGATTTAATCCCAACAAAGTGGTATCAGAGCCTCGTTACGTTACAGAACGATTTTGGCTCAAAAATTGCGTCAGAAATTTTTGTCTCGAAATCGAATTTCGAAATCACCATTGTAAAGGTCTCGTTTCAAGGATTCCGAAAATATATTTTTCGGAATTTTTCGACCACCGGAAGGCCCTCAAACGTCCAGTCAAAGTATAGTCAAAGTTGCCGGAGAAACCATCGGAAAAGAAGCAGTCTTGCCTGAGAAGACGATGACATCAGCAATGACATCAGCGATGACGTCAGTGTGACGTCAGTGTGACGTCAGCGTCAGACCTGAACTTCTGAAAAATTACAGTTTGGTCCCTTAAGTTGCTGCACTTCAGAAAAGTTGCAGATTTTGTCCCTGAAGTTCAGAAAAGCTTAATTTTGGCCCCTAAACTTACGAAAAGTTTCCGTTTGGCCCGTAAACTTCTGAAAAGTTTCAGTTTGGACCCTAAACTTCTGAAAAGTTTCTGTTTGGCCCCTACACTTTCGAAAAGTTGTAGTTTGGCCCCAAAACTTCGGAAAAAAAAATTGCATTTTTTGGTCTCTAAGTTTTTTGAAAAGAAAGATGGCGAATATGATACAACCTCAAATTCCTAAATTGACAACGACAAATTATGGGAACTGGAGTATCCAAATGAAGGTGTTACTCGGTTCTCAAGATCTATGGGATCTAGTTGAGTATGGGTATATCGAACCCGCAGACGCAGCAGCTGAAGCAAGCTTAGCACCAGATCAAAAGACGGTGTTAAAAGAATCTCGAAAAAGAGACAAGAAAGCTTTGTTCTTGATCTTTCAAGGTGTTGATGAATCAACTTTTGAGAAAGTATCTGATGCAAAGACATCAAAAGAGGCGTGGGGAATTTTGCAGAAATCCCTCCAAGGAGCTGAGAAGGTAAAGAAGGTTCGGCTCCAATCACTCAGAGCTGAGTTTGAAACACTGAAGATGAAAAGTTCCGAGAGCATAAACGAATATGTTACTCGTGTGAAGACGGTGGTAAATGAGATGAAGAGAAACGGGGAAGCTCTTGACGACATCAGAGTAATGGAGAAATTACTCCGTTCACTCGTAAGAAAATTTGATTATGTAGTTACAGCCATAGAAGAGTCAAAAGATTTGACTGAAGTTTCCCTAGAAGAGCTTGTGGGAACTCTTCAAGCACACGAGCAGAGAATGAATCAAAATGATGATACAAGCAAGGTGGAACACGCCTTACAAAGCAAGATGACCATCAACGAAAATCGAGCTAGCAGCAGCTATGCACGAGGCAGAGGAAATCGTGGTGGCTATAGAGGTGGATATAGAGGCGGTCCTAGTAGACGAGGACGTGGTAGACAATCATTTGACAGAAGTCATACAAATAAAGGGTATCAACCATCTGGTCGTGGTCGTGGATTTCAAAGCCGAGGAAGAGGTGGTTTTCAACAACGAAGTGACAAGTCTCAAGTTCAATGTTATAATTGCAACAAATTTGGCCACGTAAGTTACGAATGTAGATCAGACCCTAACGTTGAAGAAAGAAGTCACTTTACAACGTCAAATGAAGATAAAGATGTGGAACATGCTGCTTTCCTCACCTACAAAGAAGAAGACGGAGGAAAGAAAAACATTTGGTACTTAGATAACGCTGCCAGCAACCACATGTGCGGTCAGAAGGAATTGTTCACAGAGATGGACGAGTCAATCAACGGAAAGGTTAGTTTCGGAGACTTATCAAAGATTCTAATCAAAGGCAAAGGTAAAGTAATTATTTACCTAAAGAACGGCGATAAGCGATATATACATGATGTATATTATGCACCTGCTATGAAGACAAATATTATAAGCCTTGGTCAACTACTTGAAAAAGGCTATGATATTCACATGAAGAACATGTCTTTAACAATCAAGAATCAATCTGAAGAATTGATTGCTAAAGTTCAAATGTCAAAGAACCGAATGTTCACCCTCGATATGCAGACATTAGAACAAAGGTGCTTAAAGTCTGTTGTTAAAGATGACTCGTGGTTATGGAATCTAAGATTTGGACATCTTGAATTTACTGGTTTGAAGCTGTTATCAAAAGCGAAGATGGTGAATGGGTTGCCAGCAATCAACCAACCAGATCATCTATGTGAAGCATGTATCAAAGGAAAGCAACATCGCCAAAGCTTTCCAGTTGGAAAGTCATGGAGAGCCAGAAGGCCGCTAAAACTTGTCCACACAGATATAGCCGGACCATTTGACATGCCGTCACTTGGTCAAAACAAGTACTACCTAACATTCATTGATGATTTCAGCAGAAAAAGTTGGGTTTATATTATTAAAGAAAAATCTGAAGCTCTTGATAAATTCAAAGAATTCAAGGCAATGACAGAAAAACAAAGCGGGCAATATTTGAAGGTACTCAGATCTGACAGAGGAGGCGAGTACACATCAAACCTGTTCAAAGAATTCTGTAGAGAACATGGGATATTTCATCAGCTGACAGCAGCTTATACTCCGCAGCAGAATGGCGTTGCAGAACGAAAGAATCGCACCATTCTTGATATGGCGAAAAGTATGGTGAAAGGAAAACACCTACCAAGAACATTTTGGGCTGAAGCCGTGTTATGTGCGGTTTACTTGTTAAATCGCTGTCCAACCAAAAGTGTCAGATTCAAGACACCGAATGAAGCATGGAGTGGTCGCAAACCAACAGTTGGACATCTCAGAATTTTTGGGTGTATTGCATACGCCCACATTCCTGATCAAAAGAGAAAGAAGCTAGATGACAAAGGCGAGAAGTGCATTTTCATTGGCTATGATGCAAGAAGCAAGGCGTACAGGTTGTACAACCCACTAACGAAGAAAGTAATAGTTTCAAGAGACGTTGAATTTGATGAGTCTGATTATTGGAAATGGAGCAATGAAGAAAGAAAAGTTAAGGGAATGTTCTTTGAAGAAGATGAAGAAGATGACTCCAACACACCAGATAATGGAAATGATGATCAGACTCCTCCAACAAGCCCTAATCCAGCAACTCCTGTAACGTCACCATCAACATCAGGAAGTAGTAGTAGCAGCAGCAGTTCAAGGGGAGCACCAAAGAAGATGAGAAATCTAGATGACATATATGATGAAACAGTTCCTGAAAATACACCATTTGATTACTCATTATTCTGTTTGATGGCTGAATGTGATCCAGTCACATACGAAGAAGCTATAGAAGAACCTAAATGGAGTAAGGCAATGGATGAAGAAATAAGCTCAATCAAGAAGAATGACACGTGGGAGCTTACAACACTTCCAAAAGGACACAAAGCAATTGGTGTCAAATGGGTGTATAAAACAAAGACGAACCAAGAAGGAATGGTTGAAAAGTACAAGGCAAGATTAGTTGCCAAAGGCTACAAACAAAGACATGGAATTGATTATGATGAGGTGTTTGCTCCAGTTGCAAGAATTGATACGATAAGACTTCTTACAGCAATTGCGGCTCAGAATAAGTGGAAGACTTATCAGATGGACGTCAAGTCGGCTTTCTTAAATGGGTATCTCGAAGAAGAAGTTTATGTTGAGCAACCAGAAGGTTATGTTAAGAAAGGTCAAGAAGACAAAGTCTACCGACTGAAGAAGGCGTTATACGGTTTAAAACAAGCTCCGCGAGCCTGGAATACAAGAATAGACGAGCACTTCCAAAAGTGTGGTTTTGTGAAAAGCCCATACGAGCATGCACTATATACAAAAAGAAATAAAGATGGTGGTATATTGATCGTATGCTTGTACGTGGATGATATGATCTTCACCGGAAACAATCCAGGTATGTTCGAAGAATTTAAGAAAGTGATGACTAAAGAATTTGAGATGACAGATATTGGTCAAATGTCATACTTTCTTGGGATCGAAGTGAATCAAAGTGAAGATGGAATATTCATCTCACAAAAGAAGTATGCGGAGCAAATTCTACGAAAGTTCAGGATGCAAGACTGTAAATCAGTAAGCACACCCGCAGAAGCAGGGTTAAAACTAAGCAATGCATCAAGTAGAGAACACGTGAATCCAACTTTGTTTAAAAGTTTGGTTGGAAGTTTAAGATACTTAACTTTCACGCGTCCGGATATTATGTACGCAGTCGGGTTGATTAGCAGATATATGGAGAAACCAAAACAAGATCATTTTATTGCAGCCAAAAGAATTCTAAGGTACATTAAAGGTACGTTGAATCACGGTTTATTTTATACTTGCTCCGAAGATGCAAGATTAATTGGCTACTCAGATAGTGATTATGGTGGAGATATGGATGACGGGAAAAGCACAACCGGATATGCATTTCATATTGGTTCAGCAGTTTTTTCATGGTGTTCAAAGAAGCAACAAACAGTTTCCCTCTCAACATGTGAAGCAGAGTACATTGCAGCAGCAACATGTACATGTCAGGCTATATGGTTGAAGTATATTTTGAATGATTTAAGTCTCGCAAGCGAAGATCCTGTTACGATATATGTTGATAACAAATCAGCTATATCTCTTGCAAAGAATCCAGTTTCACATAGCCGAAGCAAACATATAAACATAAAGTATCACTTCATTCGTGATCAGGTAAAAGACAAGGTAGTCGAGCTCGTACACTGTAGTACTGAAGAGCAATTGGCAGATATTTTTACGAAGCCGTTGAAGACGGATACATTTCAGAAATTGAAGAAGAAACTTGGTATGTGCAGTTGGGTTTGAGGGGGAGTGTTAGAAGTCAAACCAACTGTACCAAAAGCTGCAGCTGATATGTTAGAAAACAAAATCCAAGATTGCAGATCAAGATTGCAGATCCAAGATTGCAGATCAAAGATTGAGATCTTGGTTTGACAAATGGGTATGAACGTAAGACTTTAGTTGTAGGCTCTGTCGGTAGCAAAGTAGTATAAATATGTATCGTGTATTGTAGAATAAGGCAGACCAGAAAGAGAGTAAGTAAGAAGAGCAGTAGCTCATAAGTTGAGAGAAAAGAGTTGAGCGGTAGCTCCATTAGAGAAAAGAAAAATTGTCGGTCGGTCTCTGTTTCGTTTCGAATCTTGTATGTTTGAGTGTTTTAATATGAAGTTGGTGTTTTCATTGTTAAGTGAGTGATTTAATCCCAACACTTGATTCGTTTGCATTATCTTTGCAACCTCGAAATTAGCTATTTTGGGCTTCATTTCTTCGTCCAACAAAATGTTGCCAGATTTCACGTCCTGGTGGATCACTGGTGAACCACACCCATGATGTAGGAACTCCAATCCTTTTGTGACCCCACCGCAATCTCGTACCTGATTTTCCAGTCCATATGGATAGTTTGATCCGTGTGTGAACGGTCCCACAAACTACCATTAGGCATGTACTCATACACGAGAAGATCGGATTCCTCACTTGTGATGCTACAATACAACTTGACCACATTTACATGTCGAATTGACATCAAAGTGGCCATCTCGGCATCAAATTCTGGCCGTCGGATACCGGTACGAGACTTTAGCATTTGTTTCACGGCTACTTTCGGCCCGCACCGTAGTTCGACTTAGTAGATGTTTCCTGAACCACCATGTCCGATCAGATTTTCTTGGTTGATGGAGTTCCGTATTTCGACTTCATTAAAATTGCCGATATGATTTCGCCTCATCTCCCATGAACCACTTTGATTGGTTACGTTTGTGCCAACCTTTTGTCTTAATTTTAAAAGGCAAAAACATGCGGTTGACAACCCCAACACAACAAGTGCACGGGGAATGAAGCAATACTTTGCAACTCCCAACCCACCGGACCCACGAGTAACCGATGAACATTGATCAAGATCTTTGATCTGGTCACTGCAAAACCCTGGGTTTCCGGCAAAACTTCCTTCGTACGGCCCGGCAAATAAAGATTCCGGCACCCGCCAAATCAACATATTATTTGACAAATCAATAAGGCTATACGTCGATGATGACGCTAAGCTCGCGGGAATTGCACCGGAAAGTTTGTTACTGGATAGGTTTAAAGAGCTCAAAGCCGGTAAAGAACCAAGACTCGCCGGAAAGTTATAGGAGAAAGATTCTCCGGCGAGGTTTATATCGAAAAGAGAAACACATGAACCAGTAGACTCTCCGCAGAAGAAGTTACCTTCAAAATGAAGACTATTAAGCTTCTAAATTCTCGCCGGAATTTCACCGGAGAGGTGATTATACATGAATTCAATCGATCTGTACCAAAGATGAAACTTGGGAAATTTCTTCAGGCGAATTAAGAGTAGAGAAAGAAAAAGGGTGGCGATGAGAGGGGAGATCGGCGGAGTTGATGAGAGGTGATGTTTGGGGAAGTGGTGATGGCTTCAATGGTTTGTCTGGTGGGGTCATTTATAGAGAGGAGGAGAGGCAGAGCCATGTGATGAAAAAGAAATATACGAAGTATATTGTTAGGAATATTTTCATTAATATTCATTAAAGATTTGATATGTCAAAACTTGAAAAGTACAAGGACCTAAATTGAAGATATGGAAGTCGATATTTGAATGAAGATTTAGGAGATAATCATAAATGTAAAAGATATAGTATATCTTTATTGATTTAAAAAGATTTATGTTAATCTTTTCCTTGTAAATCTTAGGTTCTCTATTATATAAAGAGACTTAATGATATAAAATTAGTCGTTCTTGAAACCCACGTTTTAACGTGTATGTGTGTGTACTCTAAGCCTCAAGGTCGTATGATCCTGTTAACGAAAACCGTTCTACATATTTATATGTAGAATTGGGGCTTTTAGTAATCATTGTATATAAATTGCTGATGATGAAAACCTTGTATAGCAATACAAATCTGTTCGTTTAATTCCGCATTGTTTATGATTTGTAGTTGTATATTCCAGATCAAGAACTAACTATTCTTGAGCCTAAAGATCAATTTTATAGAGTTGAAATAAACTCATCAGGTGGTATCAGAGCGGGTGGCTCCAGATCTGGAATGAAACAAGGATTTATCGGTGATCACATAAAGGTATTATAGTTTCTTTTTGTTAAACATATATTACTGTTGGTTGATTTGTCGAAACCGTACAAGAAGTCAACTTGATTAAAGTAGCAGATCGTCAAATGAACAATCCACATATATTTGGAAATTAGCAGCAGCATATTTAAATTTTATTAAAAGTCTACATTAATTTAGTGTTTACATTGAAAACTAAGTTACAGCAAGCCATATTTTTTTTAATGAGCCCACGTGCATGTTTAAAAAGGAGGATAGGTATTTGACTCATTATGGGAACACATTAGTTTGAATGGAATATTGCCAATTTTTGTACGCACTTGGTTACTGCTGGGAACAACTTGGTTACTACTGATCTTGTATATCAGAGAAGTTATTAGAAACACAGATCTACTAACAAGAGAAGTTACAGCGGATTAACACTCTTGTTAATTGATTAAGAACAATGAAAACTGTAATGAGAATAATGATAAGACCACAGTAATCACAAAAAGCTTCAATGTATATTGATCGAATAACAATACACACGTATGTTTACAATTCATAAGGAACTATATATAATAGTCCTTGAAGCCTAACTATTTACCCTAGTTATTCTAGGATACGATTACAATTTCAATTACAAAAGATATGATATTCTAAACTAATTCTGCAAAGATCTCGGACTCGATATACTCCATAAATAAGTTGATCAGTATCAATTTTGAACGATCAGTAGTAAATCCATTTAGCAGTAGTAAATGAGTTGATCAGCAGTATAAGCCAAGATCAGTAGTATCTTCTGTAATCAGTATCAAGTCGTTATAGCAGCAATAACTCTTGACCACAAACATTTGCAGCATCAGTAACAAGTATGTAAATCAGTAATAACTTGTTTTATATCCCAACAATCTCCCCCTAAACTTGTTAATTCTGTTGTAATTAATCAAGTTTCTTTCTTTTTCTTTTCTTCTTCTTCCCTTGCTATTCGTTCATCTCCTTCTTTCTCTCTTAATGCTTTCAGTCTTCTTTGTTCATCCACGTATGCTTTATTCTTATTAACCAAATGTCTGTATTTCTCAGTATACATAGTTGGATCATTTGGTCTTACAAAGGCACAACAAACAATTTGATACAATGTTTTTGGTGAGTGATTGTAGTCTCTTTCCATTAAATATAGCTCACACCTTCTGTTTGTTCTTTCAAAGAAATACATGTTTACTGTGGGAAGAACATTCCAAGCAAAAAGATTATCTTGACTTTCTATTTTTTCTTTATACTTCTCTGGATGGAAGGCAGCATCAAACATTTCAGTTAAGTATCCAGCTCCAGAATTTTTCCAACTTTTACTTTTCATTCTTGGTTTTCCAATTTCCAACATAGTTAGAACATCACTTCTGTTAAAAGAGAATAGCATAGGTTTCCATGCTTTAAACTTCTGAACACTTTTGTCTTTTCTAATGATTTCATGGATTCCTTGATTTTCTCTCCAGTTGATAATGGGATTGTCTTGTTGGATTGGTTGAGGATCTTCTATGATTTGGGGAGTTTGTTTTAGTTTCTTTGTAGTTGAAACACCATCTTCTGTAATCTTCTTTTTCTTTGAGCCTTGTTCTGAAGATTCACCAACTACAGTTTTTCTTTCTAATACAGTCTTGGGATCAATTTTGATTATGTTTGAAGGTTCAACTGCTTGTACATCTTCATTTAATTGTTTCTTTTTCTCATTGCAGTATCTTTCAACTAATGTGATAACTTTCATTCTTCCAAAAGATCTTGCATTATGACCTCTTGATTTAAGAAATTCAACCATCATTCTTTTCTCTTCATCAAATGGTTGAGGCATGTCAATCTTGCATCTTTTGCATTCATTAATTTCATTTTCAAGAAGTTGCAGTCTTTCTTCTTCAAATTTCCTTATCTTATGAAGTTCTGCTTGTTGACCTTCTATGATTGACTTATCTACTTCTTGAATTTCTTCTACTGCAGATTGTTCTTCTGGTTGTAGATCCCTTTTCTTAGCTTTTTCTTCTTCTGCTTTTCTTTTATTCTCAAGTGCAAGAGTTTTGGCACATTTTCTGTGGTACCTCATTCTCTTGACTTTCCAATGTGATTGTTTCAAAGACCTGACTGAATTCATCTTGTTCACCATGTAGTGACCAAGAGCTCTATGTGGATAGTCATCATCAAATATTTCTTTGCCTTTACCTATGCATTGAGGTGGAGGTGTATACTTCATATCTGGTACCTCATTTATTTGTATTTTTGGTGCAAAGGTCTTTATCTTCTTTTGTTCAACGATTTTTGGATGAGGAGGTAATTCACATTCATCTACCTCTTCCCAGTTCACATGTGCATCAAAGTCTGGGATAATGATTTCAGTTGGTGTTGTTGTTGTGATTACTACTGATGGAGCAGTAGTAACTGGTACTTCTGTTGTTGTTATTACAGACTCAGTAGTAACCAATGTAGTTACTACTGGTATTAAATTTTGAAGGTTAAAGGGTATGTAAAGTACCAGTTGTAGATTAGAGGGGTCTGCTACAACTGAGGTTGTTGTAGTTGTCATCAAAGGAGTTATTACTGATGTTGCTTCTTGAGTTTCTTCTTCAATTGGATCAGTAATAAGTACTTCAGTTGTTTGGATGACTTCAGTAGTGTCCATGGGATCAGTAGTACCCATGACTTCAGTAGCAATTTGTGAAGGTACTTGATAAGGTACTTGTTCTGCTGTTGGTGATTGTTGTGCAGACACAAATACATCTTCCATACTTTTGACTCCTCTATCAAAGTCATCATCACTTTGACCTGTTTCACCATGAGCTTCTTTAAGATTTAAGAGGGAGGCTGCTGCTACTGCAATTGATGTATCAATCATTCCTTGAATTTTATCTTTCTCCCCCTTAGTGATCTCAACCTGTTGTGGATCACTACTATCAACCTTCTTCTTTAATTTTCTGATGATTGAAGTTTGTCTGTGAAGCCTTTGATCCATTCTTTGCATTCTTCTGTTTAGCACATTGATGTAGTGCTTCATATAGCTAATGGTCTTTCCTTGATTATTGATGAGTGTATGGCAGTTTTGTACAGTGGTTTCAAGGTTTTCCATCCTATCCATCAATTCAGTTTGTTGCATACTACCCTCGGTCCTTCTAGGAACATCATCGGGTTGAGTTGGTACATTGGCTTTAAGGTTTTCCATCCTTTCCGTCAAATCAATAGGTTACATTCTTCCCTCATCACTGCTTGGTGATTCATTGGGAGTTTTAGATACTCTCTTCTTCCTAGAAGAAGCAGTAGTATCTCCCCTTGTGGTTTCTTGGCACCGGGGTCCTTTGAGTGCTTCCTCAAAAGATTCATCACTCAAAGTTGCCGAGGTCTGGGTCCTAATGATGTTCTCACTAGCCTGTGCACCAACCTTTGGTGCATCAGTAGTGAGAGCCCTTTCCTCATGACTTCTCTCCTCCTTGGAAGTCAACTCTTGGAGCCTAGGGTCTGACTCAGTGGGTCCCTTGGTGTCCTTTTTGGAGATTCTCCTTCTTTTGTATTTTGAGGAAATTATTTGGCTTTTGGGTAGGTTTACCAAAGAGTGAAGAGTAACACTCTGAGGTTCAAATTCATGTACCTGGGACACATTCAGGACATCTTGATGTGAGGTTGTTTGAGTGGCTTGGGGTTCTGTTTGGGCTGCAATATTTGGTGATGGAGTGGGTTGAGGTTCAATGGGGTGACTTGAACCTTCTCCAGTTGGAGGATGATCATGGATCATATTTGAAAACAAAGGAGTTACCCTTCCAGAAAATTTGAACTGTTTGTTCATATTTGAGAAAACCTTTTTATTTAGTTCTGGAATAGGAAAAATGTTTTTTGTTTTATGTAAATTTGGGATTTCACAATCAAATATATGTGCAAGGAATCTTGGATATATTAAAAATTTTGTGGAAGATAAATTTCCAAGCATTCCATCAAAAATCATTTTTGAAAAATTAAATACTTGGTCTGTGCATAAACAGACAACAACAGATGCTATTGATCTGTTGAACTCATTCCAAGTACTCTTTTTAGGTGACATACAATGTTGAATAGTATGTACCAGAAATTTCCATTGGGGTGAAAGAAGACCTTTTTGAAAAGTTTGAATATATGTTCTTCCTTCATATCCCATTTTTAAAATGTTTTTAATCAAATCTTCTTTAGAGAGAAGAGAGATACCTGACTCATCATTGAGTTGTAGATGTTGTCGAATTGTTTGTTCAGAAACAGTTATAGATTGTCCATCTATGTCAGATTTGATTTTTATTATGTTTTCTTCCTCTATTCTTTCAGCTCTTTCCCAAAATTGAACAATATGTTGTTCACAGAGTGTAGGATTTATTGTTAGGGCAAATTTGATTGGAGAGTTCTTGAGAAACATAACAATTTGCCTAAAACTTTTTGTTCCATCTGGATTTCTCAGAAATGCAACCATGTTGTGAAATTCAGAATAAAGAAGATATGTTTGAGCAACTAGAGGTTTCCTCATCGCCATTTTTGGTTGGATTGTGTTTGAAATTAGGTTTGTCTGAGAGTTTTTGAATTTAATTGAGATTGCCACTGCCTTGTAATTGTCGACCTTTAGGGTTTATAGTGGGTTTTAGCAAATCGAGGTTTGGATAATGTAAGATTAACCGACTTCTGTTATTTATAGTTTTCGAAATTATCCTGCAAAAAGTCACAAATTCCCTTCGAATCGTAGCATAACGGCTATGTTCATGGGGTTAGTTTGGTAATTTTATGGATTTAAAGAGTAAACTGCCGATCAGTAATAACTAAGTATCAGTAGTAACTAAAGCGTCAGTAGTAATTTGAAAACTACAATCAGTACTAAGTTCAAAAGTGTTCAGAAGTTTCTATCAATGATTACATGAAGATACGGTTCTTGATTAAACTGGGGGTTAATGTTGATTTCTCATAATGGATCAAAGGTTAGTATTCCATAATACATCAGTTACTGTTCTTCGTGATTATATTAAAAAAAAAATGCTTTATAGCATCGGCTATAGCAAACGCGGGTGTGAAAACAAGCTTAATTGGAAAGACCGGTGCCAATGGGCGATCGGTTGGCCGCCGGTTGGCCACCGCCGGAACCGGCGCCGTTGGCACGGTCCGCCGGTTGGCCGCCGGTTGGACCGCGGGTCGCTTAAGCGGCGAGAGAAGGGGAGCGTGATGTGGGGCCCAGCCGTACCCTCCAGCCAATGAAAAAAAAGCATTTTTTTTTCTTTTTTTTTTAAACGGTAATAAATTCGAATATAAACGGTAATAAATTAAAAAAAACGGTAATAATTCCAAAAAAATCCGAAAAAATTCAAAAAAATTCAAAAAAATTCAAAAAAAATTCCCCTCATTTACATCTATAAATACCCACTCATTTCTTATATTTTTTACACCACAATCACCTTCTTTCTATCTCAAAAAAATCATACCTCCTCCCAAACTTTTAAAAAATGTCCAAAAGACGTCAATCATCGGTATCAAACGACATGTGGGATTACCTTACTGGATCACCGGTTGACGCCCCACCCTCACCGGCCGGTTCTTAATCATCGTCCGATGCCGCAAGTTCCCGAAGGTCCATTAAGCTGGACACTTTGGACCTCGTTAGAAAAACCTCCAATAAGCATACATGCATTATCAAAAAGGTTGCAAAAATGGCACACAAAAAATTGATTTTGGAAACTTGGAAATTCCTAGCCATAAAAGTGCCAAACGACATTGACGAAAGTCGTAAGCAAATGCTTGAAAACGCTCAAGATGAAATTGCACAGCAATTTGAAAATGATTTGGCGATTTTTAAAGACGTTGACGAGGAGGGTGACGGTGAGGGTTCGGGAGCACAAGGACCGGTTGGCGAAGACGAAGACGAAGACGACAATGAATCTCTTGATTAGTAGTTTTTTTAGTTTGAATGTCTTTTTTTTTATTTATTAATGGCTTTTTTTTTTAATTAATGTCTTTTTTTTTAATTATTTTAATGTCTTTTTATGTATTTTTTTTAATTAATGAAATGTATTTTTATTAGTTATATGTTTTAATTAGTTTATATATTTTTATTAGAAAAAGAAAAGTAAGTGGTGGGGCCCAAATTTGGTGAAGTGACGGAGTGCTGTTGGCATGGGTACGTCAGTTTAGTGTTAGTTAGTTTGTATGCTGACGTGGCGCTGAGTTGGCAGAAACTGACATCGTCAGTTTGCGTCACCATTGACACCGGTCTTAGTTGGATTCTTGATAATGCTACAATGTATGATTCACCCAAAAGCTCGACTATGAAAAAGAAAAGAAAAGGGCCATATTGTTATTTTTATTCGGATGTTGTTACTGTTACCAAAAAAGAAAAAGGAAAAAGAAAAAGTTAATTTGGTTGATAATTATCTTGACAAATTTAAACTCAACTTAGTGGATAAACTATGAAGATTTGCTAAAAACAGTTAGGTAGTATTAATAAAGCTTAAATATGAATTATGTTATTAGTACTGCTGCTACAACGTTTGATCTGCTATTGCTGCCATTTTTTTTACTACTGATCCAAATTAAAAAAGAAACTATTATCAGTAGTAACAACCAAAGTTACTATGGATCAAAGTTACTACTGGTCACTCACTTTTGTTGCTGATCCGGTTACTATTGCTGATCGTTTTTACTGCTGATCGTTACTACTGCTACAATATTACTACTGATCACCTCAAAGTACTACTACTGATCGCATAAGTGTTACTACTGATCATATTTATTCCAAATCTACTGCTGATTGGTTACAAAGGTTACTGATATACAAGATCAGTAGTATCAAGCTACTACTGATGCGATTGAAAGTTCTACTGCTGATTCTCATTATTACTACTGGTTTTCAATTTTTACTACTGATCAGTGGTAAATGAGGAAAGTAGCTAAAATTCAACGTTACTACTGATCCGGATTCTACAACGTTACTACTGATTGATCAAAATTTTGCTACTGATCCTCATGGGTACAAATTTAGTACTGATTTCTTCCTCATAACCGATACATCATATTTTGGAAAACATGACACACACCATGTTCGTTCCATATTACGGTTTATTGAAAGTATCCGGTTTAATCACTTATTATTATTTATTCTCGATAAAAAGAGGATAAAAATAACTCGTGATATTAATGTGAAACGAATCACATTATTCACACACACAGGTTGAAGGCTTGATGAAGATAAAGGAAGAAGGTTTATTTGTTACATATTTGATCTTCATTAGTCAATTACAGAAGAAGATATATTTAATTTTGTTTGAAGAAGAAGTGGAAAGTCTTACTACATAAGATGTTATGTAATTGTAATGTAACTGCAATTCAACAGAATCTTAACGAAAAGGTCTGTTGACGGCAAGAATGTCCTTCATACAATTTATGACGTTGCGGTTTACTTGATTTAGACGGGATGTGATGCATAGTTTGAGTTTCTACTTCAACTTCAAATAAAAGATGATTTATTTTCAATGTAATTGATATAGCCTCGAAGACACAAGAATGATAGAACACTTTCAAGGGAAGAAAAAGTGTTGATCATTCAAGGGGAAGTTCAAGTTTCAGATTTGTATTTGATTATGTCAAAAAGGGGAAGAGACTTGAAGATTCCAAGCTAATTCTACAAGTTTTGTCAAATCAAATAGGGGAAGATTGTTAGGAATATTTTCATTAATATTAATTAAAGATTTGATATGTCAAAACTTGAAAAGTACAAGGACCTAAATTGAAGATATGGAAGTCGATATTTGAATGAAGATTTAGGAGATAATCATAAATGTAAAAGATATAGTATATATTTATTGATTTAAAAAGATTTATGTTAATCTTTTCCTTGTAAATCTTAGGTTCTCTATTATATAAAGAGACCTAATGATATAGAATTAGTCGTTCTTGAAACCCACGTTTTAACGTGTATGTGTGTGTACTCTAAGCCTCAAAGTCGTATGATCCTGTTAACGAAAACCGTTCTACATATTTATATGTAGAATTGGGGCTTTTAGTAATCATTGTATATAAATTGATGATGATGAAAACCTTGTATAGCAATACAAATCTGTTCGTTTAATTCCGCATTGTTTATGATTTGTAGTTGTATATTCCAGATCAAGAACTAACTATTCTTGAGCCTAAAGATCAATTTTATAGAGTTGAAATAAACTCATCATATATGCTCCATTGAAAATGAGAATTAAACGAAATGAAAACAAATAGAATTAATTACCAAAATAGATTAATTTAAGTGAGAGATTTTCATTTAAGACTGATATACTTCAATCTTCCCAAAATATCTCGTGCGACTGGGAGACTTGAGCAGCACTAACGGAGCAGTACTGAGTGTTTAAGCAGTATTAACGAGCAGTAGTAACAAGGTTGATCAGTATTAACTAGCAATGGTAACAAGCTTTAGAGCAGTAGTAAAAAGGTTGAGCAGTACTAACGAGCAACAGTAACAAGGTTGAGCAGCACTAACTCGGACACGTGACAACGTTCTAGTGGAGTCGCACGATCGCACGTTCTACTTTGAGAAGAATTGAAATACAATTCTATGGGGAAATTTTATTTCATTTGATACAAATTTAGGAATCAAATAAAGAAATATATATGCACCATTGAAAATGAGAATAAAGCCAAATGAAAAAGAAATGGAATATATTCTGGCTCAAGACATGTGATAGGTGAAGTTTGAACCCATCATACGTTCACCTCTAGTGTTAATTTGGGAATTGGTATGCATGCGATTCCTAATTATTACAACTCTTGTTTTTACGGGTTAGTGCCCATGCTTTTATTAAAATAGAAAATTAGGTAAAATTACCAATAAGATAATATATCCAATAGATACAGCTGTATTCCATGAATATATACGTGTAATTGAAGCATTAAGTTCTAACGCCCCAACCAAAGTAAAGGCTCCAGAGTAAAGATGAAATCACCAAAATTCACCATTGATTCTGAGTTTGAAAATTAAAAAGATAATATATGCCCCTTTTTTAAATATTGTTCTATATTCAACCTCTTAGGGGACGTTTGACATGTCGTAATCTTCCGTAATGGAATTCAATTACGAATGAATTGAATTCATTCCGAATATAATTCCTTCGAAATTGAATTCCGTGACGTGTTTGATTACAATTTTTTTAGCTGTAATTCATATCCATACTTATACATTTTTTTTAAACTTTTTTAGATTCTTTTTTTTTTTAGATTTTATTATTATTTTATTTTTAAAAAAATTATTTTAATATTGTTTTTAATATTTTTGAACGTTTTAAAACCTTAAACATACAAAATATATAAATTTGTTAGTTCACTAAAGGACCGTAATTGAATTCATAGGGTGTCAGGACGGATTTCAATTACAATGAATATCGTATTTCGAATTATATATATATATATATATATATATATATATATATATATATATATATATATATATATATATATATATATATAGAAGTGGGATCCTGTGAGGATTTATAAAACGGTGAAGACTCGCGAGAACACCTCATAAAAATTTCAAAAAATTCCGAAAAAAATATATATAACTCACCATGATGATTACTACATTTGACCAAAAAAAAAAAATTCAAAAAAAAAAATTATGATCCACTTTTTTTTGCGGATCATAACAATGATCCATATTTTTTTTGTAGATCATTATTATGATCCATATTTTTTATTGGATCATTTTTGAAAAACTTTTTTTTTTGGATCTTATAGGCTGCGATTTAGATATTTAAAAAAGAATTTTTTTTGAAAAAGGTTTGTTTTGGATCATTTTTAGTGTTTTTTTGGAGTCCTCGCAGTCCTCACCAGGAAAAGAGTCCTCACCGGATCCGGACCCTATATATATATATATATATATATATATATATATATATATATATATATATATATATATATATATATATATATATATATATATATATAACGGTAATATTACCGTTGAAAAAAAAAAGAAAAAAAAATCAACCGGCGCCCTCCCCTCCGTCTCGTCTCCAAACCGGCGTGGGTCAAACCGGCGGACGCACCGACGGCCCGTTCCAACGGTTACGGTACTGGCGGAAAACCGGCGGTGCCCATCAGCGGCACACGGGTGAACTTTATTAGATACTATTAGGTTTATTAGATCATAGACCGGCATTAACATATTATATTTATCGACATGGGCCAGTAGGCCACCCTATTTAATTTTTAGTACAAAATCTAGAAGACCCACCAACGTATGTATTTAACTAAATAACTAAAACATTTAAATGACATATTGCAATATTGTTATATTCTAGGTAGTTTATCTTTAAAACATAGTTTTAATAGACAAATCTTAACCATTGGATCAAAAAATCTCTTACCACCATCATTATCAAATCGCATGTGATTTAATATCTTACCACCACCGCCCGCACGCCACCTCTGGCCGCCACAATCACATGTGATTCAAAGCATCCGACGATGGTGAGGGTTGTCGGTGATGGAGACGGTGGTCGACAGAGGTTGGTGGTGGTGGTCGGCGGTTCGAATCACATGTAATTTAATACACATGGTGTGGTGGTGGTGGTGCGAAGTGCACGCTTGTTTAAATTTGTTATGATTAAAATGCACTGACTTAAAGGGGGTTCGGGGGCAGCGCCCCCGATAACGGGGTTCCAAGGGGCAGCGCCCTGGTCGGGGTCCAAGGGGCAGCGCCCCTGGAGGGGTCCAAGGGGCAGAGCCCCTGGCTGGGGTCGAAAATGCATAGAAAATCTGAATTCTTGATTTGAACCCAGTTTTTGACCCGTAATATCCGACCCGTATTTAGGCGGTTTTGAGCAGTTTCGGAACTGTCTTTGGCAGTTTTCGGTGGTTTAGAACTTGCATGAATTTAGCATCCATCTTGGTCATTTTTTCACTGGTACGAAATTTCTCAAACACTCACAAATTCTCTGTTCTTTTCAATTTTGATTTTATCCGATCGAAGATTTCGTAGTACCGACGTAATACTTTGATCTGAAAGTGTTTCATGACTTCACAATTTTCCAAGCAATCGAAATCTAACAAACAATTTCATGATGTTGGATGTAAATATATTTTTTGATCCAATAGCTAGTATTTATCTTGAAATTATGTTTTAAATGTTGAGTACCTAGAACACAACCATTCGGTGATAATATTAGAAGTTATACAAAAAAATGTGCACCTTTAATATACTTTTGTATTTAACTAGGTTAAAATCCGCGCTATGCGGCGGCTGCGAACTACATATTACTGGCGATTAATTGTCCATTGTTTACATATTTTTATAACGAATACAGTACATAAGCATGAAAACTGTCTATAAAATAGAAGTAAAAAGAAAAATTAACATTGGCGTTGAAATGTTGTTCGATTACATGTTTTGATGTATAATGACACAAATGATCCATCTCCAAAGTTTCTTGTTATAAAACAATAAACCTAATTAAGTAAAATAGAGAGAGAAAAAAGTCTGTATATGCGTCTTACTCATCATGTAAAATCTCTCGATACACCACGTTTGGTGTGTAAACTCCGTCGAGATTAAGTTTTTTTGTTGGAGATACTAATACTTTTGTTGTGTCACGTGAAATTCCTCTTGAAAGGGCAACGTAAAGTTGTCCATGCGAGAAAACCGATTCCGTAAGATAAACGCCAACATTGGGAATTGTCTGTCCTTGAGCTTTGTTGATTGTCATAGCAAAGCTTAGCCGAACCAGAAATTATTTTCTTTTCAACCTGAAAGGAAACATGCCGGCTTCAGAAGGAGATAAAGGTATTCTTGGCAAGAAAACTCGTTTGCCTACATATTGTCCAATAGCTATTTGTGCATCAATTAGGTTTGGCTCAAACTTTCGGCATATAAGTCTTGTGCCATTACATAATCCCTAGGAGGGATCAATATTCCGTAAAAGTATTATCGGGCACCAAATTTTGAGCCGGAGAACATGCGGGGGAATACCACTGACATTAGGCGAGTTTAAAAATTCCATGGGATAGAATCCGTTTTTGTCGTCATCTGCTTCATCGAAACTGTAATAAACCCATCCGAATATCTAATTACCAACCTCATCCAATTTCGCCCCTTCATCCCCTCGCCATCTCAGATTTTGATTTTGGTTTAAGGGGTATATAGTTTTGTATGGAATGGGCAGGAAAAGGTTTTGATTTTGTTGTTACAAGTTAATAAACAAAACCATCATAAGTAATCAACCAACAGAAATATAAAGATAATCACAGATCACATCGAACCCTAAATGAAGAGTCAAAAATTCACTAAATTATGAATTTAATTAACTCCAGATTATAGTAAAGTGTTACTAACGATAGAGAAATGAACAAATTTAAGTTTTTATTCCAACATTTATAAAATCTAATTAATAATTGTAAGTATACTTTTTTGTGAGCAAATATTGTTTGTTACATGTTTTTTCTAACAAATGTAAAATGGACACGACTATAAAGCTACTATTCATTCATCCTAACCATCCTTCAACCTTTTTTTCTTACAACATTCGAGTCATAATCTTAATGGAGCTTCCATATACATATAAATTATAAACATATCCAAATCAAGCATGAGAACTCACAATTTATGATAGACTCAATATTATCATAAAGAAAGATACTATAACAAAAGTTAGGGTAAACGCAAATTCTGCAAAAATATATGTTTTGTATGAACTTTTAACACTTTCTAAAATCCATTATAATGTAGTCCGAAATCCTTTTGCAAACATGCTGTCCAACAACTATTTTGAATCAACACGGTCTACAAAATGTAAAAAATTCAGAGCATTTTAACAACACTGTCTTTTATAAATTAAATGAGCGATATGGTCGAACGGATCAAACACAAAAATATATCAAAAAAATAATAATACAATTTTGGTGACTTTCATAAAATAGTTTATAACAACTTCAAAATGTGGGCGGGCCAGCCCACCATTTTTTTGACCCACAAAGAAATGTGTTAGACCTATATGCAAGTTTCTTAAATTTGAATTTAAATGTGCTAGGGACTAAAATTAAAGAAAAGCTTTCTCAGAAAATAGGCCAAATATAAATAAGGCAATAAGCAACTTCCCATTCATCTGGCGAAAGTATACCTATATTGATTCCTTCAACACCAATTAATATTAATAATTGGTATCTTGATTCCATCTTGACCAAGTTTGTCAATAATCTCTGGGACCTAAAAAATAATGTAACCGAATTTGAAGTTACAGATTGCTAAGAAACCAGCACGAATTGTTGCAGTTAGAAGATCGGTTTATGCCAGGATTAAAAGCATACCCCAAAATGATGAACCAAGATCTAAATGTAAAGAATTTGACATGTTAAATATATAAATTTAAATGCAAATAATGTGCTATATTTTATGTAAAATTCTTTGTTCTCTTAATCTGGACATACCATCGACATACAACTTTCAAAAATCACAAATTTACAACAAATCACAAATTATACAATTAAAATTCACAAATTTCTTTTGAGAACGTAATGAAATGTAACATGTTGACCTTAAATGAGTTAAAACATTACACAAAATAAAATGAGTTACCAACATGCTGCCAAGAGCCAACTGAAAATATATAAATGGTCACTTCTAGTCTTCTATGATGAACTATTTCTAAAATATACTACTAATTAAAAACAAAGTCATACCCAACACAAAGGTTGTATCTTGCAAAAACTTTATCAGAGCACGGTAGACTGATCGTGTCATGTCACCTTTAATCTGCAAAACATGACAAATAGTACAAACTTAGGTTTACATTGATAAATTTCCAAAAATAACATCAAATCAGTATTCTTATCCCCGTAGTGAAAGCACTTAAAATATTTCTTTCTTAAAAGAGAAGAAAAGGCTAATTCAAACTCTCGATTACTAATTGGAGATATGAAATCACAATAGAATAAAGTGAGACGGCGTGTGATTGCATAAGACACAATAAATTACAAAATAAGAGAAGGACTCTATCGAAAAGAATTCATCAACTGTCACTTAAAAACCCCTGAATTAAAGTAGTGAATCATACAAGAAGAACCATGCATCAAATTCAACAAAAAATTCGAATTGAAATAATAACACGAATAGAAATAGAGAATTGAAGAGCTGAACGCTGGTGATGGGGAAATTGGTGGTGCTGGTGTATCACTCGTCGATTTTTTTAATTTATAAGTATATTGTAGTCAAGCATATGCACATAACAAACAAACAAACGCCATCAATCACGGATATTATTTAGTTTAGGGATCAATCAGGGATATTATTTATGTGGAATGAATTTCATTGATTGTAAAGGGCAACATCTAGGGAATTCAAACGGGGGCAACATGAGCGGAAGTGAAACGATTCATAAATCATTTAATTAGGAATTGAAGTCACATAATGGCAATTAAAGCCACTCAAAACTACTGCATGCGTGAATTGTGGGAGCCAAAGAAGCTTTATCTTTTCAAACGGACGCAATCCCATCCCTCTCAAACTGAGCGGACAAGGAAACTCATTGAATTCGTGATAATTAAATTAAACGGATTCCATATTTCAAATTGTATGCATTAATTTTAAAAGTGGGACGTTCACATGAGTTTAATAAGAATGCTTTTGATAACAAAGCATTAAGAGGTTGCGGGTATTAAAGAGGGGAGGAATTTTGGGTCTATTAAAAAAAGAAGCGATTTTATGTCCGCTGAGTCGGTAGAAGAATAGCCATTAAGAGGTTGTGGGTATTAAACCAAATATGATATGTGGCGTGGTGGTAAAACTGATTTAATGTGTGGTGGAGGTCCCAGGTTCGAAACTCGGCTAAAGTTTTTTTTTAAATATATTTCAAATCCGGCAAAGTGAACATTGCTAATTATGACAGGTTTGAATTCAGACATGCCTTATTTAGAAATGTACAATATGCTTTATAAAGTAGTATAGATATATATATTTTTTCATATAAACTCTTGATAAAAGTAGGATACGGTAGATTAGTGTACTTTTAAACCTAAACATGTACTGATCAGTATAGATCTCCTAAACATGTACCGATCCAATATAGAGTTCACATGGAGTACTATCGTAGACCTATAAAAGTTGAGTTTATAAGCAATTTCAACGATCAGGGGATTTCTTTGCTTGTCCCTAACTCCAAACGTTGAAGTGTATACATATTTCCCTTCTTCTATAAACTTTTGATACTCAGGGCAGAATATTTGTTTCACAATACAAACTATTTTGTTACCCTGTTATTGAAAGATACGATAGTTAAAAACAACTATATAATAATATTCTGGGGTGTAATTATGATTATAAATCTGTTATTACATAACATAATTCTGTGACGTATAGGCATGACAAGGATTATTAGTATACCATTTTAATGCATAATGACAAAAATATCCTTACAATTAAAATGCATAGAACTCAATTTTATAAACATGTTACCGTAATTGAATTACACATGTGTTTGTTGGAATAAACACATCTTAACTAAATAATAACATATTGTAACATTATCAACAATATACTATAACATTATCAACTTGAGTATCGTTAGAATAATACTATTACATAACACACAATGGGCTTATAACAATTTACAAAAGAAAAATCAGTTTAAAAGCGAAAATTTAGACTCACCGAGGCCTATAATTCCAAAATTCATTTACTCGTACACACGTATTTGGTTTTGTTTGTATGCAGTTATAGTTGAAATTTGTAAAATAACATAATATTATTCAATACTAATTTCCATTCATTTTGTTTATAAAAAGTTTAAACTTGTTTTTAAGATTTTAAGGCCATGTTTGGGAAAACTTATTTAAGGGGCTTTTAAACTTATTAGCTTATTAAGTTCTAAAATTACTCTAATTTTCGAGCTTAATAAGCTAATAAGCTTAAAAGCCCCTTAAATAAGCTTTCCCAAACATGCCCTAAAATATACTCTAAGTAATTTATAATTTAAACACGTTTTTTTAATTAAAGCCCAACCGTCCGCAATCTCAAACAAACAAAAACAAAAAGAGACTTGTAGTCATGGTCACTTTTCTCGTTTTCTATAGCTTCCTAAGTTTTTCAGGTTGCATCCCGTTTAACAAAAAGGTCCGAGAACAAGGTATGGTGCCAAATTATACTAATAAAAGAATTTTGGCATCTTTAATATGCTTCTAATACTTACTTCAAAATTACCCTCACTGATTTAACATATATATAACGTTCATTTGAGACGCACAAAAAACCTCAAATCAGTCATAATTTACCAAAAAACCAAAAGTACCCCTGAAATCATTTGGTTGTGCGTTATTTATTTGCCAGCCCTGTGCCACCATGGCAGCCGCCCGGCCCACATTTTTTAAGGGCCCGTTTTCATTAGATATGTCCAGTTTAAACTTAGGCCCATCATAATTTCCTATTTTTAAAATGTAAGCCCAAGTTCCTAATTAACTACAGGCAAAAGGGACGGTCCATTTTAAAATTGAAATTTAATAATGACAGCCCTAACTAAGTGCATTAAAAATGGTATAAATTAATAGTTCCTAAAATTCAGGAGTCAGTTATAAATGAATGTACAAATCATTTATACATGTGTTATGACTAGGGCTGTCAAAACCTGACACGACACGACAAAAATACACGAAACGAAACGAAATTGGGACGAAATTGAAATTTGAATTCGTGTTCGTGTCGTGTTCGTGTTGTGTAAAACAAACACGAAGTCGTGTCGTGTCGTGTTCGTGTGCAGAGATTAACACGAAATTGACACGATAGTTATGATTTTGTCGTGTTTGTCGTGTTTATCGTGTTTTTAGCATGTAATAAGTAAGAAATTTGTTATTTATTTTGTGTTGTCGTGTTTATCGTGTTATCGTTTTTTTAATCGTGTCGTGTTCGTGTTAGCGAAATAAAACACGACTTCGTGTCGTGTCGTTTTCGTGTTGAACGTTTTCGTGTCGTGTCGTGTTATCCAGAAACACGAAACGATAGCACGATTTAACAGCCCTAGTTATGACAGCTCATTATCAAAACCCTTTAAAATTTTAGGCCCCATTTGGACCATTCCGTTCCGTCTTCAGTCTCCGGATTTCGTTCGTGATCGAGGGCGAAAGAATCATGGGAATTGGAAACGGTAAGAGAATTGATTGTATTCGTTCCTGACTTCCTGTCCATTTCGTTCGGCATGGTAATCAGTCTCTCGTTCTTTGTTTTTGTATTTCTTAAATTTTATATTGAATTTCTGAAATTTGATTTGTTCATTCCTGTCCATTCTTTTAGTTCAAATTCTTTAACTCTTTCTTCATGGGTATTGTATTATCATTATGCATTCTACTTTCTTCTTTGTGGACCTACTATTTATTAAAAAAAATTGAAATTTTGATATGGGTTTTCAAAATTTGCAAAAATATTATCTGGACTGGAGACAAGACAATCAACAAAAATGAGGATAAAATACATGAGTGAAAAGTTGAAGTCAGAACTTCATATTTGCAATGTTTTGGTTCAAGATGCAATTAGTGAAAAGATATAAAAGAATTTTGTGGTTTTCTTTTCAGATTTATGACTTGTATATAACTGTGTGTTTGGGTGATGTGTGTATGGCAGTTAGGGAATTTCATACACTATATGGCAACATTTGTTTCTGGGGTTTTGGTTGGATTTACAGCAGTTTGGCTGTTGGCATTACTTACACTTTGTGTGCCACTTATTGTAGTAATTGGAAGAATTCATACAACATTAGCTAAATTTTCTTCTAAAAGTCAAGAAGCTCTTTCACAAGTGAGTCACTACCAAATTATCATAATCTTTATTTCTTTCATAATCTTCGTTAAGGGTATATATGTTCTATATGAATTGTATTTCTTTGGAGAAAAAAATTGCTATAGAGGCCCCTTTTCAACATTGTGCCCAGGGCCCAAAAATTTATTGGATCGCCAACATGTGTTTAACACGAGACGCGGTGTGGTGTGCATTTGCCGTAGCTTTAACAGTCCACGTCGTGTGTTAAAAAAAAAAAGGGAAATACGTTAAAAAGCATGATACAATATTTTAAGTTGCTTTGAATGACCGATTTAAGGTGGAATTGGTCCAGTCAATTTATTGTTGTGTAAATCCCTACCAATAAAAAAAATAAGTAAATATAGAACACATATCGATATTTCAGAAAGTAAATTAGTAGAACAAAGATGCTTACAATAGACGTGATAGAGCAGTAGGAAAAGGTCCAGCAATGATTTTGCCTATACTTCCTTGCAATGTAGACGTGACAGATCGGTTTTACAATAATAGAATTTAATAAGAAAAACATGAAACATGCTAAGATAAACAGTGTTCATAAACACTTACAATTTGGCAACTACTCGATAATCACCGAATGTGAAGCGTTGATCATCAATTCATCACCAGCCCATGCACAAAACACTCCATACTAAACATGCTTTAATTTCATTAAGAGCTTTTACTACAAACAATAAAAAAATGTCACTAGTTCACTCAAGAACACCTTAATCATACTTCCAATTTCATAATCATCACTATGAAATTAAAATTAACTAAGAACACTTTAAAAATATTTAATGTAACAATTTTTAGAGGACTCTCAATTGATTGAATCCCTAGTCGTCAGCATCTTCCAATTTCTAGAACTAAATTATGTAGCTTAGAATAATAATTGGATTGATAACTTCAAATTAATCGAATTACCAATTGGATTCATATTTATTGTTAAATTTAAATGTGTAGCCTATACCAACACAAATGCCTATTGTGTTTACATCTATGTTGCACGGATACGTAATGGACCGCAAAAGAGTTTTTCCGGATTTTGTTCTTGTGGTTTTCTCGATGGTACTTTATACTATGTTGTGGTATAAAACCCAACAACTATCATTGCAAATTCATACAAAGAAAACAAAACATATTCAGAGAAGACACTGATCTAGTTTTATATTTTACCCTTGAGAGAAAAATATGTATAAATATTTAATATCTTTCCCACACCGACATCTAGAAAAACTTTCACTTGAGCCCTCTGACTTCAGTCATTTAACACATCAGTCATTCATCTCTGCTCCGGTCCTTATATTTGCTTTACTCTCAATTGTATCCAACTTCATCCATTTCCGTCATTTTGGACACAGTAGCTAGGTTACGAAACAAACGCAAAGACATCACTACTATACACATTAAGTCAACTTCTTTAACGATTGACACATGATCAAGTAATAATTATATAACAAACAGTGATCATTATTTAGACAATAAAGCAATAAACTAGTACTTAAAGAGATTGCTTTATTCAACACTTGATGACCTTTAGCTAGTCATCATATAAATTAAACGAATTTATCCAACGAGGTTCTCATGAAAAAATTAATATCTCAACAACCTAAGTAATGATGTTGACACGAATTTTAACTCAATAATTGAATTAGTAACACCGAATCATATCTTACGTTGTCGATCTAATCTTAAGCTGGTGGCCTTTAGCTAGTAAAGCATTAAACTAAACGCATGTATCCATCAATATTGTTATGACAAAAATATGTCAACGATATCAACAAATTAGGTAGCTAGTTCATAATAGCTCACGAGTGATAATAAAAAGAAAAAAAGAAAATCCTAATCTCATGCAATATATAAACCCAAAAGATTTACTTGTTCAGTCCAAAGTCAACAATTAAATAAATAAACAAGAAAGATGTTTCATACCATATCTCAAACTCGATAATAACATACGGACTTGGTTGTAAATCCTTAATCCAAATTTTGAATTCTTTCATGGACTTTTCAGTTTTCACTATATATTAATGAGTATTCTCATAATCATAAAAATGCCATTGTTTTTGTTCAATATTAAAGAAATTATATGAAAGTAGTCATTATTAACACAACGGAGAACGCCAACAATATCAACAAATGATTTCTCATTATTCTCTTTATATAAACCAATCATTTATTCTAGTCAATTTAGTAAATTTGAAATAAAATACGATCAGTCATTATAAGTTTAAATTTACAAAATGAAAATGACCATTTTTTTTTTAAATAACTACTCTTATTACCTAAAGAAAATTTATAAGTAGTTTCTCTACATCCTCACTTATTACCATTCCATTATCATGTTTGCTTGAAATATTAGAGTTAATAGAATGGAATGAAATATGACCAAAATGCCCCATGAAACATATTTAACATAAATATTAACACTCTCACGTTACGTATCATTCTCAAACCATTATTCCTCCGTTGTAATTTTTTTAATTGTATAGAAACAGAAACAAAAACATTGTTCTAATCCTTGAAATGAGCGCGAGGCGTTGCAATAATAGTGTAGAAAAATGGGAAATATATTTAAAATTAAACTTTTTTGTCTGATAAAAGAAAATTGGTTTGGTTTCCTTAAAAAATTCAAATATGGAGTATATTTCTCTTTCAGTTAAGCAAATATAATCCAACTTAGTTTTACTATAGTGGAGAAAAAAGTTGTAATTGAAGAATGTATTCATTTTGGACGAATGGGCGGTTATTGGTATGAAAATGGGGAAGTTAGAAGGACATTTTTGTCATATTGCATCCATTCCATCTTGGAATGAAATAAAAAAAAGGGTTTCCTGGTGAGTCAAATTGGGCAGTTATTAACGGAATCATCTTCTTCATGTAATGAACCATTCCATTCTAAAATACTCCCTCCGTCCCACAAAAAACTTACCATTTGACATGGGCACAAGTTTTAAGGGGATAGTTAGTGGTGGGGTCATTGATAATAATTTTGATTAAAATATAAGATTGGTTTGGAGAGAGAAAGATGGTTAGTGGATAGTTAGTGGTGGGGTCCTTAGTAATAATAGTATTTTATTATGTGGAGCCCATCAATTGAATGAAATGGGAAGTTTTTTGTGGGACAAAAAATTAAGGTCAAATGAGAAGTTTTTTGTGGGACGGAAGGAGTAGTAAACAAACATGTTATTTTCATTCAGCAATAATAGCTCTTTCCATTCCAACTTCCATTACTTCATACCAAACAATACATAACATAGTTGACTCAGCTAGATTATACATGTGGAGTTAAGGTCTATTATATTCATTGTAAAGAGCTTTCGGCTTCAAATACCGGCATGATATGGTTAGGGACGCGTTTTGACATATGTAGGCGTAACGAGATCTCTACCAAGAAATAAGCACATTTGAACGTTTTAACTGACTCATTAGATAGAAGATCTACCCTGTTTGATTTGGGCTCAATTTTCTGATTCGACGAACCAGACTGTTTGTTTTGCTCAAACTTTGTCTAACTCAATCAGTATTTTGGACTCGGTCCAACCCAAATAACATATTTGGTCTAAAAGCAAATCAGCTTGGACTCAGTCTTGGACTAATAGGCTGAACAATTGACTGATTGGGACAACTAATTTTGAACTCCTGACAATCACAAGCCATAGGCTACTACACGTATACCATAATGTCATACAAGACAAACAAAATCATAGCAGGTGTATGTGAATTTTTTAATAAAATAAAAATTGTTTTATATAGTTCAAAAATTAAAATGTTATAGTTTAATATAAAAATTATTTATACGATACAGTATATCAAGATTTATATAAACATGGTTTTAAAAGGTTTGTATTATTATTTTTATAATTATTTAGTAATTTCATCAATTACATATATTTATAGTATAATAGAGAATATAAGGGTAATATGATCATTTTTTATCGTTCAGTACATTTGATTAGCTATATAATCAAAAATATGATTTCAGTCAGAAGTTCTGACTCAGTCAGTAACTAACCCAATCAACAACTGACTCAATCAGCACTAACTCAGTTAGTAACTATCAAACCACCCCTTAGACCGGCTGACATTTTGGTTTTTAGATAGGTCGGAGGGAACACATGCGGGAGTGGATCTAACATGAGTTTCTCCTCTCGTGGGTTTGAGTAGTCAGGGTGTTATAGTGGGACAAGCTATTTTAAAAGCCGCCGGTGTAAAATGACAAGACACGAGACAATATACATTGAAAATAAATACATGTTTATTCCTCAATAGTGTCTAAGTGAACCGTAAGCGAATCAACCAAAAAAGTGACGAAAAACGTACCTATAGTGTTTGGATTAACCTCAATATCCGAAAATTATAAATCTCCGAATCGTCTCAATTCAGTATGGGTTTGTCACACCAAAACTAAAAAGGGAGTGATAAATATATCATATCTTTTAATGGATACACTACAACTAGTAATTCATATGTTTCTACAGTTTGTAGTATTACTTGTACGTTGTCATATATAAATCAAAAGTTGTGGTGTAGAAATTAATTCTCAAACTAAAATGATAGTATATCATTCAATTTTTTACTATATTTTTAGGAATTTTCTAACTCATGCCTTAAGGGCATGACATAAGAGGCAATTAATGAACTACAAATTCCTTAAATAAGTGAAATTGCATTCAATGAAACTTATGAATTAGTAAAAAATAAAGTTCATTAATTATTATTTATACATTTTTGGAATATTTAAGATTATCAAATGTCTTTTAACTCATGCCCTTAAGAAATGAGTTAGCCAAAGTGCCAAACCCATATTTTTAATAGCTTTAGCATTAAGTAGTTTCTTAGATATAAATGATGTCTTATTTTGGAGTAATTGACTAATTAACAAATCTAAAACAGAGTTTTGAATGTTCTTTGTTTGGTCCAAACGCCAAACCCAAATTATTTGTCAACAAACCAATAACCGTAACCGATATGGATTGTAAACCAAATTTTACATATCCTTATTTCAGTTTAAACCCCTAATTCTGTTCAGGGAAATTAAAACATTCTTGAAACCCTCTTTTATCTCTTTTTATTATGACATAGCAATGGATTGTATTGATTACAACTATCAAAGTGTACACTGTGATTACAAATCATGTGATTTTTATTTATTTATAAAACTAGGCGTAATAGGGCGACCGAAACATACGCCCCCTCCTCTGTGATGCATCCCTCCCATTACACAACCAATCACTGACACGTCCTCCCCAAAAAATTGGGCCAAAATGCATTTTAGTACCCTAAACTTGGCTGATTGGGTATTCTACTACCCTGAACTATTAAAGATGCATCATGGTACCCTGAAATTGACAAAATAGTTGATTTAGTACCCTAACTCACTAATTTGACCTTGTTTTCTCACGAGATTTGCTTCTAATATCAATATATTGAGATAAACGTATATTTTTGAGTCTGTCAAAACTCAAAAGCCCCAACCAAAGTATGTCAAGCGAGAAAATGTGATCAAATTAATGAGTCAAGGCACTAAATCGATCATTTTGTCAAGTTCAGGATACCATGCTACACATTTAATAGTTCAGGGTAGTAGATGACCTAATTAGCCAAGTTCAGGGTAGTAAAATACATTTTGGCAAAAAAATTCGTCCGTTCAGGCTTCAGCAACCCTCTTTCTTCTCCTTTCCTTTTTTTTTCTTATCTTTTTCTTCTTCTTAATAATAAAAGGTTTCTTTAAGTCTTTAAAAGAAATTTAATCAAGACAAATTAATAGCCATATTACCTTAAAGTATACATTTTATTGATTTTTATCTTATAAAAGTAGGTTAATTAGATAACATATTTTTTATAATGATGAAATGACAAGTGGTCCAATAAAACTCATGTATTGGGTAATCATTGTAAAAAAACTAATCAGATTTTTTTTAATTACCCTATATATACATTAGTGATAGTACTGTTCACAAGGAATTTTTTATTAATTCTTTTATTTACCTTTTATATATAATCATGTTGGAATCTTAAAGATGCAAAAGTGGCATTGTCCCATTTGTAGTTGTGAAAATTTAAGTGCAGAAGGTCCTGGGCTCGAGTACCATTAACGGCATATTTATCCTAAATTTTTGGTATAATTTAGTATGCATGTTTGTTTTCTAAGAATTTAAATAATAAATAATTTTGTTATTCTGGTAAGAATTGTAACATGATAAAAATTGTAAGGCGTTTGGCATACTGTTCGAATCCAAGTGTGGCAGTTTTTAATATCTCCATTTCTTCAAGTCAATTAATTTCTTATGCAACTAATGCCTACATATATATGTTGGTACCTAATTAATAAGAACATCATCTTTAAGACTTTAAAATCGGAGCTTTTTTGTCACATATGTAGTGTTATATTTAAAACTATATACGTATAAAATATAAATAATATAAAATCCACGGCAATGTGTGGACTTCATGTTAAATTACATTTTAACATCTAACTATTGATGCACTGTACCTGAATCATATTGTTCTTCATCCACCAATGCTTCACCAGTTTTTAGTGTATCATGAAGGTGAACATGAACACACAAGAAGATGGAGTGCAGATGTGAATCGGCTTCAGAATTTGACGAGTTCACGGATTCTGCAATAGAAATCAAACAGTGATCCATTTAATACACAAATACACAAGAACGGATTTTGTATTTAATATTTATACCAGAATTTCACAAACCTTATGGAAACATAACACTTTTCCATTTAAAAATGTTATTTGAATAGATATGATGTAATTGTTGATAAGAATACATCTAACAGAACATAAAATTATAGTAAGTTTTGTTGATTACTTGTTACTATTATTATATATTTCTTGTCATTTGCCATGTCAATCCACTACTTGCTGATAAACCGGGATGGGAAATTTCTAAACCATGTTTTTTTACCAAGCTTATATACCTGAGTATCAGCAGCAGCTTCACCATTAACCCGTCTTGCATCTGATTTCAGCCCGTTCTGCTGCAGCACATTCTGGTCTTTCCTTTTAAGAGCATTGAAGAAATAAAGATTAAAAACTTAATTACCTGCTTCAGTTGACAAATCGGTGAAAAGAACCATGAAGATGTAAAACTCGGCTTCACCACTGTTAATAATTTGGCATGTAGAGTTGTGTTGATTCAAGAAAGTGTCTAATGGCCGAAACTCTTTTGAACTTCCAATTCAAACCCATGTAGCACCGTCTTTTAATCCGGTCAACAAATTTGCAGACACATTATAGAAAGGAACATAGTGTAAAAACTCAAACTAATCAATGGGCTTGATTATCTGAGATTGAAGCACTTGTTATACTTCAGAGAGTCCACACCCTAAACAACATGATATAAAATTAAAAAATGAATCAACTGTTTTTTGAATGACTGATAATCGCGTTGAGCTGACTATACAGTCGATATAAACACGATTGCTAATGCATTAACTTTTTTGCAATTCGTAGCCAATATTAACTAATTTATATCCCAAATCAGCTATTCAAGTTGAAATAAGTGCATCAGATAGAGTAAATTGGCACAATGGTCTTCTAAAGTACAATAGTTACCTCATACAGCAAAAACAAACATTGGAATTAGCGATGAGAGAACTGATAAGTACTGCGGTAGTAGACGACGGAAGAGATAAACAAAATCGCTCGATAATCTCTGTAATTGAGTTTCTATTCTAACGATGCATATGTGCAGTTGCAAAAGGGGGGAGGAAAGAGCCATGATTAGGGTTATTGTGAGACGGGGCGATTAATTGGTAAAGCATAACTGTTTTCAAACTAATTGCCCTGAAATCATGTCTGAAATAATGGGAAACGTGGCCAGAAAGATGTCAAATCCGATTCAAACGTGGCCAAAAAAGTAGACGTGGCATGCTACGTCAGCAATAACATGGAATGACTGACGTGGATAGTTTTTTTTTTTTTTACTTTGACAAAATTCAAAATTTTATTCTTTTAGTATATAAATAAATGTCATCAAGTTATAAATTAAAGGAAAATCGATAACCATTTAAGATAAACATTCAAGGTAGTTTATTTTTTTTTTAAGTCTCTATGGATAAATCCCAGCTCTTAAATCAACCAACATTTAAATCAGCATGACCACCACCATCACATGTGATTCAATATATTAACACCACCACCACCCATGTGTATTAAGTCACATATGATTACACATCGCCGACTACCACCATCACCACCCATGTGTATTAAATCACATGTGTTTCAACACCAACGACAACCACCATCGTCAACCTTTGCTGGCCACCGTCTCCACCGCTGGTAACCCCTCACCACTGCTAGCTGCTTTCGATCACATGAGATTGTGTATCCAATCACATGTAATTGTGGCGGTCAGCGGCGGGCGGTGGTCGGCGGAAGCAGTGGCTGGCGATGGTGGTGGCCGCTGCGGTGATTGTATATTCAATCATATGTGATTTGATGATGGTGGTTGTTAAGGAATTTTTTGATCAAATGGCTATGATTTCTCCCTTAAAACTTTGTTTTAAAGGTGGACTACCTAGAACATAACCTAACCTTGTAAAAGAATACTAGCATATAAACCATGATTAATCATGAGTGACTTATAATTTTTTTTCATTAACATTTGTTGTCAAAAGATATGTTTCAAATCGTATTTATCAAAAGACGTATTTAATTAAAATCGTATTTATCTTGAATTTTAAATTGTTATCAAAAAATTTATTTATTAGTTAAATTCAGAATTATTAAGTTGTTTTCAAAAAAATATGTCTCCACTCATATTTATCTAAAGATGTATCCAATATCTAATTAAAATGGTATGCAGCAACTTAAGATGACAACGTGGCAAAGACGACATTAAATACTTCCTTTTATTAAAGATAGAAATAGAAATAAAGATAATTTTACAAAATTTATTAATTATTAAAATAATATATAGAATCAAAGTATTTCTTAAAATAATATATAGTACAGTACAATATAATATAATATTTTATGATGAATATAATCACAGGAATACTTTTTATTTACCCGTTACCACGCATGTAAAAATCGACATGTTAGATAAATATAATAACCTAACTAGCACAACAACAAAAGCTCATTTTGCCGTTATTGCAGTTGTTACCTACACTACATGCATTGTGTTACTACAACATAATCTAATTATTCCAGTCACGTTAAATAAACAGACAATTAACAAGCCGATAAGACATTAGAATCTCATTGAAAAAATTCGGTTCAAAACTGTATCGAGTTCCCAATGGGCAACAATAACAGCTACATAACAAAACAAAACAATTTAGTAATTATTTCCTACTCCATCCTCCCAATGGTAGTTCTAGTTACAAAAACATTAATCATATCGCAAATCACTAAAACAAATCACATCAATTCTACTACTTCTTTACCTCCTCATATTCAGCCTCAGGAGCTTGCTCACCACCTTGGGACCCACCCGACCCTGCATCCGAACCTGATCCCGAACCACCTTGCATATGCTCACCAATCTTGGATTGTGCCTTATTAGCAGCATCAATCTTAGCTTGGATTTCAGCAACATCTTCACTCCCAGCAGCTTTCCTTAAATCAGAAACTGCAGTTTCAATCTCGGTCACAATTTCACTCGGTAACTTGTCTTTATACTCGTTCAAATTCTTTTCAACACTGTAAATAGTCGTATCAGCGTTGTTCTTAGCATCGATTAATGATTTTCTTTCAGCATCTTTTTGTGCATGCAGTTCAGCATCTCTAACCATTTTCTCAATCTCATCATCTGATAAACCACCTGAGGACCTAATTGTAATTTGCTGTTCCTTGTTTGTGGCTTTGTCTTTTGCTGAAACGGTTACAATACCATTTGCATCGATATCGAATGTCACTTCGATCTGTGGCATGCCACGTGGCGCTGGTGGGATTCCCATTAGGTCAAATTCTCCTAACATCTTGTTGTCTGATGCCATTTCACGTTCTCCTTGAAGAACTTTGATTCCTACTTGTGTTTGGTTGTCAGCTGCTGTTGAAAATGTCTGCAAAAACAGGAATATATTATATTATTATTACACATGTAAAAAAGTGGGATAATTTCATATTCATCCTAGCAAACTTCATTATTGCATATATATCCTTCCAAAACCTCAAAATTCTCACATACTTCCTCCGATTCAAAATAAGTGATACACTTGGGGTTTCACGGTTTTTGAGGCAAAAGATTATAATGATGGTTAAATTAGATTAATTGGATGGTTAGTGGGAATGGGTCCCACACCTTTTAAATAAAGTAAGGTTAATGATGTTTAAAAGTAAATAGTAAGGGTAAAGGGGTCATTTCACTTTGTTAAAGTAGATAGTTAGTGAGTGTGGGTCCCATTTTTTTTGCCAAATAAGGAAACTTTTCAAAGTGTATCACTTATTTTGAATCACCCCAAAAAGGAAAGTGTATCACTTATTTTGAATCGGAGGAAGTATATCCTTTTACCTAATTTAACAATATTTAAATCATTTAAAATTTTAAAAACATAAATCCTAATCTAAAATTCTAAACTAATGGTAAAATGCCCTAAATACCCTTAATGGTCAAGGGTTTTTTCTTTCGTCAAGGGTATTTTCTTGCCTAACTCGACAACTGCATTTACAAAAAACATACTATAAAATCCATAAATACTTCAAAGACATTAACGAAAATACTTGAACATTTACAAAAAAAATATTAATCCTATACCAAAAACTTTAATGACATAAAGCCAACAAAAATACTTGTCTAGTGATCGGGAACTCCAATATGTCGTACCATATCGCGATCCCGACAGCGTTTGGGACACAAATGTACCGTGTTTCGGTACACCGCGTCCAGTACGCAGTTCATGGCCAAATTGGTGAATCGCGTTTCTATGATCTAAACTAATGGTAAAATGCCCTAAATACCCTTAATGGTCAAGGGTTTTTTCTTTCGTCAAGGGTATTTTCTTGCCTAACTCGACAACTGCATTTTGCTTCCGTGAAGGGTATTTAGGCTATTTTTCCATAAATTATAGATTAGGATTTATGTTTTTTAAATTTTAAAAGTTGTCAACAAGAGCTGTTGAATATTCTGTTTTGGAAAAATATTTTTTGTTGAGTTAGTTGCATAGGTAATGAATATTCCTACAAAATGAAATAAATTTTAACTAATGAAGATAAATATGGATTAATAGTTCATAATTTAATTAATAATTATTTTCGAAACAGAATATTCCTTCTTAGTGACAGGGCTAAACCTATTAAATTAGGTAAAATGATATATATGAGAATTTTGAGGTATTGGAAGGATATATACGTAAAAAAGAAGTTTGCAGTTAGAAGTTTGCAAGGATATATATGAAATTATCCCTAAAAAAGTACTCATTTCGACCCAACGGGTCGACCCGTTTTAAAGAAGTAACTGACCTGACTTTTCTTAGTTGGAATTGTGGTATTTCTTCCAATCAACTTGGTGAAAATGCCACCAAGTGTCTCAATCCCAAGAGAAAGTGGAGTGACATCAAGCAGCAGCAACTCCTTAACATCACCTCTCAAAATCCCACCTTGAATTGCAGCCCCCATTGCAACTGCTTCATCAGGATTCACACCTTTACTTGGTGTCTTCCCAAATATCTCTGTAACTACTTCCTGGACTTTAGGGACACGTGTCATCCCACCAACCAACAAAACCTCATCAATTTCCTTAACTGTCACACCTGCATCTTTCACACAATTCTTGCACGGGTTTTTCGTCCGTTCGATTAACTGGTTCACTAATGACTCGAATTTTGACCGTGTTAGGGTTATGTTCAGATGCTTTGCACCAGATGCATCTGCGGTTATAAAAGGGAGGTTTATGTCTGTTTGGGTAGTTGATGACAGCTCAATTTTGGCCTTTTCTGCTGCTTCACGAAGACGTTGAAGGGCAAGACGGTCTTTTGTTAGGTCAATTCCTTCTGCTTGTTTGAATTCGCTCACTAGGAAATCTAACATGGCATTATCAAAATCTTCTCCTCCAAGAAATGTGTCACCATTGGTTGCTTTCACCTTAATAACATAAAAAATATAACTGTCACATTTTTGTACAACTAAAGAAAAGAAAAGCAAAAGAAAACACTGACATACCTCAAAAACACCATTAGAAATCTCCAAAATAGAAACATCAAAAGTGCCACCACCAAGATCAAAAACAGCAATCAAGCCTTCTTTATTGTTCAAACCATAGGATAAAGCAGCAGCAGTTGGTTCATTAATAATTCTTTGAACATCTAAACCAGCAATCTTTCCAGCATCTTTAGTAGCTTGTCTTTGTGCATCATTAAAATAAGCAGGGACAGTAATAACAGCTTTATTGATGGTTTTTCCAAGATAAGCTTCTGCAGTTTCCTTCATTTTAGTAAGAACAAATGCACCAATTTGACTTGGTGAGTATTTTTGTCCATTTGCTTCAACCCATGCATCACCATTTGGTGCTTTTACAATCTTGTATGGAACCATTCCCATTTCTTTTTGGGTTTGTGAATCATCAAATCGTCTTCCGATTAATCTCTTTGTACCAAAAACCGTGTTTGTTGGGTTAGTTACTGCTTGTCGTTTTGCAGGAGTGCCTACAACTAATTCCCCTTTTTGGTTGAAGGCTACAACTGATGGTGTTGTTCGTGCTCCTTCAGCGTTTTCAATAACTTTTGCAGACTACAGAAAAGAAAAAAAACATTTATGTACTTTTTTTAACAGATATATAAAATAAAAATGTTTTTGTAGTTTGAATGGTTGAAGTATGGATTTTACCTTGCCCTCCATGACTGAAACACATGAGTTTGTTGTACCCAAATCAATCCCAATAACTTCATTTCCGAGAGGTCTAGAACTGTATTTGAGGGATAAATTAGTTAGGATTAAAAGAGATAAAAGTTGACAAATACAGAGTAATGGATAAATGGTACCTGAATGGTCTGGCGATTACACCCAATTTGTGGCTCAAAATTGATCCATTCAATGATGGTTTGGCACCACTTAACTGCATAAACATTTGTGTCATTGAATTCAAGAACTAGTGTTTTTAGAGGTTGAATAAAGTCCTCGAAACAGGTTAGAAAATATAATAGTTTTTTCACATAGAGGATGTAGCACAGCTCGGAACCGATTAAACAAAAAATATAGTATGTCAGATTTCAAATTTAAACATTAATACACAAGTTGTGCTCTTTACAATTGTATCTCTTGTTAGGATAGAACTCAAAAGTTCCTTGGTGAATTTTTTGTAATAGGTTTAGGTGGTAACAAGAAACATTTAAGAGCTAACAATCACTAGACAAGTACACATGTTTGCTTTGATATCAGATCAAGCAGCAAGTGACAAACAGGTAAGGAGAGTTAGTTTCTAACAGATCATCTCTAAGAAGAGAAAAACCTTTGATTATGATAATTAAAAACCAAAATGACCTAACCAACGATCCAGCAATTCAATAATTAGAATCATCCATTTCCGTCTCTAATCAATTACGGTATAAAAAAATATTATGAATCGAGCTACTATTTGGACATCAAATTCGGCAATAACTATTTCGGTTAAACAGATACAAGGCTAAACGTTTGATATTTATTCATAACACTATATATTTACAATCAAATAATCTTCTTAATGATAAGATAAAAATGATAACGAGAGCTCAACTATCGTATTAAGTTATCGATCCTATACACACAAAGACATAAACTAAACACGATAATTATAAATTCCTTTTGAGCTTAGCGGATCAATACATCGACAAAACAAGAACAGCTCAAAGGAAAAGATCTAGAAAACAAGCATAGAAAAAACAGAAGAAAAACTAGAAATGAGAAGCATACGGATTTGAAGGCGGATAGAGGAGCAGATGCGATATCTCGTCGACGAAGAGATCTGAGCAACGCGGCTGTCGCCATGGAAGTACGGAGGAGAGAAGAAATCTGGTGTTGATTGTTAGGGTTTATGGTTTTTGGCAAAAGCGGGGAGAGAAAGAGAGAATAAATTCTGTAGCAAAGTTGTGTGGTTAGAACATGGGCTTCTTGGAGGAGAAGTTAGGTTTTTTGATGTTTCTAGATGCTCCTAGATTGCGACTACTTATTTATATTTCATTTTCATACATGAAATGAAAATATATAAATTAAGGTGTTGTTTAGTAATATCTGAATAATTAATATTTAAATGTTATAGAGTTTTGAATTATTTAGACTTCTTCATATATCTGTCCGATTAAGAGACATAACATGTTCAATTTTATATTCAGATACTAATTAAGAGGTCTTATCAAACGTTATAAATATGTCCAGTTAAGAGGTTGTCTTGTCCAGTTAAGAGGTTGTCTTCTTAACTGAATTAATAAGAGACTTACTAAACAGCACTTAACTTATTCACGTACAACAAAAGTTGTAAAAAACGTTGTTGTATAAGTGTTTTAGTAATCGGGTTTGTCCACTAACTTTCTATATCATGAATATGACTTTTTTATATCATGAATATGACTTTTAGAAATTAACTATTTACGTGATTTTGAGATAATGTTTGTTATGGCACTCGTTACCCATCTTTATCCCTTATCACCACTCTGCATCCATATCGTCGTCTCATACCTTCTCGGAGTGAGTTTACTTTATCTTTCATCTGTTGAGTGTGAAGGCTAACATATAGTAAGAAATTAAGCATTGATCTTCGCTCATATAGTCTAGTTGTTGACCCACACAGCCCGTTATTGATATAGCCCGAACATAATATTGGCCCCTATTAGTTTGGCTATCTATGTATTCCGATCATCATTTTCATCAAGTGAACCACGTCACTTGTTATTTTTTCACGCAAGTTTGTGTTGTTTACTTGAGACTAGTATATACATACACATGTATCGAAGATGAGACTCTTAGGGGCGTTTGGTTCGACGTAATCCTCCGTAATGTAATTGAAATCGGTTGGAATTGAATTCAGTTGAAATTGAATACGGTTACGCGTTTGGTTACCAAAATTTTGAGTTGTAATTCAAATCAATACTTATACATTTTTTTTAAAACTTTATAAAATTTTATTATTAATTATTAATTATTTTTTTATTATTATTATTTTATTTTATTAAAAACAAAATTTAGTTATTTTTTTTAGTGATAAAAAAATATTAAATATTTTTTATTTTTAAATATTTTTTATTTTTTTTAAAGTTTTATTAATTTTTAAATTTTTTTTTTAATTTTTTAAATTTTTTTAAATTTTTTTTAATTTTTCTTAATTTTTTTAAATTTTTTTTAGTTTTTATAAATTTTTATAAATTTTCTTAATTTTTTTAACTTTTTAAAATTTTTTTAAATTTTTTAAATTTTTTTAAAATTTTTTAAATTTTTTTAAATTTTTTTAATATTTTTTAATTTTTTAAAACGATTTTAAAATCTAAAGATTATAAAATATTCAAATTTGTTAGTTACTAAAGGACCGTAATTGAATTCACAGGGTATTGGGACGGAATTCAATTACAACGAATATCGTAATTGAATTACGAAAAAAAGTTATCCAAACGTCCTCCGTAATGTAATTGAATTACAATTACGGAAGATTACGGAGTATTACGTCAAAACGAACAGGGTATGTTACTCGAAGTTTGGAGATATCTGATAAAGAGAGATATAAACATCTACTTGTTAGATTACTTTACATTATGATATTAACTAATTAACTATTAACTAACTATATAACATTAACGAACGGATGAATAGTGACTCTTTCATTTAACCTGTGCCAGCTCCTCCTTCCAGAATTCCTTCGTATCTGCTTCAATCGTTAACACTTCATGAAATCCTTGGTGTCTACTACATACGATGTCCACCTCCTACTTATCAATTTCAACGCATCCCACCTCCTTCTTCAAGAAATCATCGTGTCTACTCTACTCCCACCTCATGCTTATGGATTGACAACTGTTCTTAGGCCATCGCATCCCACCGACTTTAGTAAACTTGCTATCTAAGGATCGTTACACATCACTATCATATCTCTCCAATTTATCTTCAAGCCAGACCTCCCACTTCATCTTCAGGTAAAAAAATTTCTTTAATCTTTAGGTCATCCCTTTTAATTTGCAACCCCCTGGTGGGGTAAAGGACCGTTTCATCTTCTAATATGCCGTCATATGATTTGCTTTCAAAACTAGGGTTTTCTATATTCAAGATAGGGGTGAATTAGTAACATCCAACCTTACCAAATCAGATCTTAATTCAACTTATCGTTTTTTCTAACTATGTGAGGTTAAACGTGTATTTGACAAATTCATAGATTTTTAGTGTTTATGAAATAGGTGACTTTGATGATATCTATTATGATTTGAAGTTAGAAAATGGAGCAGAAATTCGTCTGACAATTGACAATGGATTAATTACTCTACAAAGTGAGCAGAAATTGAATCATACCATAATTTAGAGTAAGAAATATGTCAACAAAATGAAAAAGAGTTGATAGTTTAGCAGCTTTACTTCTTGATAAGCGTAGCATGACTTTTAGTTGGTAAACTGCAACTCATCTTAGGATTTATGTTCAGTTAATATACACTTTCATGGATTAGTTCTCATTGATGGTGACTTTTGCATTACCCCGTTTAGGACTTAAGAAATGGCTTATAACCATTAAAAAAGTTACCGGTTTGATCCAAACCTTCATGAAGGAACTAACACAACTTTGTAGTATATTAAGAAAATTGAGGGACACTTTGCAGAAGGTGAATCAGCAGAATATGCAACTTGCTCAATCAGACAGCCATATTCTAAGGGTGATCTGTTTTCTTGACATATAATCTATATTTAGTGAACTTTTATAAATGATTCACTTAATCATGTCTTAATATTTCACTATATGTTGTAGGAGCTAAATTCAGTCAAGGAAATGGTAACTAAAACAGTAAAGTGCCACATATTTTATCCTTCATCTGATTTTTAACAGCATTCATATTCAAAACCCTTTGTTTTATTGTTTAATTAAGCAAAAAGTTCTAAAGCATGAGCTTGGATGCAAAAATGCTTTGATTACTGCAATTCCAAAGTACCATGGTGGGAAGAACGATTAGGATTCATGATGTAAGATTATTAACAGATTAGAACTTATAATTAATATTTTTAGTAGTAGTCATTGATTTGTATTTCACAATTATGCTACTAGGCAGACCTGATTTGTAGCTTGAAACATGAAGTTGAAACATAAAATATGTAGTTTGCAGCATGTCACAATTATTCTATCATGTCACATTTGAAACTCGAAATTGTGCAAACTTTATTTGGTTTCTTGATGGAATTTAACGATTTAGTGGAATTGTTTAGAACAACTATGTATGAAAACCCCCGCGGCATCGCGCGGGATAGTTTCTACTAGTTTACTTTATATTACATATTTATGCAATCATACAAAATGTTTTATATGAAATTCACTACACGTCTTATTATGTGATGATATGATATACGAGATGACTTGTAGCGTTAAAAAAAATATATAAGCGAATGACTATAGTTCGTAGTTAAGCACGACTCCAACTACATGATGACTGTATGCATGATAATAGATAATTAATAAAATATTATCCATAAAATTTGAAGTTTTATTTTAGTATACTTAAAAATATTAAAAATCACATTTAAGGGTTTCCAGTCCCTATATGATTATTAAAGGAAAAATTACTTTACCCTTCATTGTTATTGCTTCCATATTTAGCGTTATATCGAAAAAAAACTTATGATAAATGGAAATTTAAAAAATTTGCGGCAACGCACTGGCTTTATTACCAGTGGCAGATCCAGAAAAAAGTTTGAGGGGTTGCACAGTTTTTTTATTCATAATATATAAAAAAACACAAAAAGAAATTAGAAAGTACGATTTTATTACATATGTAAAAAACATCTATAAATTACATTCTAAAGTTGATCTTTTTTATTTCTTTGATTTTCTAAAAACGATTGATGTAACGACCGAGATTTTGTAAATAAATAAATTGTACAAAAATATGATAAATAAGAATAATTCATTTCAGAACCGTAGGAATTGGTTTCGTATCATTTGGACGTCGTATGAGAAAGTTATGGACGAAACCGGGTCGAGACAAAGACCGAAAAGTGCAGCCTAGCTGACTGGAAGAGTTCACGGCGCGAAGTGGAGTTCGCGATCGCGAACTCCGTCCAGAGAATTGGGGGTTTTGACGATCAGAGTTCACGACCCGTTACCGATCGCGAAGAGTTCACGAGGCGCAGAGTTCGCGACGCGAACTTGAGTTCGCGATCGCGAACTGTTTGGTTCTGTATAAAAACGGGTTTAGCCTAGGGTTTTAGGCACCAACAACCCTACTCACCTACCAGCCGTTTTTAAAGAGAGAAAGCTCGTTTTTGGTGTTCTTGGGCTTGAATCTTCATCAATCTTGGAGATTTCTTCATCAAAGGTAAGGATTCTTGATTATCTTACTTACCTACCTTAGTTTCAAGCTTTTCATGGGTATCAATGGTGGTTTTGGGAACCAACCACATCATCTTTGGGGAAGATGATCTATCATGAGTGTAAAACACTCATGGTGAGCTTGTAATCAATGTGTACAAGCTAGATTTCAGTTTTATGGATAGAAATCTTGAACTAGGGTTTGAGATTTCCACCAAGTGGTATGAACTTGGTGGTTGGGATTTGTTAAAATGGATTAACTAGTAGTTAGTTATGGTTTATGACCAGATTTGTGATGATTTTGATGATAGGTCAAGAAGGACTTGAGATTGGAAGTACTTCCTTGTTTGGGAAGTAGAGATTGTGTTGATTTACACAAGTATTGGATAGCATTGCTAAGGTGAGTACATGTGATCTTTTATGAGTACATAGGAAAATGATTTTTATGACTAAATTGATTAAAAGAGTCTTTATTGAATAAATGTTTTTAATAAAGAAATTGATTGTAATGTTTATGTACCACAAATGATTTGTGACATTGACTTGTTGAATTGATGATTTAGTTGGAGCTAAGGCTCATGTTGTTGACCAATTATGTGTTAGTCAAATTATCCGGAAACGATAACCTATTCGTGGGGGAGTTGAGATTACTACTTGGGGCGGTACCTCCATGCGCAAGGGTAGTATATCTAAGTGAACAATAACCCGAAATCCGGGGGACTATGATAACCCGATAAAAAGGGGGATTACGATAACCCGCGAGACGGGGGAGTGATGATCTCGGTAAGTTTGGGAGAACCCCAATTACCATAAGATCTTTTTACGATAACCCACATCGGGGGAGTTGCTTCGGGATGACCCGTCGCGTATGTGTGAGCTTAGGGCAAGCTCGAGATTATGTTGGACTTATGTGCAATTTGATAACCATTTTATTACTATTACTTAATTGCATTTAATTATGACCGGGTCTAAAACCCATGTTTCTCACGAGACAATTTTGTCTCACGTACTACGTTTTCTTTTATGTCTATGTACTCAGGTTCGGGAGCTAAAGAATAGGCGGCCCGTAGTGATAGCATTTGGAAAGATTAGCTCGGTGTACTTATTTAATTCCCTAGACTATAGTTTTGATATATTTGTAACACCGGTTTTGGTACCTTCTAATTATTCCGAATGTTTTGTTTTAACCCACATTTTGGATATTATGGATTTTGAATGTTAAACTTGCTTATTTAAAAAGTTTAAATTGTTTTGAAAAATCGGTGTGTTACAACTTGGTATCAGAGCATTAGTCTAAGTGAATTAGGTTGGTTACCCACCCTAGACTTAGACTTTGCTTTTGGGACATTATGTTCTATAGGAAGTTAGGTTGACCTTTAAGAAATAGGGTTGACCATTGAGAGAATTATATTAAATCGAGCTATTCTTATGTCTGATTTTGACTTTTTAGTCAACTTATTGGATTCTAATTGAGTTGACGTCTTATTATAGTAAGATGGCTAGAACAAGAAGTGTCGATTGTTGGATGAGGAACGAGCTTCAAATTTGAATCAAGACGGGAATGGATTGGCCAATTCGGGTATCGGGAATAACCATACTCCGGTAACAATGGAGGCCATTCAATCCATGCTCACTAATATGAGAAATGTTATGCAACAAGATGTTAACTGGATCATAAACGATCGGTTGAACTTAGGAGGTGATGATGATGAAAGGGAGGAAGAGGAACGTCGCTTTGAGGAGGAGAGGGAGGAAGGTGAAGATTCCCCTCAACTCACTAAGACCAAGTCAACGGGAAACACCAACCCGACCGAGAAATCCTCCAATGGGGAAAGTGGTGAAGAGAGAAAGATTGAGCGTGAAGGATGTTCTTACAAGACATTCCTTGCTTGCCGTCCCGACTTCTATCTCGGGAGTACGGAACCGAAAGTGACGGTTCAATGGATTCGAGAAACGGAACGTGTGCTTGAGAGTAGAAAGTGCAAGGAGGAAGACATGGTGACTTACGCCTCCCGCTTGTTCAAAGATGATGCCCTTACATGGTGGGACACCGTGTATGAAACTTTGGGAAAGAAAGCCATTTACAAGATGTCGTGGGATGAGTTTACTAGAAGACTCAAGGAGAAGTATTGTCCCGAAAGGGAGTTAGAGGAGTTGTTGGAAGAGTTCTTGCACTTCAAGAAAGGCAATTTGACCTTGGATGAGTATACCAAGAAGTTCACGGGATATCTCCCGTTTGTGTCGAGTACTTACCCAACCGAACGTAGTCGTGTAGTTCGGTTTGCCAATGGGTTACCATGGGAATATGAACTCGAAGTGAAGAGGGCAACCACTCTTGATGAGGCGATTAATGTCGCCCGAAGTGTTGAGAAGGTTAGCAAGAGAAGAGTTCAAGAGAGGTCGGTGGGCAATGAGAAGAGAAAGTTTGAGGCTTATTCGGGCCCATCAAAGAAAGGAAGATTTACCCCAAGCGGGTCAAAGCAAGGGAGTGGTGGCGGCTTTGCAAAATGTGGAAAGTGTGGCAAGACTCACCAAGGAGAGTGCAAACTTGAGTCGGGAAGTTGTTTCAAATGTGGGAGGTTTGGCCACAAGGCTAGAGATTGTAAGGCCAAGAGCCTAGATGAAGTTGAATGTTACTCGTGTCATGAGAAGGGGCATTATAGCAATGTTTGCCCGAAGAAAGGAACCGAAACGTTGGTGTCGACCGCCCACAAGAAACCGGAGCAGATGAAAGTCAAAGGTCGTGCCTTCCAACTCACACGTGAAGAAGCCAAGGAGACACATGATGTCGTCTCAGGTACCTTATTCATAAACTCCATACCCACTTATGTATTGATTGATTCGGGTTCTACTTATTCTTTTGTGTCTCATGAATTTGGTGCTAAGTTTAAGGTTCCACTAGAACTACTTGATGAATTGTATGAAATAGAAGTAGCCGATGGGAAAACCTCTATGGTTCAGCATGTCTATAGAAATTGTGAGTTAGAAATCGATAATAAGAAGTTTAAGGTTGATTTGATGCCTATGGGAATTAAAGCTTTTGATGTGATTATTGGGATGGATTGGTTGGGAATCCACCAAGCCAAGATTTTATGTGGAAGGAAGTTAGTGTCGATTAAATCTCCCGAAAATGAAAAGGTGTACATCTATGGAGAAAAGAGGCATCGTATGCTAAACTTGTTAACCGCAATTAAGGCAAGAAAATGTTTAGCGAAAGGTTGTGCATCATTTATAGCCTATGTCCTAGATGGAAGAAAAGAAAAGAAGACGGTTGAAAATGTGAAGATTATTCGGGATTTTCCCGAGGTTTTTCCCGATGACTTGCCCGGTTTGCCACCGGAGAGACAAGTCGAGTTTCGTATTGATTTAGTCCCGGGGGCAACGCCAATTGCCCGAGCCCCATATCGTCTAGCTCCCACCGAAATGAGAGAGTTGATGGCTCAACTTCAAGATTTACTCGATAAGGGTTTTATCCGTCCTAGTTCGTCACCATGGGGTGCACCGGTTTTATTTGTGAAGAAGAAGGATGGTTCGATGAGGATGTGTATCGATTACCGAGAACTAAACAAGATGACGATTAAGAACCGATATCCTTTGCCAAGGATAGATGATTTATTTGATCAACTTCAAGGAGCCGATTATTTCTCCAAGATCGATTTGAGATCGGGTTACCATCAAGTTCGTGTCAAAGAAGGTGATACCGAGAAGACGGCTTTTAGGACCCGTTATGGTCATTATGAATTTTTAGTTATGCCATTCGGTTTGACGAATGCCCCGGCAATTTTTAAGGATCTCATGAATAGGGTTTGTAAACCATTCCTCGATAAATTCCTCATCGTATTCATCGATGATATTCTTATTTTCTCCAAAACCGAAGAAGAACATGAAGAACATTTGAGGCAAATTTTGGAAGTCTTGAAGCGAGAAAAATTGTATGCTAAATTCTCAAAGTGTGAATTTTGGTTGCGGGAAGTTCAATTCTTAGGTCATGTGGTGTCTCGAAGCGGGATAAAAGTTGACCCGTCTAAGATCGAGGCGGTGAAGAATTGGGAAGCACCGAAGACCCCGACCGAAGTTAGGAGTTTTCTTGGTTTAGCCGGTTACTACCGAAGGTTTATCGAAGATTTTTCCCGAGTGGCGGTCCCACTCACTAGACTAACGAGAAAAGACGTGAAATTTGATTGGGGGAAAAAGCAAGAGGACGCTTTTGCCCTGTTGAAAGAGAAGTTGTGCAATGCACCGATCCTCACTCTACCTGATGGTATGGAAGACTTCGTGGTGTATAGTGATGCCTCGAATAAAGGTCTCGGTTGCGTTTTGATGCAAAGGGGAAAGGTGATAGCTTATGCTTCAAGACAATTGAAGAATTCGGAAGAAAGGTATACAACCCATGATTTGGAGTTGGCGGCGATTATTTTTGCCTTAAAAATTTGGAGGCATTACTTGTATGGTACAAGGTGTATCTTGTACACGGATCACAAAAGTCTCAAGTATGTGTTTACACAAAAAGACTTGAATATGAGGCAAAGGAGGTGGATTGAATTGATTAGTGACTATGATTGTGAAATCGTCTATCACGAGGGGAAGGCCAATGTGGTAGCCGACGCTTGAGTAGAAAAGTTTATGAAAAACCGGTTAAGGCTAAGTTAATGTGGATTGATGTAGTATCTAGCTTTATTGAAAGTATAAAGACCGCACAAATGGAAGTGATGGGAGAAGACGAGTATAGACAAGAGAGGTTGGGAAAGAACCAAGTATTTGAAGAAAATGGTCAAGGGTTGAAAGCCGTGAATGGACGAATTTGGGTCCCGAAATTCGGTGGAAACCGAAAAGTGTTGTTGAATGATGCCCACAAGTCTAAGTATTCGATTCATCCCGGAAGTACAAAAACTAATCAAGACTTGAAGAAAATTTATTGGTGGTCCGGGATGAAGTCGAGGGTAGCAAAGTTCATATCAAAATGTGCCACGTGTGCACAAGTGAAAGCCGAGCACCAAGTGCCTTATGGTGTTGCACAATCGTTGCAAGTGCCGGCCGGGAAATGGAATGACATCACAATGGATTTCATTGTTGGTCTTCCAAAGACTAGTAGAAATCATGACGCCATTTGGGTGATTGTTGATAGGTTAACGAAAAGTGCGTTATTTCTAGCTATTAGAGAAACCATGCCACTCGAGAAGTTGGCAAAATTGTATGTTGATGAAGTTGTTCGTTTGCACGGGGTACCATTGTCAATTGTGTCCGATCGGGATGCAAGGTTTACCTCGAGATTTTGGAGATCACTCCAAGAAGAGTTGGGGACGAAGTTGAGATTGAGCACGGCTTACCATCCGCAAACCGATGGTTAAAGTGAAAGAACGATCCAAACGGTCGAAGATATGTTGAGGTCGTGTGTTTTAGATTTTGGTGGTAAATGGGATGAACATTTACCGTTAGTTGAATTTTCATATAACAATAGTTATCACTCGACCATTAAGATGCCACCGTTTGAGGCTTTATATGGGAGGAAATGTAGGACGCCTTCTTGTTGGTTAGAGGCGGGTGAGACGAGACTCACGGGTCCCGAGATTGTAAAAATAACAAATTAGAAAATTGGAATAATTCAAAGGAATATGAAAGTGGCACAAGATCGCCAAAAGAGTTATTCGGGTTTGAAGAAGCGACCTTATGATTTAAATGTCGGTGATATGGTGATGTTAAAGGTGTCGCCTTGGAAAGGCGTGATGAGGTTTGGTAAGAAGGGCAAATTGAGCCCGAGATATGTTGGCCCATTCAAGATTTTGAAACGGGTCGGTTTGCAAGCATTTAAATTAGAACTTCCACCCGAGTTGCAAGGTGTCCATGACACCTTCCATGTTAGTAATTTGAAGAAATTCTTGGGTGAAGTGGAGAACATTATCCCACTTCAAGATTTGCGGGTCGATGCACCCAACCGATTGATTGAAGAACCCGAGGCCATATTGGAGGCCCAAACAAAGAAATTGAGGAACAAAGAAATTGAATTGGTGTTGGTCAAGTGGAAGAATTCCCTTGGGCCAAACTTGACTTGGGAAGTCAAAAATGAGATTAAGAAACGCTACCCGAACTTTGTTGATTATGATGCGATTCCGAGGACGGAATCCTCTTAAGGGGTAGATAGTTGTAACGACCGAGATTTTGTAAATAAATAAATTGTATAAAAATATGATAAATAAGGATAATTCATTTCAGAACCGTAGGAATTGGTTTCGTATCATTTGGACGTCGTATGAGAAAGTTATGGACGAAACCGGGTCGAGACAAAGACCGAAAAGTGCAGCCTAGCTGACTGGAAGAGTTCACGGCGCGAAGTGGAGTTCGCGATCGCGAACTCCGGCCAGAGAATTGGGGGTTTTGACGATCAGAGTTCACGACCCGTTAACGATCGCGAAGAGTTCACGAGGCGCAGAGTTCGCGACGCGAACTTGAGTTCGCGATCGCGAACTGTTTGGTTCTGTATAAAAACGGGTTTAGCCTAGGGTTTTAGGCACCAACAACCCTACTCACCTACCAGCCGTTTTTAGAGAGAGAAAGCTCGTTTTTGGTGTTCTTGGGCTTGAATCTTCATCAATCTTGGAGATTTCTTCATCAAAGGTAAGGATTCTTGATTATCTTACTTACCTACCTTAGTTTCAAGCTTTTCATGGGTATCAATGGTGGTTTTGGGAACCAACCACATCATCTTTGGGGAAGATGATCTATCATGAGTGTAAAACACTCATGGTGAGCTTGTAATCAATGTGTACAAGCTAGATTTCAGTTTTATGGATAGAAATCTTGAACTAGGGTTTGAGATTTCCACCAAGTGGTATGAACTTGGTGGTTGGGATTTGTTAAAATGGATTAACTGGTAGTTAGTTATGGTTTATGACCAGATTTGTGATGATTTTGATGATAGGTCAAGAAGGACTTGAGATTGGAAGTACTTCCTTGTTTGGGAAGTAGAGATTGTGTTGATTTACACAAGTATTGGATAGCATTGCTAAGGTGAGTACATGTGATCTTTTATGAGTACATAGGAAAATGATTTTTATGACTAAATTGATTAAAAGAGTCTTTATTGAATAAATGTTTTTAATAAAGAAATTGATTGTAATGTTTATGTACCACAAATGATTTTTGACATTGACTTGTTGAATTGATGATTTAGTTGGAGCTAAGGCTCATGTTGTTGACCAATTATGTGTTAGTCAAATTATCCGGAAACGATAACCTATTCGTGGGGGAGTTGAGATTACTACTTGGGGCGGTACCTCCCTGCGCAAGGGTAGTATATCTAAGTGAACGATAACCCGAAATCCGGGGGACTATGATAACCCGATAAAAAGGGGGATTACGATAACCCGCGAGACGGGGGAGTGATGATCTCGGTAAGTTTGGGAGAACCCCAATTACCATAAGATCTTTTTACGATAACCCACATCGGGGGAGTTGCTTCGGGATGACCCGTCGCGTATGTGTGAGCTTAGGGCAAGCTCGAGATTATGTTGGACTTATGTGCAATTTGATAACCATTTTATTACTATTACTTAATTGCATTTAATTATGACCGGGTCTAAAACCCATGTTTCTCACGAGACAATTTTGTCTCACGTACTACGTTTTCTTTTATGTCTATGTACTCAGGTTCGGGAGCTAAAGAATAGGCGGCCCGTAGTGATAGCATTTGGAAAGATTAGCTCGGTGTACTTATTTAATTCCCTAGACTATAGTTTTGATATATTTGTAACACCGGTTTTGGTACCTTCTAATTATTCCGAATGTTTTGTTTTAACCCACATTTTGGATATTATGGATTTTGAATGTTAAACTTGCTTATTTAAAAAGTTTAAATTGTTTTGAAAAATCGGTGTGTTACAACTGATTACACTTTTAGTTATAACATCTAAAAGCTTTTTTTTTTTCTACTACAAAAACAACGCTTGATTCAAAAAATCATCAACCATTTTAGTGCGTAAATTGGTCTTTAAAACTCTATTACGGAAAAGCATCTTTCAAATGTTACAGTTGAAACCAGCAAACCCAAAACCAACTTTAATAACCTATATAGAAAAGGAAAAAACCATGTTCTATTGTTTCGGAATCGGTAAATAATACAAACTTAATAATGAGTAATTGGCTTTACTTAAATTTTTTGGACTTTATTATATTTTTCTTTAGCTATCTTTTTAACAAATATTTAAATAGAACATATATTATTATTATTTTCTACTACATTAATATTTGTTGCATTTTTTTCTTAGGGTGTCACCCACATTAAAAAGGAAAAATTTAACACTAATTCGAAAAGTTTGAGGGGTTGCCCACCCCTATTTATTACGCTCTTTTATAAACAATTTTTAGAATCATTACATTATAAACGACATTGGTACGTCACCCTAGTCAAAACGGCCCGTTAAATGGTTGAACCGATTGAGTAATAAACAAACCCTTTGCCGTTTTAGTGAGAAACCGGTTTTGAAATTGTTGCCGACTACCATCTAAACGGTAAAATATCTATTTTCTTTGAAAAAAATAGAATTAGTCCCCATCTTTTACGTGAGTAAATTTATTTTAGCATTTTCTAAGAAAAATCAAAATTACTAACCCTTTTTGGCAAAAATAAAAGAAAATAAAATTCATTCTTTTTGTTCTCCTAGTCTGTCTATTTTAAGACTCTTTCGGAAGTTCAATTGTTCAAACAACTCATTGTAAAGACTACTACATCATATAGACTATAGTCATGTACTCATGTGACTATGTGAGGACGGAGGTGTTACTAAAATAGGTTTATAACTGAGACTCCTACAAAACTTCTATAGAAGCATGAACGTAACATTAGAATGTGTACCTGTTAATAACCGGTGTAAAGCTTATTACAACAAGATATGTTTTTTTTTAAAACAAATTTTAATCTACTTATAAATACCACATATATGTCTAATATGAGAATTGAACTCCCGACCATAAAAATGGGGGAAAATACCTTATTGCTAAGCTAAATGCCCTTTGATACAACATGATGTGTTATTATGATAGAAGATGATACATGTTATTTATTATGGTTACGCGGGCATGGTGTAACTTTACCTATTATCACCATCTTAATAATCCGAGAAAGTTCACCATAAATCTCTTAGACCACTCGTAATGGGTGATCGCGACCAAGCGCCCCCTACCCTCGACTACGTCCCTCCCTCCCATGACGTGACCAAATGGTGATGCGTCCCCCCTCTCCTAAGTGTAGTCGCTTAGGCGACCAAACTTTTGTGAGAAGAGTATTTGTTGTATTATGCATAAGATGTTGTACCTTATTTTTTGATGATAAATTAGCATGTGTTTGATCTCTACGGGCTTCTGTGTAGAGAGATAAATTAATGTGATATCGGTGACAAAACATGAGTTTGATCACCATTACGTATAACCTTAATCATTAAACAAAGAAATCATGAGAGAAATGACAATATTGCGCTTGCAAATTGCAATGGTTTATATTTACCAAAGTATCCTAGTTATCAAAATACCTTAAACCAGCTTCACTTATAATGCTGAGTTCCTTACCAACTACTCCTATCACTAAAATTGGTATTTCCATCGATCTTAACTCCCTGAAATTTAAATTTGATCATTGATCGTAACACCAAGTTAAAAGCACAATTATGCAAACTAACATAAAATTGATTAATATGTAATTTATTGTGAATTGGTATGAAAAAACAAAGAACAAAATGGATCCCTCCGGACCACCGGTGATTAGCCCGTTACGTGAGGATGGTTTTACTCCGTTCGGTTTTTTCTAAATCGTTGGCTATGATAGCATTAAATTGCTTATGTCTTGGCTAATATTGCAATTTTTTTTTTTTTTTATGTTTCGTTTTTTCTCCCTCTTCCAAAGAGCATGTTCCAGCCATTTCATCAATGTTCGATCACGTGTTCGAGTTATAAACATCCAAAATTCCAAACAACATATTCCAACAATTTCATCATTGTTCCATCACCTGTCCGAGTTATAAACATCCAAACAGCACTCAATTAAAGTAATTAATTAATAAAGTAAATAAAATACAAAAAAATATTTATTTACAATGAATATTAGTAATTATAACAGTTAAATATTAAATTAAGATAAAAAATATTGATTTCCTTTTAAACGGTTGGGCTTGTAAGTGTTTCGCTGGGCCGGCCAGCAGTAAACTAACATGGGCCAGGCATAAACGACTTCGTGATTTTGGGCTTTAGACGAAGTGGGTTTACATCTCTGGTGGGCTATCAACATTCAACATCAATTCGTTTGGCATGTAAAGGAATAAAGAACTGGGCTCAGTTGTATGCGTTACGAATTTGACAGACTAGGCTTGCAATATTTCTTGGGCTCGAGTTTAGTGTATTGGAACTGGACAACAAAAGAAAAACATCACCGGAACACCGCCGGCAACGAGAACGACGGCGGGGGAGGTTTATTAAATTATGCCCTAAAACCTAAATGTTTGTAACATGAGGCAGCATGGCCCGTGCGATGCACGGGCTTCGTTCACAATAATGAGTTATTTTGAGTGTATATCGTGTATAATTTACTGGAATGTACGAAGAGTGTTATCGGTTACATGTTTAACTTTGATTACGGGTATTCTACTAAATGAGCAAGTTGTTATTTATGTGTATTGATGTTTAGGGTTTGTTGTTCTTTATTGAGTCATATGGATTGTGTATGTTAATTGCAATTATTTCTTTAGCTTGAAATAGATTTCGTATGCGTGAGTAGGCCTGTGAAAACTGGACCGAGAACCGACCGGGATCACATAACTGGACTGGACCGAACCGAGCTCCATCGGTTCGGTTCTCGAGTGGTTCTAATTTTTATGAAAATTCAGTTCTCGGTTCCAACTTGTTCGGTTCCGAGTGGTCCGATTCGGTCCAAAACTGAGAAAAAACGGAAAATAGTCGAAGAAATTGCCTCTGTTCTGTTCGGTTCCGACTGGTTCTCGGTATGGTTCGGTTATGAGCATCATGTGTTCGGTCCATCCAAAACCAATTTTTCATTCGGTCCGGTTTTTTTTGTAATAAATATATGTCATCGTGCATTTTTTATATTGATTGATTTTAATAAACCTATAAAGTTTGTTGCTATGTAATTAATATTTAACCATAATCTAGATATTCAACTATTTTTGTGTTTCATAAATGCATGGACATAATTTTGTTTTGTTTATTAAATATTATATATGGTAAAATTTTTGATCTTACAATTGATTAATTTATTATTTTTTATAAATGAATTTATATAATATTATTATTAATATAAAATGCATGATGTTAATGCAACTTCAAAGTTGGAACACAATTTTTATAAATGGATGTTCTGTTAGGGTAAAAGATAATATCATTTGAAAACTCAATATCATTTGCATCATGATAGTGTGGTATTTGTAGTTTATAATATGTAACTTCAAGTTATATGAAAAGACTATTATTTAATTTAATGTACTACTATTATTATTTTTTGTTAAATTCTTTATCTTATTTAATTAATATGTAACTTCTAGTTAAATGAAAAGACTATTATTTAATTGAATTTACTACTATTATTTATGTTAAACTCTTTGTATACTCTATTACATTTATTTATGAGCATCATTTATAACAAAAACTTAAAATTTTAAAATAAATTCAATACAACATAAATTATGAAACTTAAATTTTTTTTTTATGATATATATATATAGATATAGATATAGAATATAGATATAGATGTTAAGATATCAGTAAGTTATATACTTGATACAAATCAATGAAATAAATTAATAGTGAGGAGAAAGAACATAATCGCTAAAGGTCTTTGTTGTTACTCCACTTGTTAGATGTTTCTTTTGGATACACCTTTAGAGTTTTAAAATTTTGCATCATGAAAATAAGTATTTATAGATCTTAATGTGTAAGATTCATAAAACTTGAAAAGTCTCTTATTTTATTGAATTTTTTATTATTATATATTTATATTTATTACAAAACTCTTGGTCTTACAATTTTATGAGTTTGTCAAATTGTTATTAAAATGAATTCATTACTATAATTTATGTTAAAGCTCTTGATTTTATAAGTATTGAGTTTCTCAATCTTTATTAACATGATTTATTTACTATTATAATAATTGCAACATCAAAATGGAACTCAATTGTTATATTTTATACATATACATATACAAAAGAAGTAAGCACAAATTTAACAACCATCAATATATTTAATTAATATTTTCCTACTAATTAGAGAATCGCAAGTTTATGTTTAAACTTTTGATTTTACAACTATTGAGCTTCTCAATCCTTATTAACATGATTTATTTAATATTATAATAAATGCAACATCAACATGAAACTCATTTTATATATTTTATACATATACAAAAGAAATAATCATAAATTTAACAACATCAATATATTTAATTAATATTTTCCTACTAATTAGAGAATCGCAAGTTGTGAAAAATGACGATCGAAACCTATTAATTGATTAAAAGTAAAATAACAAATCAAATAAACAACAATTTGTGGCCATTAACATGATAAGATATCCATCTTAAATAATTGTGATAATATCATACACAATCTCATATACTATAATGATAACTATTAGATCTTTTATACAAAATGTACATAAACAACGTATAAATTTTTTATACATTATATACAAAAGAGGTTGTGAAATTTTAAACAAAAACAACTAACATACTCTCTCTAAAATAAAATAAAAAAGAGTTAATCTCCATGACCTTTTTTTCTTCAAAAAATCCAAATAATAAAGATTATGTTGGATTACCAATTAATAGCGACGATAAAATACAAAAAGCCCTACAGATCTTTGTTGTTGACTCCACTTGTTAGGTATTTCTTTTGGATGCACCTTTAGAATGTTAAAATTTTTGCAATATGAGAATGAGTATTTATAGATGTTAATGTGTAAGATTCATAAAACTTGAAAAGTCTTTTATTTAATTGAACATATTATTATCATAATTATTTATATTTATTTCAAAACTCTTGGTCTTACAATTTAATGGGTTATTTTTATAAATGGATTTATATCATATTATTATTAATATTAATGCATGATATTTATTTCAACTTCAAAGTTGGAACTCATTATATATATATATATATATATATATATATATATATATATATATATATATATATATATATATATATATATATATATATATATATATATATATATATATATATTTATTTCAAAACTCTTGGTCTTACAATTTAATGAGTTATTTTTATAAATGGATTAATATAATATTATTATTAATATTAAATGCATGATATTTATTTCAACTTCAAAGTTGGAACTCATTTATAAATGGATTTATATCATATTATTATTAATATTAAATGCATGATATTTATTTCAACTTCAAAGTTGGAACTCATTTTTTATATATATATATTTATTTCAAAACTCTTGGTATTACAATTTAATGAGTTATTTTTATAAATGGATTTATATAATATTATTATTAATATTAAATGCATGATATTTATTTCAACTTCAAAGTTGGAACTCATTTTTTTTATATATATATATAGATATAGATGTCTTGTAAGTTTCGATTAATTTTGACTCAGTAAAACCTAAATGCTACCACATAACAAATCATCAAACTTGAGCCAATGCTCCAAATCATAACTCATATCATACTAGTGGTAACTAACAAATCAATCAACAATTCAATTCAAAGCATACTTGTATCAATTCAATCTTTTCTTTATTAAAACAACTATCTAACAAACACTCAATGAATCATTTCAAACTATAAAACATGATTTACTATGTACTCAGAAAAGATCATATGTACTCATCTTAGCAATGCTATCCAATACTTGTGTTAATCAACACAACCCCTTACTTCTCAATCAAGGAAGTACTTCAATCACAAGGTCTTCTTGACCTAACATCAATATCATTACAAATACTAGTTATTATCCATAACTAATTACTAATTAATCCATATTAACATTCCCAACCACAGAGTTCATACAACTTGGTGGAATCTCAAACCCTAGTTCAAGATTTCTATCCATAAAACTCAAATCCAACTTGTACACATTGAATACAAGTCTACAATGAGTGTTTTACACTTAAGATTAGCCATCTTCTCCAAAGATGACATGGTAGGTTGTCCAAACCACCAATGATGCCCAAGTAAAGCTTGAAATATCAAAGAGATGCATAAACTAACAAGGATTCTTACCTTAGATCAACAATCTCTAAGAAATATGAAGATTTGAGCTCAAGAACACCAAAAACCGTGCACTTCCTTAAAAAAATGGCTGGTAGGGTTGTAGGGGTGTAGGTGTCCAAACCCTAGCCACAAAACTTGTTTATATACAGCTCGCTGAGTTCGCGTCGCAAACCAGAGTTCGCGTCGTGAACTTCCCGCGTCGGGAACTCCTCGCGATCGTGAACGGGTCGTGAACTCCGATCATCAAAAACCCAAACTCTCTGCCTCATCCTCGCGATCGCGAACTATAGTTCGCGTCGCGAACTCTCCCAGGCAGCTAGGCTGCAACTTTTTGTTGTCTACTTCAGCCCGGTTTCGACCTTAACCATATCAAACGGTGTCCAAATGACACGAAACCAGTTCCTACGTCTTTTAAATGATTTATCCATATTTATCATATTTTTATACAATTTATTTATTTACAAAATTGGGGTCGTTACAACTATCTACCCCTTAAGAAGATTCCGTCCTCGGAATCTCATCATAATTCACAAAATCCGGGATCACATTCTCCACTTCACCCAAGAATTTCTTCAAATTACTAACATGAAAAGTGTCATGGACACCTTGCAACTCAGGTGGGAGTTCAAGCTTGAAAGCTTGAAGCCTAATTCTTTTCAAAATCTTAAACGGCCCAACATACCATGGACTCAACTTTCCTTTCTTACCGAATCTCATCACACCTTTCCAAGGTAACACTTTCAACATAACCATATCACCAACATTCAAGTCATAGGGTCGCTTTTTCAAACCCGAATAACTTCTTTGACGATCTTGTGCAGCTTTCATATTGGCTTGGATTATTCCGATTTTCTCGTTTGTTATTTTCACAGTCTCGGGACCCGTGAGTTTCGTCTCACCCGCCTCTAACCAACAAGAAGGCGTCCTACATTTCCTCCCATACAATGCCTCAAACGGAGGCATTTGGATACTTGCATGATAACTATTATTATATGAAAATTCAACCAACGGTTAGTGTTCATCCCATTTACCACCAAAATCCAAAACACACGACCTCAACATATCTTCGAACGTTTGGATCATCCTTTCACTTTGATCATCGGTTTGCGGTTGGTAAGTCGTGCTCAATCTTAACTTTGTTCCCAACTCTTCTTGGAGTGATCTCCAAAATCTCGAGGTAAACCTCGCATCTCGATCGGATACAATCGATATAAACACTCCATGCAACCGAACCACCTCATCAACATACAATTTGGCCAACTTCTCAAGTGGCATAGTTTCCCGAATTGCTAGGAATAACGCACTTTTCGTTAACCTATCAACAATCACCTAAATGGCATCATGATTCTTACTTGTCTTTGGAAGACGAACAATAAAATCCATAATAATGTCTTCCCATTTCCCGACCGGCACTTGCAACGATTGTGCAACTCCATAAGGCACTTGGTGCTCGGCTTTCACTTGTGCACACGTAGCACACTTTGAATATACTTTGCTACCCTCGACTTCATTCCCGGCCACCAATAGATTCTCTTTAAATCTTGATAAGTCTTTGTACTCCCGGGATGAATGGAATACTTGGACTTGTGAGCATCATTCAATAATACTTTTCGGTTTCCACCGAATTTCGGTACCCAAATCCGACCATTCACGGTTTTCAACCCTTGAACATTTTCTTCAAATATTTGGTTCTTTCTCAATCTTTCTTGTCTATACTCCTCTTTTCCCATCACTTCGGTTTAAGCGGTTTTTATGCTTTCAATAAGGCTAGATACCACTTCAATCCGCATCAACTTAGCCTTAACCGGCTTCTCGTAAACTTTTTTACTCAATGCATCGGCTACCACATTAGTCTTTCCTTCATGATAAACAATTTCACGATCATAATCACTAACAAATTCGATCCACCTTCTTTGCCTCATATTTATATCCTTTTGCGTGAACACATATTTAAGACTCTTATGATCCGTGTACAACGTACACCTTGTTCCATACAAGTAATGCCTCCAGATCTTCAAGGCAAAAACGATCGCCGCCAATTCTAAATCATGAGTAGTATACCTCGTTTCCGCATCCTTCAATTGTCTTGAAGCATCAGCTATCACCTTCCCCCTTTGCATCAAAACACAACCAAGACCCTTATTCGAGGCATCACTATACACCACGAAATCTTCCATACCATCGGGTAGTGTAAGAATCGGTGCATTGCACAATTTCTCTTTTAACAAGGCAAATGCATCCTCTTGCTTTTTCTCCCAATTAAACTTCACGTCTTTTCTTGTTAAAATAGTGAGTGGGACCGCCACTCGGGAAAAATCTTCAATAAACCTTCGGTAATAACCGGCTAAACCAAGAAAACTTCTTACTTCGGTTGGAGTCTTTGGTGCTTCCCAATTCTTTACCGCTTCAATCTTAGACGGGTCAACCTTAATGTAACGACCCGAAATTTGTAGATAAATAAATTTTATAAAAATATGATAAATAAGGATAAATCATTTAAAGAACGTAGGAATTGGTTTCGTGTCATTTGGACACCGTATGAGAAAGTTATGGACGAAACCGTGTCGAAGCAAAGGTCGAAAAGTGCAGCCTGGGCTGCACAGCCAAAGATAGCGACGCGATTTTTGGGATAGCGACGCGATTTTTGGCTGTTTTCACAGAAAGCCGAAATAGCGAAGTCTTGGATCGCGATTTTGGATCGCGGGCAAAAGATAGCGACGCGATATATAGATCACGACGCGATTTTGGTGTCTGATCAGCATTAAAGTCGGGAAATGCTCATTTATTGCAGACCAAAAGCCCTAGTTTCTCTCCCAACGACTTTGTATACGTTTTTGAGTGGAAAACACCATTTGGAGCCGATTTCTTCATCAAATCTCGTGATTCTTCACTCCTAGTTGAAGATTAAAGGTAAATCTTCACTCCTCCATCTTTGTAGCTCAAGATCTATGGATCTTGAAGCTTGGGTTTGAAACCCTAGTTCTTGGGGTTATGGGTTATGGTGAAATAAAGGTTGTATACACTTAATAGATGGTATTTTGACAAAAGAAACAAGTGTATGATTATGATTTGTAAGAATCTCACGGGTTAGTTAAACCTAGGGTTTGGTAAATCACCATATTTGGGGGAAATGGATTGATGGGTGTTATCTAGAGGTAGATGAACACAATGGTAGTAGTTTGTGATGATAATCTTGTTGTGATAATTGTTTTAGATGTTCGGTGAAGTGTTGAAGTGGACAATTTGTGAGCAAGGAACCGGCGGAAAGAATACGGTTAAAACATCCTTATTGCTAAGGTGAGTACGTGTGGAATTTACTGAGTACATAGCCCTTTTAAATATTTTCATTACTTGTGTTATGGTCTATTTGCTTAATTGTGTAGACTAGTAGTTGATAGTTATTTATACCGATGATAGTATTGAACTAACTTGTTTGATAATGAAAGTGTTAGCCGAGGGCTAGATTGGCATAACCATAGGGTTATGATGAGATTGAGATGATGTGATGACACGGGCTACTCCCGGTCATGAGGTGTGGAGTGAGGGGCAGTTGGGTGAATTCCCATCGACTCATCCACGTTAGTTATGAGATGACACGGGCAACTCCCGATCATGAGGTGTGGAGTGAGGGGCAGTTGGGTGAGTTCCCATCGACTCTTCCACGTTAGTAGTCTTACTCATTGGACGTATTCCGGTGGGCAAGGCAGGTATCGGTAGCGTGGGCGATCCTATTGCCGATACCTTGTTTCTAGCTAGTTCGGGGACGACCCGATAGTTAGACGTGATTGCTAGGTAAGCAAGGTTGTTAGGGTCACAATAAGGTGACTAGACTGGATAGTTGGATATATATATGTTTATTGATTGGTTATATGAAACGTGACATTTCATTTTATTATCGGGTCTAAACCCATGTAGCTCACGAGACGTTTTTGTCTCACGTACTCCTTGTTTTGTTTTGCTATGTACTCAGGTTCGGGATCGAAGGCTTAGGTACGCATGGATAGAGATGCGGGACCTAGATTAGAAGAACACTAGATTAGATTTAGTCTTAGCTTGGTTATGATCTATTTTGTAACACCTACTTTTATACTCTGATTTCATACCAAGGTTTTTGTAAATCCAAATTGAGGATGTTCTTCTATTTATAAAATGTTTTATTTTGGCCAATATTTGGTGTTAAAATTTAAGGTGTTACAACTTGGTATCAGAGCTATAGTTTAAGTGAATTAGGTTGGATGACCATCCTAGTCTTAGGCTGTAGCATTAGGAATGTAAGATTCCTTAAGATCATAGGTTGACCTTGAGACTTTATATTAAGTTTAGGGTTGAACCTAGGGGACCGATGAAATTTGATATGATTTTGGATATTGAGTCTTATGCGACTAATGGTTTGTACACAAGGTACTAAATGTTTAATGTCTTTCATATAGTCTTGATTGAAAGAAATGGTGACCACGCGAAGAAGTGGTAAAGCCCCGGAAAACCGGGAGGAGGAGATACCTCATGTAGAGGTTGAGGTTGAACAAGAAAGTTAACCGTCGATGCATCGGGTGGGTGAGTCAGAGGTCGGAGCTAATAGAACTCCGATAACCATGGCGGATCTCCAAACTATTATCGATCAAATTAAGGGAACGGTGGCCGATGAAGTGCACCGAATCATTGGAGACCGTGTGAAATCGGGTGGAGACCGTGAATCCGAGGCTAAGTCGGATGAGAAAACCGGAGGTAGTGGCACCGGGGAAGGGAAATCCTCCACGGGTGGCCAAAGTGATGCTAGGGCTAGGCCCATTGTGAAAGAGGGTTGTTCGTTTAAATCCTTCATGGCTTGTAAGCCAAATGTGTATACGGGTAGTTCGGACCCGAAAGTAACGATGAGGTGGATCCGGGAAACCGAGAGGGTTATCGGTAGTAGCAAGTGCAAGGATGCCGACATGGTGATGTATGCGTCACAATTGTTAAAAGAAGACGCGATGGTTTGGTGGGATATTGTGTATGAGACCCTCGGGAGGGAGGTGATTGAGAAGATGTCATGGGATGAATTCACCACGAGGTTGAAAAAGAAGTTTTGTCCCGAGAGGGATTTGGAAAAGATGCACGAGAAATTCGTGACCCTCAAGAAGGGTGATATGTCGATCGAGGAATACTCGAGGGAGTTCACGGGATTGCTCCCGTTTGTTGCTAAAACCTACTCGGATGAGAGGTTGAGAGTGGTTCGGTATGCAAGTGGGCTACCGTGGGATTATCAATTGGAAGTGAAGAGGGCGGTTTCACTAGATGAGGCCATTAGTGCCGCCCGGAGTGTAGAAGAGGTGAATGTGGCACGGGTTGCCGAGAGGGCCCATGTGGGCGAGAAGAGAAAAGCCGAGAGTGGCTCGGGTACTTATAAGAAGGGGAAGTTCACATCGAGCTTCTCTAAACAAGGAAGTGTAGGCTCTTGCAAGAAATGCGGGAGAAATCATACCGGCGCGTGCCGAGGAGAGTCGAAATCTTGTTTTAATTGTGGAAGGGCGGGGCACATAGCCCGAGATTGTAGGGCCAAGTCGTTGGCCGATGTTGAGTGTTTCTCGTGTCACGAGAAGGGGCACTATAGCAATGTGTGCCCAAAGAAGGGAATCGAGTCGATGGTGTCCACGGCTCAAAAGAAAGTGGAACCGGCGAAGGTGAAGGGGCGATCCTTCCAACTCACTCGGGAGGAGGCGAAGGAGGCACACGATGTGGTGTCAGGTATTCTATTCATTAACTCCTTGCCAACTCATATTTTGTTTGATTCGGGTTCCAATTATTCATTTGTGTCTTATGAATTCGGTTGTAAATTGAATGTGCCGTCCGAGATGTTAGATGAGGTTTATGAGATAGAAGTAGCCGACGGGAAAACGTCTATGGTTGAATGTATTTATAGAAATTGTGAAATAGAAATAGACGGTAGAAAGTTTAAGGTGGATTTGTTGCCCATGGGAATTAGGGCGTTTGATGTGGTTATCGGTATGGATTGGTTGGGTATGCACCAAGCCAAGATTTTGTGTGGGAAGAAAATAGTGTCGATTAGGACACCCGAGAATGAGAAAGTGTATGTGTATGGGGAGAAACGACATCACATGCCTAATGTGATTACCGCCATTAAGGCGAGGAAAAGTATATCGAAGGGTTGTGCATCGTTTATTGCATATGTATTAGATGGCCGAAAGGAAAAGAAGTCAATGGATAGTGTCAAAATTATTCGGGATTTCCCCGAGGTATTTCCCGATGACTTGCCCGGTTTGCCACCGGAGAGACAAGTTGAATTTAAAATTGATTTAGTGCCGGGGGCGACGCCGATTGCTCGTGCTCCATATCGTTTAGCTCCCACCGAGATGCGGGAATTGATGACCCAATTGCAAGATTTGTTAGATAAGGGTTTTATTCGTCCGAGTTCGTCACCGTGGGGTGCACCGGTGTTATTTGTTAAAAAGAAAGACGGTTCGATGAGAATGTGTATTGACTACCGAGAGTTGAATAAGGTAACTATTAAGAACCATTACCCGTTGCCGAGAATTGACGACTTATTCGACCAATTGCAAGGTGCTAGTTATTTCTCGAAGATTGATTTGAGGTCGGGTTATCACCAAGTTCGGGTGAAAGAAGGCGACACCGAGAAGACGGCTTTTCGTACATGTTATGGTCATTATGAGTTTCTAGTGATGCCGTTTGGTCTTACAAACGCGCCGGCCATTTTTATGGATTTGATGAATCGGGTTTGTAAACCATTCCTTGATAAGTTTTTGATCGTGTTTATTGACGACATTTTGATTTATTCGAAAACCGAAGAAGAACACGAAGGTCATTTGAGGCTTGTTCTAGACGTGTTGAAACGGGAGAAGTTGAATGCAAAATTCTCGAAGTGTGAATTTTGGTTGCGGGAGGTGCAATTCTTAGGTCACGTGGTGACGTGTGATGGTATTAAGGTTGATCCGCCCAAGATTGAAGCGGTGTCAAATTGGGAGCCTCCGAGGACTCCTACCGAGGTTAGAGGTTTCCTTGGATTAGCCGGTTATTATCGAAGATTTATACAAGACTTCTCGAGAATCGCGATTCCACTCACGAAGTTAACGAGAAAAAGTGAGAAGTTTGTGTGGGAGAAGAAGCAAGAAGAGGCGTTTAAGTTGTTAAAGGAAAAGTTATGTAACGCGCCGATCCTTACGTTACCGGATGGTATGGAGGATTTTGTGGTTTATAGTGATGCGTCGAATCAAGGGCTCGGTTGTGTGTTGATGCACAGCCAAAGATAGCGACGCGATTTTTGGGATAGCGACGCGATTTTTGGCTGTTTTCACAGAAAGCCGAAATAGCGAAGTCTTGGATCGCGATTTTGGATCGCGGGCAAAAGATAGCGACGCGATCTATAGATCACGACGCGATTTTGGTGTCTGATCAGCATTAAAGTCGGGAAATGCTCATTTATTGCAGACCAAAAGCCCTAGTTTCTCTCCCAACGACTTTGTATACGTTTTTGAGTGGAAAACACCATTTGGAGCCGATTTCTTCATCAAATCTCGTGATTCTTCACTCCTAGTTGAAGATTAAAGGTAAATCTTCACTCCTCCATCTTTGTAGCTCAAGATCTATGGATCTTGAAGCTTGGGTTTGAAACCCTAGTTCTTGGGGTTATGGGTTATGGTGAAATAAAGGTTGTATACACTTAATAGATGGTATTTTGACAAAAGAAACAAGTGTATGATTATGATTTGTAAGAATCTCACGGGTTAGTTAAACCTAGGGTTTGGTAAATCACCATATTTGGGGGAAATGGATTGATGTATGTTATCTAGAGGTAGATGAACACAATGGTAGTAGTTTGTGATGATAATCTTGTTGTGATAATTGTTTTAGACGTTCGGTGAAGTGTTGAAGTGGACAATTTGTGAGCAAGGAACCGGCGGAAAGAATACGGTTAAAACATCCTTATTGCTAAGGTGAGTACGTGTGGAATTTACTGAGTACATAGCCCTTTTAAATATTTTCATTACTTGTGTTATGGTCTATTTGCTTAATTGTGTAGACTAGTAGTTGATAGTTAGTTATACCGATGATAGTATTGAACTAACTTGTTTGATGATGAAAGTGTTAGCCGAGGGCTAGATTGGCATAACCATAGGGTTATGATGAGATTGAGATGATGTGATGACACGGGCTACTCCCGGTCATGAGGTGTGGAGTGAGGGGCAGTTGGGTGAATTCCCATCGACTCATCCACGTTAGTTATGAGATGACACGGGCAACTCCCGGTCATGAGGTGTGGAGTGAGGGGCAGTTGGGTGAGTTCCCATCGACTCTTCCACGTTAGTAGTCTTACTCATTGGACGTATTTCGGTGGGCAAGGCAGGTATCGGTAGCGTGGGCGATCCTATTGCCGATACCTTGTTTCTAGCTAGTTCGGGGACGACCCGATAGTTAGACGTGATTGCTAGGTAAGCAAGGTTGTTAGGGTCACAATAAGGTGACTAGACTGGATAGTTGGATATATATATGTTTATTGATTGGTTATATGAAACGTGACATTTCATTTTATTATCGGGTCTAAACCCATGTAGCTCACGAGACGTTTTTGTCTCATGTACTCCTTGTTTTGTTTTGCTATGTACTCAGGTTCGGGATCGAAGGCTTAGGTACGCATGGATAGAGATGCGGGACCTAGATTAGAAGAACACTAGATTGGATTTAGTCTTAGCTTGGTTATGATCTATTTTGTAACACCTACTTTTATACTCTGATTTCATACCAAGGTTTTTGTAAATCCAAATTGAGGATGTTCTTCTATTTATAAAATGTTTTATTTTGGCCAATATTTGGTGTTAAAATTTAAGGTGTTACACTTAATACCGCTTCAAGATACCACATGACCAAGGAATTGAACTTCCCGCAACCAAAATTCACACTTTGAAAACTTGGGCCAATGCTCCAAATCATAACTCATATCATACTAGTGGTAACAAACAAATCAATCAATAATTCAATTCAAAGCATACTTGTATCAATTCAATCTTTTCTTTATTAAACAACTATCTAACAAAGACTCAACGAATCATTTCAAACTATAAAACATGGTTTACTATGTACTCAGAAAAGATCACATGTACTCATCTTAGCAATGCTATCCAATACTTGTGTTAATCAACACAACCCCTTACTTCTCAATCAAGGAAGTACTTCAATCACAAGGTCTTCTTGACCTAACATCAATATCATTACAAATACTAGTTATTATCCATAACTAATTACTAATTAATCCATATTAACATTCCCAACCACAGAGTTCATACAACTTGGTGGAATCTCAAACCCTAGTTCAAGATTTCTATCCATAAAACCCAAATCCAACTTGTAAACATTGAATACAAGTCTACAATGAGTGTTTTACACTTAAGATTAGTCATCTTCCCCAAAGATGACATCGTAGGTTTTCCAAACCACCAATGATGCCCAAGTAAAGCTTGAAATATCAAAGAGATGCATAAACTAACAAGGATTCTTACCTTAGATCAACAATCTCCAAGAAATATGAAGATTTGAGCTCAAGAACACCAAAAACCATGCACTTCCTTAAAAAAAATGGCTGGTAGGGTTGTAGGGGTGTATGTGTCCAAACCCTAGCCCCAATACTTGTTTATATACAGCTCGCTGAGTTCGCGTCACGAACCAGAGTTCGCGTCGTGAACTTCCCGCGTCGGGAACTTCTCGCGATCGTGAACGGGTCGTGAACTTCGATCATCAAAAACCCAAACTCTCTGCCTCATCCTCGTGATCGTGAACTATAGTTCGCGTCGCGAACTCCCTCGGGCAGCTAGGCTGCAACTTTTTGTTGTCTACTTCAGCCCGGTTTCGACCTTAACCATATCAAACGGTGTACAAATGACACGAAATCAGTTCCTACGTCTTTTAAATGATTTATCCATATTTATCATATTTTTATACAATTTATTTATTTACAAAATTCGGGTCGTTACAAAGCGCCCCCTGAATCTTTAATGATGGCTACCTCGTTCATCACCAAATGCCTTGTTTTCCTCTCCCGTGGTAGTAGCACAAAAGAAATAAACTCGAACTAGACATTTTCAATAGTAGTAGCACAAAAGAAATTTCCGCATACTAATTTACGATTGCATCAAATATAAACCTACTAATTTACAATAAAAATAATCTAAGAACTAATTAAATTGGAACTAATTTCATTAAGATTTTATGTTGAACTTACTTGCTTCACTGTAGGATTTGGAGAGGTGCTTTATGAATTCTTTTTCAATAAATCCTTTTGCATCTGTAAATATATAAATTTCTAATTATCTGACATAATCAATATTTAACTAAAAAACATAAAAAAAATACATATATTATATAAACTAGGTTATGACCCGTGAAAAATCACGGGCTGTCAATAATTTAATTGAATGTAATTTTTGTAGAATATAAAATTTTATCGTTAATTGCATGACTATTACATATACTTCCTCCGTTTCAAAATAAGTGATACACTTTCCATTTCGTTAATTGCATGACTACATATAAAATTTTATCGTTAATTGCATGACTATTATGTAGAGTTTTTTTAATATATGCCTTAAGGGCACATGATAGTAGGGCTGTCAAATCGTGTTATCGTTTCGTGTTTTTGGGTAACACGACACGCCACGAATTTGTTCAACACGAAAACAACACGACACGAAGTGGTGTTTTATTTTGCTAACACGAACACGACACGATTAAAAAACGACAAACACGACAACACGAGATAAATAGCAAATATATCAAATTTTTACTTACTACATGTTAAAAACACGACAAAAATATAACATAAATTTCTAAATGTTCCCAAAATCATAACTATCGTGTCAATTTCGTGTTAATCTCTGAACACGAACACGACACGACACGACTTCGTGTTTGTTTTACACGAACACGAATTCAAATTTTGATTTCGTCCCAATTTCGTTTCGTTTCGTTTATTTTGTCGTGTCGTGCCAGGTTTTGACAGCCCTACATAATAGTAAACTTTGAATGTCTTTTAGGCCCTGCATTTAATTCATTAAAATAATCCATATTCAATTATGAAGATAAAATCAGTTTAACACAAAAGTATTAATGACTTATTAACATTATTTTATACTAATTAAAGAAAATTTTGATTGATTAAATTTCCGTTATTGTATGTTGTGGGTCACATATTAATTAAATGTCAATACTATAAAAAAGGTAATTTAAAAAGGTTTGGAATAATTTGACAACCATTTAGTAGTGAATTGCCTTTTTAAATCATATTTAAAAAGGTAACTTCCACTTCGTTGATTGTTTTGAACGTCTTTTACTTAGTTTGAAATAGTAGAAGTTTGGCATAATTTGAGAATCATTTAATACTGACAAATAATTTGTTTATTTATTATTGATAAAAATAAAAAGAGAGGTATACATGTATCTAACAGTTGCAAAATAAAAGAAAAATAAAATAGGTATACATCATTCTATTATAGTATGTACTAATAAAATAATTACAATTAGCATTTCTCGATAAATAATTAATTTTTTATAAATGAATAATTGTGTACATAATTGTTTCCTTAATAAACTGTAACCGTCCCTTGCATAATTGATTCCTTATTAATAAAATGCATATTAAAAGTTGCCCTATTGATTGTTTTTAAAAGCATTTCTTTGAAACGATTTTTTTTAAACTACACGTTCATATCTAAATCAACACAATCATAAACTGATTCATTTCTATGAGATAAATTGCATATACCTTATAAAAGATTCATAAAGTTGCAACTGCCTTCAAGTAAATGTAAGCAAAGTAAGTAAAATAAATTATATATACTTCATAAAAGATAAAAGATGTTACTATGGGTGTAGAAAGTTAAAAATTCACATTTTTAAGAACTCGAATATCCATTTTCACAACCTGCACAATTTATTTAATTAAGTACTCATGATCTTTAACAATCAATAAAGAATGTATATGTGATATATTTAAAGAAATCAAACCTCTAATTGTGTTTTAAACATTATATTTCTAAAACTATGCATAAACCATACCGATTAATGTAAACCCTAGATTATTCAAGTTACTTGCAATTCACAAAACCACATCTGCATCTTAGGCCACAAATGCAAAACAAATCTAAATCACACAATATAATCTGAACTATAAAAGCACAACTATAAGCTAATAACCTGAAACTGATTAAATCACCAATGCAAGTGTAGAAACGTGAGACCAAGATTAAAGTATATAACCCAACCATAACATATTAAACTTAGATAATTATAAGGTCAAACTGTTAATTTCAAAATGATTAAAAATACGAAAAAAAAATCAAAGAGTTAATTTCATAATTATAACATTTGAATGTGCTTTCATAAACTACAATACTTTAAAAATAATTAGTTATAAAAAAACAGTTCAGAAACAATACTTCTTAAAAAAAAAGAGGTCAGAATTACCTGGCTGGATTACCAAAGGGCCTTTGGCCTAGCGGTATGGTGTTTGTCTCTTGACCTTGTAGTCAGGGGTTCGTGTCCCGTCGTGGACATAAGTGGTTATTAGGAGTAAATTAGGATTTATCGTTTAAAAAAAAAAAGAATTACCTGCTTGAAGGTATAGATATTTGTATGTTCTTGATAAGTTCTACTGAAATATAAACTTTCATGATTCAATATTAGTATTTATGTTTCATAGAACTATTACATTTGAGTTTTATAGTCAAACTGTAACTATGATGACTTTTATAGTCAAATTTGAATCTGGATCTCATTGGGCTCGCATGGCTTGGGTTGACAGACATACTTTCACACTTAGAGCATCCCCAATGGTTAATCTCACAAAAGCTTATTACTTTTGCCACATCAACATTCCACTAACCAAAAAGCTATTCCTAAATAATATCTCCAATGGTTAACCTTTTACAAAAGCTTTTTCTTTTACAATATTTCTAATTTACCTTTATCTATCTCAAATGTTTCATAAATACCCCTTATATATAAATTGATAAATTTTGTTACATCTTATAAAGCTTAATATTTTAAAAAATATTTCATACAAAAATATTATAATAATTGACATTAATATTTAAATAGATAAAAACATTACATTGCAAATGTTAAAAAAACATTGAAAGTGTGTTAAAAGGTTTAAAATGAAAACTTATTAAAAATAGGGGACCATAAAAGACAAACATTGAAAGTGTGTTAAAAGGTTAGTAGAAAAAAGTCATTGCAAAAAGCTTTGAAAAAAACTTGTAATTCCAATGGTAAAAAGTCATTCAAAAGCTTATTGTAATAGTAATAAACTTTTGAAAAAGCTCCTATTGGAGATGCTCTTAGAGCTTCCACAATGGTTAACCTATTAGTTTTGCCACATCATCTAATAACATCATCTAATAACCTATTAGTTGAAAACATCTCCAATGTTTAACCTTTCCAAAGACTTTTTCACTAATATTACTAATTTACCTTTATCTATATCAAATGTTTTATAAATGCCCCTCACCTATGTAATTTAACAATTTTTATAGCATTACAAAACTTAACATTATTATAAAATTTTTCTTACAAAAATATTATAATGATTGACCTTAAAAGGTATTGAAATATGATAAATTATACTCCCTCCGTCCCATAAAAAACATCTCATTTAACCTTATATTTTTGTCCCACAAAAAACTTCTCATTTCATACATTTGATGGGCTCCACATAATAAAATAATATTATTACTAAGGACCCCACCACTAACTATCCACTAACTATCTTTCTCTCTCCAAACCAATCTTATATTTTAATCAAAATTATTACCAATGACCCCACCACTAACTATCACCTTAAAACTTGTGCCCAACTCAAATGGGAAGTTTTTTGTGGGACGGAGGGAGTAATTTATAGTTATAAAAATAATAAATTATTCACATATAAATATATACATGAGATTAAAATGTTCAAAATTTTAAATATAGGGACTAAAAGAATCAAACATTGATAGTTGTTAAAGTGGTTGGGGAAAATCAAGTGGTTGGAGTGACCTCTTAAAAAACTCATCTATTCTAATAGTAAAAAGTCATTTTAGAGGTTATTCAAATAGTTACAACCTCTTCTTCAACCTCTCATTGAAGATGCTCTTATAATAGTATTAGTGAACTATAAAACAATGCACGTATCATCCAATTTGACACCTACTACAGTCAACTATATTTTGTTCTAATACTTATATTTATGTTCACAATTACAGTAAATATTACACTTAATTATTTAAAAATATTTTTATATTTATATTTATGCCAACTATTGTCAACAATTCTACTGCCAGATCGAGTACATAATTATGACTTTGATTATCAAGAGTAATGTTGAAACCAAGAGTAACGCTCCAAAATTATATGAACAATCATACAAAACAGAATAATACATAAACAAAAGTTTATACTTGGTTGAATGTACTGAAATTTATAAGAGCTGTTCTTCAATTTAGGTGCAGGACTATGAAGATTGTATGATTAAATCATAGAAGACTACACCCTCTTTAATATTAATAATAAATACTCGTAATAAATTATGAGAATCAATACTAATACTAATTAAGGATATGCAACAAAGTTTCCTAAATTATAGACGATAATAAAGGGATATTAAAAATAATTACTAAAATACAATAGTAATCGAAGAAAGAGTATATTCTGGCATTAATTTGGGGATTTTGTTTAAGAAAATATTTTACTTCAAATTCTTAAACATGGTTTTTTTTAATTTTAAAAAATTCTATTCAAAATCTGTAATTAATTAGGTGATGACATGTGGCAAAGTGGTGGTTTAAGAGGGTGCCATGTGGCCATATAAACCTTGTTTTATTATTATATAGATGTATAATATTATCTATTAATATATCAAATATCACATGTATTATAAATTAAAAATTTTAAAAACACATCACACTAAATATAATATTATGATAGATTATATATACACAAAGTACATCACATTTATGATATTGGCATACTAAATAATTGATGCATCCATCAATATATGTACTTCTGTAGCCTATATAGCCTATTGAAATATATATAATACTAAACAAATCATGGCAAAGGGTGAGAAGCCAAATATTTACAAATTTCCACGGAAAAGACAGGTGAACGGAGATGTGTGTCAGACAGACTGAGTAGGAAAAAGTTTTATTTAATTAGGTTTAGCTTTTGAGTTGGGCTTTTTGTTGACCTATTACTAATACTAGCAGGTACCCGCGCTATGCGGCGGCGGGTACCCTGTGATTATATTTAGCGGCGACCAATCGATGAGTGGTGGTGGCAATAGTGACAGTGGCTGGTTGTAGTAGTCGTCGCGGATGGTGGGTGGTGTCAGTAGTGATAATTTCAACTTTTTAAGGTTTAAAAAATTAATAAAGATCATTTTGTTTCAAGTAAAGAACATAGTTTAGTGGCTCAGTTAGTTAGGACATTGTATTAATAAAATAAATGTCGTAAGTTCAAAGTCCGGCAAGCGAATGATAATTTGAATTCAAGTAAACACAAATCTAAAGCTAATTTGTTCTACGTGAACCTAAATTCCAAAAGTATTGTACAACTAAAACTACTAAAGTGGTGTATCATGTCATTGCAATTAAGTTGAATATAAAAGAGCTACAAATATTTAATCAAGGTTATACATCATTCACACAAAAGCTAGACATTTTTACGAACCAAAAGTCAAACAAGAAATGTATGGACGAATATTGTTCAACAGTTAACTTTCATGTCTTGGCAAACTGAAGCATAGCGGGAGCTACAAGACTTAATTTCATGAGCTCATTAGATGGACTACAGTTTAGCGACTAAATAACATGCATCAGTTGTATCACTCTATACGTACCATGAAACCGGCGACTCTGGTAAACCTACAATTAAGAAATATCACAATTTTAAGGTGTCCTTTTACTTGGAATATATCATTATCTAAACAACTCGTGTATTATTTGGTGAATAAATAATGATTAGTGAGAATATGATGATGCCTAGAGAGAACAATTGAGACACACACCAACATAAGTACATACATGTAAATAGATACATAGGGTCACACCACTTATTTATTATTAAAAGTATTAAATACTTTGGACCTATAAATGACCCGTTACGACCATATTTGTCACCCCACTTATTTGTCACCAACCTAACATGACCAGTTTCGACCTGTACAAAAAATTACTCAATTTGAACCAAACTTGTTAGACCAGTTTCGACCATTAACATTAGCATACCAGAAATTCAGAAATCCATCATTCATGCATCCTGGACCATTTTGAATCCAGCTGAAGCAAGAAGGCCATCTCATAAACCGTTAAAACCCGTATGATAATTTCAAATAAGGTCAACAATTCTTTGAGCAAATAAGCTCAACAAAATTAAGGCTCAAAAGATCAAAAAGCACCTCAGCTAATTTTGAATAGGTTAGGTGCAATCTCTTTTGTCAAAAGAATAACATTTAATGCATTTCCCTTTAATGAAGAGTTTAAAATTACTGAAAATGTCAAAAAAAGCAACACTTATTAATCAATTTAGAAATTCATAATGACAATTAAACAGCCTTACGTTTTCTTTTTTCCATGTCTTCTAGTTTAGTAGGAGATGTGTTTAATCTAGCAGAAGTAACAAGTGATTCACCAGTATCTTTATAAGAGCCATGTATGAGATATGATAAGATGACATCGTGGCTGTCTTTGTTATTTATTTTCTGCCATACATGTTAAACAAAGTTGAAGTTATAATTACAAATTAAATAAAAAAGAATGATTCACAAGCAAGTACCATAGGCATTGGATCTGCAATTATCATCCTATTTGCTAACCTTTCAAATATCTCAAACTGAGCACATCTACTTTGGAATACAATAAACAAAGTGGTCCATCCAGTTACTCCACAATCTGGATTGCTGCACCATATGGTGTAAAATAGGCAGTAACCTTCTTAAAAAAAGTTAATAAACACAAATATCAGCAAAAAAGTTGCATCAGAATTAAAAGAAAAAAAAAGAGTAATAAAGAATAAAGTTGTAATGTGTTGAAAATTTAGAGAACCTTATTCTTGATGTCCAAACACCTAAATTGAATTTCTCGAATCAAAATTTCAAAAACTCATCACCATATTTAGAATTTCTTGATGTAACAAATCCAGAAAGTAGATCTCAAACTAAAACTATAAGACAGAGATCGATTAACACATATACAATTGGTGAAATAAACAAGTTTCAGAAGAAGAAAACGGTGGAGATGAAGAAGACTATCGCCGATGTAAATCTTGAGGAATTCAAACATTCAGAAACACATCTGAATAACACTCTTGTTTAGATTGCATCTAATTAGGGTTCGGAGGAAGAAGAAGAAGAAGAAATTGAAGAATTGAAGCTCATAACTCAAATTTCCAGCGAGTTCCATTGTTGAATCTGTTGTTGTTCTTCGATAAGGAACCAGCTGCTAAACTTAAATGGCTTGATTTCAAATATAGTTGTGAATTCCAAAGTATTCGTTCCACTTCCCAAATTTCAAAAACCGTTCGTTGTCCAAGAAACTCAATAACATGGATACACGCGTATTGGCCCATGAGCGCGGTGGCTGTTAGAAAACCTATGGAGTCAGGTATTGATAAGGCTTGAAGTCTCAATCAGATAATGTCTTGCTTTCTAGCTCAGTTGGTTGAGATGTATGCTATTAAGCTGAAGGGCTAATGTTCGAATCTGTTAAGAGGCAAATTTTTTATAAACATGTGTGGGTCCATAATTAACAAGTGTGTTGGCTGAATTTTCTGCCTTGCTAATTATAGAAAGGGTAAACTCTTTATAATATAGTAAAGATTTGAGTTTTTATTTTAATATTACTTTATGTTATTAGGTAATTTTTTAATCTGATAGTAGCACTATAATACCAAAAATATTTAAAAATTTGGTGCTAATCAAAAAAATTTGAATAGTGGCCCGTGCCACCGTATGCTACACCTCCAATCCGCCCCTGGATGCGATTACATTATAAACAAGAAAACGTCATTAATGTTAAAACGTACACCTAATTAAAATGAAAAATTGAAGCTTAAGATACCCAAATGAAAGATAAACTGAAGCTCAAGATACCCATTGGAAAGATAAAATCAAAACATAAATTAAGTGGTTAAAAATGTTGACAATGTGATATTATACATATAATATTTGAGATTAACTAAAGTCCTGTTAAACACCCTCAAATTTACGAACCAATCACTCACCCTCATGAAACTTGCATGAAATGTACAATTATTCAAGCATGAAGTACAAATAGTACAAGCACACAATGTAGTGATGTTCTCATGCAGGAAGATGGTAAATATGCAGGATACGACACTCTCAGAGCATAAATTACAAGTTAAAGACAATGTGTTAAAGAAAGGGTAAGTGGCAGAGACAACTTATATAGACTTGTGATGAAAGGACAGAACAAAAATCTTTAAAAAAAAAAAGAAGCAAACGTTATTGTGCACGTTTCCCACAAGAATCTTTTAAAAAAAACATCAGTTGTTGTGCCCGTTTTCTTGGTTTTTGGCTTTGACACGTTTTAAAGCGAAAAAAGCATCAGGTTGTCTTTTAGGCTGCACTTTTGATTTGTTAAAGTATATTATTAGGGAATTCATCTATAGATCATAATTTTTACTTCCTATACTACAGAGTATAAATTTTATAGTAAACTGTATAAGTTTTTCAAGCATTAAGTGTGGTAGATCTATAACCTAAAAGTTGTGGTATGAACATCATTACCTATATATTTAGGGTGATACTAAAACTTTCGGGTTTTTTTTATTATTTTATAAAAGAGTAAATTACACGGAAGGTTCCCTGTGATTTACCACTTATTGCAGCCACAGTCCCTGAACCTCATTTATTACACCAGACGTCCCTGGTGTATACAATTTGGTACACCCATGGTCCCTACTACCCTTAACTTTTTCTAAATGACGAAAATACCCTTTTGATCTTTTGTAATAAAACGAAGATAAGGGACCGTGAGTGTAATGAGTGATAAACCACAGAGACCATCTGTGAAATTTACTCTATTAATTGATTTCTTTTTCTTTTTTCTCTTTAATTGATATTCTTCCGTCACGTTCAAACTCACCACTCACATCTATCTCTTTGAATTCAAACCTCAATCAATAACCATTATCGTCGCGTCATCAAACCCCTGAGTAGTCGATCCATCACCAACCTCTATCTCTGGTTGCCTTCTCCAGTTGTTCCGCAACCGATAACGTTCTATCGACCTGAGTGTGCAAAACACCAACTTCTATGACGACGTGCATCAATTGTCTGAATCACCGAGTGTGGAAACCACAAACTCATCTGGCGACTTGCGTCAATTGTCTGAATTAATTTAGGTCGATAAAATGTCATAGGTGGCTTAACAACTGGAGAAGGCAACTGGAGGCAGGGGTTGGTGATGGATCGACTTTTCAGTGGGTTTGGTGGCGCGAGGATAATGGTTATTGATTGATGTTTGAATTCAAAAAATAGAGGTGAGTGATGAGCCCGAATGTGCCGGAAGAACATGAATTAAAGAGAGAAAAGAAAAAAAAATCAATTAATAATATAAATTTCACAGATGGTCCATGTGGTTTATCACTTATTACATTCATAGTCCCTTATCTTCACTTTATTACAAAAGGCCAAAGGGTATTTTCGTCATTAGAAAAAGTTATGGGCAGTAGGGACTATGGGTGTAACAAATTGTATACACCAGAGATGTCCAGTGTAATCAATGAAATTCATGGACGGTGGCTGTAATAAATGGCAAACCACAGTTACCTTCCATGTAATTTACTCTTTATAAAAATTGACTAATGATAAGATGTGAGAGTGAAAATCTACTCAGCCAGATGTAGCTCTAAAATAAAATCACGATTATTTAAGTTTTCTAATTCAGCCCAGGCTCCAAAATTAAAACTCTAAACTTTTAATGTGTATATATGGAGCCCAACTCTAAAATCAGAATTAAATAAAAAAATTATTCATTTTCCCTCTCTCTATAATAATAAAAAAAGCTTGAAAATGACTTTTTTTTTTACTATTAACTATTCATTAAGTATTTTTTTACCTGAATAAAATTACATTCGGTGTAAATAAAGAAATTTTTTTTGACAATGGAGTTACTCGTTAACTGGTGCACAAGGCTCAAAAATTGAAAGTAGACCTAATCAATAACGGTTGAATGCACTTATGTACACCATGCATTTATACGACTTTGACATTTCATTTAACTAGGAGCCGTGTTTCGGAGAATGCATACTACCCGCTTGGATGTAACTGCATATGTCGAACCACTAACTTACTAACTTGCGGTTCAAAAAAAATGGAGCATTGTTTCGGTTCCTTCTTCAGTTTCTTCAAACTGTTGGTATCATGCCTTCAATTGGAGAGAGAAAACTTCCCACACCCATTAACCGAAGTAAAGAGTTTGGATATTTTAATAGGGTATTAATATATGTGTGTGTATCTATACTACTTATAAAAGTATGCTTGACATTTCTAAAACTGGAAGTCTGAATTTTCAACACTTTCATTTTTAGCAATGTCCAAACACCCTTTAAAATCAAAATAAAAGTGCTTCAGCCAAGATTCGAACCCAGGACTTGATGGAAAACAAGCAACGTGATAACCACTGGGCCATGTGGTTTTTTGATATCCTTTTGATAACTCACGTACATATATCATTAACAGCGATTTTGGACGTAACCCATAATACAACTACCTAAATTAAAATTTTGCGTTTAATGTTCTAAATTTAAACGGAATGCCACCCATAATAGACAACTACCTAAATTATAAATTTGAATTTATTGTTCTAAATTTAAACGGAATCAACACAAAAACGTCATTTTCACCATTTATTATAAACCGTACATTTATTGTTCTACCGTTTAACTTTTTTCTTCTAAAAAACTCTGAACTTCTAAAACCAAACACCCGATACCAATTCATTAAGAAAACCATTTAGAATACCTTCCAAATTCAACGTAACCATTTACACATACCCATTTTTTATGTACGTTTTTTAATACATTAAATGTATATTGAATTCTACTTTTTTATAACCTATATATATACTCCATCAACTAACGATGGAGTTGTTGTGCATCATACAAACGAATAGAACCTAAAAATGTCTTTAACCACCCAATCTGGTGCTACAATAATTCAACCACTGCCACGACCTACACAAGAATTAGAGGTAATTCGTCTATTTAACTAAATTCAGACTTCCAATTTCTTACTTTATAATCATAAATCCCGTGTTTACTAAAATTTTATTATACCTCTTTCGAAGGAATTTGATGGATATGAACATGTTGAAAACTTTGAAGACTTCTGGAATCCACGTTTGTGGTACAAATGCAAATTTGTTCGCATTGAATATGTTTGGCTTGTCCACCAACATAACAAATTATATTTGTTCCTGCTTGATAGATTTGTAACTTGCAACTAGATGGGACTGGATTTTGCATTTTTTTTTTTAACTAATAAATATTTTTTTGATAAATATTATTTGTTCGCGTTGACATATTTTTCGATAAATATTATTTGTTCGCGTTGACATATTTTTTTGATAAATATTATTGATAGTTTCATACAATTATTTGTGCTTATTTCATATTGATACACAAGGTTATATTTGTAATCCACTAAATAAGTAAGAATCAATATCCCTTCTCTAAAAAACTTAAGGTTCCAATAAGAAATTCAGCAAGACTCGGTAACTGAAATGTTTTAATTCTAGCTTTGAATATCCCAAAACAAGGAATTTAACGAAGTGATTACAGCTGAAATCAGTCACCGTGTATATTGAACTTAGCCATAGACTTCTGAGAATTTTGACGAAAAGTGTTAAATCAATTGAGGGACCCCACTCAAACCTTAAAACTCTGAATGATATTTTTATTTTCACTTTATAAATTAGTTTATTATAACATATTAACATTACGTACACGCCATCAAGCCCCCAAATATAAATTAGTTTTAGCTACTCTTTCTGCTACTAAAAACACCAAAAAAGTTGTTTCCCCACTACTTTCGCAAAATTATTTTGGTAGTTTTCTTATTGATTTTTTGCTAACATAAAGATTTGCTTTGATTTAAGCATTCATTTTTCCATCATGTAGAACAGCTTTCTAAGCTTACAATGAAGCAAATATAACTTAGAAAGACAACTGATTTAGTTTTCTTTCCATTATTTCTGTATATTTTGTTTGTTTTATTGTTTTTAACAAGAATTTAATTTTTAAACCACTTTTATCTTTCCATTATTACTAATTTTGATAAAGAAACCATTTTTAGTTCCTTAAAATATGCCATTTTCTTAATTAGTATCAGAATTATAATTGGGAATTTTACCTATAATTTCCATAGGACCATCTTCCTCATCGTAAACAATGACATCTTTGCATATAATGATATACATAAACAACTTATATCACATCCAAATATGGTTCAACAACAACATTATGGAATTAAATAAAAAAAACTTGTTACTGTATGATGAAACTTTGCACACACATTGTGTCGATGTTCTATTTCAGATATTATTAGTATCATATACATTCATGTTTGTAAACACTGTAGCTATCAAATATGGCTGATGAGGATGATGCATGTGTGGTGGGTAACCTGAGCAATCCGCGAACCCGAAAGCGTAAAGAAAATTCTATTACAGATACTCCACGGGTCTCAACTAACACAGTGCTTAGTAACGGTACCGTTGATGCTAACCAAGGAGATCAAGACATATTGAATGGTATGCTATTTACCCTCACACATCTCCATTTTAAGTTATTAACTAAATAACCCACTTCCTGGAACTTACTTTTGTAGCGAGTAAACAACGGTGAAAAGAATATCAGAAACAATATTATGCTCGGCGAAAGGCTGAAAGACTTAATCAATTGGCATCTGGCGAAGGCAGTACCCAAACCGCCACATTTGGTACGACTTTAATCCACCTGTATCTAATTGAATGGATACAGAAACTCCGGAAAGGACGCCTTTAGGATTATTGCGACACACCAGTCAAGCAACCTCACAACGGAAAAAAGAATATAACAAAAATCATTATGCTCGGCAAAAGGCGGAGCGACTTAAACAAGCATCTGGCGAAAGCAGTAATCAACCCTCCGCAGTTGTCATCAATTTAACTACAGAAGAATCTTCTCGAACGAATGCGGAAACACCGGAAAGGTCTCGTTTAGGAATACTGCAAGACCATCCTATAAATTTTTTTACCCTCGCCTGTGCATGCCAGTGGAGTGATAGATATCACGCCACCAAATAATACCCCATTTCCAACAACATGCCATTCTTCCGGTGCAAACAAAGAAAACGTGCCCCTGTGTCGAAGTAATAAAAGAAATTATAATCAACGACTCAATGAGTCTGACATGGGTCACGCGCACAACTATCCACGTACTCCAAGGTCAACAAATTCTACAAATGCCAATCGTCAGCCCGTTATGATGATTACCAGAGGCATTCGAGGTGACGGCCGTACACTGCTGCCTTCATTTGATGCTGTCGTGACTCAATCGTCGCCCGTACCCGACAACCAATCCTTGGATCCATACGATTTCATATACCACGGTCTCCCAACAAAACACCGTGTTTTAAAAGATCAACCCCCCGTGTGCGTACTGTGGCGCGGTCAGTATAAAGTTTGAGTTCCCCACTTTTTGTTGCATGAAGGGTAAAACCAAATTGCTATCCCCGACCATTCCTGAAGAAGTATACGACCTTTTTACATCAGGAAGTGAACTGAGCAAAGTGTTCATGCACAACATACGTGCATACAACACAAATTTCTCTTTCACATATATGGGTGTCAATTTAGATAATTCGATGACAAATATGACATCTGGAGTGTATACGTTTCGTGCGCACGGACGTATTTACCATAACATCGATCAGTTGGTTCCCAGGGAAGGACAACCTAGGTACTTGCAATTGTACTTCTATGATCCCGAAAAAGAATTATCCCACAGGCTTGCATGGCCAAATCTTGAAAGACAGATTGTTCAAATTTTAACACGTATTCTCGCAACCAACCCTTACGTCACAACGTTTAGATCCCTTGCTGACCTAGGACCGCTTGAAGAATACAGAGTATCCTTAAATGCATCTGTGGAACTCGAACAAAGGAACTACGACGTCCCCACCACATTTGAGGTTTGATATTCCTTTAATTGCATGCACCTCCATAACTCACACGATCCGCTATAACGGTTTTAATTTCTTCCATATGCAGGTTGCTGGTATTTGGGTTGAGGGCAACAACAATATTACTGCGTATAAGAGAAGTACTGTCGTGTATGGGAGGTATGATTACCCAACCCAGATTGAACCGTACGTTGCTTCCTACGACCCGTTGTCCTATGTGTTGTTCTTTCCAAACGGTGAGCCTGGATGGCAGGACAGAATACCAAGGGAGGGCATACCAATAAGCGATATCACTGAGGACGCAGTTAATATAGAGGAAAATATTGAAGGTACAAACAACATCAAATAACATTTAATTTTCTCCTCCTTTGTATTAATATGCGTACACCTTACTGTATGTTCGTAATGTAAATGAATTTCTGTCTTTTTAGATCCAAACGAAATGGCACCGGGCAGGAAGACTGTAAGCATGCGAGAGTACTACTGTTACAAGTTCCAGATCCGCTCTACTCCAAACTTGATTTTATTAGGTCGTCGACTCTTACAACAGTTTGTCGTAGACACCTACATAAAGATAGAAACTTCACGCTTAACATTTTGTGAGCTTAACCAAACCAAGATTAGGGCAGATTTATACCAAGGTATTGTCGACTGTGTCAATTCCATTGAAGTCCAACCAAATAGAATCGGCCAACGAATTGTATTGCCAGCGTCATTCATTGGGGGGGCCCGTGACATGCAAAGACGTTATTTGGATGCCATGACGTTGGTACAGGAGGGCGGGAAGCCTGATATATTCCTTACTATGACATGTAATCCAAATTGGCCAGAAATCCAAACTCTGCTATTGCTCGGGCAGACTGTACAAGACCGACCAGACCTTGTTTCAAGAGTGTTCCGGGCGAAATTGGAGGATCTAAAGGTCCAACTCTTCAAAAGGCATGTCCTCGGTGTTGTGGCTTCATATGTATACGTAATAGAGTTTCAAAAGTGTGGCCTTCCTCACGCTCATTTCCTTCTTATAATGACATCAGATCACAAAATGACTAATCCAGATCATTATGATAAAATAGTGTGTAGTGAAATTCGAGACGCAACAAGGCATCCAGTAATGCACGAGCTGGTGAAAAAACATATGATTCATGGTCCATGCGGGATCTTAAGATCAAGCAGCCCTTGTATGCAGGGTGACCCTAAACAATGTCGCTTCAAATATCCCCGACAATTCAACGACGTAACAACACATGGGCATGACTCATATCCATTATATCGAAGGAGAGACAATGGTATTAGCGTTGACGTGCGTGGAAAAACCCTTGACAATAGATGGGTCGTCCCTTACAACCCAAAGTTGTTGATGATGTTCAACTGTCACATCAACGTCGAGGTCTGTTCGAGTATAATCTCGGTGAAGTATGTTTTTAAGTATGTCTACAAGGGTCACGACAGACAATCAGTCCATGTTGATCCTGAAAGTAATAACGTAGTCATTAACGAGATAAAGAGATTCCAGGATGCTCGTTATGTGTCTCCCCCCGAGGCAATTTGGAGGATTTATAGCTTCGGTCTTTCACAAATTTACCCATACGTAATGGCTCTGCAAATTCATCTCCCAAATAAACAAATGGTTAGATTTCGAGACAACGATAGAATGGGCGACGTTGTTGCCAGGGAAAGAGACAAGGCATCTATGCTTACAGCTTTTTTTGAGATGAATACAAACAATGAAGACGCCATGGGTTTATTGTACAAGGACTTTCCCAGATACTTCACATGGAACAACATGTCACGGACCTGGAATACTAGACACAAAGGATTAATGATGGGAAGAATGGTTGCCGCTATCCCCACTGAAGGAGAACGATTCTACCTACGCCTACTCTTGTCCCATGTTCCTGGTCCTATGGGTTGGAATTGTCTCTATACTGTTGGGGATGTGTTGTACGAGACTATTTGCGCAGTAGCTCTCGCGAGAGGTTTAATTGAGAATGATAATAATATCTCGGCATGTCTTGCGGAGGGTTCTGTGTTTCAATTTCCACCTGCTCTTAGAAGGTTATTTGCTACTATTTTGATATTCTGTGAGCCGGGGGATGTTCGGAATTTGTGGGATGACCACTACGAATCATTGTCGGAAGATTATAGACGACAGTGCGCAAATCTGGAGATCTCCCGCAACATGGTCCTTAAATACATCAAAGTTTTTCTCCAGTCTATGGGTAAAGATCTAGATGATTTTGATCTTCCTAAATTAAATACCGACACGAGTTCATCATCTGGGGTTGTTCAGGAATTGCAAGAGGAGTACTCCATAATTGTGGAAGAAGAAGACTTGGTTGCTTCTGACTCACTAAATTCCGACCAGAGAGTCGCGTATGATGATATATTGAGGCATGTGGATAACAACATTCCCGGTGTGTTCTTTATAGATGGGCCTGGCGGAACAGGAAAAACTTTTCTGTATAAAGCTCTCCTTGCAAAGGTCCGTTCTCGTGGTTTCATTGCACTCGCGACAGCTTCGTCTGGCGCGGCAGCCAATAACATGCCGGGCGGTAGAACAGCTCACTCCCGCTTCATGATTCCAATAAATCTTGAAAACAACTCATTTCTGTAGCATTAAGAAACAAAGTGGGACCGCAAAGCTTCTTACAGCAGCAAAGCTAATCATATGGGACGAGGCTTCCATGGCTAAGAGGCAGGCTGTGGAGGCATTAGATCGATCATTGCAAGACATCACGGGGAGGCGACTCCCTTTCGGCGGTAAAGTTATGGTGTTGGGAGGTGACTTTAGGCAAGTCTTGCCGGTTGTTAGACGTGGAACGCGAGCCCAAATTGTAGACTCCAGCCTAAGAATGTCACCGCTGTGGTCTGTCATTAAAAAGATGAGGCTGACTATCAATATGAGAGCGCGAATGGAACCATGGTTTTCCGACTTTCTTTTACGAGTGGGGGATGAGGACGAAGAAGTTATAGATGAAAAGTATATTCGCATCCCAGACGGCATGGCCATTCCGTACATGGATAATGAGGCGTCCAAGGAAGAGTTGATTAATTCGATATTTCCTTCTATGGACGTCAATGGAAGATCAGCTGATTATATCATTTCTAGGGCTATATTATCGACAAAAAACGACCATGTTGATGAACTTAACGATAAGTTGATCAACAGATTTTCTGCTGAAGAGAAAACGTATTATAGTTTCGATGAAGCAGAAGACGACAGAAACGGCTTATATCCTATCGAATTCTTAAACTCGCTTAGTGTGAGTGGTCTGCCGCCTCATGTTCTCCGGCTCAAAATTGGGTGTCCGATTATACTTTTACGGAATCTCGATCCCTCGCATGGATTATGTAATGGCACGAGACTTATATGCAGAAAGTTTGAGACAAATCTGATTGATGCAGAAATAGCTGTTGGTCAGCATGCTGGAAAAAGAGTTTTCTTGCCAAGAATACCTCTATGTCCGTCTGAATCCGACATATTTCCTTTCAAGTTGAAAAGAAAACAGTTTCCGGTTCGGCTAAGTTTCGCTGTGACAATTAACAAAGCCCAAGGACAAACAATTCCAAACGTCGACATTTATCTTCCGGAATCAGTGTTCTCGCATGGGCAACTTTACGTTGCCTTGTCAAGAGGCATTTCACGGCAGACGACAAAAGTGTTGGTAACTCCAGCAAAACAATTTAATGTTGACGGCGTTTACACAGCAAATGTGGTGTATCGAGAGATGTTACATGATGGATAACATACGTGTTAATTCTTCCCCATGTATGAATTTTTTTTTCAAAACATGTAATTTAACAAATTTAAACGCCGATAAGTTTTCAATGTAGTCTTTATACATATTTCATTCCCAACTATCAGTCATTTGTATAATAATCGTTATACAATAACATGTACACGAACACCATCAACATCGTCGCGGAATAGATGTATCAGTGTACCCTACTATATATCAAAACATGTAAGCGACAACACTTCCACGCCAATGCTAATTATTGATTTTTTCCTCTATTTTTATATACAGTCTTCATGCTTATGTACTGTATTCGTTATAAAAATATGTAACCAATGGAATTTTAATCGCCTGAAATATGTAGTTCGCAGCCCGCCGCATCGCGCGGGTTTTTTCCTAGTATTTTATAACATGTGAAGTCTAAAAATCTGAAGAAAATATGAATAGTTGACATGAATATGTCAATTAGAATGTCAGATTACGAGACATTGATGTCGGTTAAACTGGAGATGTCAATTGATGTAACGATCATCACAGTCTAATAATATAACTTCAAATGTATATAATTGACATAGTTCACCAATCACATACTGTGTATGTGCAACTAAAAGGGGAGTCAAATAGCAGCAAGTCGCGTGCTGACACACTGTTGCATATAATCTAAGATCATATTTTTATAGGTCCTACTAAAAGAACCTCAAACTAAAATCTTGAAAATTGTGCATTAAACTTTATACTCGATTACTAAGCTAAACATGTCAGATGCAAAGGTAATATCTCTTTTTGATTTTACTAGCAGGGTACCCGCGCAATGCGGCGGTGGGTACCCTGTGATTATATTTGACGGCGACCAATTGATGAGTCGTAATGGTGGTCGCGGATGGTGGTAATTTTCAACCTTTTAAGGTTTAAGAGATTAATAAAAATAATTTTGTGTCAAGGAACATATAGTCTAATGGCGCAGTAAGTTAGAGCACTGTTAATATATAACACAAAGATCGCTAATTCAACTGCTGCATGGTGGCTCAGTTGGTTCCCTGAAAGATAAAAGATATTTTATGTTACCACTAATCACCCAAATATAATTGATCATCTTGTTTCGAATATAGGCTGCAAATATTGTTACTTCAAGCACACAACCTAATGATAAGAGGAGGATCTGAATTTTCGTTTCAATTTGTTTTTTGTTGAGATAGTTGACTTCTCTCTGAATTTAATACTTACCTAAGGCTTGTGTTTTATGGAAGGAAATTATGTTATAAACAAAAGCTGGTATAAGTTTAGTATTATCCAATCCATCTTCTTCGCTACCAGCATCAACAAAGTCAGATGATGATGCTTCACAAGGAAAGACCTGCCCGTCGCTAACAACACCCACACTTGCGGTTTCAGTATCAGCTTCAGGTAACACAAAGACAAATTGTTTCACAGATGTGCCACTCGGTATGTCACACCTTGTTACTTGTACATGATGTTGGTTGTACTCCTTAGCAATATCATTTGCCCTGCGAGAAGGCTTACAGAAACCATCTACAAATAAAAACCATGACCTAAGACAATCCTAAATTTCAAAAAGCAAATTAAATTAACTACAGGCGGCAAATTACATATAATTCATGATAATTTGAAAACATTTGAAGATAACACCAAAACACCAACAATTTAGAACTCAAATATAGTAAAAACATAACAAAATTTAACTTAAAACTGAATCATTTTGAAGAGACATCCCAGTAAGTAGTAACCAAAGATTAAGATCTCAACAATGATCATTTTCTTTGTATAATTCATTTAGCAATTCAAATCGAATCATGAATTTAATAACTTATTAAAATCAAGTTATAACCAAAGATCTAAAAGGTAATCAACCGTACCAGTAATAACAAACAACATGAAAACAAAAAGACTAATATAATAATAGATAATAGTGATCCTAAACAAGATGAACATAAACAAAAAGATTTTAAAAATGACCAATAAACCGAAGATAACAGTCTATTGCAACTTAGGTCCGGTAACTCGTTAAGGCCCCCAAGAGACAGAACGTGAATATATCAAAAGACCCACAAAGTGTGGCGGGAGAGGATCAGCGAGCGGATTAGGATACTGCAGAGATTTGTGCCAGGTGGAACAAAGATGGATATTACAGCTTCGATGTTGGATGAAGTTGTTCATTACATGAAATTCTTGATGAAACAAGTTGAATCATTGAAGCAGGTGACAAATTGAAACTTAGGTCCGGTCTATAGTCTATTGAAGCCAAGCAACACACGTAAATCAAAGTCCATAAACGAAAACCAAGAAATCAAAGTGCAAGAAATCGACATGGAAACCAATAAATCGAAATTGAAACAAATTACCTTTGCAGCGCCGGTGGTCGTTGTGGTCTCGATTGAAAGAGAGAAATAAGGTGGTCGGTGTGACTTTGTAAGACTTCCACACTTGAGGACACAGATTTATATTTAGGAGAATTAGGGCAGTACATGAGCGTCTTCCTTATGCAAATTACAAAATCTAGATTTAGATATTTATTAATTCTAAGATCGATCGATTCAAGGAAAAAAGTAAAAACCCCTAATCTCTATTATGCTCAGTGCTTTAAAATTGGTTTCATACGCATATAATGAGTATCCAGGTCCCATTTCCGCTTCCCAAAATGTGGTTTATTATCCAAGAGAAGATTTGAATTCTGAAAATATTCCACTTCCCAAAACGTTGATTTATTATCCAAGAAAATATTTGAATTTTGAAATACTTCGTATTATTCAATGGGGACGGCCACTTCCCAAAATGCCAGTTTAGTAAGTATTTGTTTTGCAGAATAACGTAGTTGGAGTCTAGATCAGGTGGTATGGGCTTTCATATTTAATTTGAAGGTCCCGTGTTCAAAACCTAGCTGGCGCACTTTTTTTACTCAAAAGGGCTAAAGTCCCAAAATAGAAAGAATTTGGCTGAATTTTCAGCCTGATATTTAAGGGAAGATCCTAAATGCTTTATAAGTAGTAGAGATAATTAAGTTTTTTCATTTATGTTATTTGATATAATAACTTTTACTCATTTTTTAACAAGTGTTTTGATTTAGTTATTTATATACTTTTAATTCATAAATGATACAACGAACCTAAATCATTTTATTTTATGAGATAACATGGCCCGTGCGATGCACGGGCTTTGTTCATGATAATGAATTATTATTTCGAAAGTAAAACGTATACATTGTTTTTGTGTCACAGGCGAAGTACAAAATTATGTTCACTAACATGTTTAGCTTTAATTGTGGGTACTTTACTAAATAAGCAAAGTGTGACGGAGAAAAAGATAAAGTAACAAAACCATTATCGTTTCTATTAGCGTAACACAAAAAAAGTTATTCATAACATAGAAGTTATACTACAAAAAAATTTATGCCTTGTCTTGTAGAAAAATAATTATAAATGAACAACAATATATCTTCATTATAATCATTTATTAATCTTATTTATTCCAAATTATACATGTGCTTATCAGTTATAATTAGCTAACAATAATTATTTTAAAACTCTAGATATGTCGATTTATTAGTTTATATTATAAAATAATTTTTATTATTTATATTAATTTACTAATAATTAATGCAATACTTTTCATATGAAAATTTGAATTTATTAGTCATAATTATTTCTTTAATTTTTAAATACATTAAACAACTATATTTAAATGTACTTCTTTTATTATAAAATGGTTTTATTACTTATATTAATTTACTAATAATTATTTCAAGACTTTTCATATGAAAATTTTAGTTTATTAATCACAATTATTTCTTATTTATTTTTATGACCAAAATTCAACTTTGATTTATATTAAATAAATGTAATTAAATGCTACATTAGGTTACACATTATTTCACGACTTTTGATATGAAAATTTGATGAAGTTATTATTTTTTATTATATTTTTTTACTACAACAATCTTTTTCATTATAGTAATTTATTAATAACGTTTATGACAAACTATGCATTAGTTTATTACTCATAATCATTTTCTAATAATTATTATGTTAATATATTAAACAACTATAATTAGATGTACCTTTTTTATTATAAAATGATTTTTATTAGTTATATAAATTTACTAATAATTATTTCAAGACTTTTCATATGACAATTTTAGTTTATTAATCATAATGATTTCTTACTCATTTTTATGACCAAAATTTAACTTTTATTTATATTAAATAAATGTAGTTAAATGCTACATTAGTTTAGATATTATTTCACGACTTTTGAAATGAAAATTTGATGAAGTTATTAGTTTTTACTATTTTTTAATTACATTAATTTCTTATTTTTATGACAAAACTCAACTTTTAAATATATTAATTTATTTATATTTACAAATATGTAAGTGAGCACTTATATGAAAATGAATGATCTTGTTTATTATGAACCTTGCTACATATTGATAATTAAAGTAATGTACAATGTGACTTGCCTTCACATCCGATCGTAATTTATTCCTTATTTTTTCCCGTTTGCATTGTCATCATGCCTTTTGTTGCCCAACGATCGTATCGTCAACCCACTTGTTTAGCTTTTGGTGTGTGTTATATATACTATCTAGACTTTAACATGTTTAGCTTTTGGTGTTTGTTATATATACTATCTAGACTTTAACACTTGAGTATAAGATATAATCAAAGAATTAGACGATATAATCAAAGAATTATGAGGAACTGAATGATACTGATTTGAGTATAAGATATTTTGTAATCATCAGAGTAACACCGCTGGAGATAGTCGATCCTATAAAATAAATAAACCTAAATTAAAGGATGTATCATTACACAAAAAACACTTAAAAACATCAAGACATATTTGATTCATGAATTCACCAAAATAAAATTCATAATAGGAGAATAGGTGAATGACATATTTAATGATGAAAGGTATTATGTTCGAAGATTTAAAGTGTGTTATGTGCGGGGATGGGATTGAGAATATGGACCACATTTTTGGAATTGCGAAGTCACAAAGGGTGTTTGGCGGGATATTGGTCGGTGGCTTCAAGTGGTCGATGTTATTGTTGAATCGTTAGATGATTTCTTATTCAACTTGGATTTTAGCCCGATGTCGACAAAAGTGAGGAAAATTGTGGAGGCGGTGACGTTCACGGTGACTTGGATTATTTGGCGGCATAGAAATGCAATTACGTTTAATTCGGGTGATGCTCGTCGGAACTTGCTCGTGGACGCTATAAAAGAAGTGTCCTTTTTATGGATTTGTAATCGTAGGCATAAATATAGAGTTAGCTGGATAGAATGGTTAGTTTTACCTTGTAATGCGTAAAAATTCTGTTGGTGGCTAGTTTTCTCTAGTCGTTTTTTCTTTTTAATGAAAGCCGTTTAAAAAAAAAAGATTAACAACCTTACTTACCTATTTATACTAAATAATTCATTTTTAATTTATATGAAAAATTATAAATTAATTAATACTTTTAATATGTGTCTTTACATTTGCTAGAAACTAAAACCTATATATTAAATATAACAATTTAATTTACCTTTAATATGTGTCTTTACATTTGCTAGAAACTAAAACCTATATATTAAATATAATAATTTAATTTAATTTAATTAATCTTATAAATGAATTTATCACATTGTTAATATTGTTAATATTAAATGTAAGGTATTAAATTAAACTTCATTTTTGGAACTCATTTTTAATGTATATATAGAAGATTTAATCATAATAATATTTTTGATGGTTAAAATCAACTATTAATTACGCGAATAATAATTTTAAATAGTAATGAGATTGGTGGAAATAATTGCATAGATGGTTCATAACCTTCCGCATAATAGAAAAGAAAAAAAAAAACTAAACTGATTATTGCGTGAAATAAGTATAATGTTCAAGGTAGTCCATTAATTTTATCTAGTCCCAAGGGATATTTATTAGCCCTTGGATCAAGAAAAATTAATGGTCAAGATCAAGATTCAAAACCACCACCACCACTACAAGCACATGTGCTTCTTTGGCGGCCGAAGACGGCGGCCGGCGGCGGACGGCGGCGATGGGCGGCGGTCGGCGGGGGAGGACGGCGGCCGGAGGTGGCCGCTGGTGGTGGTGGTCGTGACTGGAAGCACATGCGCTTCGTGACTTGTTTTGATTTTTTTTCTGTGTAGTGAAGCACATGTGTTTCATAACGTCAAGCACATGTGCTTCGTGATTCAAACACAAATGACTTGCTTGTAAGTTACATTTGTTCAGGAACAAAAACACATGTGCTTGACTTTATGAAGCACATGTGCTTGGCTTTATGAAGCACATGTGCTTCATAATGATATGTTCGTCACTTGTTTTGATTTTTTTTCCATGTAGTGAAGCACATGTGTTTCATAACTTCAAGCACACGTGCTTCGTGATTCAAACACAAATGACTTGCTTGTAAGTTACATGTGTTCAGGAACAAAAACACATGTGCTTGGCTTTATGAAGCACATGTGCTTGGCTTTATGAAGCACATGTGCTTTATAATGATATGTTCGTCACTTGTTTTGATTTTTTTTCTGTGTAGTGAAGCACATGTGTTTCATAACGTCAAGCACATGTGCTTCGTGATTCAAACACAAATGACTTGCTTGTAAGGTACATGTGTTCAGGAACAAAAACACATGTGTTTGGCTTTATGAAGCACATGTGCTTGGCCTTATGAAGCACATGTGCTTCATAATGATATGTTCGTCACTTGTTTTGATTTTTTTCCGTGTAGTGAAGCACATGTGTTTCATAACGTCAAGCATATGTGATTCGTATGCTCCCTTGTGTGTTTAGAAACTCATGTTCTTAGTGACTTGAAGCACTTGTGTTTCGTGACCTGAAACACATGTGCTTTGAAGTAATATGCTGTGTTTTAGTGAAGCACATGTGCTTCGATACATCAATACCACCACCACCCCCATTAGCACCAGCACCTTCACTGTCAGCCACCACCACCACCACCGGCCGCCGCCGCCCGCGACCGACGGCGGTGGACGGCGGCCGGAGGCGGCGGTCGGCGGTGGCTGTAGGTGGGGGATTTGATCTTGACCATCTTGATCCAATGGCTAGGATTTGTCTCTTGGGACTAGACAAATCCTTTGGACACCCTAGAATACAACTTTATTAAATATTTTTATTTATATTACTCCCTCCGTCCCAAAAAAAGTTCTCATTTCCCCTTTAAATTTTGTCCCATAAAAAAGTTCTCATTTCTCAAATGGCGAGGGACCACTTAATAAAATAATAATATTATTATGGACCTCACCACTAACTATCTTCTAAAAATACTTTCGCTTTCCAAAAATCTTATATTTTAATCAGAAATATCACCAAGGACCCCACAATTAACTATCTCCTAAATACTTGTGCCATTAGAAATATGAACTTTTTTGTGTGATGGAGGGAGTATTAAACTAACAATTATTCTGTACCTAGAATAATTAAATAGGTAAATTTTGTTGGAAATAATCAAGCTTCTAAAAAGTGCGTCATGGCGGCGCCAAGGCGTGAGCCGCGGCGTCGACGTTACGAAACAGACTATGACGGTTTGGTAAGGCATGTCGTGAGATAAGGTGTGATAAGACACGCTTTATGACGAGTTTGTTCCGAAGGCGGCTGTGAAAATTGATTTTAAAAAAAATAAATAAGGACATATATAATTTTAAACTTGGATTTAGCACTTTATGTGAACTTTATATCTGAATTATTATATAAATCAATAGATATATAATTTTTATTTAATTTGGTATACACATATATATAAATTATATAAAAAATGTGCCGCCTTGAAAAACGCCACGACGCGTCACGTCACGCCTTATACTTTTTAGAACTTTGAAAATAATACAATTTTTTTATTTTCCTAAAACTAGCAAACTTAATTACTCGTATTAGTTATGTTTAAATTATTCTTTCCGTTTCACAAAGATTTTCCTGTTTCTCTTTACCACATATTTTTAGTAGATAATTAGTGATAAGATTTTTGTTAATAATTTTGATTAAAATATAAAATTAGAGTGAATTTTTTTTTCTTCAAGTGTCATCAAATAACCGCATCTAATTAAATATGATTTTCGTTACTTGAACTAACCAAAAGAGACAGGAGAGAGATTTAGAGAGATAACAACGAAAGATTAGAAACATATTAAAAAATGTAAAAAAATCAAATCTCACAATTTCTTTTTTTTTTATATAAAATGTAAAAGTAAAGATTAATTTTTTTTACCATTAATTATTAAAAAATTGTCACTTTTTTTAATCATTAGAATACCTAAGTCTTCCAAACCAATCAATCATTAGTCTTTCAATCATTTTGTTATCATTATATTTTTACTGGGTTCATTTAGAATGACCCATCTTTATAGGCTCATGTAAAATCTAAATTCTTTGCTCCCAAAGTCAAGGGCCAAAACCCAATGGTATTTTATCTTACTTTTCATATATCCACTTCAAAAAACAACGTAATACGTGGAGACTTCACGCCCATACAATTTGTGAAAAAGAAGTATAAGAAAAGATTTAGAAGAGTAATGCACGTACTGGAGATTGTGTTGGATCAGAAGTTGGTGGCTTTATTCCTTAATTCTCGTTTGGTCGTAGCTTATGTTACTTTTTTGTTCTTATAATTAAATGGTGGTTGTTTATATGAGAATTGATGTTGCTACCATAATTTTTAATGGTTATACTACACAGTACATATTTTACAGTTTATTGTACAAATATATTAAGCATTGCATATGGTACATACCTTAAAAGTTGTGGTAGAAAAATCACCCCCTTTTTTTTATAGGTGTGATCCTTTTGTTTTAAAAAGGTTAGGTGTAATGTTTTGTATGGTTTGAACTCTTGTATGCTAGTGACTCATTACCAATTTTTTCTTTTATGGTATACTCCCTCCGTCTCTAAATAAAGTTCTCATTTCTGTTAGGCACAAGTTTTAAGGAGAAAGTTAGTGGTGGGGTCATTGGTATAAATTTGATTAAAAATATAAAGTTGGTTTGGAGAGAGAAATGTAGTTAGTGGATAGTTAGTAGTGAGATCCTTGATAATTACTCCTAGGGGTGAGCATGGGGCGGTTTGGGGCGGTTTTTAACTAAAACCAAACCCCGCCCCGAAAGTTCGGGTTTTGAGAATTACACCCCGTTCGGTTTCGAGTTTTTCGGTTTCGGTTTTTCGGGTTTTTCGGGTTTTTCGGTTCGGCTTCGGGTTTTTTCGGTTTTTTAGTTTCCTTTAAATTTACCAATTTATTACCTTATAAATTAATATTATGATTCAAACTTCAAACCTTAACTCATTTCATTATAAATAAAAAACAACTAGTAAGTTTAATATAATGTAATAATAAATTCAACTAACATAATTGGAAAAAAAATTAATAATAGAATAACATCCAACCATTTTTCGCAATAATCTTAGTCAATGTCTTCATCCATAGAAGTTGCATTGCATGGTTGTTTTCCTTTTGCAAACAAATTTATATCAAATCTTTAAAAGATATAAGAATATTTTTATAAAACTTGAAATATATATAAAGGCGGGGCGGGTTTTTCGGTTTGGTTTTTCATATGCCCCCGAAAACCGCCCCAAACATTCGGGTTTTCCAAAAATCAAAACCGTTGATGTCGGTTTTTCAAATGGTTCGGTTTTTTCGGTTCGGTTTTTTCGGGTTTTTCGGGTTCGGTTCGGTTTTTCGGTTTTTATGCTCACCCCTAATTACTCCCTCCGTCCCATATTTATTGTCCACTATTCCTTTTTGGTTTATCCCAAAATTATTGTCAAACTAAAATATCCACCAATCAAAAAATAGTTAAGTGGAAAAGTTACAATTTTATTGGGTAGACAGTGTAATAAATGCACTTTTCTTAAACTGTGTGATTTTTGTCCGTGGACAATAATTTTGGGACGGAGGGAGTATATTATTTTATTAAGTGGACCCCATCCAACTTGTGAAATGAAAACTTTATTTAGAGACAAAAATTTAAGGAGAAATGAGAACTTTATTTAGGAAAGGTGGGAGTATATAGTTTTTCTTGGTGCATTGGGATGGATGATTGCATTGTCAAAACTCTCCCTCGAGGTTTCCTTTTGTCGTTCAGAAAAAAAAAAGATTTAGAAGAGACAGGTGGGTTACAAGTGAAGGTTGCCGCAGCCCAAGCATGGAGGATTGTATTCTTTTGTTTCTAGTAGCAGTAGTAGTTAAGGTTGGGTTTGAGTTCACGAGTTGACAGGTCAAAACATTCAATATGACCATGGTTTATATAAACGAGTTAAATACCTATTATTTTACTTTTAACTTTAAAATACTCAATATAACCCTGTTTTTTAAACGAGTTTAAAATATATACTTCATCCGTTTCAAAATAAATGATACACTTTTACGTTGGGGTGTTTCAAAATAAGTGATACACTTTATAAACTTTCCTTATTTGGCAAAAAATAGTAGAGCACACATCCAATAACTATCTTATTTAATAAAGTAAAACAACATTTATCCTTACTTTTACTTTTAAACATCATATCATTAAACTTTAATCAAAATATGTGAGACTCATTCTTCACTTACGATCCAATTTAATATCATCTAACAATTATTATAATTTTTTGCCTCAAAAAGCATGAAATCTCAAATGTCTCACTTATTTCGAAACAGAGGAAGTATATATGTTTCAAATATATCTATAAACTGTTAAAATATAAATGTATCTATTTTTAAAGATGTTTTAATAATTAATCAGGTTGACGGATCGACTAATTTAAAATGTCATCAACCCGAACCTAACCCGTTCAATAAATGGGTCAGTTGAGTCCACAGAAATTTGATCCGAACTCAACTCTAACCAATTTATTTTCGTATGGGTCTCAAGTGAGGTTTCGGGTCAGGTCATAAATTGTCACCCCTAGTTTGTAGAGAACCAAGATCGCATGCGTAAATGGACTTCACTAAATTGAGCATAACTTGAACTTTAGGGGTCTGTTTTAGGCTCACGACCATTCAAAATGAAGCTTGCAACAAGGAGAACTTCCAACTTTCGGGCCCAAACACGCTACATATTAGGAGGTATTTGCATTCCAAAGTTGAGATGCTGCAATATTCAGTTTTAATTTTGATGAAAATTCATTTTTTTTATCTCAATTCATAAAACTTGTGTTTAGTTGGAAATTAATCATGATTATTGGTATTCGTTGTATTAAAGATAATAAGAAGACATATTCGTGGTATTCTTGTGATATAACATGTTCATTTGTGTTTATCAACTTTATAGACTACATCATGGCTTGATTGGCTTCACCTCTATCTTAGCTGATCAAACTAAAAAAAAAGACCAAACATACACTAAAACCATGAGAATTAGCCTAATATACTTCATTATATTCATTTCATCTGTTCACTTCTTCTGAACGTTTTATAAGATGTAGCCTATGTACGTTGAACGTTCTTAAGATCTGTCCAAGTGGCCTGGTACGCGATGGCATTTTTAATATTTGTTCCGTTTCAAAATAAGTGATACACTTTTCATTTAAAGTGTTTCAAAATAAGTGATATACTTTAAAATTTGCATTAGAGTAAATTACGCGGATGGTCCTTTAAGTTTATAGCAAATTTCATAAATGGTCCTTTAGTTTCATAAATTACACCGATGGTCCTTAATTCTGAAAGGTTTTTCAGCGATGGTCCTTTACACTAACTGGCGTTAATTTTTGCTGTTAACTTACCCCATGTGCAATGCACACGAGGGTAAAAAAGTCATTTTTCATTTCTTTTCTTTTTATTCTAAAACTAAAAACTTTTATTTAAGATAAAAAAATTAATTTAAGAATGAAAAGAAATGAAAAATAACTTTTTTTACCCTCATGTGCATTGCACATGAGGTAAGTTAACAGAAAAAATTAACATCAGTTAGTATAAAGGACCATCGGTGAAAAACCTTTCAGAATTAAGGACCATCGGTGTAATTTTTGAAACTAAAGGATCATTTGTGAAATTTGCTATAAACTTAAAGGATCATCCGTGTAATTTACTCTTTCCATTATTTAGTAAAAAGTAATGGGCCCCATACTTACCAATTATCTCTTTTAATAAAGTGAAATGACTTATTTATCCTTACTTTTACTTTTAAAAATCATTAAACTCACTTTAATTAAAATGTGTGGGACTCATCACTCACTAACTATCCAATTTAATTTAATTTAATCTTCATTATAATTTTTTACCTCAAAAAACATAAAAACCTAATATATCACTTATTTTGAAACAGGGTATGAATTTTTGAACTCTAAAAACTGCCTTAACGTTTGTTAACATCTGAATTTTTTTTTTTTTAATTTAAATGGCGATTGGAAATAGCATCTATTGAGTAGGTAGAGCAATAAAAAAAATAATTACATTCTAGATGGAGCTTGGATTACAAGTTTACTCAAGACAATTTAAAGAGATTTTTTTACATCAATCCAAAGAAAGGAGAAGATTTTACATCAACAAGACAACAACTAGTCACATGGTCGATTTATCACCCGTATGGATTTATGGGGCTTGATTTTCCTTAAAAAGCTAAAAAGATAGAGAAAATTCATGATAGTGATGTAAAAGAAACAACGTAGTGCTGGAAAATTAGAGTACTTTGAATGTTCGGGAATGAATCTTAAGATCTGAAGTGTTTATGGTCCGTAACACCCAAAAGAAAATCAGGATAATCACGTGCATTATCAGTAATAATTTAATAGTTCAGTTTTCCTACAAAAGGAGACAGGAATAGGATATAGTAAGAAAACCTAGCCTTGGATATATGAGACTATACAAATTAAGGAATTTGATTCCTAGGCGATTCACATAGGTATAGTGCAATCTAAGTGTCTAAATCATCTTTAATCGATTTATGAGTGCGATTCACATAGGTATAGTGCAATCTACGTGTTCTTCGCTAAATCATCTTTAATCGATTTATGAGTGCGATTCACATATGTATAGTGCAATCTAAGTGTCTAAATCATCTTTAATCGATTTATGAGTGCGATTCACATAGGTATAGTGCAATCTACGTGTTCTTCGCTAAATCATCTTTAATCGATTTATGAGTGCGTTTCACATAGGTATAGTGCAATCTAAGTGTCTAAATCATCTTTAATCGATTTATGAGTGCGATTCACATAGGTATAGTTAGGGATGAAATCGGGTCCAGAAACCGACCCGGATGGACCCGGACCCGAAATACCCGAGACCCGATTTAGGATGATTAGTAGACCCGAGAACCGAACCGTTTTACAGAGTACGGTTCCGGTTCGGTTCCGGACTCGGTTCGGGTAAATCTGGTATAGAGCCGATTAGAACCGAAATAGTAATTGGAGTCGATTTTGGGTGTTTATACTTTATATCATATTTGTTAGTCTATACATGTAATATTATAATGATTTACAAATAACAATTGTTTAATTAATATGAATCAAACACTATTAATAGTATTATACCACAACAAATTCCAATTACATAGTTAATTAATTTCGGTTCCGGGTCTTAGACCCGATTTGTTCCATACCCGATGTACGGGGACCCGATTTACCCGTACCCGAAATACCCGATATCTCGAAAATATTGGACCCGATACCCGAACCGATTTTTAGTAATCCGGTTCCAAACTATTCCGGTTCCGGTTCTGTACGGGTACAGTTTCGGGTTTTCGGTTCTATATCCCATCCCTAGGTATAGTGCAATCTACGTGTTCTTCGCTAAATCATCTTTAATCGATTTATGAGTGAACATGTTACTCCCCCCCCCCCCCCCCCCTCCCAACAAAAAATTGCTCATTTCTTCCTATATTTTTATCCCACAAAATAGTTTTTCTCTTAAATTGATGGGGTCCACTTAATAATAAATATAATTACCAAGGATCTCACCACTAACTATCCACAAATTATCTTTCTCTTTCCAAACTGACTTTATATTTTAATCAAATTATTACCAATGACCCAACTACTAACTATCACCTTAAAATTTTTTTCCAAGAGATATAAATATTTTTTTGTGGGACGGAGGAGTATATTATAAAAGAAACTAGCGAGATGATAGAACAAACAAGTAAAAATGAATTAACAATTCTTGAATAGACCTAATGAAAAATCAAAACTTAAAAAAATTTAAAACAAAAACACCTTTGAAAAAACCTTAATAGACTAAACACAAAGATCAATCTCGACAAAAGAAATGTACTCATTTAGGTTCCATCAGGTGCTTTATGGGTGATGATGAGCTTTAAGATGAAGAACCCAAAAAAACTACTTTATACACGATTGTCCCATATCTTTACTACGTTCAGTTTTCTCTAGATTATATCTTGGCTAATATTTGCAATTATTTTTTCATGTTTCGTTTTTTTTCTTCCAAATATGATGTTCCAGCAATTTCATCACTTCATCACGTGTTCGAGTTATAAACATCAAAACAGCATGTTCCAACAATTTCATCATTGTTCCATTACCTGTTCGAGTTATAAACATCCAAATATCAACCAATTTCTTTTCTTTGTTTGTTTCCTAGAAGCTATTGCTTCCACCACCATACAATCTGTAACAAATATCTTCCTTTTTTTTCTTTTGAAGCCAGGTGCTTCCAAATTGTCAAAAGTCACGACTTCATTTCTTTTATTTTCTTTCATGGTAGCAATCTCTTTTTATTTCATATCAAGAGCCACGTACGTTCTATTTCACGTAACCATTTAATGTTTTATTTTAATAGTTCAAGAACCACGGTTCTCTCATTTTTTTTAAATCCATGTGCTTATAAATTGCGTACGTCATGTACATGTGGATTACCAATACGCTGATATCTTCACGAAATGATTACCTTGTCGATTATTTACTAGCTTTCGTTTCAGTCTCTCTATTATGTGAGCTACATATTCGACTGTCGGAAAGTATTAGCCAAAACATAAGCAATTTAGAATCTTAATTAAACATATAAATAAAATTTTCATATTTTAATTAAATATTATTTAAATGAATAAATTAATAATTTAAAATGAATAATTGAATAATAATTAATAATTATTATTTAAATAAATAGTTAATAATTAAATAATTAATTAAGTAACTAAATGTTTATTTATAATAAATACTAGCCTATAACCCGTGAAAAATCACGGGTGACTTATAAAAATTTTCATAGTATTATACTTTTTTAATGATACTTTATTCATTGAAAAATTTGATCCTTTGAAATAATTTCATAATTTAAAACTAATATTTCCAGAACATCAACTAAGACAATACTGATTTAATTTATTCTAAAAAAGACCACTTACTAATTACATAACACTTATATTAATTTTACCTAACCTTTTAGGTGTTGGCTTGTCATGTGAGGCACCACCTATCACATATCTGTCGATAGAAACGTAAATCCCGTTAGTTCGAGTCTTATCATTATCAATAAAAAGATATTGCTAAGATGTAATTTATGTCGGTAAGGAAGTTGCTACATACGTATGTTGTTCCCAATAGAGTTCCTGGAGGTATATTGTCTTCTTTTCCTTCCAACACCTTTCAATAAAAATAAAATCAAAACACAAACTCAGAAAGCTCGAGGATTGAAATTTAGAACAACGTCAATAATATGTTTTAAATTCATGTAGAAGTGAATGCATTAGCGTACGTTGATTTCATTACCCTTTTATCTAGCCATAGATGTTGACTTTTAGTATCAATGTTTGACTTAATAAATTAAAAATTCACATGAGCGTGTTTTTTTTTTTTTTTGTTTTTTTTATTACCCCGCTTATACTACCCATTCCCGTCCAAATTTAGCATCTCTGATTCTAATTCGATGTCTCATCAAGAATTTTATCAGGAATTTAGAAATTGTGATAAGTAATTACCTCTATGACAGTCCCATCAGGAACCATTGCTACTTCCAGAGCCTTTTCAAGTGCTATGCTTTGATTATACGCAGCCTTTAATATATAAATACATTTTACATGTGAATTTAGTGCCAAAGTTAAATCATCTTGCAAGAAATATCTTACTGAAACCTATTGTTTTGCACCATGTGATGTTCAATATCAAGTGGTCACCAGTCTCTACTCTCTAGACATGAGGGCATGTTAGATGGAATTCTTCAGGGCTTACTGTAATCGGTTTCAATACACACGTAATCGCTCAATTAGATAACCTTTGAAACGGAATTTGTCAATAAATCAGCTGCAATGTGAAACTGTGAAAGTGATAGCAGTTTCCGAAATTGATTCGACAAGATTAGGAAACCGAATATTTAGATAATAATCTAAACAGAATCCACCACCCTTACCAATTTAAATCATTATAATCCGCATAAAAGTTTTTAAAAATATTAATTGTTCGTTCCTTCTAAGCCAAAATCACGGGTAACCAATTTACTTAAATATGTGTACATTTGTACATGTGATGAGTTGGCAGTCAAGTGGCAGCCAAGTCAAATGTGATTTATGACGTTATTATGACATGGAAAGAGCGACGTGACGTGATTTCAAAAACGCTTTCTTTTATTATATATAAAGATAAAGATAAAGATAAAGATAAAGATAAAGATTAATTATAACAGTTAAATACGAGTATTAAATAAAAGATACGGAGTAAAAAAGTTTGATTTCCTTTTAAACGGTTGGGCTTTAGACGAAATGGGTTTACATCTGTGGTGGGCTATCAACTTCGTTTGGGCATAAAGAACTGGGCTCAGTTGTATGGATTGCGAATTTGACGACTGGGCTTGCAATCTTTCTTGGGCTCGAGTTTAGTGTACTGGAACTGGACAACAAAAGAAAACACCGCCGGCAACGGGAACGACGGCGACCGGGAGTGGTATCGGCGACGGAATAAGGTTGAAAGAATATTTCCTGTTTCTGAACGGGGTGGTTTATCAAGTGTTTCGCTTTCTCTTTTTTCTCTCTCGTACAAATTCATCTTGATTTGCTTCCTTAATTAATTGAAATCAAACATTGGTCTATTATATTTTGCATAAAAATCAAACCTTTTTAGTAACGGATTTCTTAAAACTGACATGAAAAATTCAAATTTGTTTCATTATTATGCCCTAAAAGCTAAATGTTTGCAACATGTCTCGTATTAATTTTGACTCAGTGCATCAGTAATACTTGATTTTTTGAGCACTTTTAAAGGATACGGACACGTGGCATTGAGATGGATGGCTTTATGTCATTTCTGAATGAGAAGTCATTCTTAACATTGGGTGCGTACCTTTTTTAATAACCAAAGTGAATGAGATTGAGATTGCAACTTTCTGATGTCCTTTTGCTTTTCCTCCACTCCAACGACTACATGTCACCATCATATTATTGGTAGGAGCTATGTTCTATTGGTGTCATATAGATGTATAAATGTTTGTTTTAATGGCAAAATATATAGAAGGGTAACTTACTTTCCATCAAAGTTTATTTAAGGGTATATACTTTTGTTTTGATCATTAAAGGGTAACTTACTTTCTATCAAAGTTTATTTAAGGGTATGTACTTTTGTTTTAATCACTAAAGGTTAACCTACTTTCTATCAAAGTTTATTTAAGGGTATGTACTTTTGTTTTGATCACTAAAGGGTAACCTACTTTCACAAAGATATATAAAAAGGGGAAAATGACTTGCTCAACAGGTTTCTTTTACTTGTTCCAACCAAAATGAACCAGACCATTCCAAACAAAATGAACTTTTACAAAAAAAGTAGTTCAAAGTGCACATATTTCTTCGTTTCTAAATCATCTTCTACTCAAACAATAAATCAAAAAAAGGGTCATGTGTTGGTTCTTGAAGTTGAGCTTTTCTATGAGATGAGTCTCGAACTTAATTAACTTGGATCAGGATTAGTTTTGTTTCCATACCTTAACCATTAATTCAAGGAAAGATGGAATTTTGGACTTTGAAGGAAGAATTGATCGACCGTATTTTGACCTAGTTGTGAAACAAAACTAATTGTATAAGCATTAAAGAGACACATGAGAACAAATGGAAGAATTGATTACCGGTAACCGGTTTCACAAGTCACAGTTTACCTTTTTATATACCTTTATGAAAGTAGGTTACCATTTAATGATCAAAACAAAAGTACATATCCTTAAATAAACTTTGATGGAAAGTAGGTTACCCTTTAGTGATCATAACAAAAGTACATACCCTTAAATAAACTTTAATGAAAAGTAGGTTGTCCTTGTATATATTTTGCCCTTGTTTTAATTGTGTGGGAGAAATAAACAAGAATTTCTTCAAAGTAAAGGATTTGGTTGTAAATTGCAATGTTTTTACTGGACAAATCACACTTGTTTGTGTGGGATAATAATCTATATTTTGACTACTACTTTAACATGATTTAATCAATTACATTTTTCGAAAATGTTATTTGGTTTTTTCTACTTTTTGGGCAGATTCAACATATTATCCTGCAAGTTTCTTAACTTTCTCCCCTTCTTTAATGAGGAATCCTTGGAATGATATTTCATGATTTTATCGGTTGTTTTTCCAACAGCCCAATTGTATTGTTCAACTGTTATCACACCATTTCTGCACAACGGTCTGATATGCTCTTTTATGTATGCTTCAACCTATACAAACATATAATTATCTTTTTAAAATCCGAAAAATAAAAGATCCACATCAGTTTATGTTTTCTCTTAACAAGTTGCTGGTTTGAAATATTTAAACGATAGACAAATGTATTACTAACATTTTTAGACACAGAGCTCCGTTTATCAGACTGCTGCTTATACCCACATCAGATTTATTCTCCTTACTTTCCACTTTTTCCAGGGGCATTTTGGTCAAATCCTCTCCACCATCTTTATTTATTCCTTGTTCATCTTTTACTTGTACAACATTACTTTCAGTCACAAATCAGGCAGCTTTATTTCTGGATATTTTTCAATAGGTGGTTCTTTATCAGGACCCTATAATTCTTCAATTTCATCAACAATGTCATCCTTTTTCTCTTTTATATCATCATTTTCCACCATTGGTGCTTCATAAGAAACTATTTAGCAGGCTTTATGCACTAAAAATAATAATCATGGCAAAATGGATGTATCAGATAAGATAAAACAGGATGATATAATTTCAATGTACTTCCTCCGATTCAAAATAAGTGATACACTTTGGGTTTCACGGTTTTTGAGCCAAAATATTATAATGATGGTTAAATTAGATTAATTGGATGGTTAGTAGGGAATGAGTCCCACACCTTTTGAAAAAAGTGGAGTTAGTGATGTTTAAAAGTAAAAAGTAAGGATAAATGTGTCATTTCACTTTATAAAGTAGATAGTTAGTGGTTGTGGGTCCCACTATTTTTTTGCCAAATAAGGTAATTTTACAAAGTGTATCACTTATTTTGAATCATCCAGAAAAAGAAAGTGTATCACTTATTTTGAATCGGAGGAAGTATAAGATAAGTTTTTGGTTTTGAAATGTGTAAAAGGGAGTATTAATATAGCCGTTAAAAAAAAGTTGGAGGGAAACCCGGCCTCGGGGAAAACGGGCGTCAGAAGAACCGGCCTCCTGGAAACCGGGTTTTAATTGAGACCCGGTTTCGACGATACCAGCAACCTTATTTTTTAAAGAGGGAAAAAAAACAACATTATTTGTGAAAGTTTTTAAAATATATGCATTATTTATGAAAAAGATTCCAAGATACCCATGGCAAAGATAAAATCAAAACATAAATTAAGTGGTTAAAGCATGAAATGTACAATTATTCAAGCATGAAGTACAAGTAGTACAAGCACGCAATGTAGTGATGTTCTCATGCAGGAAGATGGTAAATATGCAGGGTACAAGAGTCTTGAGCATAAAGTACATGTTAAAGACAATGTGTCAAAGAAAGGGTAAGTGGAGAGACAATTTGTAATTTTGTAAAGACTTGTGAGTTGTGATGAAAGGACATAATAAGAATCTTAAAAAAAAGCATTAATTATTGTGCCCGTTTGGCCGTTTCTTTGGTGTTTGGCTGTTTAACACGTGTTAAAGCGAGAAAAAGCATAAGGTTGTCTTTTAGGTGCACTTTTGATTTATTAGAGTATATTTTCACATGATACTAAAATTTTGGTGTTTTTTTTATTATTTTAAAAGAATTGACTAATCATAAGATGTGGGATTGAAAAATCTACTCAACCAGGTCTAGCTCTAAAATAAAATCAGATTAATTTTCTTTTCTATTTGAGCCCCGCTCCAAAATTAAAACTCTAAACTTAATGTGTATATATGGAGCCCAGCTTCAAAATCAGAATTAAATAAAAATAATTCTTCATTTTCCCTCTCTAAAATAATAAAAAATGCTTGAAAATGACTTTTTTTTTATTGTTAACTATTCACTATATTATATAAGTAATTTGTATTTTAATAAATATTTTTTTACCTGAATAAAAATACATTTGGTGTAAATAAAGAAAAAAAATTTAATAGTAGAGTTACTCGTTGGTGCACAGTTTGACAATAGAGCTAATCAATAATGGTTGAATGCACTTATGTACACAATGAAGTATATGACTTTGACATTTTCATTTTAACTAAGAGTAGTGTTTCGGTTCCTTCTTCGATTTTGTCGCTTTCTTCAAAACGTTGGCACCATGCCTTCAGTTGGAGAGAGAACGTCCCACATTCGTTAACCGAAGTGAAGAGTTTGGATATTTATATAGGGTATTAACATTATGCGCGTGTATATTTTAATAGTGAAGATTGGCAAGTCTTTGCTTTTGTACAAACCCACGTAAAGTGCCATACTTTGAAACTTGTCATCTATATTATCTATTTAGAAAATGAGTTCCATGTTTGAAGTAGCATTTAATTAAAATAATTAAATGACAATAATATATAATGTAATTAAAAGATATAGTAAAAATCTATTTAAAAAATGAGTTCCATGTTTGAAGTAGCATTTAATTAAAATAATTAAATGACAATAATATATAATGTAATTAAAAGATATAGTAAAAACTAATAACTCCATCAAATTGTCAAATCAAAAGTTTTTTTTAATAAATATAAATCAACCTACTCATATACCACAATTAAGTGAAATAAATTAAGTGAAATAAATGGTAGAAGTTCAAGAATCATACGTTACATTTTAACTTTCCTATAAAAGCATATGTATCAGAAATCACACTCACAATTATCCAAACAATAAACTTAGTGTTTTTCTCCAACATAAACAAGTTGACAAGGTTTCATTACAATATGGATCAAGGTTTGTGCTTAGTGTGATCTGATTCCATATTCAATTTAGAATTTTAATGTATAATTTCAAATAACATTGTTTTTATTTTGCAGATCAATGCAACAACATCAACACCATCTCATCCCTCTCTAACATGTTGCACAAGTCCATAACCATAAATTCAGTGACAAAACATCATAGCATACGAGAAACCCAAGCATACAATAATATATAAAGATAAAATGAGTTCCAAGTTTGAATGTAGCATTTGTTAGCATACACAAATAATAATAATAATAATAATAATATAATATATATTGTATATGTTTTATTTAATTTTGGAACGTGTCGACCCAAAATTAGAAATTATCGTTTTTCCCCCTATGCTTTAAATACTTTGCACGTTACACCAATATAATATATACAATTTACGTTCAAAAAACTCTTTATCATGAACAAAGTCCGTGCATCGCACGGGCCATGTTATCTCGTTTTAATAATTATAAAGTCATACAATTATATCTCTTGACTTAACTCTAACTCCCATTCTTTAATCGAAAAAGAAAAAGGTTTTGTTATATTCCTTTTGAAAGTAAGAAGTTCAAAAGGTGTACTTTAAAAAGATACGAAGGAGTTGTTAACGTTACTATATTGTAGGGCTGTCAAAACCTAATACGATATGACAAAAATACATGAAACGAAACGAAATTGGGATGAAATCGAAATTCGAATTCGTGTTCGTGTCGTGTAAAACAGACACGAAGTCGTATCGTGTCGTGTTCGTGTTTAGAGATTAATACGAAATTGACACGATAGTTATGATTTTGGGAACTTTTAGAAAATTTATGTTATATTTTGTCGCGTTTTTAGCATGTATTAAGTAAGAAATTTAATATATTTGTTATTTATCTCGTGTTGCCGTGTTTGTCGTGTTTATCGTTTTTTAATCGTGTCGTCTTCATGTTAGCAAAATAAAACACGACTTTGTGTCGTGTTGTTTTAGTGTTGAATGAATTCATTTCGTGTCGTGTTACCCAAACACATAAAACGGTATCACGATTTGACAACCTATTGGTATCATCCGAATTGGCACATGCTAAAATCTTTTTGTTGAGGTGTCCTTTTACAATTTTATACTTTAAAGTAGAGAAGATAGAAAGAGATTAGAATTGTGGGATTGCTTTACACACAGTCCACCACTCTGCAAAATCTTTATGAAGAATATATTAAAAAGAGATTGGGTTTAATGTTTCTAGGGGTTGGGTTTGTAAATATAATAAACTATTGGTAAGTGTTCCAAAATAACTTTCCTAAGGTCATGAGTTTAATCTCTCTCTATGTAGATATTTAGTATATGACCAGAGAATGTTAAAAAATGACCACAAAAGCAGTTAGGTCGCGTAAATTCAGGGGCGTCCCCGAGAATCTGAAGGCCATGTGCGAATATTAGAAAACGGACCTCTAATACAAGGTATATAAAAAAAATCAGACTTTCCAATTTTCTTCCTATTAACTTTTTAAGTTGAATTAAAATTTTAAGACTATATATAAAAAAATTAGGACCCCTCCAAAATGTGAGCCATGGGCGACTGCACATGTTGCACCTCCTCAAAGATACTCGTGTGTAAATTACGAACATAAATTCGGTCACCTCATAAGACATGTTATAATTGAGAATACCTCTGAAAATTAATATCCATTTAACCACACGAAAATAGCATCGAATGTGATTCTCCAAATTTTAAAAATAATACTAACTAGTTGATTTCTACCCGCGCGATGCCGCGATGATTTTCATATAATATCTAAAATACTGTTCACCGATATATTTATACAACACTCAAAAGATTATATTATATTAGGAAAAGGTAATATGTGTTCTAATATATTTTCAATAGCATAACTATCAAATATACTAAATTTATATTAAATGTCATTTTATATTTAAAAAAAAAAAACAATACGTGGGTGCAAAAAAATTTCATATGAGAATAAAAAACCCCTTAAGGCCACAAAGGTTCATCCGCGTCGACTCCGAACTATCCGCAAAGCGCTTGGTCCCCAGAGATTAGTCGGCTCGTAAAGTAAGACATAACTCCAATTACCATAATGTAACACCTCAATTTTTAAAACACCTTTTAAATCATATTATTAAATAAAATATTACAAAGTCCAATATCCAAAAATACGATTTAACAAAAACCTTTTAAAAGATTATCAGAGTTATAAAACACGGTGTTACAAAGATAATATCATAACCATAGGATAACGGGATCTACCTATAAGCTCCCGAGCTAAACATATCTAGGCCACCTCTATCGCGACCTTCTAGACCTTCAATCTCGAACCTGAGTACATAGCCAAAAACAAAGTAGTACGTGAGACAAAATAGTCTCGTGAGATACATGAGTTTTTAACCCATTCTTAAATATAATAATAGTCATATTCAATACATTTCTTTACTCGTTTATTACTTATTAACTCGTGATATTATCATTTTCATACATATATACTAGTAAGCTAACCATAAGCTTACTCTCATCAAAATCACATACTTGTAAGCTAACCCGTGCTTACACATACTTTATCACATACGCTACGGATCTCTCCGAAGCAAACTCCCCCGATGTGGGTTATCTAGGTAAACTCCCCCGTTTCCGGGTTATCTATTGCTCCCCCGATTTCCGGGTTATCTGAAACTCCCCCGCTTTCCGGGTTATCTATTTCTCGACATGCTACTCTTGCGCAGGGTGGTACCTCCCAAGTAGGTGTCACTAACTCCCCCAACTTATGTGGGTTATCTATGATCCGGATCCTTTTCTCAACACATATTGAAATCATCAAATACGGGTCTATGCCCCAATAATACATATTCAAACATAAATTAGAATGTATATGTGAGAGATCTAATGTGATTGAAATGAAGCTAATTCATGATGATTTGAGTAGAATTGAAGAATTAAGTGTGTGTGTTCTTGGTGTTTTAGTGTGTGTAGTTGAGAGAGAAAGATGGAGGGAAGAATGCTTTCAAAAGTGTAATTCAATAAAGTGTGGGAAAGCTTACTGATTAAGTCTTCATGAAAGGTATTTATACCTCCCTTCTAAACATGCTTATTTAAGCACTAACCAAGGCTAAGACTAGATTAACACTATTACAATATTACACATCTAGTCCCCTAACTATTGAATACAATTAAAATGACCCTAACAATCTCCCCCTTTGTATCAATAGTTTGAGTTAGCCTGTTCTTGAAGTCTTCTTCTCTAGCAAAGTCTGAGACTGAATTATCCGTAGAATAGTTTTGATGTTGTATCAGCTTCAGCTTTTGATTGAACAATGAAAAATAATACTTTTTATTGACTTTTCAACCAATATAAAGTATCTCAGAAGATTTCATGAATTGTTGACTTAATATGTCTTTATCATTATCCAATCTCCCTCTTTTTGAGCTTTAGCACTTCATCCCAGTCTTCCTTCTTCAATTTCTTCTTTTGGTCCGTTACCAAATTCGTTTATGCTCAGATGTGCTTCAAACTGTTTTGCTCTTCGATGTTTACATCTGATTAGCTTAAGAAGAAATTGAGATTTCAAACACTCAACGAAAATATTTTTATTATGTTGAATCTGTCGGTGTAAGGATGTCCTAAAACTGGTTTCCTAAGTATTTGAAAGTTCTGGATATGGAATATCAGTTTGGTAAGGATTTTTCTGGGATTCTCAAATATGGAGATTTTGTGATAGAGATTTTAGTGAGGATTGAATAATGATGGTTTTGAATTTTGGAAAGAATGATTTGTACGGTTAAGATTTAGATGTGCGTGTTTGGTTAGGTAGGAATGATTTGAACGGTTAAGCTTTTAGATGTGAGTTGGTTGAGGTTTTGGAGAGAGATTCTGTTGATGATTCGATTTTGCTCTTCTTCTTTACTTGTTTTCCTGTGTAGTACACTGATTAACATTTTCTCTTTTTCTTAATCACTTGATCTAAAACGTTTCTGATTTTGCAGTTGATTTGAGTACATGATTTATGAATTTTCTTCTTTAATGGGATGTTTGTGGTTCTTTTTTGATGTGGTTCAGTTATAAATCCGATGTTTGAACTATTTCTTGCTCTTTTTCTCCCCCTCATGAGGATCATGACAAGGGTCCTCATGATAAAACGGAATAGTTACGTTTTGGAAACGGAGAGAAGAATTGTGTGTCGGTGATCGGATGGAGAACCAGAAACATGGAGTACTCATGTAGGAAGCTGGGACAAATTGATTTAATCCAAGAATGTTGGAGAAAAATATTTGAAAATGAAGAATAGCAGTGTCAATAATTACGTGAAGTCATAAACAGATGCAATCTTTACTGAAGAACTTTAGTAAAGAGATCGTTTACGGATATGACAAACACGATGATTAGAGACATTGTTTATCAAATATTTGAAATTTAAAAGAGATCAATTTGTTTGGGTATATCAAAGATCAGTAAAGTATACCACTTACAAAGATGCAATCTTCTCTGAACGTGTACAGAGAAGAGATCGACGGATATACAAAGATCAATGACATAACAATGTGCATCAAAAACGATTTTGAGTGTGTGAGAACTGGAGAAAGTCAGAATTGAATCTGAGCAGTTTTGAAAAGATGAAAAATGATTTCTCCACGGAGCGTTTAAGAATGAAAATCGTTTAAAAAATAGTAAGAACAATCAATCCAAGATGGTGTTAAAATCAGATGCAATCAGTACTGATTGAAATCAGTAAAGAGATCGACGAATTTAACAGCAAATTGTGTTGAGTGTTACAAACAAGTCATTTAAAAATGAAAAATTTATGTTGTGCAAAATCAGGGTTGTGAAAAATTGAGCCACAACGCTAGAGACGAAAAATTTGTCATAAACAGATGCAATCTTTACTAATCGAGACTAGTAAAGAGATCGTTTACGAATATGACAAAAATTTGTATCCTACGTTGTAAACACATCATTGTGAGCACAAGGTGAAATAAAAATTTTGGAATGTTGAGCATCACAGATTAATAAAGAATTTATGAGATTGTGATGTCAACAACTCAATATGAGTAAAAGAAAATGTTTGTAATTGAAGATCGATTTGAAAAATGATAATCAAATTTGAAAGGAGAAAAATTTGTTTTACAATCGAAAAATTTCAACAATGAATGAACACAAAGGTAGCAATGAGAAATAAGAGAATTTGCTATAAACAGATGCAATCAGTACCAACCTAGACTGGTAAAGAGATCGTTTACAAATATTGCAAAAGCTAATACTCAACATTGAAAACCTAGTGTTATTGTAAATTTTGAAAGAGGTTGAAAAACTGTTTGAGGTAAAAAAAATGCATTAGCAAGATAGAATATGAAATTTTGTAATAAACAGATGCAATCAGTACCAACTGAGATTGGTAATGAGATCGTTTATGGATATTACAAAATTTGATACCCCATATTGATAATTAAAAAAAAATTTAAAAGGAGCACCGAAACAGTATGTAGTGATTATAAAAAGATGCTCCCCCTCGACAGTTGTTTTTCAAAAATCATAAAGCAGTTATGCTCCCCCTTGACATAAGAATGTCTAGTTTCTCCCCCTTGACAAGTTAATAAAAGTTATCCTCTCAACCAATGAAGTCATTTAAGAACGGGTTTCAAGTAGATGTACTTGAAAGCCATTTTATTCTTTATTAAAAAAATTAAAACAAAAACAAAAACAAAAGAAATAAAGCAGTAAAACGGTTTAAGTTTTGAGATTTAGCATACCAAGCTTAGACACAAGAAAGTTAAAACGTTTTTCGTCTAAAGCCTTGGTAAACAAATCAGCTATTTGAAAATCGGTTGAAACGAAGTACAATTCCACATTACCTTGTTCAACGTGATCTTTGATAAAGTGATAGCGAAGATCAATATGTTTAGTTTTGGAATGTTGAACGGGATTGAATGAAATCGCAATTGCACTTCGTGAATCACAATATAAAGGAATACAGGTGTATGAAAAACCATAATCTTTCAATTGTGATTGCATCCAAATTACCTGGGATAAGCAGCTTGCAGCAGCAACATATTATGCCTCTGCAGTTGAAAGAGAAACACAATTTTGTTTCCGAGAAGACCAGCTCACCAATTTATCTCCCAGAAATTGGACACTTCCAGATGTACTCTTTCGATCAAGCATACAACCAGCATGATCAGCATCAGAAAAAGCAGACAAATCAAACGAAGTTTCTTTAGGATACCACAGACCAAGATCTCGAGTACCCTTCAGATAGCGAAATATGCGTTTGACTGCTTGAAGGTGTGACTCTTTAGGAGCAGCCTGATACCGAGCACATATGCAAGTTGAAAACATAATATCTGGTCGACTTGAAGTTAGATACTCTCTCCGTCCCTTAATAAAGTTCCCATTTCTCATGGGCACAATATTTTAGGAGATAGATAGTGGTGGGGTCATTGGTAATAAATTTGATTAAAATATAAGGTTTTTTGGAGAGAGAAAGTGCTTGTAAAAGATAGTTAGTGGTGAGGTACATTATAATAATATTATTTTATTGAGTGGGTCCCTCCAATATGAGAAATGGGAACTTTATTTTGGGACAAATGTTTTAAGTGAAATGGGAACTTTATTAAGGGACGGAGGGAGTATAACAATGAACCTATCATCCCACGATAATTTGTGGTATCAACAAGTTTACCATCAGGATCAGCATGCCATTTAGAACCAGGTGACATCGGTGTCGAAATCGGTTTCTAATCATCGATTAGATATTTTTTCAGTATACCAGTGATGATTTGGATTGATTAATAAAGATCCCGGTAGGTAATTGGCGAACTTGAAGACCGAGAAAGAAGTTCATCTCCCCCATCATGCTCATTTCGAAACGTTTGACCATAAGATCCGAAAACTTTTTACAGTATTTGGGATTCGTAGAACCAAAAATGATATCGTCGACATAAATCTGAATAAGCACAATATCCTCCCCTTGTCTCTTGATGAATAGAGTTGTATCAACTTTTCCTTTTGAGAAACCAGAGTCAACTAAGAATTTGGAAAGGACATCATACCACACACGAAGAGCTTGTTTTAACCCATATAATGCTTTGTCGAGAATATACACATGATCAGGAAAACTTGGATCTACGAAGCCTTCGGGTTGATAAACAAAAACTTCTTCATTGAGAATGCCATTTAAAAATGCAGTTTTTACATCCATTTGATAGATTGTAAAATTCTTATGTGCTGCATATGCCAAAAATATACGAATGGCTTCAATTCGTGCAACCGGAGCAAATGTTTCTTCAAAGTCAATGCCCTCCTGTTGAGCATACCCTTTCGCAACTAAACGTGCTTTATTACGAATAACAATCCCATTTTCATCCTTTTTATTCTTGAAAATCCACTTAATACCGATAACAGATTTCCCGGGTGGTTTTGGAACCAGACGCCAAACTTTTAAGCGTTCGAATTGATTTATTTCTTCTTGCATTGCAAGAATCCAGTCTGGGTCTGACAAAGCTTCACTGACTTTCTTAGGTTCATCTGAGCTTAGAAAAGCAGAGAATTGACATTCATCGGCAGTGGCTTTACGAGTTTGAACAGAAGACTCAGGATTACCGATTACCTGATGAAGAGGATGATCCTTTGTCCATTTAAGAGAATGCGGAAGTGGTAGTTGACCCGGATTTATATTTGACGTATCAGTGAATTCTGGATGTGGGATAATTGCAGTTTGAGTGTCGGATGTAACCGGTGGTGGATCAACACGTGTAACGTTGAATTTAGAGAAATCAATCACCAAAGGTTGAACTTGAGCTTGAGCTAAAGATGAGTCTGATGTATTAGCAGCTTGAGCAGGAGGTGAGGGAGTATCTGGTGATGATTGGTTGTCCAATGATTGAGAAGGATTTGAATCAATTAAGATTGTATTGTGAGCACTGGAAGTAGGAGATGGTGAATTAGTAGAGCTCGAGGTTTGTGTTTCAGGTTCAGTAATAGATTGAACATCGGCCACTGATGGAATTTGATCGTCAGTTTTCTCTACTGATGGGTGTCTAATGTTATGATAATCATCATAAAAATGTTCAAATAAAATCTCAAGATCATTGACCGACGTTGAAGGAGAAGGTGAAGGTAACGGAACTTCAATATCCGTTGTCAGTGAATCCAAAGGAAAAGTCTCATCAAAAGAAACATTTACATTTTCCCGTATCGTGCGATTTGACCGATTATATACTCGATAAGATGCGGATTCACGTGAGTACCCTACAAACGTCCCTTCATCTGCTTTTGCTTCAAATTTGTTCAATTTGTCCTTATCATTAAGAATGAAGCAACGACTCCCAAAAATATGGAAAAATTTAACATTTGGAATTCGGTTATTAATGAGTTCGTATGGAGTCTTGTTGTAGGTTTTGTTGATGATCGAACGGTTTTGTGTGAAGCAGGCCGTACTAACAGCTTCAGCCCAAAGAGATAATGGGAGTTTAGAAAATGAAAGCATGGTACGAGCAGCTTCAACTAAGGTACGATTTCTTCGTTCAATAACCCCATTCTGTTGAGGTGTACGAGCAGCGGAAAATTGATGGGTTATACCAACTGATGTTAGAAAAGAATCTAAAGTTTGATTTTTAAATTCAGTCCCATTATTAGTGCGAATGGTGTGAACTTTTAAATCCAAATTTGTTTGAGTTTTCTTGATGAAGGCGATAATGATATCGGCTGCTTCATCTTTGGTACGTAAGAAATGAACCCATGTGTAGCGAGAATAATCATCAACAATAACCAAGACATAACGTTTACCACCAAGAGATTGAACGCTCATGGGACCACATAAGTCCATATGAAGTAATTCAAGCGGTTTTGAAGTACTTTGAACTGGTTTAGACTTATGAGGCTTTTTAGTCATTTTGCCCATTTCGCAAGATGAACAAAGATGATTATTAGCAAACGAAACATCTGGAAGACCAGACACATGGCCACCTTTGACTAATTTGTTAATCGATTTGAAATTTAGGTGTGATAGACGGCGATGCCATAGCCATGATTCATTTGATGTTGCTGTCGAAAGTAGACACACTTCCTCCAGTGGAACCACATCATTTAAATTGATAGTAAACCGATTTGTGTCACGGGAGCCAGTAAGAAGTTCTTTCCCCGCATAAGTGCGAACCGCACATTTCTTTGTGCGAAAATTAACTTCCAATGTTTTATCACAGAACTGACCAATACTGAAAAGATTGTGTGCAAGATCTTCAACATAAGCCACATTTCGAATGACTAAATGATGACGAATGATATCACCAATACCCATGATGGCAGCAAGTTGATCGTTTCCAAACCGAACAGTTCCCAAATATTTGTCTCTATAATTCGTTAACAAGTTCTTTTTCCGGTCATGTGTCGTGTACAACCAGAATCAAGATACCATACATTCTACATAAAACAATTAACACAAAAAGGTACCCAATCAGATATGGGTCCTAAACGATTAGTAAACAATGTTTTATGAAGAATGATTGAAACATTATGAATTTAGAGAGTTTGAGAACTGCAAGGAGGCAGTTCTATTTTTGGTACTTTTATAATCCATTGGAAAGATTGTTCAGGGGAATGTAGAATCCAGTTTGATTTTTCATTTTGAATCCATTTGTATTTAACAAACTTGAATTGTTTTTGATTTTGTTTGTGAGAAGTAGGTGAGACACCAGAGTGTGTAGATTTGGATGGTGAAACAACCCGGTAAATAAGGTTTGACGATTTGGGTGCTGAAACTACACGATAAACTAATTTTGGAGTTTTTGGAGAAAAACGTGTAGTTAGAGATGTTTTAGATCCAGAGAGCATTGTTTTGCAAGGTTCTGGGTAACAATTTGTACATGAATGAATGATGGAACCATTTTTATGAAGTACATCATGTCGAGAACCACATGGAGCATCTTTTCTTACAAAATATCGTGTATCATATTGAGAAATTGGTTTATTAGTTTTTCGATCAAAATAAACCTTTGTACCATTTTTATCTGTTTTAACAATCAAATTTACACCATTAACAGAATGATTAACATGACGATAAATTGCAGAATCATACACAATGCCATAACGTGTAGCAGGAGAAATAAAGTTTGTTGGGTTATTACATTTATTGAAATTAGAAAAAGAAGAAGCTAAAAACGAATGAGATCTAGACTTCTTAAGTTCTTTTGACTTAAGCATACTAGACTTAGACGAATTAGACTTCTTAGACAGCTCAACTTGTTTCACCCCGCCTTGCTTTGGTCTCCTATGCTTGGAATTTAAAATTCTATCTGAAAAATTTAAAACAGGAGAATTAGAATTTTGTTTTAAACGAGTTGGAATTTTAGGAGTTGAAAAATTATCAGTGTGAGACTTTGGCTTTGGAGAAGCACTTTGACCAGAAACAGATGTTTTAAGCACGTTAGATATTTGATTTTCTAACTCATGTATTTTGTTTTGTAAACCGGATTTTTCTTTGTCAAATGCCTTATGTGTGTTATCTATTTCATTTTCCAATTGACAGATTTTCCTTTCTAGAATTAGAGATGGTATGTAAATCTTTGGTGTGACTTTTTGTTGAAGAACAGCATCGCCTTTAATCTCAAATTCTTCTGGTGTAATAATTGGAAAATAATCATCATTTTCAAAGTTTGTCTTTTTAGTTTCATATATTTTATTTAACTCAGTGTAATTGAAACTAGTTTGCACATTCTCATTTTTTGCTCTGTTAAAAGTCTCAATTTCTTCCTCTTCGTTTGTCATTTTGATAAAGCTTGGCTTTATATCTCTGTATCGGGGATCATATAATGTTGGAACCATTTTACACGCCTTTTTAAGATATTCTGGATTATCAGCGCCTAGCCCTTCTCTCGAATTGAAATATTTAAAATCTTTGGGCTTGTTTAAATGAATGGTTTGATCAGTATGTCCTCGTTTTACAATTAATTCTTCAAGATTTTTTATATGTGAATTCAATTTATGAGTCTCATTTTTAAACGTCTGAATCATATATTGTTTATTTCTCGTTTCTTTTAATGCAAGGATTTTTTGATCATGTAATTCCTCTGTTAACTCTTTGATTTGAGAGTTTAGAGAGTTAAATTGTTTTTCAATTTCTTCAAAATCTTTTTCTTTACGTGCAATACTGTTTTTGTTAATTTGATAATCACCCCAAACTTTAGAGTAAAGTTTGTAATTATGATCATATTTATCTTTAAACTCTGATACTTGCTGTTGTAACCTTAGTTTTTCTTGTGTGAAAACTGTTTGTTGTTGTTTTAGATTTTGTACATTTTGTTTTTCCAAATCAGTTAAGCGATCTTGAAGTTGAGTATTTAAATTTTGTGCATTCAAAAGGTTTTGTTTTAAAGAATCAACTTCAGATGTCTGATTTTGAACAAAACAAGTATCAGAATTATTGGAATAATTTTCATTAGAGGGAAGAGAATTATGTACCTTGCCATCCTCGCCATCGGTTTCATTAAGTCGGTCAGCGACTTCAGCATTTTCTCTTGCCATAAAGCACAGGTTGGCAGCATGGTCTTCATCTTCTGGATCCGACTCCTCCATCCATTGAAGGTCTTCTGCTAACAACACTTTTCCTGCTTCGATTTGTTTGGCCATCAGCATCTTCCTTTTAAAGAACTCAGAAACACGGACTTTAGGTTTCTTGCAATCACGTGAGTAGTGTCCAGCAATTCCACAATTGTAACATTTTTTCTGTGGATCCAATGGGATGAGCTTTGGCTTTTCAGTTGGTTGTGTTGTAGATGAAGTAGGTGGAGCAGATTTAAAGTTGGATGAGTATCTTTGGTTGTTGTTTGTTGATTTGGAGTAGTACTTCTTCTGATAGTTTGAGATTAGGGACATTGCCTGAAGTACATCCTCAAGATCTTTTTCCATATCATCAGGTGGTGAGAATGCAGACGGTTCTACATTTTCTGACAGTTTAGAATATGTTGGATACTGATGATGTTGCTTGGTGAGAAATGAAAGAGTATCTGCAGTCTCTTGGCGGTTTTGAGCTGTCTCTTGACGACTTTTGGTTAAGTTTTTGACCATTGGCTCATTTTGGTGCAAATATTCAAACAGTTCATGAATGTCAATCAGACTGAGATCCTTATGTTGCATGGCACTATTCCCAAACATTTCCCACTCAGGAAGAAGACAATTGATAAATTTGATATTCACCTCCAAATTCTCTTTTCGCAAGTAGTTTTTGCGAAGATCATTCAACAATGTACAATACCGATGATAAGTGCTCTCCAGGTCTTCTCCGATTGTGGCTTTGAATGTCTGATAATTGTTCAAAGCAGAAACCATTTTAGCTTTGTTTCCCAAAACTGTGCCCTCCATTTGCTTTCTGATTTCATCCCATAGCTCTTTACCCGTTTCAAGGCTATCCAAACTGTTGTAGATTTCATTTGGCAGTCCTTGAAGCATAAATGAATATGCTTGAAGATCGGCTTTGGCAAGTCGTTTTTGTTGAGTATTATAATCTTCGGGAGGAATTAGACGTTTACCACCAATAAGTGGAGGAGTAGCAGTTGCATCAACAATGATGTCATCATAAAATACCGCTTCCCCATGAGTGAGTGACTCAATAATTTCTTTGTGTAGCTCCTGATTGTTAATAAAGTGGAGAAATCGTTTCTTCCACTGAGCATATTCTCCTCTATATAAAACCGGTGGTTTTATATCAGTTCCGATTGTAAGTGCATCTTTAGAAGACATTTTGAAAATGATTTTCAAGGAAAATTGGAATTAAAAATTTTTTGGGATTTGGGCCGAAAATTATGTTCGGGCCGAAGACTATGTTCGAGCCGAAGATTTGATTGAGTCAAAGGATTTGTTCGGGCCGAAGAGTATGTTCGAGCCGAAGATTATGTTCGGGCCGAAGATTATGTTCGGGCCGAAGATTATGTTCGGGCCGAAGATTGTTCGGGCCGAAGACTTGAAGCCGAAGTTTGAAGCCGAACAAGTGAGCAGTTCGAGAACTGTGATCTGTTCGGGCCGAAGATTTTGTTCGAGCCGAGCCGAAGAGTAGTTCGGGCCGAAGTTTACTATCGACCGAGGATTAGTTCGGGCCGAAAACAGTGTTTTGTTCGGGCCGAAGATTAATTTGGGCCGAACAATAAAACCGAACTAGAGTTTGAACAGTTGAGCCGAACAGTGTAATGTTCAGGCCGAACACTTTGTAGCCGAACACTGAGCCGATAAAAGTGTGAAGTTCGGGCCGAACTTGTTCTTGACTGGTTCGTGTTCGCAGCTTCAAAAACTCACCATTTTGATCCAATCTCGCTCAATACTTGACCAATTTCACTGATTCCAATCCCTAAATGCTCGAAAATGATTTCCTAACACTTTGATCCGATAAAATCCTTCAATCCATAACAACACAGCTCGAATTCTTCGATTTTCAGAGACTTTTTGACTTTTTCAACTTTTGCACAAAAATCACTGAATCATGATCAATTGTTGATGGAATTGATCGAAATTTGATTCTATTGTTATTAGAATCTATGGAGAAATTTGATTTAAACAGAAAAATTTGCAAATTAAATTTCAAGTGACGAACAAACTTTTTCTTCAAAAATTCTCAGATCTGAACGAATTTAGCTTGAATTTGGATCTACTCACAGAGAGTTTTTGCTCTGATACCAATTGAGAGATCTAATGTGATTGAAATGAAGCTAATTCATGATGATTTGAGTAGAATTGAAGAATTAAGTGTGTGTGTTCTTGGTGTTTTAGTGTGTGCAGTTGAGAGAGAAAGATCGAGGGAAGAATGCTTTCAAAAGTGTAATTCAATAAAGTGTGGGAAAGCTTACAAATTAAGTCTTCATGAAAGGTACTTATACCTCCCTTCTAAACATGCTTATTTAAGCACTAACCAAGGCTAAGACTAGATTAACACTATTACAATATTACACATCTAGTCCCCTAACTATTGAATACAATTAAAATGACCCTAACAATCTGTTCTAATTATCATATTATTCTCGTTTGTTATTCAATTTCAATATTGACTTTACCAAGTACCTTATTAAATAAAACATACTTATCATTTATCAAAATCATATTACTTTAACTTCCCTTGGACTAGAATACAAATCTATTTCTAGTCACTTTATACTTATTTTCCTAGCAAATCAATCACTACTTTTACTAGTGTAATATACTAATCAATACTTGATACTTGAAAATCATTGTCATAAGCTTTATTAATACATATTATTAATAAACCAAATATCATACTTTCTTAATCATTACTCTTAATCGTACATCATATTAATAAAGAGTTATTAATCACTTTTCATTATCATAATCTCTTTTAAAATCATTAGTGATTTAGACATACTTAAATAGTCTAATATTTGCATTTTCTTATCTTTTCAATCGTATCATTATTAAAACATTTATTAATAATGACTCATAAAACATCATAGTTTTCAAAATCGTTTGCTATGTACCCAGTAAAAGTCTCATGTACTCACCTTAGCCAAACTAACTCCAAATCGTGTCTATTAACACGAATCCTTGCTTTCCAACTTGTGAAATGTCACCAAACTTTAGGTCTTCTTGACCTACCATCAATATCATCATATAATCTAGTTATTATCCATAACTAGTTACCAAAAACTTCATAACAACATTCTTAACCACCAAGTTCACCCAACTTGGTGAAATTTCACCAAACTTTAGGTCTTCTTGACCTACCATCAATATCATCATATAATCTAGTTATTATCCATAACTAGTTACCAAAAACTTCATAACAACATTCTTAACCACCAAGTTCATCCAACTTGGTGGAATCTCAAAACCCTAGTTCAAGATTTCCATCAACAAAACCCAAATCCAACAAGAACAGAAGGTTCTTAAACTTACTAGGAGTGTTCTACACCCATCTTAGTCATCTTCCCCAAAAATAACTTGGTAGGTTACCCAAACCACCATTTTTCCCCAAATAAAGCTCATAACTAGCTAGATAACATCAAATCCATGTTATGAACACATTTTCCTTGACAATATGTTGTAGATCTTAGTTATATAAACCCAATTTCATCACCCATTACAAACCCTCCAACTTGTGTTTGCATACTTCACCATTTTCACCCAAAAACATCATCCATAACTAAAAGGAGTAGAGATTTACCTTGTACTTCAACAATGGAGTGAGAATCTTCAAGATTGAGTGTGAAAATCGGTTCCAATGGCCTCCTTATACTCAAAATCGTATACTCACACTTGGGAGGAAGTTCTAGGGTTTGGAAATGAGAGAATTGGCTAAAATTCGTCTTTTATCTTGTTCCAGACAATCCTCACGGCCAGAACTACAACCTCAGGGCCAACCTCGCGCCCAAAACCAGTCCCACGTAACCTCGCGTTTGCCTCGCGCTGCGAGCCTCGGTGCGAGCCTCAACTTGAAGATCCTCGCGTCCAGATTCAGAATTCGCTATTTGGTTCGGATTTCTTACTCGCGTCGCGAGCCCGACGCGAGCCCGACGCGAAAACCATCAGAGTAACTTATTTTTGACATTTCCTTCTCGGTTACTAACTAGGCTCGGCCCGTTTCCGATCCCGATGGTACAACAACTTCTAAACACGATTGGCATATTAGAAGCTCCCTTAAACTTTCACTAACCATCATAGCATACAATGCTCGCTAACATGCAATTATACATATAATAATTCCAGCGAAATACTTATATCAAATTATTTAAAATTTCTGGTCGTTACACATAATAGAGCAACTTTTAAATAAGATAATTAGTGGGTGTGAGTCCCAATTTTTTTTTACCAAATAGGGCAACTTTTTAAAATGTATCACTTATTTTGAAGCGGATGAAGTATAATTTTAAAGAACATTTAAGCTTTTAAATGAAATTAGTAATGTTTAAAAGTAAAAAGAGTATTTTAAAACTTTAGAAAAGGTGAAGGGGATTTTTTATAACTTTCAGAAAATGAAAGGACTATTTAGAAAAGAAGAGCATAACTTGTTTTCATTAAGGATATAATAGTAAATGTACATTCGTTGGGACATGTATGATAGTAAATTATGTCTATAAAGTTGTTATAAGTCTATGTCAAGTTTCTTTTTCTACATATCTATAAGCTTATGACACCAATGGGGGTTTTTCTTTTAATTTCCTCTTCATTTTTAGACCATTATTTTTCTCTGCATTTCTTTTCTTTTTCATCTTTTAGTTTTTCTCTCAAGTTTCTTTTAGTTAAATTTGACATACTAACATGAGTAATGGTATTTCTTTCTACCTTTGATTTCTACCCATATTCCTATGCATCTGATCATAATTCGTGTTAAAATCAAAGGATAATATAAGGAAAGAGAATTAATGAATAACACATATCAAGTTTGAAAATTGTCATTTTAATTATGAAACCATACAAGTGAGATATCTTTGACTTAACCCTAACTCTCATTCTTTATTTAAAAAAAAAGGAAAAGGGTTTTATATATTCCTTTCGAAAGTAAGAAATTCAAAAAGTGTATTTTAAAAATATACGAAGGAGTAGTTAACGTTACTCTATTGGTATCATCCGAATTGGCACATGATAAAATCTTGCCTTTGTAGAGGTGTCCTTTAACATTTTATACTTTTGCCAAGCATATTTTAGAAAAAAAGAAGGTTGTTTGTATCACAAAAGACCATAGTTCAAAATTCACTTGGTAACACTTAATGTCTTTATGATTGAGAGAGCTAATGCAATCGAAATCAAGCTAATTCATGATGATTTGTATAGAAAATGAAGATCAAAGTGTGTGTTTTAGTGTGTGTAGTTGAGAGAGAAGAAGATGGAGGGAGGATAGCTTTCAAAGTGTAATTCTATTAAAGTGAGGGAAAACTTACATTAGTCATCACAAAGGTATTTATACCCTAACCTCTAAACTAGTTTAATTAAGGCTAATTACATCATTTAAGCTCAAAACTAGTCCTAACAATCTCCCCCTTTTTGAGCTTTAGCACTTCATCCCAGTCTTCCGTCTTCAGTTTCTTCTCATGGTCCGTAAGATATTCATAAACTCTCGGATGTGCTTCAAAATGTTGAATTATTTTTCTTCAATTTAAGTCTTCGTCAAAAGCTGTATTCAACATATCTATGTTTTGCTCTTCAATGTTTACATCTGATTGACTTGAGAAGAAATCAATATTTCAAACACTCAACGGAAATAATTTTGTTTCGTTGAAGCTGTTGCTGTAAAAAAGTCCTAAAACTGGTTTACTAAATATTTGAAAGTTCTGGAAATGAAAAATCAGTTAAGTAAGGATTTGTCTGGGATTTCAGATAATAGAGAGTTGTTTTGGATTTTGTGGTAGAGGTTTTTGTGAGGATAGGATGTTTTGTATATTGAAAAGAATGATTTGTACATTTAAGTTTTGAATAGATGTGAATGTTTTGTATATAGGAAAGAATGATTTGTACAGTTAAGTTTTGAATATTTGGTTGTTTCGAATTTTGGAAAGAATGATTTGTACAGTTAAGATTTGAATATTTGGTTGTTTCAAATTTTGGAAAGAATGATTTGCACGGTTAAGTTTTGAATAATTGGTTGTTTCGAATTTTGGAAAGAATGATTTGTACAGTTAAGATTTGAAAAGATGTGGTTGAGATTTTAAGAGAGATTTCTGTAGATGAATCGGTTTCTTCTTCTTCTTCACTTGATTTTCTGTTTAATATATTGATTCTCACTTGATTTTGCATTTGATATGAGTACACACAACGTGAAATTTCTTCTTTGATGAGATGTTTGTGGTTCTTTTTGACGTTGTTCAGTTATAAACCCGGTACTTGCATTATTTCTTGCTCTTTTCTCCCCCTCATAAGGATCATAATCAGGTCCCTCATGATAATACTGAATGTTTGCCTAGTGTAAACGGAGAGAGGAAATTGTGTGCCGGTGTAATACGTGAGCCAAAATTTTGATATTTGCGGGTTTCGGAATCGAGAACCAGTAACATGTAGTACTCAGTAAGGAACCAGATATAAATTGATTTTATCCAAGAATATTGGAGAAAAATATTTGAAAAATGAAGAATAGCAGTGTCAATAATCACGTGAAATCATAAACAGATGCAATCTTTACTGAAAAACTTCCAGTAAAGAGATCGTTTACGGATATGAAGAATACGATGATTAAAGACATTGTTAATCAAATATTAAAGATTTAAAAAAAATCAATTTGTGTGATTATATCAAAGATCAGTGAAGTATACCACTTACAAAGATGCAATCTTCTCTGAACGTGTGCAGAGAAAAGATCGACGGATATACAAAGATCAATGATCTAACAGTGCATTAAAAATGATTTTATGTGTGAGAGAATTGAATCTGAACAGTATGGAGAAAATGAAAAATGATTTCTCCATTGATCGTTTAAGTATGAAAATCGTTTGAAAAATGGTAAGAACACTCAATCCAAGAAGGTGTTAAAAACAGATGCAATCAGTACTGATTGTAATCAATAAAGAGATCGACGAATGTAACAGCCAATTGTGTTAAATGTTGCAAACAAGTATTTTGAAAAATGAAAAATTTATGTGCAAAATCAGATTTTTGAAAAATAGAGCCACAACGCAAGAGACGAAAATTTGTAATAAACAGATGCAATCAGTACTAATCGAGATTAGTAAAGAGATCGTTTACGAAGATGACAAAAATTTATATCCTACGTTGTGAACACATCATTGTGAGCACAAAGTGAGATAATTTTTTTTTGGAATGTTGATTATTACTGATTAATAAAGAAGTGATATACATGTGATGTCACACACATAAAAAAAATAAATGTTTGTAAAATGAGAACAATCGATGTACAATTGAAAATTTTTTAACAATGAAGGAACACAAAGGTAGCAATGAGAAATAAGAGAATTCACAATAAACAGATGCAATCAGTACCAACCTAGACTGGTAAACCAGATCGTTTACGAATATTGCAAAAGCTAATACTCAACATTGAAAACCTTTTGTGATTGTAAATATGCACAAGGTTGAAAAACTGTTTGAGAGAAATTTTTTTTAGTAATATAGAATAACAAAATTTGTAATAAATAGATGCTATCAGTACCAACTTAGATTGTAAAGAGATCGTTTACGGATATTACAAAAATTGATACCCCATATTAATAATGATAAAAAAAATTGAAAGGAGCATTGAAAAAGTGTTTAGCAATTCTAAAAAAATGCTCACCCTCAACAGTTGATTTTCATAAATCATAAAAGCAGTTATGCTCCCCCTTGATATAATAATATCGATTTTCTCCCCCTTGACAATTGAATATTGAAATTCTCCCCCTCAACCGATGATGTCATTGAAGAACGGGTTTCAAGCTGATGTACTTGAAAGCCATTACTTTGAAGCACGGGTCATACGCTGAAGTGTGTACAAGCCATTCTTCTTTGAAATGCGAGTTATACATTGAATTATGCATAAGTCATTCTCCTGCAAAACACATCAAACGACTTTTTGTACCCATTTTGTTTTGGGGCCGATGGTGTTAGTGTTTGAATGAAACCATCGATAAGTTGTATCAATTTGATTTAGAATTCCAAGAAAAACTGAAACTTGATGTTTCACTTTCAAATAATTTCCGAGGAATTATTTGAGAATTTGGAGTTTTAGGAACCCATATTTCTTTTAAAATCGTTGGTGTTTTAGCAGTTGTTTTTGGCACTTGAGTAAAAGTTGTTATAAGTGCCAATGAAAGTAAATCTTTTCTTGAGTATCTTAAAGATTTAGTTTTGGAAAAGATTTTCTTTGAAGTAGTAGAATGTTTCAACACGATTGATGATTTAGTTTTATCCATCTGAGAATGCGTAAGTCTAGAAGAGGAACCTAATTTATTTGGAGTATTAGGTGCGGAATTTCCTCTAATAACTTGTTTGAGAGCATTCAATTTCTTATCAGAGTTTAGTGGAACCGTGGATCTCCTAGGCTGAGGTTTGGTAGAGGAACTTACTTGTGAATTCGGTTTAGGTTTTGAATTTCCTCTATTAATCTGAGATTGTTTGATTGTATATAAATCACGATATGCCATTACAGGAGAAAACATTTTGGAGTTATTACATTTAGTCTTTGCAGTAAAAGGAGAATCTAAGTTCATAGATGCACTAGGCTTCTTAAGCTTCTGAAGATGAGATGATTTAGATTCCTTAAACTGATGACGTCCTCTATCTCCATCAGGGTTGTGTGGTGTTTGAACTTTGGTGCAAAATGAACAACCACTTGTGGAAGTACTAGAAATGGGTGACTCAATTCTGGTAACAAGTTTTTGAAGAGAGATTAAAGAAGCTTCTAAATTTTGAATATGTATTGTTAACTTTAATTTCTCTTCATTAAAAGATGTATGTGTTTCATCATTTTTATTTTCTAATTCATAAATTTTGGTTTGCAAAACAAATTTTTCTTTATCAAAAGCCTTATGTGTTTCATTGATTTCAGTTTCTAATTGACAAATTTTCTTTTCTAGAATTAGATTTGGCACATAAATCTTTGGTTCTGTTGTTTGTTGAAGAACCACATCACCTTGCATCTCAAATTCTTTAGGGTTATTCAAATGAATGGTTTGATCAGTTGGTCCTCATTTGGCGATTATTTCTTCAAGGTGTTTGATGTGGGAAGACAATTGTTTATTATCATCGAATTCTTTTTGTTTACGTTCCAACCAATTTTTTGTGATTTGATATTCATGCCATGTTTTAGTGTAAAGTTTGTAATATTTATCATTTCGATCATTTGATATAAAATCATTTAAATTTTTAAGATTCTGTATTTCATGTTCTTTTTCTGAAATTGTATGTGAAAAATTCTTAGTATTAATTTCATATTTAGCCTTCAATTCTGATATTTGAGTTTGTAAATCCAGATTCTCGAGTTTGAAATTTTTGGATTGTTTAATCTGTTGCAAGTTGGTCACATGAATGAACAAGTAGTTCATTTTCATTTTGCAAATCATTTAAACGTTCTTGAAATTGATTATTTAAATCTTTTTCATTTAAAAGGTTTTGTTTTAAAAAATCAATTTCAGGTATCTGAGTTTTAACAAAACAAGTATCAGGACCAATGAGATTATCAGAATTTGATAAAAGAGAACTGATTACCTCAATTTCTTTGTTGGCTTCTTCATTGAATCGATCAGAAACCTCAGCACTCTCTTCATCCTTAGGATCTGGATCTTCCATCCATTGAAGATCTTCAACTAATAACACTTTTACATTCTCAATTTGTTTAGCCATCAACATCTTTCGTTCATAATACTCTAAATCACGAACTATAGTTGGCTTATCAGTTAAGATTGTATCAGATAGATCATGCTTAAAATTTGATGAAGATTTCAGATTGTTGTTTGTTGGCTTTGAATAATATTTCTTCTTATAGTTTGAAATGAGTGACATAAAATGTAATACTGCTTGAAGTTCTTGTTCCAATTCATCACTTATAGCGGGTGTAGGTTTTTCCATTTTATTTGTCAACGATTGATAAGTAAAAGATCTTGCGTTAACCAGGTTCCCGTGTTTGAAAATATAAGATCTCGTGGTCTTAAAAAATGTAATAGTTTGAGTCGAGAAGTGGAATCTTTCTCTTAAGATTTAAAAAAAAATGTATTGGGTAAAAAAAAAGGGTTTAAAAGGATGTAAAATTGGGTTGAGAAGTATTAGGCTTAAGCAAAATGATTTAGTTGTAATATTGATTGGGCTTGAATGATTTAATTTGAAAAAATGAAGTTGGGCTTGGTACTGATCTTGCCGAGAACCAATTGATGTTGGGCTTAAAATGTGATTTGGGCCAAAGACTTAATTTGGGCTGAGATACACCGTTGGAGTCGCGAGCCGAGATCAAGATCGATCCATTGAACCAGCCAAGAACAAGAACGCAGGACGAAGCAGAACTCTTTCAATTGAGATCGATAAATGTTGAAATCGGAATCAATTAGTAGTCGGAATCTATTTCAAATCGTTCAGATTTGTATTGTGAAGATCGATTGAAAATCAACAACAATTGAAGATCGATTGAAGATTGAAAGTCGGAACGCAGTACCAATCGATTGAAGATTGAACTGATCGATTGAAGATTGAAAATTTCCGAAGGCCTGTTTGATTTATTGAACCTGTGTTGTTGAATCTGTGTTTGAAATCGATTATGTGTTGCTGAGATGATTGCAGATTTGTTCTTGACGGGCCGAACAATGAGCCGAACAATGAACAGAACAATGAGCCGAACAATGAACAGAACAATGAGCCGAACAATGAGCCAAACAATGAGCCGAACACTGGAGCCGAACACCGAGCCGAATACTTTCAAGCCGAACAATGTGTTCGAGCCGAGTCGAAGCCGGGAACTTTTCTGTACGAGCCGAGAACCTTCATCAAATTCATCTTGTTCGTCATTGTTCGTAACTTTCAAAATCACACTATTTTTTAACATAGATTCTTCAATGCTTAACCAAATGTAATGATTCAAATCACAAAATGTTAGGAATTCAATTTCTAACAGTTTGATCCGATCATACAACACAAAACGGATCACATCTGCACTCGATTTTGATTTTTCAGTCCGAAAAATGAGTTTTCAAGTTTTTCACTAAGATCACAAAATTGAGGTGATTTGTTGGAATTGTTGATGGATTGGAACGAAATTTGATTCTATTCTTATTAGAATCAATGGAGAAGTATTAATCTTCAATCAAATCATCAATTCCAATCGAAAATTTTGATGATTAATTTCACAGCTCGTTTCAAAAAAATTTCAAAAACTTAGATCTTGATCAAATCATCACGAATTTGGATCTGTTCCTTGAAGGATTTTGCTCTGATACCAATTGAGAGAGCTAATGCAATCGAAATCAAGCTAATTCATGATGATTTGTGTAGAAAATGAAGATCAAAGTGTGTGTTTTAGTGTGTGTAGTTGAGAGAGAAGAAGATGGAGGGAGGATAGCTTTCAAAGTGTAATTCTATTCAAGTGAGGGAAAGCTTACATCATTAGTCGTCACAATGGTATTTATACCCTAATCTCTAAACTAGTTTAATTAGTGCTAATTACATCATTTAAGCTCAAAACTAGTCCTAACAATGATGTACAGAGAAAGATTTGAAAACGGTCATGGGAATACCAATAAGATCGCCGCATACTCAAATCAAAGACTCAGACTTTTTTGAGTAGTCTGAACAAAAATCTCTCTATGTTTACCCGTTTATATTATAGAAAGATACGTAAGAGTAATTAACGTTACTCTAAGTAGCATCGCATCATTTTATCTATAGGTAAAAGTTATTGTTTCATTGGTTTTCTAGTAATAGTTTCAGGCTCTCTCTAAAGCTACCTTCAAAATCACTAGGAACACCATGACATAACATATTTAGTATTTGTTTTTTCTTTTCTATGGAAAATTATATTACATGTATTCTTTAATACTTCGTAATATATATTCTGTAAACTTTAGAAGACAATTAAGTACTCTTCAGTCTTGCAACAAAATTTTCATTTGCCCTTCAATTTTTGTATAAATTATGTTCCTATTTTTCAAATTATTGAGGTCCACTCAATAAAATTATATTTTTATATCAATGACCCACCACTGTCTTTCTCTTATTAAACAACTACCGGCCCTGGGCAAAGAGATTATAGACCCAAGCCTATAACAAAATTCTAAATTTGGGGTCTTATTTCTTAATCCTTATTTAAATTTTGAGATACTTAAAATTATTACTTTATTCTTACTCTTCTTTTGTGTGTTTGTGCTTAATCTAAAATGTTTGGAGGAGACATTTTCAAATACAAATTCCTAAGTTCATATTTTGAGTTTTTTAATCTAAGAATACTTTAATTGAGATATTTGTATTTTAGTCTCTAGAAATATTAATGCGTCATATTTAAATGAGTAATTTATTCGACAAATATTTTTATATTTTTTGTATCGATATCTACTTTACGATTACTATAAGGCCCCAAAATTAATATTCGCCTAGGGCCCCGACCAACTCATGGCCGGCTCTGCATTAAACTAACTTTATATTTTAATTAAAACTATTATCAAAAACTCACCACTAACTATCTTGTAAAAATATCTGTAAAATAGAAATGAAAATTTTATTATGGGACGGATGAAGTACACATTAGGCGATGTGTGTATGTGTGTGAATAAACGGGTCAGGTATTTGTTTATATAAACAAATCAGATATCTCAACCTTAATTTGTATACCTAGGTAATTGTTTGATCTTTTGAATTAATTTATATACCACAGTTTTTTATGTCTATACCGTAGTGTACAAGTATAACTGCATATAATATAAACATATAATACAATAATTGTGGTACATAAATTAAAATGTATGGTATAAAAATCACATCTTTTTAAAATCTATTTCCAATTTAGATATATTTCTTAAAGCTGCACATGAAAAAAAAATAAAAATATAGAAGTTACCAGCTAAATAAGTTAATAGATAAATAAGTTTGTAAAATATAATTATTTATTAACGTTCTCCTTTATCAAGTTAAAGAAATTCGTGTATGTCCTATTTCAGAAAAAGTCCGGTCACATCCGGTCAAATCAAGGAGAAATGCCGGTTAGTTTAGTAACACCCATAGTTTCACCAATCACATATTGTGTATGTGAAGTTGCAACCAAGACGGGTCCTAAGTATTTTGTTGTCATGGATAAAATGATCTCAAAAATGCCCCTCTAATTTTTTTAGAGCAAATAACACACTATTTTCAAGGAATTCCAAACTACACGTTGACCATAATCACAAAATAGAGGCGATGAATCATAGAGAATATAATCAAGTATAAAATAAATTCACTAATATTACAAAAACAATTAAAAGTGTATAAACACTTTTTTAAATTTGTAAATATCATAAAATATGTGATTTTCTTCATTTGTATTATAATTTTATATTGAGGTGAGAGTCAAAACATAAATATCTTGCATTTAAGTAATATAAAAATGTTTAAGAAAAACTACATAAATATCTTGCATTTAAGTAATACGAAAATATTAATAAAAAAACTGACATTTCTAGTGCAATAGTATAAAACATAATATGTAGTATGTACAGTCTCCTAATCTTATCAAGATAACTATTTAAATTGTTCAATAAATTTCATATTTTATTTAATACGGAGTAATATATTCGAGTGTCAGAATATATGGCTACTTTTTATTATTTTATTGTCTTTAGGTAACTTTTCACTTAATTTAGTGGGACCCATATGAAAATAACCAGATATCATCTTCTTCGCCCAACACAAACACTACAAACCCCATTAACAAGATTTGAAGCTTCAAACTTTTTATTATTTTCCTTCAATAACTAGATTATAAAATATTTACCTACATATATATCTTCACATATCCCATTGTAAATGACGGATTTTAACCTTGACGAGCCTAGTATAATATGACATATATTACGCTCACGATGCCCCTAAACAAGATGATGCCCTGTGCCGTCGCCGGGCTCGCCCACCCCTAGATCCGGCCCCGGTTGCAACTAGGGGTGCTCAATGGGTTGACCCGACCCGACTCAAACCCGAACCCGAACCCGATTATGCTAATCGGGTTGGGTCTATTCGGGTTTCATGTTATTATCGGGTTTTTTAAACCCGACCCGACCAACCCGATTCGTTATCGGGTCGGGTTTCGGGTTAGAATTTCTTACCTTTGTCGGGTTCGGGTTGACCCGATTAGACCCGATTAAAGTTTAAGTATTTTATTTCCTAAAAAATTAATATATTTTTACTATTAAATCAATTAATTAGCAAATTATATGATAAAGTATTCAATAAAAATCAATTGATAATTACAAGTGTTAAATAAAAACTCAAAAAATTCAATATAATAAATAATTTCTTTAATTATTACAAAAAATTCCTAACTCAAGTGTAACCCGACCAACCCGATCGGGTCAACCCGACAAACCCGAAACCCGACCAACCCGAACCCGACAAACCCGAATCGTTATCGGGTCGGATTTCAGGTTAGGATTTTTTTAGCTCAAACCCGACGGACCCGACCCGATAAGAGCCGGGTCGGGTCAGGTTGACCCATTGGGCACCCCTATGTGCAACTAAAAGGGCAAATAGCAAGTGGCCTGTTGACACATACCTTTATAGCCTCATGTAAAATCTAAGATCATACCTTTATAGACTCGACTTTGCTGACACACTGTTGTAATCTAAGATCATACCTTTATAGCCTCATGTAAAATCTATAGAGCGAAATCTTTGCTCCCAAAGTCAGGGACAAAACCCAATGGAATTTTGTCTTACTTTTCATATATCCATTTCAAAAAGGCTCTATATAAATTCACTTCAAAGTAAAAAAATAATGATGATACTAATGATTGGTTTTTATGAAATAAAGTGAATAAATTAAAAAATAATGATGATTAGTAATAATGATTTTGATTAGTTTTTTAGTTTTTCTTTTAAATCTCTTTTTTTTTTTTACCTTTTCTAGTAAATAAACATGATATTTTTATTTATTTATTTTTCATTTTATATAATAATTAATGAAAACTTAAAATATTCATAGATTAATAAAATACAATTAGATATCACTTTACCCTCTCACATTCAAATCCTACTCTCCTCCATTACTTTTTCAGCTGCCGCCGCTCAGCTGGAGTCAGCTTTATTGTCAAGTGTACGCTGAACCTACTACGACTATTTGAAATGTTGATCACTCTCTGATTCCGCACGGGGAACTGATCGTTGCTTCTATTGTTGTTCAAATATCGTAGCCGACTGGAACCGCAAAATTGGACTGGACATGACCAAGCCGAACCGAGTACATCAGTTTGGTTCTCGATTCAAATTTTTATGTAAATAATCGTAAACTTTATTTTATCTGAACCCTTTTTTAAGAATTAGTAATTATTAAATTATGTATGTGTCTTTTCCACTTTTAGCTAGATATATTAAGAAACTCTTTTTTAAGAAACTTTTCTTTTCAAAGTTGAATCGAAATAAAATAAAAAAATATTTTTTTTGTAAGTATTAAATGATTAAATTACCCTTTCATGTAATATATAATTAATTTTAACTATCGATCAATAATTAAGATTAACTCTTGAAATTATACAAAAATTAAGAAATACTTTGAATATGTATCCAAATTGTTAATAAAAAATTAATATTAGAATGATAATAAAATAAAATTTAATATTAAAATGTTAATAAAAGTAAATTTAGTAAGAGCTCGTTGAGAAGGGAACATAATGTAAAATTGAAATCAAAATTAATAAATGAAAAGGAATTGTATGTTTTTTTCCGAAAATTTTACAGAGGAAGAAAAAATTTGATTTTATGAGTATTAGTTACATGGGTTTTAGTGCAGTGGTGACCCCCACAACCTGACAAAATAACTTCACTTTTTGAAGTGCTTTTAGTAGCACCCTTCAAAAAAAACTACGTAATACGTGGAGACTTCACGCGCCTACAATTTGTGAAAAAGAAGTATATAAGATGATCGAGATATTTTTGTTTCATAGCTCCTCGCTAGTCTTATTTTCTTAATACAAGTTTTTCGGGGTTTCAAATCGAGTGATAGTATTACCAAAGCTCGTTTTTATTGCCCATTTGATGTTTAAAAAAAAAATATAAGAAGAGATATATAAGAGTAATGCATGGGACATTGTGTTGGATCAAAAGTTGGTGGCTTTATTCCTGGATTCTGTTTTGGTCAATAGCTTATGTTACTTTTTTGTTGTTATAATTAATTGATGGTTTTCTACAGGTGTAATCCTTTTGTCTAGATAGGTTGGTGTAATGTTTTGTATGGTTCGAACTTTTGCATGCTAGTGTCTCTCACTAGCAAAATTTTCTTTTATGGTATATAGTTTTTCTGGGTGCCTGAGGATGGGTAATGACATTGCCGAAACTCTCTATCGAGATTTCCTATTGTCGTTCAGAAAAAAAAAAAGATTTAGAAGAGACAAGTTGGTTACAACTGATCGAAGGGTGCTGCAGCCCAAGCGTGGTGGATCGTACTCTTTAGCTTCTAGTTGGAGTAGCAGTTAAAGTTGGGTTTGAGTTCACGGGTTGACGGGTCAAAACATTCAAAATGAACACGACACGTTAATATAAACGAGTCAAATATCTCAACCCTATTATGTTTACTTTTAACTTGAACATAATCCATATAACCCGTTTTATTTAACGAGTTTAAAATATATATTTCATCCGTTTCAAAATAACTGATACACTTTCTATTTTAGGGTGTTTCAAAATAAGTGACACACTTTGTAAACTTGCCTTATTTGACAATAAATAGTAGTACCCACATCCAATAACTATCTCATTTAATCAAGTAGTATGACATATTTACCCCTACTTTTACGTTTAAATATCATTAAACTCAATTTAATCAAAATATGTGAAACTCATTCTCCACTAATTATCCAGTTTAATATAATAACATTTATTATAATTTTTTGTCTTAATGTGAAACTCCAAATGTAACACTTATTTCGAAACGGAGGAAGTATCTATGTTTCAAATATATCTATAAACTGCTAAAATATAAATGTATCTATTTTTAAACATGTTTTAATAATTAATAAGGTTGGCGGATCGACCCAGTTAGAATTTCATCAACCCGGACCTAACTTGTTCAATAAATGAGCCAGTTGAGTCGACACAAATTTGATCTGAACTCAACTCTAACCTATTTATTTTCGTATCGGTCTCAAGTGATGTTTCGGGTCTGGTTATAAATTGCAACCCCTAGTTTCTAGAGACCCAATATCGCATGCGTAAACGAACTTCACTAAATTGAGCATAACTTGAACTATACGTTTTAGGTTCATGCAACAAGGAGAATGTTAAACTTTCAGGCCAAAAAACGTTGCATATTAGGAGGTATTTGCATTCCAAAGTTGAGATGGTGCAATATTCAGTTTTGATTTTGATGAAAGTTCATTTTTTTGTTATCTCAATTTACAAAATTTATGTTTAATTGGAAATTCACCCTGATCATTGATATTCGTTGCATCAATAATAATAAGAAGACGTATTCGTGGTATTCTTGTGAAGTTGTGATTCAACATGTTCATTTGTGTTGTTTATCAACTTTATAGACTACATCATGGCTTCACCTCTAAATTTAAATGGCGATCGGTAATAGCATCTATTAAGTAGGTAGAGCAATAAAAAAAACAATTGCATGCTAGATGGAGCTTGGGTTACAAGTTTACCCGAGACAATTTAGAAAGATTTTTTTACACCTGCTTGAAATTTAAAGAAAGGAGAAAATTTTACATCAACAACTAGTTACATAGTCGATTTATCACAGGTATGGATTTCTCGGGCTTGATAATCCTTAAAAAGATGAGAAAATTCATGATAGTGATGTAATCATGTAAAAGAAAAAACTTATTGCTGAAATATTAGAGTACGTACTTTGATTTTCGGGAATTAAATCTTGAGATCCTATCCGTAACACCCAAAAGAAAATCAGGATAATCAATTGCATTATCACTAATAATTTAATGAGAAATGACATTTCTTCTTATATTTTCCTCCTACTTATATGTCTACTCACTTTTAAACTTAAAATTTAACATCGACTAATTCTTTTTTCTCATATTATCTCTTGATTTTAACATTTATCATTATAAAATAGGTAGGAAAAAAATATAAGAAGAAATACTATTACTCTAATTTAATAGTTTAGTTTTCCTACATTGTTGACATGAATAGGATGGAGTAAGAAAACCTAGCCTTGGATATGATACTGTACAAAATAAGGAATTTGATTCCTAGGCGAATCACATAGGTATAGTGCAATCTAAGGTGTTGTTTTTTTTTTGACAAAAGGTATTCCTGAGGTCTTTTGTCTTCGCGGCGCAGACCATGCGTAGAAAAAGGCTTGCGCAGATGTTTGTTTTTCGGAAGCCCGCAGACCTTATTTTGTCTGCCTAAGGTCTTCCCCAAGAAGACTTGGGTATTAGCTTCTTGGGTCTTCCAAACCTAAAAAGAACATCTCCAAACTTAATTAATATTATTATTATATTAATATATATTATTATTATGTTAATATATAATATTATTATATTAATTAATATTTTTATTATATATTAATTATTTTTTATTATTATATTAATATATATTAATATATTAATATATTTTATTATTATGTTAATATATAATATTATTATATTAGTTAATATTAATATTTTATTACTTAATATTATTATTATATCTTAATTAATATTATTATTATATTAATATACAATATTATTATATTATTAGATAATAAGATATATTACTAAATTTATTATATATAAATATATTAAAAATTATATATTATTATATTTAAATTATATATATTACTATTATATATAAATATAATATAATATTAATATATTAACTAATATTATTAATATATTAATTAATACTATCACTATTATATTAATATATATTATTATTATATGAATGTATAATATTATTATCTTAATTAATATTTATTATATATAAAAGCATATTTTGTATTTTCTTTTAATATTAATCTTATTCATGCACATTTTAAATACTTAATAAACCAAGCAACATTAATGGTCAAGGGAATACTAAAAAATGCTCATTATATTCCTTAGTATTCCTATTACATTTCTCTTTCCCATTACCTACTTTGAACGAAGCGCCCCTAAGAGTAGGGATGTGTTCGGTTCCGGAACCGAACCGAACCGGAACCGGTAAACCCGGTAACCGAAAAAAAGAAATTTCAAGGACCGAGAACCGGACCGGTTAAACCGGTTCCGGGTCGGTTTGGTCTTCAAGCGGGTTTAGAACCGGTAAACCCGGTTTTTGTGTTTGCCATCCGATTATACATTTTCGGTGTTGTTTCAAGTAAAATATGTTTCTATTAAAAGCCTATATACCTACTATTTCGACATATATATATATGAAAATTCGTAAGTCTATATACCTATTTAAATGCCGGTTCCAAACCCGAAAAAACCGGAATCGAACCGGGACCGGAACCGGTAAACCCGGTTTGTTAATTTTTATCAAATCTAAGAACCGGGAACCGGACCGGTTAAGCCGGTTCCGGTTTTCTGGTTTTTATACACACCCCTACCTAAGAGTATTATTGTTATTTGGTTATATAGAAATTGGATTTCATTGTTGTTGTTATGCATAAATTGATTATTGAAAACTTTGAAAAAAAAAACTCTGGCAATGTATGGATTCAAGATGGAGTATATTTTAAATTTCATTATTTGTTAAATTGAAAACTTTCGCAAGGATTTGACAGGAAAAAAAAAATTAAACAAATTGCAAGATAGAAGTAAACAAATTGTTATTGCAATGTATGGATTATTTCAATGTTGCAAGATGGAGTATATTTTAAATTTCAGTTTACTTAAGCATTTTGCAGATGTTAAAAAACAAACAACAGTTTTCTTGCAGACTGCACACCTTTGGTCCATCTCAGAAGCTGCAGCAGCTGGTAGATGTGGTCCGCAGATAGCAGATCTTTTTGCTCTGAAAAAACAAACAACACCTAAGTGTTTTTCGCTAGATCATCTTTAATCGAATTATGAGTGCGATTCACATTGGTATAGTGCAATCTAAGTGTTCTTCGCTAAATCATCTTTAATCGATTTATGAGTGCGGTTCACATAGGTATAGTGCAATCTACGTGTTCTTCGCTAAATCATCTTTAATCGATTTATGAGTGAACATGTTACTCCCTCTATCCCACAAAAAATACTCATTTCTTCTTAGAATTTTATCCCACAAAAATGTTCCCACTTCTCAAATTGATATGGTCCACTTAATAAAAAAATATAATTACCAAGTACGCCACCACTAACTATCTTTCTCTCTCCAAACTAATCTTATATTTCAATCAAAATTATTATTAATGACATCACTACTAACTCTCTCCTTAAAACCTGTGCCCAAAAGAAATGAATATTTTTTGTTGAATGGAGGAGTATATTATAAAAAAACTAGTAAGGTGATAGAACAAACAAGTAACAAGGAATTAACAATTCAAAGACTAAAAAGAAAAACGAAAACTTACAAAATAAACAAAACCCAAATACCAACCCAAAAGACCCGCCCTTGAAAAAAACCTTAAGGGTATGTTTGGTACAGAGAATGAAATTACAGGGAAATGGTTGCAGAGAATGGAATTGCAGAGAAAGGGAATTAGTCTGGAGAAAGAGAATTGACTCCTCTGTTTGGTAGCACAGAGACTTCAACAGAGAATTACAGCAGAGAATCATTTCTCTTGTTTGGTATAACAAAAAAATTAGTAGAGAATTGTACAAACTTTATAATTAGCAAACATATTTTTTTCCCACAACAATCATTATTATAACATACAAAATTCATGGATAAATTAATAACGAATGTGCATTAATAAAATCAATAATAACATCCAAAAACATAAACTATTGTCACTTTCAAAAACATCAATTCAATCAAAGTGTAAAAAAAAGTGGCGGACGAATTGTTGCTGGACGGAATTGTGGCAGACAATTGACGACGGAATTGCAGTGGACGAAGATTGCAGCGGACGAAATTGAGGACGAAGGGTTTCTGCATAAACGTATAAAGAAAAGAAGAGGGCTTTGTGATTCTCTACGTGTTTTTTTAAGTCTCGATATATCATTCTCTCATTTTCCCCTTATTTAGTAGGGAATTAAAATTAGGGAAAAGGAAAAGTTTTTTTTTCTCCATCTTCTTTTCTCAATGTAACCAAACAAGAGACTTTACCTTTATTTCTCTTTCACTCCCTTCAAATCTCTGTACCAAACACACCCTAATAGACTAAAAACAAAGATCAATCTCGACAAAAGAAATGTATTCATTTAGGTTATTCCATCAGGTGCTTTATGGGTGATGACGAGCTTTAAGATGAAGAAACCCATATCCCTTATCTTTCTAAGGTGTAATGTGGCTACATCATAAAAACTAGGGGTGTGTATAAAAACCGGAATCGGTACCGAACCGAACTGGAACCGGCTTAACTTGTCCAGTTTCCGGTTCTTAGATTTGATCAAAAATAACAAACCAGGTTTACTAGATCGGGTCCCGGTTCGGTTTTGGTTTTTTCGGGTTTAGAACCGGCATTTAAATAGGTATATAAGTTTACGAGTTTTCATCTATATATGTCGAAATAATAGGTATATAGGCCTTTGATAGAAACATATTTTACTTGAAGCAACCCGTGAACACCCGCAAACATCATAATTTTATAAAAAAATACACTAAAATATTTAAGTTATATATTTTGAGATGAAAATATGCACATCAGCACATGTAAAGGTAAAATCGAATGGTCAACACAAAAACCGGGTTTACCGGTTCTAAACCCACTTGAAGACCGAACCGACCTGTAACGACCCGAAATTTTGTATTAAATAAATTATGTAAAAATATGATAATTAAGGATAAATCATTTAAAGAACGTAGTAATTGGTTTCGAGTCATTTGGTCATCGTACGAGAAAGTTATGGACGAAACCGCGTCGAAGGAAACGACAAAAGTTGCAGCCTAGCTGCCACCTAGAGTTCGCGACGCGAACTATAGTTCGCGAACGCGAACTAACGACAGGGAATTTGGGTTTTTGACGCGAGGAGTTCACGACTAGTTAACGAACGCGAAGCCTCGCAGCACGCGAACTTCACGACGCGAAGTTTGTTCACGGCGTGAACTTTGCGAGACCAGCTGTATTAAATCGGGAAAGCTAGGGTTTTCACTCATTTCTACCATTGTTGAAGGGCAGCCGACTTGAGAGCTCTTGAGGGGCGATTTTTGTGTTCTAGAGCTCAAATCTTCATCAATCTTGTGGATCTTAAGATCAATGGTAAGGATTCTTGATCCTTGATAGTTGGTAGTTAGTTTGTGAACTTTGTATGGGTAAAAATGGTGGTTTGGGGAACCAACCATGTCATCTATGGGGAAGATGACTAATCATGGGTATAGAACACTCATTGTAAGCTTGTAATCGATGTGTACAAGTTTGATTTGGGTTTATTGATGGAAATCTCGAACTAGGGTTTGAGATTCCACCAAGTTGGATGAACTTGGTGGTTAGGAAGGTGAATATGGGTTGATTAGTGATTAGTTATGGATAATAACTAGTTATTGTAATGATATTGATGGTAGGTCAAGAAGACCTAAAGTTTGGTGACACTTCACAAGTTGGAAAGCAAGGATTCGTGTTATCAGACACGATTTGGAGTTAGCTTGGCTAAGGTGAGTACATGAGACTTTTACTGAGTACATAGCAAATGATTTTTGAAAACTATGAAGTTTTATGAGTCTTTATTAATTAATGTTTTTAATAAAGATATGATTAAAAGGATAAGAGAATGCAAGTAATAGACCATTTAAGTATGACTGAATGCCTAATGATTTTTGAGAGAGGTTATGATAATGAAAAGTAATTAATAATTTTTATTAATATGATGTTTGACTAAGACTAATGATTAAGAAAGTATGATATTTGGCTTATTAATAATATGTATTAATAAAGCTAATAACAATGATTTTCAAGTGTCAAGAATTGATTAGTATATTATACTAATAAAGGTAGTGATTGAATTGTTAGGAGAATAGATAGAAAGTGACTAGTAATAAATATGCATTCTAGTCAAAGAGAAGTTAAAGTGATATAATTTTTATAAATGATAAATATGTTTTATTTAATAAAGGACTTGGTAAAGTCAATATTGAAATTGAATAAGAAACGAGAACAATATGATAATTAGAATAGATGTATTCTAATTTATGTTTGAGTATTTATTATTGGGGCATAGACCCGTATTTGATGATTTCATTATGTGTTGAGAAAAGGATCCGGATCACAGATAACCCACACAAGTTGGGGGAGTTAGTGACACCTACTTGGGGCGGTACCACCCTGCGCAAGGGTAGTGTGTCGAGAAATAGATAACCCGGAAAGCGGGGGAGTTTCAGGTAACCCGGAAATCGGGGGAGCAATAGATAACACGGAAACGGGGGACCAATAGATAACCCGGAAACGGGGGAGTTTACCTAGATAACCCACATCGTGGGAGTTTGCTTCAGAGAGGTCCGTAGTGTATGTGATAAAGTATGTGTAAGCAAAGGTTAGCTTACAAGTATGTGATTATGATGAGAGTAAGCTTATGGTTAGCTTACTAGTATATATGTATAAAAATGATAAGATCGCGAGTTAATAAGAAATAAATGAATAAAGAAAAGTAATGAATACGACTTTTATTACTCCCTCCGTCCCACAAAAAAGTTCCCATTTCTATCATAAATTTTGTCCCACAAAAAAGTTCTCATTTCTATTAAATAATATTATTATTATGGGCCCCACTACCAACTATCTCTTAAAAACACTTTCTCTCTCCAATTAACCTTATATTTTAATCAAAAATAGTACCAAAGACCCCACTAGCAACTATCTCCTAAATACTTGTGCCCAAAGGAAATGGGAACTTTTTTGTGGGACGGAGGGAGTATATTTGAGAATGGGTCGAAAACCCATGTATCTCACGAGACTATTTTGTCTCACGTACTAATTTGTTTTTGGCTATGTACTCAGGTTCGAGATTGAAGGAATAGAAGGTCGCGATAGAGGTGGCCTAGAGATGTTTTAGTTCGGGAGCTTATAGGTAGATCCTGTTATCCTATGGTTATGATATTATTTATGTAACACACCGGATTTTAATACTCTGATAATCTTTTTAAAGGTTTTTGTTAAACCGTATTTTTGGGATATTGGAATTTGTAATATTTTTATTTAAAAATATGATTTAAAAGGTGTTTTAAAAATTGAGGTGTTACAACTTGGTATCAGAGCTATAGTTTAAGTGAATTAGGTAGGTTTGACCTCCCTAGTCTTAAGCTATGCTAAGTAGGACCGTATGTTTTTCCATAGGATGTCCATGATTAGTCTTTTGAGACAGTAAAGTATGGGTATATTAGGGTCGAACCCTAAGAAGGAAGATAATGTTTTGAGCTTTTTGGGTTATGGTTGACTAATAAGTCAATCTTCGAATTTTAATGGTTTAACATGTTGGTGTATCAAATGGTGAACCAAGGAAGTGGAAAAATCCCACGAGATCATGAGACGGATTCAAATCGAATCCCGACTCATCCCAGTAATAATGGAGGGGGTTCCGGTTTGGATGCAAACCAAACCCCGATAACCATGGAAACTGTCCAGAAATTGTTTACCCTAATTAGGGAAGTGGTTAATGAGGATGTTAACCGGATCATGACTAACCGATTCAATGAGGAGAAGAATAATAATTCTAAGTCCCATGGGGGAAGTAGATCTTCGGGTAGCAAGGCACGTACCGAGGAGCCATCGACCGAGGAAAGCAACGATTCGGGGTCGGAAGAAAGAGAAGGATGTACATACAAGGCATTCATGGCGTACAACCCCGGTGAGTATTATGGAAGTTCGGAACCGAAGGTCACGATGCGTTGGATTCGGGAGACCGAGCAAGTACTAGAAAGTAGCAAGTGTTTGAGAGAAGACATGGTCACTTATGCATCCCGACAGTTGAAGGATGAAGCGTTGTCATGGTGGAATGCCATGTATGTTACTTTGGGTAAGAAAGCATTGTATGAAATGTCGTGGGAAGAGTTCACGAGTAGATTAAGGGAAAAGTTTTGTGCCACTCGAGGTGTCGAGAGGGGTATTCGGCGAAAAGCACAAGAGTTGTCGTCAGGAGGGGGAAGAAGGAGTTCGATAGTAGCTTAAAATCGACAAAGGAAGATAGACTTGGATCGAGTCCGTCAAAGAAAGGTAGTGTTGGAAGTTGTCAAAGTTGTGGTAAGAATCACCAGGGAGAATGCAAAGCAAACACGGCTATATGCTTCAAGTGTGGACGAGTAGGACACCGAGCAAAGGATTGCAAAGTAAGGAACCTCGAGGAAGTGGAGTGCTACACTTGTCACGAGGTGGGACACTATAGTAGTGCGTGCCCGAGGAAAAAAACCGACACGTCAGCATCAACCGCCAACAGGAATCGGGTGAAGGTAACTCGTGGAGCCGCTTCAGGTAATTCGTTTATGAAGTTTTGATATATGATTTAGGGTTTAGTTGTTTTTATGTCGCACAATTTAGTGCTTATGTGATCAAAGTATAAAAATAATTATAGATGAAATGTGTAATGTGAAAAGGAATAAGGTTGGGAGATAGTCTCCCCGGGTTATTATGTGTATAGTCGAATGGGTTGGCGACCGGTATGTCGCGAGAAATAAGGATAAGAAGGACTATGTTATCATGGATTATTTGAAGGTGAATCACGAGAGTGGTAAACGTTTTCAACAAGAGGATAGTAGTACAATGAAGTACTAAGTGCTAGTGAGAATTGGAAAGTACAAAATATATAAATATATCTATAAAATGGAACTTAGATATTGGATGTGATTGATTGAATGATTGACAAAAGGTTGTATCATGGATGATGGATGCGATTCTAAGTGTAAAAGGTTAATTAATGGTAAAATGTCCTAGATATGGTATGCTAAGTCAAGGGTGACAATTAATTGTTGGAGAAAGGGCATAGGAAAAAGTGTGATAACTTATGTATAGACTAAGGATCGGAGTCAATTGGTTGACTCAAGTTGACCGCGCGATTCGGTCAAAATACGGATGATTAGATGCAATGGTGGTTACCTAGGTGTTGGAAGAAAGATTGGAAAAAAAATTGTGATAACAAGAAAACGGATCGACTAAAGACGAATTGTAAATGAATAGATTTGTGGAAAGCACTAGAGATGATTATGGGTATACCGTGTGGTGTAATGTATAAGCGGAAAAAAAAATAAAAAAAATTAAAAGTCAATTATGAAAGAAAATGTTAGCTTGATGCTAAGTGTATTGGTGCATACATAAATTGTATGCAAGATGGCATAGTAGTGGTCGAGTCTTGTTAGATCGGAGGCTTCTCGACTAACGAGGTTAGATGAGTCGCTTCAGATTGGAGGTTTTCCGATCATTGTGATAGTTTGGAGTCGTGATGGATTGGAGGCTTTCCGATCATCTCGATAAGATAGTTAAAGTATAATTTGTTATAAGGGATATGATGTTTGTATCTGACGTATGTAGGATCGTATGGTTAGTTGTTGTTATGATTTTTATGGCAACTGAGAACTTGGGTTGAAAACACGGGTAGTGTTTAAGTATAAGTAGGTGTAGGAGATGCCTACAAGTTCATGGTTTATGAAAAAAGGAATGCTTTTAGGAAGCAAAGTTTGTTAGTAACCAATGAGTGGTGAAAGAGGTATAATGGGTGGTTAGACCACAAATTGGGTATGGTTGAGGCTCTAGAGCCGGTAATCGGGAATTTCAAGTATGGTATAAGGATATTTGAAGGAATTATAAATGGTACAAGTAATTGGATGAAAGTTAAAAAGGTAATAGAGATTTGGTATTGCCTTAAAAGAAAATTGTTAATCGATTGTGGAAATTGAGATCGAAGAAAAGAGGAACAATTGAGAAAGGAAAATTAGATATTGGAATCGGGAATGAAAAGCTTGGGAAGCGATGCCTTAGTAATGAAGAATATGGAAATTTTGCAAAGTAAGTTTGACTTTAATCATAAGTCAAGGTTAGTCAACTAGTGGATTGTTGACTTTAGTCAAAATTGGGTTTTGACTTTCGTTTAAATAGGTTAGTCAAGGATAAGGGCATAATGTATCATCTTCATGTGTAATATAGTGGGTAATGGATTAATGGAAATAATGGTAGTCAAAGGGTGCGACTTTAACCGTTGGGTATTTCGAGTTGAATTTAGGAACCGAGTATGATTGTTGTTGGACCATGAAGGTAAGGTCGATTGTTAAGGAATTTATGGTTAATGGAATCACTAGTGGGTAAGGAAATTGTCAAGAAATGGTTGACTTTGTGCTAAGTCAAAGATGGAACAATGTTGACAATTTGGTCAAAGCGAGGGGTTGACTATCATTTTGGTCAAATGGTTATTAGTAGGGATTGGGTCATATCATCCCAATGAGGATAAAGAGTTTGGTTAAATGATAGGAAATGCTAAGGTCGAATTGTGAAATTTTAACCGTTCGGGTATTGGAAACACAAGTTGGATTTTTGACCCGTTTGGGGTATAACGGAGTCAAGTGGGCAATTAAATGCATAAGTATTATTGGATCATAATCCGGAAGTGAATTGAGGATTGGAAATCCTTGAGTGATTCCGAGGACGGAATCCTTTTAAGGGGAGGATAGTTGTAACGACCCGAAATTTTGTATTAAATAAATTATGTAAAAATATGATAATTAAGGATAAATCATTTAAAGAACGTAGGAATTGGTTTCGAGTCATTTGGTCATCGTACGAGAAAGTTATGGACGAAACCGCGTCGAAGGAAACGACAAAAGTTGCAGCCTAGCTGCCACCTAGAGTTCGCGACGCGAACTATAGTTCGCGAACGCGAACTAACGACAGGGAATTTGGGTTTTTGACGCGAGGAGTTCACGACTAGTTAACGAACGCGAAGCCTCGCAGCACGCGAACTTCACGGCGCGAAGTTTGTTCACGGCGTGAACTTTGCGAGACCAGCTGTATTAAATCGGGAAAGCTAGGGTTTTCACTCATTTCTACCATTGTTGAAGGGCAGCCGACTTGAGAGCTCTTGAGGGGCGATTTTTGTGTTCTAGAGCTCAAATCTTCATCAATCTTGTGGATCTTAAGATCAATGGTAAGGATTCTTGATCCTTGATAGTTGGTAGTTAGTTTGTGAACTTTGTATGGGTAAAAATGGTGGTTTGGGGAACCAACCATGTCATCTTTGGGGAAGATGACTAATCATGGGTATAGAACACTCATTGTAAGCTTGTAATCGATGTGTACAAGTTTGATTTGGGTTTATTGATGGAAATCTCGAACTAGGGTTTGAGATTCCACCAAGTTGGATGAACTTGGTGGTTAGGAAGGTGAATATGGGTTGATTAGTGATTAGTTATGGATAATAACTAGTTATTGTAATGATATTGATGGTAGGTCAAGAAGACCTAAAGTTTGGTGACACTTCACAAGTTGGAAAGCAAGGATTCGTGTTATCAGACACGATTTGGAGTTAGCTTGGCTAAGGTGAGTACATGAGACTTTTACTGAGTACATAGCAAATGATTTTTGAAAACTATGAAGTTTTATGAGTCTTTATTAATTAATGTTTTTAATAAAGATATGATTAAAAGGATAAGAGAATGCAAGTAATAGACCATTTAAGTATGACTGAATGCCTAATGATTTTTGAGAGAGGTTATGATAATGAAAAGTAATTAATAATTTTTATTAATATGATGTTTGACTAAAACTAATGATTAAGAAAGTATGATATTTGGCTTATTAATAATATGTATTAATAAAGCTAATAACAATGATTTTCAAGTATCAAGAATTGATTAGTATATTATACTAATAAAGGTAGTGATTGAATTGTTAGGAGAATAGATAGAAAGTGACTAGTAATAAATATGCATTCTAGTCAAAGAGAAGTTAAAGTGATATAATTTTTATAAATGATAAATATGTTTTATTTAATAAAGGACTTGGTAAAGTCAATATTAAAATTGAATAAGAAACGAGAACAATATGATAATTAGAATAGATGTATTCTAATTTATGTTTGAGTATGTATTATTGGGGCATAGACCCGTATTTGATGATTTCATTATGTGTTGAGAAAAGGATCCGGATCACAGATAACCCACACAAGTTGGGGGAGTTAGTGACACCTACTTGGGGCGGTACCACCCTGCGCAAGGGTAGTGTGTCGAGAAATAGATAACCCGGAAAGCGGGGAAGTTTCAGATAACCCGGAAATCGGGGGAGCAATAGATAACCCGGAAACGGGGGAGCAATAGATAACCCGGAAACGGGGGAGTTTACCTAGATAACCCACATCGGGGGAGTTTGCTTCGGAGAGGTCCGTAGCGTATGTGATAAAGTATGTGTAAGCAAAGGTTAGCTTACAAGTATGTGATTATGATGAGAGTAAGCTTATGGTTAGCTTACTAGTATATATGTATAAAAATGATAAGATCGCGAGTTAATAAGAAATAAATGAATAAAGAAAAGTAATGAATACGACTTTTATTATATTTGAGAATGGGTCGAAAACCCATGTATCTCACGAGACTATTTTGTCTCACGTACTACTTTGTTTTTGGCTATGTACTCAGGTTCGAGATTGAAGGAATAGAAGGTCGCGATAGAGGTGGCCTAGAGTGTTTTAGTTCGGGAGCTTATAGGTAGATCCTGTTATCCTATGGTTATAATATTATTTATGTAACACCGGATTTTAATACTCTGATAATCTTTTTAAAGGTTTTTGTTAAACCGTATTTTTGGGATATTGGAATTTGTAATATTTTTATTTAAAAATATGATTTAAAAGGTGTTTTAAAAATTGAGGTGTTACACGACCTGGACCCGACCCGGGACCGGTTTAACCGGTCCGGTTCTCGATCTTTAAAAATCCTATTTTCTGTTTCCAAGGTTTACCGCTTCCGGTCCGGTTCCGGAACCGAACGCACCCCTACGAGCAACTATCAATTTCAGCCGACCAAACCTGGTCATAGTTCAGTTGATGCATTAGGTAATTTCAAATTTGGGGTTATTTTGTTTGTAGCTCGACCTATCAACCTTGTTCCTATTAATATCGATATTGAGGAAGGAGATATTGATTAAGTTTCTATTTAGTTAACTTGTATTAGAGAATGTTTAGTAGTATTTGGTATCATAATTAGGGGTGAGCAGAAAAAACGGGTAACGGGAATTGGAACTTGAACCGTCTCGGAACCGGAGGTTCCGGACCAGGAACCGCTTATTAGGTTCCGGTTCCGGTTCCTAAAATCATGGAACCGCCCTAAGAGGTTCCGGTTCCGGTTCTCAAAATTAAGGAACCGTTAACCGGTGGGTAACCGGAACCGGCGGTAAAATGAATTTTATATGTATAAAAATATTATTTATATATTTTTATATGTGTATTTGTAAAGAGGTGTTTTTGTAAAAATATAATACATCACAGTATTATACTATTATACATTTTAGTCATTTGCATGGGCTTTTAGTTGGTTAGTAGGTTGTGGTTGTGGTGTGTGTTAATGACTTCAGCTCTATATGAGTTTTCTCAATAATCAAATTATAAATAATTTGTAAAGCCCAAATTTATATTAATTTCTAGCATCCCCAACCCCACGTACAAAAAAGAAGACGGTAATTAACTCTAGTTTTTAGCATCTATCAGTCCTCATGGCTGACTTTAGAACGTAAGGAAAATATATTGCTTTTTTGCTTTTAGCTTTTGGTCATGCATTAATTAGTTGTACCGTATAGTTTTATGTATTTCAGCCATTCCACTTTAAAAGCACTACCTTCCCACCTTACAAGTTCTTCATAACATTCTTCATCACATTCTGATCATACAGGTTCGCTGATCATAGTTACACCCACATTTCCAACGTATCATACCTAGTTTTTCAAGATAATTATCATTTTCCAACCGTTCGGTATGTCTGCCTCAGTTCATCACATTCTTCTTCTGTCTCTCATTTTCTTAATCATCAATTCTTCATTTTCGCAATCTGACCCACGTCAGATTCTTCTCAAGTTCAAGAAAAATTTGGCTGGCTCAAACACCCAAGTGTTTACAAACTGGAATGCAATCAACCCAGTTTGCAATTTCACAGGAATCATCTGCAACAACGTTAGTTCCGTCAAAGAAATTAACCTCCCACAACAACAACTCATCGGGACTCTTGATTTTGATTCAATATGTTCTATTGAGTCACTTGAAAGAATCTCACTTGAATCAAATCATTTGCATGGTAATGTGACTTCTCACTTATCAAACTGCAAAAACTTGCATTTTCTTGATCTCGGAGAGAATTCTTTCTCCGGCGAGTTCCCGTGGAAGTCACTTCAAGAGCTCACTAATCTCACTTTCTTGAGCTTAGGAGGCAACCCATTTGAGAAAACTCAATTTCCTTCAGAAATTCTAAACCTTTTTAAGTTACAAACACTTTATCTAGGTAACTGTGGCATTGAAGGAAGAATACCTGAAGAAATCGAAAACCTCCTTCAGTTACGAATACTTGTGCTATCCAATAATTCTCTCATCGGAGAAATTCCGGAGGTTATCACAAATCTCACCAATCTTGAAACACTCGAGCTTTATTGTAATCAAATGTCGGGTATCTTTCCAAACGGGTTCCGAAATCTTGTCATGCTTTCTCAACTCGATGTTTCTAATAATAGTTTTGAAGGCAATCTTACTGAGTTGAGAAACATGACACGGTTGGAATCTTTACAACTGTTTGAGAACAAATTCTCCGGTGGGATTCCAGTTGAGTTTGGAGAGTTCAAGTTGTTGAAGGAGTTTTCGATTTATCGCAACATGTTTACCGGTGAACTCCCTGCGAAAATTGGGTCGTGGGCGAAGTTTGCATTCATTGATGCATCAGAGAATTTTTTAAGTGGTCCAATTCCACGTGATATGTGCAAACACGGGAACATGGATGCACTTTTGATGCTAAAAAACCAATTCACCGGTGGGTTACCAGAAACCTATGCCAATTGTTCGTCTTTACTTCGGTTAAGATTGAGTGAGAATTCACTTTCTGGTAGGATCCCAGATGGCATTTGGAGTCTGCCTAATTTAGATATGATTGATCTTGACATGAATAATTTTGAAGGTCAAGTGCCATCTGAAATTAGTAAAGCTGAATCATTATCACAGATTAAATTGGCATATAATCAGTTCTCTGGTGAAATCCCCGTAAGAATTGGTGACCTCAAGAAGCTTAACCGTATTCGTTTTGAAGGTAACTTCTTCTCCGGTAGTATTCCAGAGACTCTTGGTTCATGCGTTTCTCTTTTTGAGATAAACCTCGCCGGAAACTCTTTCTCCGGTAGCATTCCGGCGAGTCTTGGTTCTTTACCGGCTTTGAGCTCTTTAAACCTATCCAGCAATAAACTGTCTGGTGCAATTCCCACGAGCTTTTCGGCATTGACGTATAGCCTTATCGATGTATCAAATAATATGTTGATTGGGCGGGTGCCGGGATCTTTATCAGCGGAGTCGTACCGAGGAAGTTTTGCAGGGAACCCAGGGTTATGCGGGGACCGGATTAAAGGTCTTGATAAATGTCCGCCCGCTACTCATGGGTTCGGTGGGTTGGGAGTTAGAAATGTTTGCTTAATTGCCATTGTAGTTTTTTTGTTGGTGTTGGGTATCGCATGGCTTGTCGTTGGAAAATTAAGACAAAAGGATTGCACAGACCTAACCAAAAATAGTAGTTCACGGGAGATGAGCCGATTTCAGGCCGGTGATTTTACTGAAGACGAAATACTGAACTCCATCAATGAAGAAAATTTGATCGGACATGGTAGTTCGGGAAAAGTCTACAAAGTTGAATTACGGTCTGGGATGAAATTTGCCGTGAAACAAATGTGCAAGTCCAGGACTGGTATCCGACGGCGAGAATTTGATGCGGAGGTGGCCATTTTGAGCTCAGTTATACACACAAATGTGGTCAAGTTGTATTGCAGCATCACGAGTGAGGACTTTGATCATCTTGTGTATGAGTACGTGCCTAATGGTAGTTTGTGGGACCGTTTACACACAGATCAAACTACCGTTATGGACTGGATACTCAGATACAAGATTGCGGTGGGAATCGCATACGGATTGCGTCACCTACATGATGACTGCATTCCACGGCTGATACACAGAGACGTGAAATCCAGCAACATTTTGTTGGATGCACAACTGATGCCCAAAATAGGCGACTTCGGGCTCGCAAAGATAAACACCAACAATGCCACTGCTTCATCTCACGTTGCTGTAGGAACATACGGCTATATTGCTCCCGGTAAGTTTCTAGCCTTGTTTTTGTATAAATATTTTCGTTACATACAGACTAAAAAAATGTCCTTTTCATTTGTAGAATACGGTCACGCATATAATGTCACTGAAAAAAGTGACATTTATAGCTTTGGAGTAGTTCTGATGGAGTTGGTAACCGGCAGAAAGCCATTGCAACCAGAGTTTGGTGAAGGCAAAACTATTGTTGGTTGGGTTTGGGACGAAATGAGGATTACAAACAACTTAATCAGTTTGGTTGACCCCAACATTTCTGATGAATTAAAAGAAAATGCCAATGACGTGTTAGACATTGCCATAAGTTGCACTTCGAGGGTGCCCCAAGAAAGACCATCAATGAGGCTGGTTATAAAGTTGCTGGAAGCGGTTGCACCACCGAGTGTGCCTGTTGATATTGGTTCGGGTCAAAACCAAGTCACGAGCACTCCAGATGAAGATGCGATTGTCCCTGCCTGATGATGTCAGCATGGGAGGAGTGTGGTCTGAGGAAACTTGTAGCAGCAACTGAGATGATGAAGAATATCATAAGATTCGATCAACAGATTTTTTATTTTCTTTTTTAGGCTATTTGCACCAGTTTAATTGTAATTGTTGTTGACTACGTGCATGTAGCATATAAACAATGAGATGAAATTAGGGAAATGAATTTTAGAAAATATCTGTCTTGTGTGTGTAAGTTAGGTGTAACACTCTAGCTCCTTATGTTCATCGATCTTCTTCGTTCTGTTATTGTAAAAGTAGGAGTCTTTTGAAAAGTGTTGGTAGAATTAAGGGTGTTTTAAAATATTTTGTAAAAATAGGGGTGTTTGAAAAATCTAATTTTTAAATAATTACACTTTACCCCCTTATGTTTATATTCTGATCTTTTTAGTTTATATCTCAATCTTTTTTGTAGATTTAATTCCATATAATTTAAATAAATCAATTTTATTGTTTAACTCTCATAAAATATTTATATATTACAATGTTAGGAATTACAACACGAATTAAAATAATATTTACAAATCAAATACATTTCAATATTAGGAAATTACTTCGGTTCCGAGCAACATCGGTCCGCCCAAAACCATTTTTTTTTCACGGTTCTAGTCGGTTCGGTTCGGTCCGGTTCTTAGACCTTGCACATGCCTAAATGAATATATCATAATGTTATGATATTACAAGATCAAGTACATTCTTTATAGATTTAATCCCTTATGCGGTTTTGACGAGTTTTAATTTTAATAGATTCTCAAATAGACCGAAAGGCGTTTGAAACTTACTTTTAACGCGAACTTGTTTACTTATAAAATTATGAAACCATTCTTACAGGGATAAGCGTATTATTTCAAATGTATAAAATTTTCAATAAAAAAATTATTTTTATAGAAGTAAAAATTATGATAAGATTATGGAAAATTACAAAGCATATGTGATTTATCGCGTGTTATAAACTAGTTATAAGTGATATATGAAAATTTTATTAATTTAATTTGTAAATAAAATATATATATATATAAGTTACAAGTTTAATATATGAAACATAAGGGTTTAAAGTGCAATTATTTAAAAATCAGTTTTTTCCAACACCCCTATTTTTACCAATCTTTTTCAAACACCCCTATTTATACAAACCTTTTTCAAACACCCCTAGTTTTGCAAAAAACTCTTTATACTTGTGTTCTTCTCTGTATTGTGATTCTTCATATTGATGAATCATTAGGTCTTTAGGTGTGTTTTGAGAGTTTAGTTTCCTTTAAATTTACCAATTTGTTACTTTAAAAACTAATATTATGATTCAAACTTCCAAACCTTAACTCATTTCATTATAAATAAAAAACAACTAGTAAGTTTAATATAATGTAATAATAAATTCAAGTAACATAATCTGAAAAAAATTAATAATAGAATTACATCCAACCATTTTTTCGTAACAATCTTAGTCAGTGTCTTCATCCATAGAAGTTTCATTGCATGGTTGCTTTCCTTTTGCAAATAAATTTATATCAAATCTTTTAAAAATATAAGAATATTTTTATAAAACTTGAAATATATATAAAGGCGGGGCGGGGCGGGTTTTTCGGTTTGGTTTTTTCATATGCCCCCGAAAACCGCCCCAAACATTCGGGTTTTCCAAAAATCAAAACCGTTGATGTCGGTTTTTCAAATGGTTCGATTTTTTCGGTTCGGTTTTTTCGGGTTTTTCGGGTTCGGTTCGGGTTTTTCGGTTTTTATGCTCACCCCTAGTAGTGAGGCTTTAGTCTTATTTGATATTTGATCGGTTTTTGTTTACTTGAATTAATTAAGTTTTCATTACATCTGTAATTATTCTTCTTGGTGTTAAATTCATGTTATTCTACCGATAGTAAACATTTTTATTTTTTTATATTAAACTCCTATCTAACGTTTATCAAAGAAAATTATATAATCTCTACTTCTTTTGTTACTTCAAAATTTTGTGAAAAAAACGTATTATCCCAATTTGATATGACAACTTTATAAAACATGTAATATTTTGTTTGCAGTTGTGTAAGAAGGTAGTTTGGCCTTAGAATGCAAGTTATGGTTGATGTCTAAATTTGTAACCGATGCAAGTTATCTTATTGGGAGCTGATTCGTACAGATCAACTTTTATCCATACAGAGCAAATTCATCCCAAATGACAATCATGCCCTTAATGGGAGGGGTGAAATATAAAATGTGTTAAAAGTAAAAGAAGGGCATGATTGTCATTTGGGATGAATTTGCTCTGCATGGATAAAAGTTGCTCTGTACGAATCAGCTCCCTATCTTATTTTATCATCATGACTCGTGACAAATTTGCGCTAAAATTATGATAAGTTGTTGGCCGACGAGAGAATAAATACCTTAAATACACTTATTAACTAGGACAAATAAGTGTCGAACCCACGAAGAGCTTAAGTTAGCAAATTAGTTCTTAGTTGATTTAAACTGAATTTATTGATTGATTGATAAACTAATTAAAATTTTAGAGTAAATAGTTATAAGAATTAAAAACTAATTAAGAAATATAAACTAATGTAAAATGAAACTAATAAATTATAACGAAAAACTGTAGGAGATGAATACAATCACTAGTAGTTTTAGAGTCAATCTTTTTGTTAATGTGACTATATAGAGTAAATTACTGTTTTTGTCCCTGTGGTTTACCGGATTCTGTGTTTTTGTCCCTGTGGTTTTTCCCCCTTTTTTGGTCCCTGAACTATGTCAAATTCCCTTTTTTTGTCCTTCCGTCCAAAATCCACCGTTAACTAACGTAAAATTCAAAAAAACTAAGGGTATTTTCGTCCTTTTCAAAATTTCTTTATCTTTTTCTTATTTTTTTCTCTCCTCTTTTTTTCATCTTCTTCATCATATTCTTTCATTCTTCAAAAACCACAAACAAACCCTAAACAATTTAGGCATCGATCAGACCGGATCCAAAAACCAGAAACCATTCCAGAAGACATCGATCTGGGTTTCTTGAAGAAGATGACGGTAAGGAATTCTGAAATCGAGATCAGACCAGATCCAAAGGAATTTTGATCTAAAAATCTTCTTATCATTCTTCAAAATCTCCCCTTCTTTCGATTTTGGTTAGGAGCTGCATATCTGAATTTGATTTTTGTTCTTACCCCTTCATTCCCCCTTCTTCCCCCTTCATTCTCTGTTTTGATTTGTATAAAAAAAAACGAGATCGGACCAGGTCCAAAGGATTTCGTGGGTTTCTTTAAAAAAGAGGGGAAATGAAGAAGACAAAAAAATGAGGAGGATGAACTTTGTTAAATTGTTTGATGATGGGTTTTTTTACAGTGCCCGATTGAAGTAGAGAGATACCACATATCTTCATAGATCTTGAAGAACACATATCTCGGATTAGAGCTTGGAACCTCTGCCGCAGATTTCTGCACTTCGATGATGATGATCCTTCTTACTCTGATTGGTATGTTTTAGGTTTGAAGTTGAAGCATCTTTGACTTGAGTTTGACGAAATGAAGAACCGGGGGCAGTGGATGGATGATGATCGTCTTTGATTGCGGATTTGGGATTCTTCTTTTCGGATCTGATTGGAGAATTTGAATTAGAGCCGACAATCAATTGATATGGATTTTTTAAAGAGGGGAACGATCTGGGTTTTGAAAAAGAGGGGATCGATATGGATTTAATGTTTTGATTTTACTTGTGGTCTAATAGTTGCAGGTTTGTTTTTGGTTTGGTGTTCTTGATGATGAAGGCGTTCTTGATGATGAAGGTTAAAATTGAAAGATACAAAAATTTAAAGCTTAAAGTACAACTTATTTGTGGCAAAAGACAGAAATACCCTCACATGTTTGGCATGTGAGGTCAGTTAACGGTGAAAAATGGACGGAAGGACAAAAAAAAACGCAGAATTGAGTAAACCACAGGGACAAAAAACAGTAATTTACTCGACTATATATAACTATTTTACTTTATTTAGTTTGAGATGTGTTCAATGTAGTCCTTAAATTTTTTGTGATCACAAGAAACACATCTCAATCATTGATCGATAACTGAGAGATCTAAATACAATGAATTCAAACTAATTCATGATGATTTGAAGAAGATTTGAAGATCAAGTGTGTGCTTTAGTGTGTGTGTTTTTGAGAGAGAATGAAGGAGGGAGGAGAGCTTTCAAAATGTAAAATCTATTAAAGTGTGAGAAAGCTTACAAGTTAAGTCAACATGAAAGGTATTTATACCTCCTTCTAATCATGCTTAATTAAGCACTAACTAAGCCTAAGACTAGATTATCATTTAGACAATGTTACACAACTAGTCCCTATACTATTTGATACAACATATTTGATCCTAACAATAATAATTAATGATCAACATAATCACATATTTTATACATTGAGGGGTATTTTGTTTTTTTTTTACAATTTTTTTTATATTTTTATTTTTAGAATTTATTATTAGTTTTAAAATCTTTATTTTTTTCGTTAAAAAAAATATAATGTGATAATCACATGTTGTTAGTCCCGTGATAAGTGAATAAATACATTTATAAGCTTTCACTGATCAAATAAAAATTGTGGTAACACTTAACAATATAAACTTTTCTTTATTAATCAATAATGATAAACAAAGATACAAGTAGTTGCGGAATAGCTAAGAACACGAATCCTAACTAAACTACTTGTAAGAAGTAGACAATAACAAATACTATCTAAGACAAGTATTGATCAACAAATGATCAAGCACAAGACCAGACACCTTTGTTACTAAGATTCAATTCTCGAATCAAGTAACAAGAGGTATCACTGGCTGTTCACACTCTGCTCAAAGGATAATTCCTGAGAAAGCTTTAGCAGGGCATTAACTTGTTGGGTGCACACGGGATTCGTTCGTTAAGTCCTCAATTTATAGTGTTTAGGAAACGTGATGACAAAGAAATGAACGATGGAATCCACATGTAAGACTTCCGTTGGTGCAGAGAGGATATTTCATGCGACGAGCACTACCAATGGAATTCTGACAGTACTTTGTGTCCTCTGTGATCGCCGATATCTTCTAGAAGATTTGCATAGGATTCCATTTGTCGGCGATACATAAACTTGTGTTTTACTTGTGTCTTTCTGTGACATTGAAACTTCAAGCCTTTGTACGCTTCCATTTTGCCATGAGTCTTCGGATACTCACGCTTCTTTGGATGACAGACAACTTCAGTGACCTTCACTAAAAGTTTTTCTTAGGGAAGTATTTGTCCTCAAGGCTCAGCGTTATTGTTAAGTGTGCGCTGAACCTACTACAACTATCTGATCGGTTGATCAGTTTCTGATTCCTCACAGGGAACTGATCATTGCTTTAGATGGTGATAAGATAGTGTAGCCAGGTAACTGAGATCCGAACAGATCAGATTCAGTTACCCACAATCTAAAGAACTATTCTTCAGATTGTCTTCTAACTATTTGCCTTTTTGTCTTTATTAAATCTCCTTCAGCGGGGGATGCTTTTAGCGACCCAACAATCTCCCCTTATTTGATGTAGACAAATAGTTAGGCAACTCCCCCTGAATGTGTGAAGGTTTTATATTTAACTTTGAGTATTTTTCACACTTCAGATGGGGTCTTCGACATACCTAGAAAATATTACAGTAAATGATGATCCGAGAGTTTCAGATCATACTTTAATTCGGTGACTCATATATCTTCTTTTTGAGTTCTTTTTAAGTTAACATTTCAAACAACTCACGTATGTCAAAATGATATCATTGAAACTAATATAATTCATTCATCAGAGTCAAAAGATAATGATAATGTAAATTGTTTTAGAGCATGCCAAAAAAGTAAAATATTTAAATTACAGACAATTGTTTTTGAAATAGAACCACCAACTAGAGCACCAACTGAGCCCCTTTCTTCTTCTCTTTACTCCCTCCTACTCTTCTGACTGCCTTGCCCGAAGATTTGATCTTTAACCTCCTTAGCTTTCTCGAGGTCTTCTTCAGACATGCCAAGTCTTCTGGCTACCATCCTTGCTTCTTCCTCATTGGGGAACACTGGTCCTTTTCTTTTCTTTATCTTTGTCGGAAGGGGAGCGGCAGGATTCTTTCCTTTATCAAGAAAAGACGATTGAGCATCTGATTGGGGGTTGGTGTAGGATTTCTTTTCAAGAGGGATAGAGATGCGGGCAGTCTTTCTTGGAATGATTGACATGCCCGGTTGAACTGTTGGTGTTTTTACAAACCCTGTTTAGGGTTGATTCTTCTTTTTGACGATGGAGCTCAAGAGCGCACCATCATTTTCACTGTCATTGTCCGGATAGTTTTCAGCAAGTTTTTCAAATAAAACATTTGACCTCCGTTTGCGAGCATCCATTGAATGCTGCTCAGAGGTCCCCATAACCACGTTTTCTTTTAACCCAACCTTTTGAACACTGTTCCCACTGAATTTTGCATTAGTTCTGTCTCTGACTGCTTGTTGGGAGGTTCCTGCTGGTTTACGAACAACCCTCTCTGAAACCACTTGCTGAGGCACTGTTCTCTCCACCCTGAAAATGTGGAGGAGGTTGCCTTTCGACAAAGACATTTTCCGTGAACACAGGTGGCTCAGCTCGGTTAAGGTATACAAATTTAGCCGCATTGTTCAAAGGTTTTTCAAAAGTGGCAAAGTGATTGAAAATGTGAGTGGTAAGATTTTTAAAACAGTTGGTGATTGAGTTTGCGAGGGAATTAAACCTGGAATTTAGCCCGACAATGGATTCTAGCAGAGCAATCTGACTTCCATTTATGTTTTTGAAAGCAGAAGTGACACTAGTACAAAAATGACCTATGGTCACACTTTTTCCAAAACCGCTCAACCACACTTCTGATTAAAAGTGTAACTAAAAGTTATTAATAATGTTTTGTCATTGTTATAGCTACATTTAACTTCGTTCGTGTGACTATTATATAGAAAATGAAATCCTTTAGCCATGCTTAAACATAACAAATGTGACATTTACAAGCCACATTCGAATAGTGTGGCCAAATGTCACCATGTGCCACATATTTATTTTGTTACATGAAAACATATTGTCATTGTTTTCGTAAGTGACTATGGTAAATATATTGTCACATGAAACAATTGTTTATGTGTCTGTATCGTGAGTGGATTTAGACACATGAATCCGGTGTAGCTAAATGATAATATATATGGTCACATTAATTACATATGTGTCCATATGTTAGCATTTATTAGCCACTTAGTAACAACAACAAAACAAGTAACTATAAGTATTTTATGGTAATGCTTCATCTTATTATGTGTGTCTATAAAAGAGTAGTTGTCATGATAAATGAAAAAGATTGTGAGTGTAACTATTTTATGGTCACAGTAATAACTAATGTGTGCCTAATGGTAGATCATTTTCATCTTAAATGAAAAAAAAAAAAAGTGTCACTATAGTTATATTATGGACACGATATAGTTTGATATACGTGTTTAAAATTAATTACGTTAATGATACACTAGAAAAACATGTGGCATAAAGTCTACTATGGTCACGTCTTAAGAGAGAAACACAAGTATGACGTGATTTACGGTTACATTTTAACTTTTATTGTGTAACTGAAAGTAAACATTTGGTCATGGTAATAGAACTGAAATATGACTATAACAAGGACACAAATTGCAAAATGAAAATGAAAACTTAAATGTATGATTTTTAAGTTATCCCACATCGTTGATAGGAGTGAAATTTATAAACAAAGTGAGGTTATAAAATTTGGAGCAGACAACCAAAACATCTCAAGCACAGCAAAAAAGGTAACACTATTGCCGCTCACACATGTTTACCTTGGCTCTTGAATGTTTACTAAACCAGTGGGTTTTGAGTGCTCAAAATTTTCCGGTTTAAACTCGTCAAATGAACAAGTGGCGTATATGGTTCAGCCGTTTGAGTCGTTCGGTTCAACCTCTTCGCTAATTCATGGTCACAATTTACTTTTTTTTAGTGTATCTAAAACGTAATCAATAGTCATAATAAACATATATTTATGTGACTAAATAATAAAGACCGCCACTGTCAAAATAAATTGGCGTAACTATTGGCTGAACAATAGTCACACTGAAAAACAAAATCGTGTGTCTACAAAAAGTTTATGGTCACACAATAGGATAGAATGCATGATTACAACAACAAATTTTCTTCCGGAATAGCCACACTTTTATGTTACGGTTACTGTTTCCCGATTCATATAACCACTTATTTTAAATGTAGCCGTATGTTACCTAAAATGACACGACCTTTGGTCACACTTTTAATAAAAAAAATATGAGTGGCTAAAGACATATGGTCACAGTTTTGTTATGTGACCATTCCTCATTTTTGTACTAGTGTGAGATTCTCTAATTTGTCAGATTGCTCGGTGACGACATCATACGTGGTTTGTAGATTTTGTGCCAAAATATCTTGAAAGCCATTTAGTGCCCTCTGTGATTCGTTCAGCCTTTGATGTTGCCATTTATGGTCTGGCAAAATCTCATCAAAATACTAAATCGTTTAAAAATTTCAGACATTGCTGCATCAGACCCAGGTATGTAGATGGCCAGTGGCCATTGTACCCCGATCCCTCGAACCCTCTGGTACATTTGTTGGATCTGACCTGGACAATTTTAATGGTTTGATTATAGGTTAAGCATTATAGTTTGATGACCGACTGACGTTCATTGTATTATTAGGATTGGAGGGCTGATGTCTTTCGTCAATGGAAGATTTCCCCGACTCCTTTGGGTTCACAGATTCAGACATCTTATCTTAAAGTTCAATATTGTTCTCAACACTCTCTTCCACATTCACTGGATCAGCGGGGGATTTTCCTCGACCTGACTCAGACACCAGATGGACCTGGGAGGGGTCCGAACCAACACATGTGATTGTATACTTAATCACATGTGAATTGCGATTTTATACTAATCACATGTGATCAAATATACAGTATTATACATGTGATTAAATATATAATCACATGTGATTATCACACGTGATTATCAAATAAAATTATTTTTTTACGAAAAAATAATAATAATAAAACAAAAAAAATAATTAAAATAATGAAAATTGAATTTTTCTTGTAAGTGCCAAATGACCAAAATACCCCTTCATATATAAAATATGTGATTAATCTTAACTATTATATATATTAATCAATGATTGAGATTTGTCTTTTAAGAATACACTAAATTTAAAGAATTACTTATCACGTTTACCTATTTAGTCTGCTTAAAGATGACTCTTGATTGAATGTTTATAATGCATTTTTTTTCTGCAGAGTTGTTTCTAAGTGCGACAATGTTTAGAAACTTAAAAAGTGCTTCAAGAAAAAGTTAGTATACACTTTTATAAAATTGTTTCTTAAATTATCTCGGAAGCATATTAGAAAATAGAAAATAAAGGTTTTTTTCCATCAAATTTGGGAGAGAGATTCTGGATGCAAACTACCACCAACTCAGTGAGCCAGTGGCTCAAGACCACAATCCATTTAGTTGGGCCACGGATTACATTATATGCTAACCCGGCTTGATCGACTTGTTGAAATGTCTATTTCTGACGTAGAGAAGTGACATTACCATGCAAATTTTATTATTTTGACATTACCGTTCAAAAAATAAGAGGACAGTGACCATTCTAGCTAAAAGGAAAGTCTTAACTCAAGAAATATTCAACCTGACTCAGCCACAGTTAAAAATATCACCTCTTTTCCATATCCAAGATTCCCAATTCCACAACAACTTACAACTACCAATGCACATAATTCAACTCCTTTAAGCGCGCATCTCGTATAAAGGAGACGATGGATAAAAAAATAAGAGTTTTTTATTTAACAAGAGATAACTGAGATAACTGACAACAATCTTTATTTAACAAGAAGATATGTAAGAAAAGAATTTTTTATTCAAATACAGGGCAATAATCTTTAGAGCATCTCCAACGCATAAGAAATTTTAAAAATTTATTAGGATTGTCACTTATACTTCTCACTAGATAAATAAGATTTTAAAAAAGTTTTTACTTCATTGCATATAAATTTACATAAAACTTATTTTGTGTCTTAAGAAAAACTTAAATAAAATGCTTTTGAAGTGAAAGCTTTTAAATGGCCTACTTAAGATGTAAAAACTTTATAACGAACTTGCATTAACCATGCTCTTAGAAACAACTCCAAATCTATTTATTTAATTGTTGAAATTTGTAAACATTGAATAATTTTTTATTAACGTTCTGGATATTCAAATGTAGAATTATCAATTCAAAATGTTGTTAACTTTTGATATATTAAAAAAAGGATAACTATTAAAATATAAATTATTTATATAATTTAATAAATAATTAATAGTACAAAGGATTTGACTTGCTTTTACAACTTGTATTGTATTGTATTGTCTTGAGATGTAGGTTAATGGTACCTGACACGCATTGTTTTTTTTTGGAACGGCATTAAAAAAAAAATAGGAAGGCGCTACAGAATTACAAACAACAAACCAAAAAGGAAATTAGAAAAACGACATAGGAGTACAACACCACCTGACACATCGTACTCTCTCACTTTAAATTTGAAGGTAGTACAAGAGACTTTTCTCTCTGTTCTTCAGGTAAAATCTCTCACTCTTTCTTTTTGTCTCTCTCTGCACGTCCATACTTTTCGACTTCCATACTTTGTTTCTCTTCTTCCATGTGCATACTTCTGCAACTTTCAAACCACCATCAAAACAATTGTTCGCTGTCCTCCATACGAAATGCTTAAGCCATCTACTACAACTCTCAAATCTTCATTTTTAGGGCCCAGACAAAATTTTAAAAATGAGCCCCTTAAATAATTTATTTCTAAATAACTAAAAAATTTCCGCCAAATTAAAAGCATCGTCCCGATCCATAAGTTAAATGTCCGGATTAGATCTTGTAATCCGTCTCTTTTCAACATTTCGTTGAACTTAACTTGATTAAAATATACGTATAAATGGACTAATTTTTTGAAAGTGGGCTTTTAAATTTTGTGGGACCTGGGCGACCCCTCTTGTCGCCCGTGCTCAGGAATGGCCCTAAGGGGATCCGGCCTCGGGGGTGGACGGGAAGGCCTTGAATATGGTTTCGGCGACTTCGGGTATCAAGTCAGGGAGGCCGGTTGCCAGGGAATCCGGTTTCCATGAGGCCAGCAACATTATTTTTGAAAAGAGGAAAAAAACAGCATTATTTGTAAAAGTCTAAAAAAATGTAAAACTTTTAAAAAATTGACATTATTTCTGAAAAAAAATCTTTATGATGCGTCATAAGCTATGTTGTCACGTATAATGTTTTACCCAATAAAGAAAATAGGTGGATTTAATGAACTTTTTTTTATGGGAGAATATTTTTCCATTGCACGTACTGTTCGAGTTGGATTTCCAGTGAACGATTAGCTAAAACTTATTTTCATATAAAATATGCAATAATGAGGCTGTATTTAAATTTACAAGCAATCCCACTTTAGCTTCCAAGATGATAAAACTTCTAGATGTAGCCTGATTGTACCAACAGGTCGAAGATATCATAAGCATGTCGTCATTCACATAGGGGGTTTTAGTTTAGACAGTTTTTGATCGGTTAGCGTTTATATTTAGAGCAATGGGTGTGGTCACATTGGGTCGGAAGCCACCTCTGCGCCACATCACCATTTCACATTTCACATTCAAAACCTCCAAATACCCCTCTACCATCACTTAAGCCATTTGGGCCCCACCTCTTTTCTTTTTCTTTTTCCTTTTTTCAAACAACTTAATATTTTATTAAAACAACAAATATAAACTACAAATTAAAAAATACAAATACCAAATAAATAAAAAAAAACCGAAAAAAAATAATAAAAATTACCGAAATTTTTTAAAAAAATTCCCGAAAATTACATACGTTTTTCTTGATATCGTTGCCAAATATGGTCCATAATATTTCGTTGAAGTGATTCGTGTGTACGTTTATCACGTAATTCCCTTAATCTCAGTCGTTGTATTTCGGCTCTCTCGATCCAAGTACGTTGTAAATTAAGTTGTGGAGTAACATACAACTCGTTCATATCGCTTATGGCAAAGTTTTGATCTTTTACAATCATGTTATGCAATATGATGCATGTGTACATGGTTCTACGTAGCTTGTTGACAGTCCACGAACGAGCCGGTTGGCGAATAATCCCCCAACGCCCCTGTAAGACACCAAATGCACGTTCTACGTCTTTTCTTGCACTTTCTTGTCTTCGTTTGAAGTAAGCACGTTTTTCTTCTCGTGCAACAGTAAAGGATTTGACAAAGCTTGCCCATTGTGGGTAAATACCATCAGCTAGGTAATACCCGTTCGGATAAGTCACTCCATTTACAACAAAAGGGACCGAAGGAGCAATATCGTCAAGAAGGTTATCAAACAAGGGTGAGTTATTTAACACAGTGAGGTCATTATTGGCACCCGCAAACCCAAAAAATGCGTGCCAAATTCACAAATCTTGAGAGGCGACAGCCTCTAGTATTATAGTTGGGTATTTTTTTATCACCCCTGCTATATTGGTCGTGCCATGTCTTTGGACAGTTGGTCCACTCCCAATGCATACAATCTATACTACCAAGCATTCCAGGAAACCCATGAGCGTTCTCATGTTTTGTATATAAGTTTTGAACGTCATGGATGTCGGGCTTCCTTAAATACTCAGTGGTATATATATCTATAATACACTTGGTAAAATGATTTAGACAATCACGTGCACAATGTTCACCAATTTGTAAATATTCATCAAGTGAATCAGGTGTTATGTCATACGCCAATTGGCGAATGGCGGACGTGCATTTCATTATAACACTAAAACCCATTAGACCGGTGGCATCCGGTCGTACTTTAAAAAATTCAAAATGGTAGGGAAGAGGTTCAGCAGTATAGTTAGAAATACCTTCAACTATTTCTAAGAATAATCGTCTGCTCATACGAAATCGACGCCGGAAAAACCGTCTCAGGGTACTTTGGATTCTCACCAAAGTAATCATCCAATAAACGTTGCTCGGCAGCTTCACGATCTCGATAGACTGGCACGCGAGTCCGGGTTGGTTGAGCTTGTTGGCGTTGCATGTACTGATGCGCTTGAGTCATAAAAAAAATATCCGTCTCATCGTCGATATCAGATGAATAACTTCCGGGATCCATCAAATTTCGACGCATTTTGATCAATAAGTTGTGTGAAAATGTTTAGTTTGAGGAATGGTGAGAAATGTTGTGTGAAAATATTGTAGAAAAAGGGTGGTATTTATAAGGGTTAAAGGTTTATTTAAAAAAAAAAAAAAATTTAAAAATCGAATTTCAGCCGTTGCCCAACGGCTAGTACACGTGGCAGCCGCTGGTTGGCTCGCTGCTCTCGTCGACGATCCGGCGCCGGGCCTCGCTCACGTAACGCACGGTGTGGTGGCGAGGCCGGCGAGCCGAGGTGGCATCAGGCGCCCCCTCTCCTTCGCCACCACACCCCATTTTCTTACACAGACTTTAATAGACTGATGAGTTTAAGTGCTTTAACTAAAACTACATAGTTTTGTGTGGTTCAAACACCTAAGCTTAGATATATATCACTCACTTTTCCCATTTAAATATATGTATTATTCAAGATAAGTTCAAGCCCGAATTGAATCATCTCAAGCCTACATTGAGTTTTTTTAATCAAACTTTTTGTATGTATGTATTTAAATATATGTATTTTTCAAGATAGTAGGGTACCCACGCACTCAGCGGCGGGTACCCTATTAACTATATTTTGTGCCGAATGGAGGCGTTAGGAAAACATAGTCAAATTAATTCGAAATTAAACCAGTGACCAGAATCAAGTAAGCACAATTTTATTGGGTTGACTTAAATTACGCAAACGTGGCCTTACACCTAAATAAGAACAAGTGTAGGTAATTACAAGAGGCGGGAAACAAATTAGATAAATCAAATTGAAAATGATAATTTCTTCCCGACACAATGTGAGGATAATTCAATCTTCATTTGATGATGATAAACTTACTTATGCTACATTATTCCCGTGACGCCGTTTATCAAAAATGGCTACGTTGCAAAAGGTTGACTTTTTAGAAGAAAAAAAAAAGCTAGTTCTCTAGCGACTCCCCAACATCAGGTGACACCACGAGTAAATCAACCTATCATTTATGAAGAATATCATACATAGCACCTGAAAATGTAATAATTGACTAATATTAGTCAACCAAATTCACAAGAAACCGTTGGAGGATTCTTGAGGCATGCGATGAGTAAAGCACGATTTAGTCTCTACCATAAATCACCTATCGGACCAAATATAATTCTACTCGTTACAAGTCCGAATTTTGAAAATGAAGCCTTAATAATACCAGATCAGGCAGATCATTGTTGCAACGGGTTGAACAGGACAGGGCAGGGCCAGGTTGGCATGAACCATAGTTTTAAAACCCGGGTTTTTAGTCAACCCGATACGATGATCGGGTCAGGAATCAACCGGTTGAACCAACGGGTCAACCAGGAGCACCTAAAAACATAGAAAAAAATGATTTCATCATGTACGCTTAATTAATTACTCTGTTTAATCAAACAAATTCACAACAAATTCGAACTCATAACTCTGTATTCTGTAACAATCATTCGAACTCACAACTCTATTACCCAATTTGTTAAATCTGGGCAGAAATCGAATTTGTTTAAATATGTTTAATCAGAAGTCAAAACATACAAATTTATTTGACTCTTTGTTATGCAGTTGTTGATTGAGACACAAATAGATTGTGACACATATTATCATAACAGAAAGATTTGGACAGATTTCAAAGAAAAAAAAGAAAGTGAAATCAAAACAGAAATCAAACTCATTTTACCTTGGCAGTGACGGGCAAAGAAAGACATAAACGTTTTTTACGTTTACGGTTATAGACCGGGTTGTTTTCAGGGTCGCCGGTTTTCATAATAACCGGTCAGTCAAAACGGGTCGATAATGAGCAAAACACCGGTGAGTGCTAACTAATACTGTAACTAACTACTCATAGCATGTATAACTGAATGATGCAAAGCCAAATTTAACTGTCACAAAAACCAAATAATTAGGAGTGCCTTAGAATTTTATAAGATAGAATTAAATTCTCAATTTCATTGAAGTGAAATCACGTTCACAAAATTAATTTGCAGCATCATTCTACTAAATTTAAACAAATAAAACTTTAAATAAACGAATATTCATTCAAAAAACATAGAATCTTCTCACAACATTTTTACAAACGCCTGGTGACATATAAGCAGTATACAAACAAGCAGTTTGTTTCCACAAACTCAAAAATGAAGTTTCTAGAAGGTTAGATAAAAAACAGCCAAATGACACGTTCGGCCTCAAATATCCAATGGTACAAAATTGATCAAGATAGACATTTGATGGGATTAAAGTTACTCGCACCATGCAGGAACCTGAAAACAATAATTTTTATGATTTACTCATACAGTCAACATTGACTTTGATGTGGATTTTATGTCATTGTTTGGCATAAGCAAATGAGTCGCAAATTTTGGTAATTTTGGTAATTTTGGTAATTCACATTGACTTATAAAATAGGTAATTTTGGTATATAGGTCGCAAATTTGGCAACTAACGGGTCAAATAGGTAATTTATGGCTCAAGCTGAAATGGGTCGGGTTGGATTGACCCATTACACTTTTATGTTACTTAAAACTTTTCTTTATTTAAACAATGTGTGTTATATTATTACAATAATAGCCTATTTTTAGGTACAAATTTGATCGTTTCCTGTGTTTGGCTAAATTTTTGTCTTGATTTCATCAAGCACCCGTTTTCTAATTTTCATAACAGTTTATGTTTAGAAACAATCTGTGTCAAGTAGTAATCTAAATTTGTTACCCATTTTCTGTTTAGCTAATTGTTTGTCTTAATTTGACCCATTAGGGATTACTCTCAACCCAAATCAACCTCTTGATAAGGAAATGGGTCGAAATTGCCATATGCCAAAATAACATGTAAGGTTTAAAATGCTAAAATTAGTGAAAGTTTTAGGATAACTAACCGAATGTCTTAAATATAATTACCTAACTAAACTATATATTATTATAATGATATTAACCTTTTTAATAAAGCAATTTATGTACCAAGAGGTTGTGAGTTTAAATCTCATTATAGATGGATAATAATTAACCTTTTTTTTAATAAAACAAATAACGCTAGAAAAATTATTTGTTATGTTCCACAACTCAATGTTCTCTTCATTTATTTTATGAAAATGCATAACATAGTTCGGGATTTAATAATTTATCTGTTACTAAAAAATATATGAAAATTATGTTTTAACTAAGAAATTATTTTAAAAATACAAATTCCAAATGAATAAAATATTATTATAGAAGTAAAATATTATAAAATTTTCTATAAGCCACCCGTGATAAATCACGAGTTATAGGCTAGTAATTTTTATACAATAATTTTTTTACAAATCACAAGAATCAGTTAAATTTACAATGAACATAACTATAATTAAATATTTTTTATACGTTTAATCAATGCATAGGTTCTGTAAGCTAAATTTTAACTAAAATTAATAACACATTAAACTTGCTCAAACAAACTGTGTACATATCAAAGGTTTCAAAACTGATGCCCGTAAATTCATCCCAAGAAGTTGTTCTAGCAACTTAATTCATCAGATTGTCATGAAATTTTGTGTCGAATGAACATAATAGTTTCGATCTACCATTGTTCCTACAATTCATCACTTCAACTAAATCTGACCTACCTAGAATCACCATATGTGGAATTCGCAGGAAAAACAAACGAATTAGACATTTAAGTAAGTAATCACGGGTTTCAAATTGGGTGTTCGAGTGGACCGTACGATTACATTAACGGCGTAAACAAGCAATAAGGTACCTGAGTAATGGCGGATCGATGGTGATTTGAAGATCAATATTTACTGTTACGATCGGGTGTTTGGTAGAAACCCTAGATGGAACTGGTGAATATGAATCGTTTTCGATAACGATATCTGACAAACCACACATCAGAATTCGGCGTTATAGGGAGGTTGAAACCTTCGATTTGAGGAAGAAGGACAGATGATTTTTGAGTAAACACCTTCATTGCCGACGTCCGTTATGTTTCTGGGTAAGGAGACGCTCCACAAATCAATCACGGATGATGTTGGGGCGCATATGAGCAGTCGATAAGACTAGCCGTGGGTGACCATTCAAAGTTTGGTCATCCTGTCACCTCTGCGTCACATCAGCTTTCTCTCTCCTGATCAAACGCATGACCACACAGCGACCATTAGCCCGTAATGGGAGACCGTTCGAATTTTTTTTTGTTTAATTTTAATTTAAATTAAAAACAATACATTAATAATAAAAAATAACATTACATTAATAATAAAAAAAACATTACATAAATTAATTAAAACGTACTAAAAAAAAACTAAAAATCCAAATTATATTTGGCCTTGATTTTTGCTTTCCTCGCCAAAACCCACTCAAGTTTTTTGCCGGTGAAGTGGTCATGCGGTTCATTGTAGAATTTCATGTGCTTGAGCTCTTGGTTATCTTTTTGAATCTCCATGAAATCAGTTAAAGAAGCTTTGCGGAAGTCAAAAAATTCTTCTGTGGCCTCTTTCCAATGCCCGACTAGTTGCTGAGCCATAGGCGGTTCACCGACATCTGAACCTTGTTGAAATGATGATGACGATGCCGCTGCTTTCTTCTTCGCCTTGTCCCGCCCCATTGGTCGAGGGGGTGCAACTTCCACTTCTTCATCATACTGAGCCTCATCACCAACCCCTGAACCTTGAGCAGCTGATGATGACGACGTCCTTGATTTTTTTCCACTCGACCCCTGAACCTTGAGCAAATGTTTTGGGTATTCAACCTCCTTCCACTTTGGATGGTCCTTCAACAATCTCCAGCACTCCACCTCTGTGAACTCCCCTGTATGTTGAGCCCTAAATTCACTACAAGCTCGCTCGTACAAAATTTGGTCGTTCGCCCCACTTGGGTTTCTTCGTACGAGGTTGTCATAAATATAACAAAAGTTTGTAATTTTAGGACGAAGCCTATTCTTCCACTTGGTGTTAAGTGAGTCGTATGTTCGGTTCGTCTCACCAATTTCGCTCGTAAAGTAAACTAACACATCCTGCCAAAATCCAGTGCGCACCTTGTAGTTCGCCTTAACGACATTTTCGGAAGTGTTGATCCAAGCCTTGCATAAGGCTACCTCTTCGCGCGTCGACCATGTCGCGCTTCCGCCGGTCACCCCCTTTGTCGGTGGTTGACGCCTTTTTGGTACCTTCTTTTTGGTTGGCGCTACAACGGGCTCGTCGGAAGACGCGGAAGACTCAACGTTGAGGGGAGCGGCGGGAGTGGCGGGGGAACCACTTTCTGTTCGTGGTTGGTAGTCGTATTGGTCGAGGCCGGCGAAAGGATCAAAACTTTGATGGTCCATACTAAAATAATTTTGGTATTGTTGTGGTGGTTGTTGATATTGTGGTGATTGTGGTCGGTATGGTTGTTGGTAGTAGGGGGTGAAAATGGATTATTTTGATAACCTTGTGGGATTGGTTGACTTGTTTGGTGTACGAAAGTTGGTTGTTGAAAGTTGATTGCGGGTGATTGAGAGGGTGTGGGAGTGTTTGTTTGGCGTCGAGATTTTGAACCCTTGCCTTTGTTCTTGGAGGAAGACATTTTTGGAGAGGGTGAATGAGAGAATTGAGTGTGTGTTTGAGTTTAGAAAGAAATGAGAGTTGTGATTTATTTGGTAAAAGAATTGGGTATTTATAAGGTAAAAAAGGGGTGTTGGTTTAAGTTTTTAGCCGTTGGAGAGGGGGAGAAAGAGACGTTCAACGGTCGACTTGAACGGTCGAGTAGTCGACCGTTGGGGCACCTCGACGCGTCGCAGGTTCGAGCCCGTAACGCCGGGGACGCGTCGCCGAGGCTGAGTTGGCCGGTCGCGACCGTTGGTCGGGTCATGCATAACGGACGGTCTAAGTAATGGAAGCCGGCAAGAATCACGCTTAATAACCGTATACGAGTTGGCATGGACGCTGCAATTATTTCAGGAGTTCCCGTGTTTGATTCTCTGCGGGTGCATTTTTGTTTTGAAATTTCACGAGGTCCTGCTAAATGCTTTATGTGGCGATGAGTATCTTGTGATTATATTTAGTGGCGACAAATTATGGGTAGTAGTGGCCATAATGACGTTCACTAGTGGTAGTATTTTCAACTTTCTAAGAATTCTAGGATTAATAAAAATAATTTTGTGTCAAATAAGGAACATATGTTGTAGTAGCTTAGTTGATTAGGGGATTGTGTTAATAACGCATTATATGCAAGTTCAAACCCTGCATTGTACATATTTTTTATAAATACAAATCTACATTATATATACAAGGATTGCATTATGTAGTACATTATAAGATTTTTGCACCTTGATAACGTAAATAATCTACTTTTGGTATTTGGCAAATAAAATCACAATTAGTGATTATCTACGTGATTTCTTCCATATGCAAATTTACAAATTTATCATCACATGTTAATTGTCAGCTTCCAGTTTTGGAATGTGTTTAATTATCATTTTACATTTAAACAACAAACATTTCAATTTGCTAAACACTGATAAAACTAATTATCTGATTATTGTGATTTCAAATAGCAGATTCCAAACACTATTTTCCAGAATAGCATTTTTGAACCGCTGATTATCTAATTATATTTATTTTCAAAACGCATAATATATATTATATAATTTCAATAAACAATCCCAAACACCCTAAATATAGGTACACTTCATATATATGATAATAAAAGTCATATGAAATCGCATAGTATCCTATATCCTAAACATCATCTTGGCGGCTATTGTACAATAACGACAACAAATACAACACCTCCTGAACAATGTTGTGCAAATTAATCTTGTAGTTTGCGAAAGAAGAAGTAGAGGCAAACCAACAAACAATTTATGGATAAAGTTGTATTATTGATTAATTGGATGAAAATTGACAAATTAGGAGAAAATACATACATGAGAAACAAAGTGTAAGAATCATAGATATTTATTTAGCATAACTAGGTTAAAACCCGCGCGATGCGGCGGGCTGCGAACTACATATTTCTGGCGATTAAAAGTCCATTGGTTACATATTTTTATAACGAATACAGTACATAACCTTGAAAACAGTGTATAAAATAGAGGAAAAAGTTCTCGTCCACTGGTTTCGGTTTACCCACGAATTAGTCTGCTTGATATTGATATTAATTGTTCGGTGCATGATAGATTTGTTAATAATTCGATCAGGTGGATGTGGGTTCGAGATATTCGAGGGGGGAGAGAAGAAACGCAAGTTGCCGAGTTAAATTGGTTGTTAGAAAGTGTTACTTTGTCGGAAGATACCGATTCGTGGGCTTGGGGTATCGGTAATGAAGGAGTGTTTGAAGTCAAGAGTACAAGGAGGTGGCTTGATAATTTATTACTCCCTTCGTCGGTTGAGCAGACGAGATGGAATTGTTTAGTGCCTCGAAAAGTGAATATACTTTTTTGGAAGGTAAATTTAAATCGAATTCCCACTAAAGTTAATTTAATGATGAGGGGTATTATGTTCGATGATTTAAAGTGTGTGATGTGCGGGGATGGTGTTGAGAATACGGAGCATATTTTCTGGAATTGTGAAGTTATAAAGGGCGTGTGGCGTAATATTGGTCGTTGGTTACAAGTGATCGATACGAATGTGAACACATTGGATGAGTTTTTGTTTAAATTGGAGGTAAGCTCGATGTCAACAAAAGCGAAGAAGATTGTGGAGGCGGTGGTGCTTACAGTGATTTGGATTATTTGGCGCCATAGGAATGCAATTACGTTTAATTCTGGTGAAGCCCGTCGGAATATGCTTGTGGACTCCATTAAAGAAGTGTCCTTTTTGTGGATTTGTAATCGTCGTCATAAGTATAGAGTTAGTTGGACCGAATGGTTAATTTTACCATGTAATGGTTAACTCTTGTATTGCTCTAGCTTATAGCTAGTTTTGTTTGTTTATATTTAATGAAAGCCGTTTCCAAAAAAAATAGAGGAAAAAGTCAATAATTAGCATTGGCGTTGAAATGTTGTCGATTACATGTTTTGATATATAGTAGGGTACCCGCGCAATGAGGCGGCGGGTACACTGATACATCTTTTCCGCGACGATGTTGATGGTGTTCGTTTACATGTTTTTTTATAATGATTATTATACAAATGATTGATAGTTGGGAATGAATTATGTATAAAGACTACATTGAAAACTTATCAGCGTTTAAAATTTGTTAAGTTACATGTTTTGAAAAAAAAAGTTCAGACATGGCGATGAATTAACACGTATATTATTTATCATGTAAGACCTCTCGATACACCACATTTGATGAGTATAATAGACATTAGTCGAATCCAACAAAATTAATTATTAATTAAAACAAATTCATTTATATTTATTTCGTTCACACGCCATATCAAAATCTCACAATTTTGCCAATTTATTCCTTCACGGCCCCCATAACTTTTCTGTTTTTGTAAAATGTGGACAATCTGTTCAAAATGAGATCTTGAGGATACTTATTAACGATACAATTGATTTTGTCATATCACAAACATTAATAGCAACATCATTACAACTAATGAGATAGTCTAACCACACCATGAACCAAGAAATCTATATAATCTTACTACTTTATAAAGCAGATTGAACTTTTTAAAAAAGGAAGGTCTGAATTCAAACATTCCTTAAATAGCAATGTCATCTTTCCCCTGATGAATTAAAAAGCTGCTTCCTGCGAGATTCGAACCCGGGTGTGTTTGATCCATAGGTAAACCTCTTACCACTAAGCAAAGAACCAGGTTTGGTTACACTTTCCAACCACACCCTAATTAAGACGCCAACCAATTGCCAACAAAGGAGTGGAATAAAAACGTTTATTTATTTAATGCAATGCAATCCTTCTCCCTAATTTTAGTACCTTAAATTGCTGAAATAAAGTCAATTAGTTGAAACCCTTTCAGTAATCGTATGAACTTCGGAGTCAATTGCTGAAATAAAGTCAATTAACGTTTTCCTTATAAAGTCAATTAATTGAGATAAATGCAATCCTTCTCCCACCAAATGAAATTCGGAGTCAACCCTTTTATGTCATCATTTGACCATTGGAACTTAAATCATGGAAGAAAAAAGTCCTAAACGTATTACTTAAATTTGTTTCTAAGATTATAACCAAAACGTCCCCCCTCTATACGTAATTGACAGTTTTTAAAAGTCCTAGACGTTTTTAAATTTGTTTCTAATAATTGACCGACATAGCCTAATGTAACGCCCTAAAATTTAAATAATTAAATAATATTAATTTAATTGACATAATTAATTTTAAATGGATTAATTAATAAAATAATTATAATGAAGTTAGACGGTTCGTATTATTTAGGCGACATGTAGTTAAACGGTTCGTTTTATTAGACGTTAATTAATAATTAAATTAGACACCAATCTTTTTAGACGCGATAATTATTTAGACGTTTTAACTATTTGGTCACTTTATGGTTAGTTAGATGTGATTTATCCCTGTGAGCGTTTCGGGTCGTAACCCGGTTAAATAAGTGAGTCGGTTTATGTGTATTATTCGAGTTGGGCCGACCATAGGCTAGGGCCCCGTGATTTCGAGTTGCGGGCTTGAGGCCTTAAACTCTTAAAGAATGTAAATTATATCAATTAGAGTTTTCTTTTTGGCCATCTTTCTTATTCTCGTTCGTTCGGCAAAACCCTACAAACCACAGCTTCTTTCCAGCCGTCGAGCGAATTAGTAAGCCAAGATTTTAATTCAGGATTTTAGTTGGGATCGGTGTGATCTGGAAGCAGGTGGCGTCAATCTCAATTGAAGATTCTATGTCGGTGACCCCTTGCGGATTTAATTGCCATGCTTCGAAATTGGTGTTTTGGGGGATGACGTCAAAGAGGAGATAAGAAGAAAAAAATCAGCCATGAGAAGGGTGTATGTCGGTCCAATTAATTGGCAGCATATATCTTTTATGTGTGTTTTGTATTGATCCATTTAATAATCAAAGGCATCATGATTTTTATTTGTTTCACTTTTAAATGGAGGAGTTCGTGGTCCCAACTCTGTTTCTCCATTTGTCAACCTGGGGCAACCAAGAACAGCCGTTCGAATGGTGGTAGTTCGGGCATAATCGTTTCTCGAATCTTCGTAGGGTATAATTCTAATCTTTTTATTTCGTATCTTTTAATTAATCTCCGTATGAGTTGATTCCGAACCAAGCTCGATGAACCTGAGAGCATGTAATTCTGGAAGTCTCCGTAGACTCTCGAAGAATTCATGTCGGGGTGTGTGTCGGTTTGTTGATTAAAATCGTTTTTAGATGCTGGCAGATTCGAATGGTTATATTGATGGCTGTTTTTGAGGGTTTTATAGTCTGGTTTAGGGGAAGGTCGTCTCACAGAGATTTATAGCCCTCTGAGTTAGCTTTCCAAGTTGACCGAGAACTCGTTAAATGGATTTACGGTTTAAAAGTTATAACGGTTTTAATATACTGCTGTTAGGATTATGACCTGTGCGATATGTCCGTCTTGCGACACTGTTTTGAGACATTTAGAGTCTGTTTTGGCCAGTGACCGTCTCACAGAGATGTGTAGTTCTGGTTGTCTACTTTTCATGGTTAAAATATGAGATAAATCTACTGCACAGTTTAAGAGATATAGCAGTTTCCGTGAGACCGACGGGTGCTGCCAGTTTTCTAAATTTGAGTCTTTAGAACGAATTGTAATTCGGGTTTCATTTTTATGCTTTTAGGACCGTCTAGGGATAACCGAACAGCGCCTTAGAGTATTGAGGATTCTTTGGAGCTTACGTTTTCGCGAGGTGAGTATTCTCGCCGTGTATTCAGTTTTAACGTTGTACATGCATGACTTATGTGTTACATTTCTTGCACCATAATTGTTATCTGAGCTTGAGCTGTTATCTGAGTTTGATCCGCTATCTGAGTTTGATTTGTTATCTGAGTTTGACATGCTATCTGAGTATCTGAGCAGCTGTTGATTTATTTTAATCTGAGACATTGTGCCTGGGTAACCGAGCTCGGCACAGGGTCATTCTGTGCTACTACTTGCTAGGGCATCTGAGATAATTATGTTAAAGAGATAATAAAACATAATAACACACATCTGAGTTTTTGGCTATATGCCTGGGATCACCTCCCGTCTGAGTTTTGGGATTATTCCCGTCTGAGTTTTGGGATCACTCCCGTCTGAGTTTTTGGCTTATGCCTATCTGAGGTGTGAGGAGGGGCGAGGTTGATCTCTCGTCCCAAATCACACATGCGCGCTATATAAATTAAAATCTGAGTAATAAAATCTGAGTAATAAAATCTGAGAAATAAATCTGAGTAATTAACTGAGTAGAATCTGAGTAGGAGTACACCGATGTGCCCTCATGTGTTGTATGTTATGATTGTATGCATTTTGAGATTATTCACTCAGCTTCCCAGCTGACCCAAACTTTCCCCCACATTGTTTCAGGTACCAGCAAAGGAAAGGAGAAGGTGGACGGTTGACCGCTGTATCTTTTCATTACTGATGTGGACATCATTTAATATTTTAAAGCACTTTATTTTATTTTAACTATTTCCGCAATAAATATGTTTTAAATGTTAAATATTAATATCTGAGATTTATTTATGGGACCTTTTGATTTTAATTTTATTTTCAAAAATTTTAAAAATCTTGTAAAAATTAGGGTGTTACAAGTTGGTATCAGAGCTCTGACTTGAGGGATTTGGATTCACAAGGGGGTGGATTCAAACTCAAGTTTGAGTCTCGAGTTTTAAAACGCGAACTGAGTAAAATATTTTCTGAGAAAAGTTTCCACATCAAGCATACAGCATGTCACGTCGACCTCTCGCTTTTCCCATTGCTGGTAATATTTAATAGTTTTTATTTATCTGAGATGTATGTTGTATTCTGAGTATGGATGAGTAGAGTAGTCTGAGATTTTTGTGTTTATTTTCTAAGTACATTTTTCCGAGTGTTGTTTCTGATTACATCTGTGAAATAAACCTTAAACGTTATAATAACATACGAAAATTTCATATGAATAGTACGATTAAATACCTTGTATATATAGATATACGAATGCGAGGTTTGATAATTTCGAGTATAATTTAGAGCATAATTCTGAATAAAAATTCTGGATTTAATTCCCAGTGTTTAATATATTTATGCATATACAAATACGCATACTAGAGAAATTATAAATTTTAATGAGAATTATAAAAGTTTCCAGTTTAGAGGAATACCTAATAGAGTTGAAATGAGATTTTATAAATTTTGAGAAATTTTAACCGAAAGTGTAATAACGGGGTATTAATTTATAATTCGCATGTTTTGAGTAAATGAGAAAAGAGAAAAGTATTAATATTAAAGAGGAGTATTAATATTAAAGAAAAGTATTCGAATTGGGAAGATATTAAAAACTTTCATATGGGAGAAAACACTTAATAGACCGAGTCATTAAAAACGAGTAAATCAGAAATTAGTAAATCAAATTGATTAAGAATTTTATGAGGATTTTCCAAGTTGAGTAAAAGGAAGGATTATTGAGTCAATAAAATGGGAAATAATTACTTTTTAGCTAAACGGAAATATATCGAACCAAATTTTAATAATAAAATGAGTATGCATAATGAGAAGTTATTGAATCAAGATTTAGCAACCAAAAGATACATTAATATGGAATTCCAAATTTGTGTAAGAATCTATAGAATGTATTAAAGAGAATTATTAAATAGTGTTAAAAGAGAAGTGATTATATTAAACCTATTAAATGAGAAATTAAAAATTCGTGAATACCATGAGTCGTAATAATTGAGAAAATTTCAGGTTGAAAAGTCAACAAATTAATATCTATTTAAGAATCATTAAATTGAAATAAAATGGGAAAAACATTTCGAGTAAGTAGGTTAAATTGCTGAGTGCAAAACTAAATGTGGATGATAAGTTAAGTGACAGATTAATGAGTTCACACTGACAGCTTAAAATAAACTATGTAAGTTTAATAGAGTAATTAATTGAGAAATTGCTGAGTCAAATTAATCAGATATTATTGAAGCTCATCTTAAAGAGTAATTATATAAGAGGATTAAGAGGAAGCTAACGTCATCAATTTGATGATGATTTATTTAAAAACGAGTTAAGAGAGCGATAAATTGAATCAAATTAAACGAGGAACGCAATAACTGAGAACTCTGATCAAAAAGATATTAATCGACATGCTCACAAATTACAATAAATTTAATATAACTGTGAAGAGGATATAAGTTATATTTATGAGGAATGATAAAGGGCATATCCAAATGAAAAGTTTAAAAAGGAGATTTGTATTGTGAAAATAACTAAGTGGAAATATTTCTATGAATCTGAGTTATCCGAGTATCGCGTACGAGACTAAAGATACGCATGAATTTCTGAGTAATGTTTATGAGGTTTTGAGTACCCACAGCTGAGTGCATATCTGTACTTATTGAATTATCAAATATGGAAAAATAATTTATTTTTCTTTCTTCGGAATATGATTTATTGGTGGTTTTTATGTGGGAAGTTGTGAACTTTGGGATTGACTCGTGACCAAACAAAAGCATGTGTCGAAAGTAATAGAGGGCCCCTATTACCGTACACACAGGACTTTTGGTTGGTTAGGGGGAAATTTTGAAAGGAACGATGGCCCAATGCTTGTTATTGTGAATTTAGTACTTGTATCCTAATTGTTTGTGTGACTACATATTTGCTTGTTTATTTTGGTAGACAATACTAGTTCCAAACTCGAGGACGAGTTTTCTCCAAGTGGAGTTGAGTAGGGGTAAAAAGGAAAATTGTTAAGAAATAATTATCATTATGTATTATTTATAATTATTATGAGCATGATGCTTATGTAGAGAGATTTTCTAGATGAGGATTTTAAAAGTATGAAATCTATATACATATACTTGATTTGAAAATTTATAAGAGTAACCACCGAATAGAACAAATTGAGAATATTTGAATTAATTTTATGGTGTAAGTACCGAGTTTATAAAATGGATAATCGGGATTAATGGAGAAATTAATGAACCAAGATTTATGCGGGTAAATGTAATTGTGCAAAAGAGAAATGGTAAGTACTACAATTATATACAAAATAAGACAGTATACTTATTCTTGGGTAGTTATAATGTGATGATGTGAAATCATTAAATTAAAGTGATGAGAACTTATTAATGAGTCGAATATGAGAAAACTGCTACAATGAAATTTTGAGGAAAAGGAGTTAAAATGAGATCGGTAATTTGCTGGTAATGAGTTATTATTAAAACGAGCTAAATGATAAAATTTTATTTTGATTAATTATGGAGTAATTTCGAGTTATAAGAAATTTACAAATCGAGTTACATAAGCAAATTAATAAAATGAGTCAGAGAGAAAGGTATTAAATTAACGGGAAGTTTTATTCAAATTTTTGAAGTATTATAAAGTGTTATGAGTTTTGAGGTATTATAAAATTATATGAGAACACTCTATTTATGAATAATTATTAAACTTGAGGTGAGAACAACTATTCAATAAATTTATATTGAACTTAGGAGAAATTTCGAAAAGACGAGAATGTACTGAGTTGATGAACCATGAGTAAACCGTAAGATTTAGAATAAAGTGTAACTGCGAATGGAGTAAATGAGAACTAAAGAATTAATTTGTAATTTGAGTAACGAGAAATCATTATAAAAAAAAAATTAATTGGAATTTTCAGTGGGTAACATGAAATCAATGAGTAGATATGGTCAAAATAATTAAGAGACATTTTAAATTGTGTAAAATCAGTGAAACGGTCTATTAAAGGATCGTTAATCTAGATGAATGAGAAAACATCTATTAAAATATTATCGAAAAACCATTAAATGTAATAGAATGAGAACCTATTAAAGGGAATTAAATGGCAAGATCGTTAATTTGAGCTATTTAAAGGGTTATCAACATCGGTAATATGCAAACCTAATAGAGTAAGGTAACAATATAATGTTAAAGAAGAAGTTATTTTGAGAACTAATAACGCGGTTGAGAGAGAATTATCAGTCCAAGTACTATAAGTTAGTAAACTGGAACCCGCGAAGAATCATAAAAATGAGTAAAATGTGATTTATATCTAATATTATTACTAGTACATATTAATACCTTCTGTGTTTATTTCCGAGCAATAATTCTGAGTTTGCTCTTGAGTTATATTTCCGAGTTTATTTCTGAGACAGATATCCGAGTTATACTCCTGGGATTTGTTTGGAGTTCATTTCCGAGTTAGACTTCTGAGTCATATTTCTAGATTATATTTCTGAGTTATATACCTGAGTATATGTGAATTATGTGCGATATGTACATCTCTTGTGAATGACTTCCTGTTTTTGTATTAACTGATAACGGTGTAAACTACTAGATTGCCTCTTTGCCTTATGCAAACTGGTGTCCCATAGGGGAGAGGACCTTTTTGGAGCCATTTCTAATATGGAATTGTCAATAATAAATTTTAAAATGTTGCAAATATGTATAAGTGATTATTATTTGATGGAGTTGTGCGGGAAGTTATGTCCCATATAATTATTGTTATCGCCATAAGAGGGTCGTGTGTGGTCATGGAGCTGTATTGAATGATCAAGTTCCACGCCGAGATCATCTAACATCATCAACAAATCCGTAGCAAATTCCAAGTGGAGTTGAATCGGAGATTCAACGCAACGTTAACCGTTAGGTACAACAACTGTGTCCAACTACGAGAACAAGAAGACGCCTTCAGCAAAGTATCATGAATTTATTTGTGGTTATGGTCGTCATTTTTTTGAGACAAATCGAGATTCTTAGAGAACATTTTAATTTTTATTTCTTCCCGCCTTATTTTTTGCGCCGTTAGAGACGGAAGATTTTATGAGCAGTTGCAAGAGTTGGAGCTTATTATGATCGGGCAAGTCGCCCTGAAGAGTTTCATTCTATTCTTCACCTTTGTTGAGTTCCTTATTTCATAACCTTAGCGTTTTCTTCTATTGCGGACGTGGGTCGTCGACGAACCTGAGATTTAAACATGAGATTGTTACCCTGAGTTTTTTTTTCCGAGCCATGACTTCGGGGACGAAGTCTATTTTAAGTGGAGTTGAGTTGTAACGCCCTAAAATTTAAATAATTAAATAATATTAATTTAATTGACATAATTAATTTTAAATGGATTAATTAATAAAATAATTATAATGAAGTTAGACGGTTCGTATTATTTAGGCGACATGTAGTTAAACGGTTCGTTTTATTAGACGTTAATTAATAATTAAATTAGACACCAATCTTTTTAGACGCGATAATTATTTAGACGTTTTAACTATTTGGTCACTTTATGGTTAGTTAGATGTGATTTATCCCTGTGAGCGTTTCGGGTCGTAACCCGGTTAAATAAGTGAGTCGGTTTATGTGTATTATTCGAGTTGGGCCGACCATAGGCTAGGGCCCCGTGATTTCGAGTTGCGGGCTTGAGGCCTTAAACTCTTAAAGAATGTAAATTATATCAATTAGAGTTTTCTTTTTGGCCATCTTTCTTATTCTCGTTCGTTCGGCAAAACCCTACAAACCACAGCTTCTTTCCAGCCGTCGAGCGAATTAGTAAGCCAAGATTTTAATTCAGGATTTTAGTTGGGATCGGTGTGATCTGGAAGCAGGTGGCGTCAATCTCAATTGAAGATTCTATGTCGGTGACCCCTTGCGGATTTAATTGCCATGCTTCGAAATTGGTGTTTTGGGGGATGACGTCAAAGAGGAGATAAGAAGAAAAAAATCAGCCATGAGAAGGGTGTATGTCGGTCCAATTAATTGGCAGCATATATCTTTTATGTGTGTTTTGTATTGATCCATTTAATAATCAAAGGCATCATGATTTTTATTTGTTTCACTTTTAAATGGAGGAGTTCGTGGTCCCAACTCTGTTTCTCCATTTGTCAACCTGGGGCAACCAAGAACAGCCGTTCGAATGGTGGTAGTTCGGGCATAATCGTTTCTCGAATCTTCGTAGGGTATAATTCTAATCTTTTTATTTCGTATCTTTTAATTAATCTCCGTATGAGTTGATTCCGAACCAAGCTCGATGAACCTGAGAGCATGTAATTCTGGAAGTCTCCGTAGACTCTCGAAGAATTCATGTCGGGGTGTGTGTCGGTTTGTTGATTAAAATCGTTTTTAGATGCTGGCAGATTCGAATGGTTATATTGATGGCTGTTTTTGAGGGTTTTATAGTCTGGTTTAGGGGAAGGTCGTCTCACAGAGATTTATAGCCCTCTGAGTTAGCTTTCCAAGTTGACCGAGAACTCGTTAAATGGATTTACGGTTTAAAAGTTATAACGGTTTTAATATACTGCTGTTAGGATTATGACCTGTGCGATATGTCCGTCTTGCGACACTGTTTTGAGACATTTAGAGTCTGTTTTGGCCAGTGACCGTCTCACAGAGATGTGTAGTTCTGGTTGTCTACTTTTCATGGTTAAAATATGAGATAAATCTACTGCACAGTTTAAGAGATATAGCAGTTTCCGTGAGACCGACGGGTGCTGCCAGTTTTCTAAATTTGAGTCTTTAGAACGAATTGTAATTCGGGTTTCATTTTTATGCTTTTAGGACCGTCTAGGGATAACCGAACAGCGCCTTAGAGTATTGAGGATTCTTTGGAGCTTACGTTTTCGCGAGGTGAGTATTCTCGCCGTGTATTCAGTTTTAACGTTGTACATGCATGACTTATGTGTTACATTTCTTGCACCATAATTGTTATCTGAGCTTGAGCTGTTATCTGAGTTTGATCCGCTATCTGAGTTTGATTTGTTATCTGAGTTTGACATGCTATCTGAGTATCTGAGCAGCTGTTGATTTATTTTAATCTGAGACATTGTGCCTGGGTAACCGAGCTCGGCACAGGGTCATTCTGTGCTACTACTTGCTAGGGCATCTGAGATAATTATGTTAAAGAGATAATAAAACATAATAACACACATCTGAGTTTTTGGCTATATGCCTGGGATCACCTCCCGTCTGAGTTTTGGGATTATTCCCGTCTGAGTTTTGGGATCACTCCCGTCTGAGTTTTTGGCTTATGCCTATCTGAGGTGTGAGGAGGGGCGAGGTTGATCTCTCGTCCCAAATCACACAAGCGCGCTATATAAATTAAAATCTGAGTAATAAAATCTGAGTAATAAAATCTGAGAAATAAATCTGAGTAATTAACTGAGTAGAATCTGAGTAGGAGTACACCGATGTGCCCTCATGTGTTGTATGTTATGATTGTATGCATTTTGAGATTATTCACTCAGCTTCCCAGCTGACCCAAACTTTCCCCCACATTGTTTCAGGTACCAGCAAAGGAAAGGAGAAGGTGGACGGTTGACCGCTGTATCTTTTCATTACTGATGTGGACATCATTTAATATTTTAAAGCACTTTATTTTATTTTAACTATTTCCGCAATAAATATGTTTTAAATGTTAAATATTAATATCTGAGATTTATTTATGGGACCTTTTGATTTTAATTTTATTTTCAAAAATTTTAAAAATCTTGTAAAAATTAGGGTGTTACACCTAAGAAGACTGACCTTAAAACTTGAACAAACCCGTACAGAAACTAATTATAACCACAACAAACTAAAAACTACCGAGCTTGCTATACTAGATCTTAAAACCGAGCTCGAAATATTTTATGGCTTCAATCACCCAATACGAAGCATCAGTGCTCCAGGCACCACCACGCCCGGATGAAGAAGTTGAGGTAACGTCTATTTGACTAAATTCATTGATCATTATATCTATTCTTTACAAATTTTTCGCCTTGTCTTTTGAAGGAATTTGATGGATATATTCCGAATGAAAACTTTGAAGACCTCTGCTATCCTCAATTCTGGTACAAATGCAGATTTGTACGCGTTGAATATGTTTGGCTTGACCGAACATATAACAAACTATATTTGTTTCTACTTGACAGATTTGTAAGTTACTACTATTTTTTGTGGCGGCAATTTATAGTTTGACTCATTATAATTTACGTTTCAATTTTGTGTTCACTAAAATATTAAATATGATATTCATTTATATATTACATTTAGTGAACCAATACGTAACTATATTTACTTATTTTGTTACTAATAATTTGAACATGCGTTTTAAGTTACTTGGTTTTATTGGCGTGGATTTTCAAAACGCCAATTAAATATATTTCAGTTAATTTGTAATGGTGAGTTGTAAAGGAGTATCTTTCATATTATTTGTCAAATTAATATGACGTCAAAAATTAATGCTTTTATTCCATCCCTAATTTATATAAGATTTCAGAAAAACAGTCAATTGCTGCTTTCAGTCTATAATTAAAGGAGTGTTAATATGACGATTGATATTAATATGAAGAGATGCTTACATTCGTCAGATTTATACGTTTTTAGTCCACAATTAAATGAGTGTTAATATGACAATGAATATGAATTAATATATACGTTTTTAGAGTGTTAATTTATCATTTAATGGTTTGACTAAAAATTAGTTTTCCTGCTCAAATAATTACGTTTTTATTAATTGTCATTTAATGTGTTAATTATGTTTTATTACGATTAATACTAATATGTAGAGATGTAAATCCGTATGAGTTATACGTTTTTAGTCCACAATTCAAAGAGTGTTAATATGACAATTAATATTAATTATAATATATACATTTTTAGAGTGTTAATTTGTCATTTAATGGTTTTACTTACAGTTATTTTTGGTGCTCAAATAATTACGGTTTTATTAAGCTCCTAAAAACCCGAATCAAATTTGAAAATCCTCCCTCTTTAAATCTTTTAATTACGTTTGAAACCTGTCGATATTTAATTGGTTGACTCGTTTTTATTGTAGAACCATTTAATGGCTTGACTTACAATAGTTGTACTTTAACCGTTTTTATTGTATCAAAAGTTTTAAAAACGTTTCTTAAATTGATTTGTCATTTAATGTGTTAATTATGTTTTATTACGGTTAATATATACGTTTTTAATATATACGTTTTTCATGTTAATATGACGTCAATTAAAAGTAATATGATGAGATGCTTACATTCCGTCAGATTTATACGTCTTTAGTCCACAATTAAATGTGTATTAATATGACAATGAGTATGAATTAATATATACGTTTTTAGAGTGTTATTTGTCATTCTATGGTTTGAATAACAATTATTTTTGTTGCTCAGATACTTAGTTTTTTTTATTTGTCATTTAATGTGTTAATTACGTTTTATTACAATTACTATTAATATCTAGAGATGTAAATCCTTAAGAGTTATACGTTTTAGGAAACAATTAAAGGAGTGTTAATATGACAATTAATATAAATTAATATAAACGTTTTTACATTGTTAATTTGTCATTTAATAGTTTGATTGACAGTTATTTTCGCTACTCATTAAATGACGGTTTTATTGTGGTTGACTCGTTTTTATAGTAAGACCATTTAATGGTTTAACTTACAATAGTTGTACTTTAAACGTTTTGATTGTATTAAGAGTATTAAAAACGTTTCTTAAATTTATTTGTCATTAAATGTGTTTATTACAGTTAATATATATATACGTTTTATGTATATAAATTGACGACTCAACCATTTAACCTTTGCATTCACGATAAGAAACACATACCACATTACCATCACTCGATTCACCAACAAGGTTAGTTTTCTATCCATTCCTCGGTTCATTTCTTAAACTTTTGATACAAATTTTATTCCTATTGTGTATGACTTTTGTAATCTTTTTATGCAAGGATTTCTTAACATGTCAACAATCGGATTGCCCTTTATAAGAAACATTCATGTTTTCAAGGACAAAATTCACCTCAAGGTCAGGGTTCTACGAATGTGGCCCCACACGATCTTCAACTATAAAAATGAGATAATATCACTTGAGATGCTGTTAATTAACGAGGAGGTATTACACTTAATCATATTCAATAAATGATCATTAGGTATTGATATTATTTTTACTAAATTAACTATTAATTAAAATCATATGTATTATCCATTTTTTGTAGGGAGGCAAGATTAAAGCTTCTATTTACGTTAAATTGATGAGTAGATTTCAAAAAATATTGAAGGAAGACGGTTACTATATCAGAGGAGGTAAGTTGTGGGAGACCAAGTCATTTGTATAATAGTCTTTATCCATATTTCATTCCCAACTATCAGTCATTTGTATAATAATCGTTATTAAATAACATGTAAACGAACACCATCAACATCGTCGCGGAAAAGATGTATCAGGGTACCCGCCGCCTCATTGCGCGGGTACCCTACTATATATCAAAACATATAATCGAACAACATTTCAATGCCAATGCTAATTATTCTATTTTCCTCTATTTTATACACAGTTTTTATGCTTATGTATTATATTCGTTATAAAAATATGTAACCAATGACTTTTAATCGCCATAAATATATACTTTGCATCCGCCGCATCGCGCGGGTATTAGCCTAGTTACTTTAGAATTTAAGTTGTAACACCAATTGATCTAGATCAATTGGGCCACCAAAACCCAAAGGTTGTCTTGGAGGGTTTGTATTCACGAGTTCTTGGGTTCAAAGTCACCAAGGTGCTTATAGCCTAATGGTAAGCTTATAGCCTAATGGTAAGCTTCCTGCCTGGGGTACTTGCCCACCCAGGTTCGAATCTTGGCAGCATCATTTTTAAAATTTTAATTTTAACGTTTCGGGACAAGTAGTATATGCAGTTTACGAAAGATAGTCATGAAGGTGCTTATAGCCTAGTTGTAAGCTTCTCGCCTGGGGTACTTCCCCACCCAGGTTCGAATCTTGGCAATAGTATTTTTAAAATTTTAATTTTAACGTTTCGGGACAGGTAGTATATGCAGTTTACGAGACATAGTAACCAAGTTGCTTATAGTCTAGTGGTAAGCTTCCTGCCTGGGGTACCTGCCCAATAGAAACCTATAATGACCCGAATTTGAAGTAATCTGACTACATAATGGACCCGAATTTGTTCTCCCCTGTAAGTAACGTATATAAATCCATCATCATCCTTCTTCTCATTGTATATTGTAGACATTAATGCTCCCACAAACATAATAAATTAAAGAGTAAATTACTGTTTTTGTCCCTTTGGTTTACCTGATTCTGCGTTTTTGTCCCTATACTTTTTTTTCCGTTTTTTTGTCCCTGAACTATGTCAGATTCCGTTTTTTTGTCCTTCCGTCCAAATTTGGCCGTTAACTAACGAGAAATGCTAAAAAAGTGAGGGTATTTTCATCTTTTCACACCTTCTTCATGTTCTTCATATGTGTTCTTCATCTACAAAACATAATCCCCAAATTGATGAACCCTAATCCCAAATTGCTGTAAACATTTCATCTTCTTCAAAGGAAGATGAACCCTAATCCAATTTCTTGAACAAATTCATGAACCCTAATCCCCAAATCCCAATTTCTTGAACCCTAATCCCAATTGATGAACCCCAAATTGATGAACCCTAATTGGTGAACCCTAATCCCAATTTCTTGAACAAATTAACAAGAAAGGCTGCCGTAGATTCTGCTAGTTCGAACACGAGAGACGAGAGATCGAGATGTGTTGCTTCTGGTTTGCCGGAATTGGTGATGTCGGAGAGGCGGCTTTGTCACCGGAGGCTTTCTGATTTCTTGCCGGAAAAACGAGGAAGACGGAGATGGTCTGGTGAGTGGCTGGAGAAGACGACGAGAGAGCTTATAGTGGCGGTGTCGTACGGTGGTGTGTTGCTTCATAGTTAATTTCGCTGGTTCATAGGTACGATTTGCTTCCTTTCATCAATTTTATTTCTCTGTAATCTGTATCATCTCCCTTAGATCACTTTTAGCTTCTCCTTTTAGTGTAATTGTTTGATTTCAACAACGTGTGTGTTAGGTTTAGATGCAGACAAAGTGTTCGACAAAATGCGTGAATGATATTAGTATAAAAGTACAATTTTTAAAGCATAAGGTACAAATTTTTGAGGAAAATGATCAAATTACCCTCACATATTTGGCATGTGTGGTAAGTTAACGGCAGATAATGGACGGAAGGACAAAAAAATGGAATTTGGCATAGTTTAGGGACAAAAAACGCAAAAAAAAATATAGGAACAAAAACGCAGAATCGGGTAAACCACAGGGACAAAAACAATAATTTACTCTAAATTAAATTACATTAAAAGTTTGTCCATTTTGCCACACATACCATCGTTGGTTTGCAAAATATGTGTTATAAAAATAAAAATACATGTAGGTGGCAGGACATTTTCCACAAAAATAAATATAGCTTTCCTGCACTCAGGTAAATCCGTTTACAGATCACATGCACAAATTGCCCAAATGTAAGATCGGTTAGGACAAGGTAACTGTAGTAGAGTTGCGTTCACGGAGGTTCATCATTTTTACGAAGTCCCGAGTAATAAATCTCAACCATTGATTAATAAGATCTAATGGTTAAGATTAATCACATATTTTATACATAGATGGGTATTTTGGTCATTTTAAAAAAATAAAATATTTTTTTATTTTTTTATTATTATTTTTTATTTTTTTATTTTTAATCTTTTTTTAAAAAATTTATTATTTTTCATTAATAACACATAATGTGATTGTATGCGGAATCACATGTGATTGCGTACTGAATCACATGTGATTGTGTATTGAATCACATGTGATTGAACTAAAACATCAAATGCGATTAAATATACAATCACATGTGATTTTACACTAAAATCACATGTGATTAACTACTACACGTAATTATCAAATAAATATTATTTTTTAATAAAAAATTAAAAAATAAAAAATAAAAAAAATCGAAATTTTTTTTAAGTGCCAAATGACCAAAATTCCCTCTTTATGTATAAAATATGTGACTAATCTTGACCATTAGATCTTATTAATCAATGGTTGAGATTTGTTCTTCGGACCTTCGTAAAAATGATGGACCTCCTCCTTGAACGATTCTCACATGTAGTAATACGGAGTATAAAACTTAAAAACTTTGGAGACAAATTGGTCAACCTATTTTGACCTGGTGGCCAACTTACCCGACCCACCGGACTTTCACCTCTAAATTATACTCCGTACAAAGAAAAATAAACTTTCTTCTTGTCGATATTAGGAATGTCGTTTTTATCGGCCTTCTCCACAATCACCATCAAGTAAAGCAAATGAATAATATTACGCCCAAAATTTCAAGCTAAAGTTTCATATATTTCCATTAAATTACAAGGCTTTTTCTAACTTATGCCCTAGGGGCACATACTACCAAATAATAAAAGACTTTTATGCCCCTGCATTTAATTTATAAAAACCCCTCACTTTTTAATTATAGTAAGGGTAAAATAGGTATTACAAGATGTCTAGGAAACCATTAATACAAAATACCAAGTATAAAAGGAAATTATGAGGCATTAAATGTTCGTTATTGTATGCCTAGGGGGCATACAATAGAAAGACCCAAATTACAAATCCTCATCTAAACATTCAACCAATAATACATCAAAAATCATGATTACGGGAATCCTATCAAGGCATTTCTTCCTAATCCTCGAAGCCCCTTATAACAACCATCAAATTCGGTTATTAGACCCGACAGTTATTGTAACACACTTAGTCTTAGTACACTCATCTGATAAATAAAAACACTCATTTTTTGCATGTAAATCTATTATCAATCATACATTTTGTGTTGTTAGTACACGTAGTTTATTATGCATATGTCAGTTGTCTACTTTTTTACAGTTGGAACTATAAATTAGCGTTGGTGACTTAACGTAAACTCAAATTGAAGTCGAAAATATAATCTTTATCATTTATAATGATACACCACCTCTAGTGAATAAATCGGTATGAAAAAGAGTACACAAAACACCATATGCAATTAAACATACAAGTAGCAACAATTAAATACTCAGTACGTTACGAAAATACTATAAGTGACTACGGTGGTGTTTGATTTGAACTTAATGACTTAATATAAATATAACTTAACACATTAAGTCCATTAAGGTTTGTTTGTTTTTTGCTTAATATTGAGAGGTTGACTGAATATGGAAAGTGGTAGAGGTGAGGACCCCCCATTAAGTCACTGATTTTCACATTTTTACCCTTATAAAACCCACGTAAATGCTCTATTTTGACTCTTTAATTCGATGCAGTTGTGGAGTTTGCTTGATGTATTATTATTATTATTATTATTATTATTATTATTATTATTATTATTATTATTATTATTATTATTATTAAAATGCCTCTATGTGTGTTAAATTAATGTATTTAGTTTTATGAATTCTACATTATTAATAGCGTTTTGCGTAAAATATAATTAAATAAATTAGTATTATTATTTTCTATATTTCAAGCTAAAGTTTCATATATTTCCATTAAATTACAAGGCTTTTTCTAACTTATGCCCTAGGGGCACATACTACCAAATAATAAAAGACATTTATGCCCCTGCATTTAATTTATAAAAACCCCTCACTTTTTAATTATAGTAAGGGTAAAGTAGGTATTACAAGATGTCTAGGAAACCATTAATACAAAATACCAAGTATAAAAGGAAATTATGAGGCATTAAATGTTCGTTATTGTATGCCTAGGGGGCATACAATAGAAAGACCCAAATTACAAATCCTCATCTAAACATTCAACCAATAATACATCAAAAATCATGATTACGGGAATCCTATCAAGGCATTTCTTCCTAATCCTCGAAGCCCCTTATAACAACCATCAAATTCGGTTATTTGACCCGACAGTTATTGTAACACACTTAGTCTTAGTACACTCATCTCATAAATAAAAACACTCATTTTTGCATGTAAATCTATTATCAATCATACATTTTGTGTTGTTAGTACACGTAGTTTATTATGCATATGTCAGTTGTCTACATTTTTTACAGTTGGAACTATAAATTAGCGTTGGTGACTTAACGTAAACTCAAATTGAAGTCGAAAATATAATCTTTATCATTTATAATAATACACCACCTCTAGTGAATAAATCAGTATGAAAAAGAGTACACAAAACACCATATGCAATTAAACATACAAGTAGCAACAATTAAATACTCAGTACGTTACGAAAATACTATAAGTGACTACGGTGGTGTTTGAATTGAACTTAATGACTTAATATAAATATAACTTAACACATTAAGTCCATTAAGGTTTGTTTGTTTTTTTACTTAATATTGAGAGGTTGACTGAATATGGAAAGTGGTAGAGGTGAGGACCCCCATTAAGTCACTGATTTTCACATTTTTACCCTTATAAAACCCACGTAAATGCTCTATTTTGACTCTTTAATTCGATGCAGTTGTGGAGTTTGCTTGATGTATTATTATTATTATTATTATTATTATTATTATTATTATTATTATTATTATTAAAATGCCTCTATGTGTGTTAAATTAGTGTATTTAGTTTTATGAATTCTACATTATTAATAGCGTTTTGCGTAAAATATAATTAAATAAATTAGTATTATTATTTTCTATATTTCAAGCTAAAGTTTCATATATTTCCATTAAATTACAAGGCTTTTTCTAACTTATGCCCTAGGGGCACATACTACCAAATAATAAAAGATATTTATGCCCCTGCATTTAATTTATAAAAACCCCTCACTTTTTAATTATAGTAAGGGTAAAGTAGGTATTACAAGATGTCTAGGAAACCATTAATACAAAATACCAAGTATAAAAGGAAATTATGAGGCATTAAATGTTCGTTATTGTATACCTAGGGGCATACAATAGAAAGACCCAAATTACAAATCCTCATCTAAACATTCAACCAATAATACATCAAAAATCATGATTACGGGAATCCTATCAAGGCATTTCTTCCTAATCCTCGAAGCCCCTTATAACAACCATCAAATTCGGTTATTAGACCCGACAGTTATTGTAACACACTTAGTCTTAGTACACTCATCTCATAAATAAAAACACTCATTTTTGCATGTAAATCTATTATCAATCATACATTTTGTGTTGTTAGTACACGTAGTTTATTATGCATATGTCAGTTGTCTACATTTTTTACAGTTGGAACTATAAATTAGCGTTGGTGACTTAACGTAAACTCAAATTGAAGTCGAAAATATAATCTTTATAATTTATAATGATACACCACCTCTAGTGAATAAATCGGTATGAAAAAGAGTACACAAAACACCATATGCAATTAAACATACAAGTAGCAACAATTAAATACTCAGTACGTTACGAAAATACTATAAGTGACTACGGTGGTGTTTGATTTGAACTTAATGACTTAATATAAATATAACTTAACACATTAAGTCCATTAAGGTTTGTTTGTTTTTTGCTTAATATTGAGAGGTTGACTGAATATGGAAAGTGGTAGAGGTGAGGACCCCCCCATTAAGTCACTGATTTTCACATTTTTACCCTTATAAAACCCACGTAAATGCTCTATTTTGACTCTTTAATTCGATGCAGTTGTGGAGTTTGCTTGATGTATTATTATTATTATTATTATTATTATTATTATTATTATTATTATTATTATTATTATTATTATTATTATTATTATTAAAATGCCTCTATGTGTGTTAAATTAATGTATTTAGTTTTATGAATTCTACATTATTAATAGCGTTTTGCGTAAAATATAATTAAATAAATTAGTATTATTATTTTCTATAAATACTTTTTAGTTATATAATTTATAATTTAAAATTTTCATTTAATGCTTTTATTTTTAGTTTATTAAACAATCGGTTTTATTAAGTATTTAATATATACAGAAGGTTAAAAAGGTAATTTATTCTCATTCAGTTAGCTGATTCAACATAAAAATCAAATAAGCCCTAAATGTATACCCAAAGTGGTATGTTTTTATTAGTAAATTTACATAGTCAAAAACCGGGTATTTTTACCGGTTATAACATTTTATTCGGCAAATGTACCAGTATTTATAAATACGTAATATCATCCAAATAATCCCTTTAAATTTTAAATGTCAACACTAACAATCTAACCCATTTCCGCCGGTACCCACCCCCTCCTTGGGACGCACATGATTTTTATTTTATTATATTTCTTTGACCAGTCACAACTTACCATCTAAAAACCCCACCATCTCACCACTCCCTCTCCCTCTCCCTCTCTCTTTTACGTGCAAACAGAAAACATCACATTTGTCTCATGTTCTGACCATAACTTTCAAACCGTAACTCTAAATGACTCCTAAATGGGTTCTTCAAGCTCGGCTTGGAAACTCATACCAACGAATCATTAAATGAAAGAAAAGAAAATGAGAAATTACTCTACAACGAGTCACGAGAACACCGGTTTCACACAAGAATCACGAAAATCACCTGACACCACCAAGAACTCGATTATTCTTGGCTGATTGCTCGTCACGGTCAATCGACGAGGGCTGATATGCTGCGGCACAAACAAGGAAGGCAACGTGAAAAGGAATTAGGTTATTCCCCAAATCTATTACTTAATGGCCAAGGCTTCTAATCCCCTTACTTTGGCCGACCCCTTGGCCCACCCGATCGAGCCCGGGCACGACTCGAGTACACATGAGGAATCACCCATTAAAACTGACTAGCCAATTAATAAAAAATCTTACGCCGAGCCCGATACACAATCTCTTTCTACGAATTAATTAAATATTTAATAAATTATCTATTACATAAATAAATAATTACTTAAATAAATAATTACCTATTAATTTCAAGGCGTTACATATACCTTCTTAAAATTATTTTAAAATAACAAAATTTTATAGCTTATTAAATTACTTAGAATTAAATTGGATATACTACACAAAATCCAACAAATATTAAGTATTGAGAAATGATATTTGTGCCTATCCTACCCATAGGCATTCTCACTTCTAAACTTAACATGTGTCATCCACTAATTCTCTCTCTTCATATCATCCCTTGATTTTGACACGTATCATGATCAAGTTGATAGGCACATGAGTAGACACATTTAGTAGACACAAATATCATTACTCTTAAGTATTTTAGAATATGCATAATATAAGAATAATCAAGCAGTCGGCTATTATGGTAATTATAATATTTGATGTATGTATTTGTAACTATAATCTTGAAGACTAAATATTTTGGTATTAAATTGTTAAAAGCGTAAAATAAAAATTTAATAATATATATTGGTAGGTGTTTGAGCTAGCCTTCAAAAAATTGTTTGATACTTAGTGCTAATAAAGCGGCCTAAGATTAACCTTTGAGTACATGTGTATATAATAGCATCGTAACTCTGCAATATGGGTACGAGTACCATGTGTCTGTATTATTTTGAATATCATTAATGTAATTAATGTTTTTTATTTATATTTTTATTAAAAATTTCCTATATAAAGTAGGGCTGGCAAAATCAGACCCGACCTATCAACCCGACCCATTTAGAATCCGAAATTAGCAGGGTTGGGTCATAACTTTTAACCCGTGTGTCGTAAATGGGTCAACCCGTTTACAACCCGTCATAAAACTAGTCGGGTTGGGTTTAAATTTCCAACCCATTTATAACCCGTCAACCCGTTTAAATATTATATATATCTTAAATACATAATATAATATAATATATTACTATTTATTTATTTATTTTAAATACATAATATAAAATTTGGCATACATATAATATAAGTCACGTATTCATCTTCTTGGAAAATGAACAGCCTAAATAGCCCAAATCTCTTATAAGATATTTATATTATACTATTATTTTAATATTTTATATTTTTAAAGAGTAATTTTTAACTGAACAATAGGCTTCAAAGAAATTTTGTTTGTATTTTGCAACTAATCAACTTATTTTGGTATTTTAGTCTTTAATTATGTGTATTTTTCCTATTTTTTTTTATTAAAATTGATATTTTATTGGGTCAACCCGTTTATGACCCAACCCGTTTAATAAATAGGTTGGGTTGAAGATCTCAACCCGTTTAGATAAAAAGGTTGGGTTGGGTTGAGATTTTCAACCTTTGAACCCAAACGGGTCAACCCGTTTATGACCCAACCCGCATTATTGCCACCCCTAATATAAAGTTGGTTTCAACGAAACCTAAATTTCCAAAATGACAAATTATATGATTTTATTTTTATAAATCATGGTCGAGTTCAAAGCAAGTGTTACAAGTTCTACCTGCACATGTGACCCATCTTGTTTGTATAGTTTTTCTACATAATCCTTGTTTTAAATAAGTTCCTTATTTCTCTCTTTTTGTAATCACAAGGAAAACCTAGAAATATGAACTAGATTTTTGATTTCATATTTAGCATCTAATATTTGGTATTATCTTTGGATAATTTATGTTAGGTTATTGTTTGCATTATACATGTATGCAATTCTAATTGTGGGCAACAGTACTTTAAACCCTTAAAAACCACACTATATCAGTATAATTAGACTTTTGCAAAGAATGTATATACACATACCTTCTCAAAATTATTTTTAAAATAGCTAAATTTTATAACTTATTTAATTACTACGAAAAAAATTGGATGTGCTATGAAAAATCCAACAAAAACGTAGACTATTGTGGTAATTATAGTATATGATGTATTTCTGATTATATGCTTGAAGCCTAAATATTTTGGTATTAAATTGTTAGAAACGTAAAATATAAATTTAGTATGTATATTGGTCAGTTTTTGAGTTATCCTTCAAAAAATTGTTTGGTATTTATTGCTAATAAATGGGCCTTAGATTAACCTTCGAGTACATGCGTTGTAGATAATAGTAACGTAACTCTGCAATACGAGTACGCGTACCATGTAACTGTATTTTTCAGCGGCGATAATGATGGTGGTGGCGGCGGCAGTGATAGTGGTAGGTGGTGGTGCGTAGTGATAGTGGTGATGAGTTGTGGTGGTGTTGGTGGGTGGCGGTGACGAGTAGTGATAGTGGTGGTGGGTGTTTGTCAATATAATAATATATGTTTAAAGATTAATAAATATAATATGATACATAAGTAACTGTAGTCAAGTAATCAAGCCCTAGCTTAATTGGATAGAGCTCGTGCTAATAACATGAACGTCGCCGGTTCGAGTACTTGGCTCTCCAATAACAATATAAATAACTCAACAGCGGTGTCAATGTCAACCTTCTCCTTGCATTTGCTACTAGTACTTGGGGAGTTTGGGGTAAGCTAAGGTTGAGTGAATCCCGAAACATACATATTGTTCATCATACCATCATTTATGCATAACACATAAAAATTACATTACGCAACGTCATGTTGCACCCACACTTTAGTTTAATTTGTTATTACGCCTCGGTGGTCGGCCAGTCTCAACGCAATGAATGCGCCCCTATACCGATCAACCCCCTCCAACACTCGTGCCACGTCAATCCATCTCCACACGAGGTTTCCAAATCCCACATCAATCCTTGTCAACATTCGGCTAGGAAGGAGTTAGCCCACGCATTGCCAAATCACATGAAAGCCACATAAATTTATATTTAACACGAATAACCAAATGACATGGCATCTAGAGATAATCATCACAACAAGTCATCAATCTCAATACAGCAAAGCAAACGAACGCCATAATCAATGACACATAACACATAGCTCACGGATACATAAATTCAAGTATAACTACTAGTGTATATGGTGAAGAACTCACCTCAAGTACTTAGCAAACACAATAAGAGCTCAAACTGGTCCAATACATTCCCGAAACAAAATATAACCTATTATAATAACTATATATACCTATTAAATTCTAACTTCATTTAATGTAACAGAACACATGTTTTCCAGATTCTGCGTTTCTGGACCTTTGTCCACTCTTCTCACCATAACTTTCAAACGGTAACTATCTGAATGACTCGCATATGGGTTCTTCAAGCTCGGCTTGGAAACTCATACTAACGAATCATAAAACGAAAGAAAAGAAAACGAGAAATTACCATACAACGATTCGTGAGAAAATCGGTTTCAAACAAGAATCAAGAAAATCACCCGACACCACCAAGAACTCGATAGTTCTTGGATGATTGCTTGTTACGATCGATCGATGAGGGCTGGTATGCTGTGGCCAAACAAGGAAGGCAACGGGAAAAAGACTCGCCAATATATACCCATTAAAACAGACTCGCCAATTAATAAAAATGTTACGCCGAGCACGGTACACACTCTATTTCTATAAGTTAATTAAACGTCTAATAAATTATCTAAATAAAAAGTAATTACTTAAATAAATTGTTACCTATTGTGGTAATTATAACATTTGATGTATGTATTCGTAATTATATTCTTGAAGCCTAAATATTTTGGTATTAAATTGTTAAAAGCGTAAAATATAAATTTAGTATGTATATTTGTAGGTGTTTGAGTTAGCCTTTAAAAAATTGTTTGATATTCATCGCTAATAAAGAGAACTAAGATTAACCTTAGAGTACATGAATTGTAGATAATAATTGCGTGACTCTACAATACGAGTACGAGTATGAGTACCATGTATCTATATTGTTCTGAATATGATTAATGTAATTAATGTTTTTTATTTATAATTTTATTAATAATTTCCTATATAAAGTTGGTTTCAAAGAAACCTAAATTTCAAAATGACAAATTATATGATTTGTTTTTATAATTATGTCTTTGGATTTACATGAGTAGCACACTCCAACACATAATAAAACTATATGGCACGAGGCTACATGATAACTTATGATATACGCAAATTAGATACAATTAACAGAATAACACAACACCTATCACTAGACGTTGTACAGCTGAAACATTAATTCATGTAAACAATATTTTGGATTCACATAATACTATCACACAGGGCCAACTTATGTATGCAATGCGCATAAAGGAAAAATAAGAGGAAAAAACTAGAGCCTAAAATAAAACAATTGAACTAGAAAGAGAATAAATCAAACCAACATTATTAGTTGAGTGTATAGCAATTAAAATGGGTTGCGTTGAAATATTAATATTTTTTATCCATTTAACAATAAAATAATGAATATTGAATGTATATCATATATGAGCAAAAGAAATTATGGGAAAATTTTACCTACTTCAACAACTAAGTATATTCATATTAAAATAAATTTAAAACACCATTATAGAAAGAGAATTGTTAGAAATAAATCAATCCAAAAATGAATCACAATGAATAATACTTTATTATCAGAGTTATATGTATATAGTATTATATCATAACAGTATTCTTAAAGCATGAAAAATAATAATTCATTAATAACTCATGAATATTAGTAATGGAGTTTCTACTACTTGATGTCCAAGTTTCCTCCATAATTTTCAAAATCTTGGGGAAAAGGAAAGAATCCTTTTTGACCAATCAAACTAAACTAGTTTAATTAAATTGGTCCTAGATTTTGAAGATCAATGAATAAGGAAAGAATCCTCTTGACAAAAAATATTGACATTCTTGATCCTAGGGTTCTTACAATTTTCGAAATATCTAGGGTTAGGGAAAGAAACCTTTTGACCAATTAAACTAAACTAGTTTAATGTTCTTGATCCTAGGGTTCTTTCTAAATCTCGAAATTACTAGGGTTAGAATCCTTATGACCAATTAAACTAAACTGTTTAATATTCTTGGTCTAGGGCGTTAAGGCAAAAAGGCTTACCCCTTTGTGTATCTTAGGATAACAAAACAACCTAGACTAGCTTAGATTAAAAGGTAGATTAAATTAGCTAAGTTAGGAGTAATACTGAGTTTGGCCAATACTGGCCACTCAGTATTGGAAAACCAATACTGAGTAGAAGGACTGAGTGATACTCAGTATAGTAACGGACTAAGATCAAATCCCTTGATCTTAGTCATTTCCTTTACTTAGTCCTTCGGTTACTCCTTTGCTCATTATGTAAGATCTCTATAACACTATAAATAGATATCATCTTGCAAAGGAGTACTTACCAATTTACGAACTTATATTCACATCCTTTGTAATTGATCAGTGGTCTTGTTATTCCGCAACAAGCCACACTTAGTGGATTTATACATTGACTATATTCTTGTGTTATCACTTTAATATTTCTCTAAGTATAATATTCTATCAATTAACATTATAAACCAGGGTTGTTGTGACCTAACAACTGGTATCAGAGCAGGCTAAATTAACTCTTATTTAGTCGATCTCTTGAATCCATTCATCACTTTAATATTTCTCTAAGTATAATATTCTATCAATTAACATTATAAACCAGGGTTGTTGTGACCTAACAACTGGTATCAGAGCAGGCTAAATTAACTCTTATTTAGTCGATCTCTTAACCCTGGCAGCCATTCCTTATACTTATCCTTCCAATACTCAAAAATCCAAAATGTCTACAATCGTTGCCCCAGTAATGTCTGGTAAGGGAGTGCCCATTTTTGATGGAAAAGACTTTCACCAATGGAAGCTTAAGGCTCAGTGGTATCTTGAATCCATTCATCATTAGATGCTTACTGTGCTAAATGATGGTCCTATCATCCCACAAACTGTGGAACCTGTTGCTGCTACTGATGATGCTCCTGAGAGCACAAGAACAGTTCCTAAACTGAAACACCTGGACTGATACTGACCGTCAGTTATTCAGTCTAGACTCAAGAGCTAAGGGAGTGATTGGTAATGCTGTTACCAAAGAAATACTTAATGCAATTATGAAATTGCCAACAACAAAGGCTATGTGGGATAGTCTATCAATCACTTATGAAGGCACACCCAAGGTGAAGTTGCAGAGGAAAAGCAATATGAGAAGGAAGTATGAAAACTTCTTCTCTAGTCCAAATGAAGACATCACTACTCTCTACAACAGGTTTAATACTGTTGTCCATGATTTAATCAGTGCAGGCATTGGAAAGGAAGAAGGAGAGCTTGTTCAAAAGTTCTTGGATAGTCTTCCTCAACAGTTTCTTGACATGACAAATTCCGTCAATGCTGCCAACAACATTGAGTCATATACTCTTCAAACCTTGTATGGCTTAATGTTGAATCATGAGGAGAATAATGCTGCAAGACTGATCAACTGGAAGAAAACTGATAAGTCTTCCACTGGTATGGCTCTAGTTGTGCAACAGGCATATACTGTAACTGAGCCTGAAGAACCAGATTTTGATCTTGCTGATGCTGAGGCAGAAGAGCTTGAAACACAAATGGCTCTAATGTCTATGAAGCTGGATCAGTTGAAAAAGAAGAGGCTTGGTGTTAGCTCTTCCAATACTGACCCAAGATCAGGTCTTTGTTATAGGTGTGGAAAGCCTGGGCACATTGCTGCTAATTGTCATACTAAGTCAACTGAAACTGATCAGAATGACAGGATTGCATACCGAGCTAAACGGTATAGAGACAAATATGTCAAGCTAAAAAACTGGAGCAAAGGAAAGAATGCAGCAGGGAATGGAGCACCTCATCAAGCACTTTACTCTGAAGCTTGGATGGATGAAGAGCTCAGTGATGATGAGGAAGAGGTTGAAAACAAAGCCTTCATGGCTTTCACTGAAGATGATTTGAAGAGCTCATTTGAAAAGGATATCAAAGAAGCTGAGAGGATGAGTGTTCATACTGACTGGGATTCCACTCAGTTGTACAAGGTGAGTTCCTTTCAAACTTATTCAGTGAATGAAAAGGAAAAGATTTTTGAGTATATGATTGTTGATCTTAAAACTTTAGTACAGAGAGAAAAGGCATTAAAATTAACAATTCATGAACTTGAAAGGGTAAATAATGAACATTTAGATAAATTAGCAAAATTTAAAGATTTAGAATTAGATTTTTTAAACTTACAAGACATTAACCAAAGATTAGCTGATAAAGCTCATTTACACAAACTGGAAAAAGAAAAATTTGAAAATCAGTGTAAATCTTGGGGAAATGCATCTATTAAACTAAATAAATGTCTAAATCAACAATTTCCAGAAAATGTAAGGGCTGCACTTGGTGTTGATCCTCAATTAAAAAATAGAAATACTTTTGCTGATTTATTTGAAGAATTTTCTGAAATGAATCCTATTCAGTTTGTAAAAGCAAAAACCTTTTGTGAAGTAGGTTGTCAAACTGAGTCAGATGATGAGGATAAAATACTTTTTGAAAAATCAATTGGTCCTTCCATCTGTTCTAAGTGCTATACTGAACTACAAGAGCTCAGTATTGAATTTCCTGAAAAAGAAAATTTTGATACTGACTTTGAAATTGTACAGTATGACACTTCTGCTGTTCCACCATTTGAAGTTTTATTTAACACAACAACTTTTGAGTTATATAAAGACTCTGAGTCTACAGACAAGAAAACAACTACTACTCAAACTGTTTTAACTAATACTGAATCTACAGGAACAACAAAGTCCACTACTCAAGAATCTAAAGAACCTGTTCAAGTTGTCATTCTAAAACATGATAAAAAGAAAACAACTTCAACAGGATCTTCTAATGGCAAAATCAAGAAGTCAAATGATAAAAAGACTTCCATGCCTAATAAAAATAAGACCCCAGTATCATCTCCTTCGAAATCAGTTAAACCTAAAATTAACACTCCATTAAAACATGACAAAAATAACATTTTGAAATCTATTGGTGATCAGATTAAAGTCTTAAGTCAAAAGTTTGCAAAACTCACTAATACTGATCTACCAAAAGTCAAACAGTTTTCTAAAATTCCTTATGAGAACATGTTCAGAAATAGACCTAGAAAATATTATAGATGTCATCACACTGCTCAAGAAATATAAATTTGAAAATTTATCATCCATGCATACTCCTATGGGTACTCAGGATAAAATAATTAAAGATGAAACTGGTAAACCAGTATGTCAATGAATAATACTTTATTATCAGAGTTATATGTATATAGTATTATATCATAACATTATTCTTAAAGCATGAAAAATAATAATGCATTAATAACTCATGAATATTAGTAATGGAGTTTCTACTACTTGATGTCCAAGTTTCCTCCATAATTTTCAAAATCTTGGGGAAAAGGAAAGAATCCTTTTTGACCAATCAAACTAACTAGTTTAATTAACTTGGTCCTAGATTTTGAAGATCAATGAATAAGGAAAGAATCCTCTTGACAAAAAATATTGACATTCTTGATCCTAGGGTTCTTACAATTTTCGAAATATCTAGGGTTAGGGAAAGAAACCTTTTGACCAATTAAACTAAACTAGTTTAATGTTCTTGATCCTAGGGTTCTTTCTAGATCTCGAAATTACTAGGGTTAGAATCCTTATGACCAATTAAACTAAACTGTTTAATATTCTTGGTCTAGGGTTCTTTACCCTTTTCGAAATCTTCAAGGAAGAAAAAAGAAGAAGGAACAAAAATAAAAAAACTTGGAAATTTAAACAAACAAAACTTTGTTAATCTTGTTTAGATTTCTAAACCATCGCTCTGATACCACTGAAGGGTTTCATAATACCGATCAACCCATTGGGTCGACCTCCTAGTCACTTGGTTCGACCATACTGACAAGAACATGACTCTTGTCGGTTAAACCAACTAGCTGATTTAATCCCTAAAAGCGGAACTGAGATTAAACCTAATCCTTAAACCCTAAAGGATTATAGGAACTTGGAAATCAAACTTGATTAACAAGAAAGAAAGCTTATACGAATGAATCGAACACACACACACCCTTGTGGTGTTCGTCGACCACCAACCAATAACCCTAGGGTTCTTGGTGGAAGAATTCGTACAAAGGGAAAAGAGGAAAAAGGGTTTTCCAAATCATACCTTAATCTTGCTTAAGTAAGTCCACTGATGATGAACACAACGAGTGATCTTCTAGTTGATCCTTGTAACGATCTTGATCTTCAAAGACTTGAAGAACACGAAGAACGAAGAACACCAAGGGCTTGGTGTTGCTTGTTCTCGGCCGAAACTAAGGGAGGGGGAGGGGGAAGATTTCGTGGGGTTGTCTGAGGGTTTTAGGTTACCCTAAGCCTCTTATTTATAGATAAATAAGTTGCGCTTAGAACCCTCTAATTTAATTAACATCAATTCTTTAATTAAACTTTCCTTTTTACGTTTCCTTCCATTATAGTTTAACTATTATTATTTTTGCACTTAATTATTAAATGTCTAGTATTTATACACTTAATATTTCGTGTACATAAATATATACGAAATATATGTTTGTATTAATACTTTTAATAATTAATTATATAATAACCTTTATATAATCTTTAAACAATAACATTATCCAAACACCATATGATTTAATTGCTTTAAATCATATTATGGATAATCTATAATTAACACATTGTATATTTACTCAACTAGTAAATGTACAAATACTTGTATTAATTAGTTAGATAAACTAATCTAGTAATAAGTTGAACTTAACTTAATACTTAACTTGATTCATAAATGACTATTATGAATCATTCATCTTCCAAGTATCATTACATATCTTAATCGTATTACATGCACTCACCGGTGTGACCCTTAAGTGTTTCGTAGGCATGGATGTATCACCATAGGTTGACTAACTGTGCACATAATTCCAACAGACTCCCACTTGTGCAAGTTCGTAACCTTAGCTTGATGACACGAGCTACAGTGACCCTCTAGATAGGCATGTAGGTAACCAACCCCATAAAAACAACTTTGTAACCCAGGTATAGTTTTTGAGAAACTCTTTTAATAGCATCGCCTAGTAAAGAACACTCCGTCTCTTTTTGGTTAACGTGTTAGGTTCATCCCTTGCAGCAAGATATTCGTGATATCGAATACGAGCATGGTAGAACTTATCAACTCCTGTATTTGAAATCATTTTCTTGACTTCTTGATTTAAACTGTTGTGATAAACGATAAAGAACAAATCAGTTCGCTTTGGGCATGGCCATGCACTTATCAATTTTCATCATGTCAAGGGACCCATAAATATCTCTCCTAAAAAGGAGGCGCAATTATCATCTTGTTATATTTCGATTTGAAATACAATTCCCTCTGTACCCAGTAAGACCTCGTATGACAACCATATTTCAGGCTTGTCTAAGACGAACCAAAGTACATTAGTCATTGTATCCCAAACCAAATACCTCAGGCTTAAGGACAATCTTAGTGAATAATACTTTTGAACTTTTCAACCACGAAGTATTATCACGGTGGTCTATCCAATATTCGTCGAGTTCCAACTGGATATCACCGATATTTGGTTTACACAAAAACTTGTGTAGCTAACTTCAAAAAACTTCGAATCTACCACCAAATATCGCGATGACGTTAACGTCCCATCAAGGTTCCCACCAAGACGAGTAGTCACAGATTTATATCTTTTGAATAAAGAGACTTTTATTCATGGATATTCTTAAAACATACAAATTCTGAATAACAATGATACTGATTCATGTATTATTCCTTACTAGACATAGATACTGAATTATTACTGGATCATTACTTATTCTTTGCGTTTGTGTCGATTACTCAATGACTTCTAATTGTAACTTTTATCACTAGTTACAACTTAGTCATTTTTATTAAACTAAAGACATAAGATGAGTATAAAAAATACTGTTACTTTTGTCTTTGATAGATTTTGTTCATGCAACATTAGAACATATTCTAGTCTTGCCTTTTTTATTTGATTCGGTAAACATAAGAGGATTGGAATTTTAACTCCATAGTTTCTTGAATCTATAAAACTTTCCTTGTAGCTATATCTCTTTTAGCTACTTGATTTGTAGATACTTTTACTAGTTAAAGAAATATTCTTAATGATTAACTTGTCCACTGGATCGTGAACATCCTATTAGATTTGCAATAATTAATCACAAGACTTGTGATCACGCTATTAGGCTTGCAATAGTCTAATTAACGATCATTTATTATTTCACTCAACTCTTTGGCTAACGACTTGGTAATACCTTGTTGTTTAATATCTCACTAACTTACTAAATTCATTAATACCTTCAATGAATTATGTTAGACATAGCTCCCACTAAATTTTATGGAATTTAAGCATCACTTAAACTATCACTTTGACAAGTCACGACTTTGACCTTTTTGTCAATAACTTATAGTTTAATCCTTTTAAGAATTTTATCAATTATTAAAGTCATCCTTTGGATTTGCGAATATCCAATATTCCTGTTTAGGGAATTATGACTTTCATTGATCACTGTATCTAGTAAGTAAGAAACACTTGATACGATACTTTCAATTCTTAAATACTTTAGTATTCTTTTAAGAACTCTATTTAATGCCAAAGTCATTTCTTGGATTTCTTAAATATCCATTATTCCTATTAGGGAATTATGACTTGATTAAATACTGTATTAATTACAAGTATGAAACACTTGCGTTTAATACCTTTAGTTCTTAAATACATTAGTATAGTTTGACCCTTTTAAGAGTTCATTGAATATCTAAGTCATTCATTGGATTTGTGAATATCCAATATTCCTTGTTAGGGAAGTATGACTTTATTAAATCCTTTATCACAAGTATGAAACACTTGTAATAATACTCTTAAAGTCCACCTTGATTATATCCAATATAATCATACTATATTAATACTAATACTTTAAAACGTACTATCATAAGTAATGAAACTACTTAAGATGTTTTAACTAAGTTCAATAACTTTGAACCTCATGCTTCCATAAAACTCTTAAACACTTGTATTTAGAAAAAAACTTTCTAATTACTAGTATCTAAGTAATTGAGCTTTTAAGATATTATCATTCATACAAAAAACTTGACTTACAATCTAGTCATAAAACTTGACTAGAGTAATTATCACACATGCACACACGATATAATTCAACCATGGATTTGAAGGGTTTCATAACACTGATTGACCACTTGGGTCAACCTCGTAGTGTACTTGGTTCGACCATACTGACAAGAACATGACTCTTGTCGGTTAAACCAACTAGCTAGTTTAAACCCTAAAGCGGAACTGAGATTAAACTTAATCCTTAAACCCTAAAGGATTGGGATGTTGGAAATCTAGACTAGATTAACAAGAAAGAAACATTGTACGAAAAACTCGAACACACACACATGCTTGTGTGTATTCGACGGCCAACCAAGAACCCTAGGGTTGAATTCGAACAAGGGGGGGAGAGGCAAAAGGGGTTTCCAAATCATACCTTAATCTTGCTTAAGTAAGTCCACTAATGATGAACACGACGATTGATCTTCTAGTTGATCCTTGTAATGATCTTCAATCTTCAAGTCTTGAAGAATATGAAGAACGAACGAAGAACACGAAGAACACAATGTTTGTGTTCTTGGGGTAGTGTTCGGCCGAAACCAAGGGGAGAGGCGGGCTAGGGTTTCGGATTTGGGAGTGTAACAAAACAAGGGAACCCCAAGCCTTCTATTTATAATAGAAGGACTTTCACTTAAGGCCCTTCTAGTTTAATTAATGATTAATCATTAATTAAACTTATTCTTTTACACATTAAACCCTTGTAGTTTAACTAGTTATTATTGTCCCACTTAATTATTAAATGTCTTGTATTAATACACTAATATATATTTCGGTATTATACATACACGAAATATATACTTGTATTTAATACTTTTAATAATTAATTACATAATAACCTTTATATAATTTAGACAATAATATTATCCAACACCATATGATTTAATTGCTTTAAATCATATTATGGATAATCTATAATTAACACATTGTATATTTACTCAACTAGTAAATGTACAAATACTTGTATTAATTAGTTAGATAAACTAATCTAGTAATAAGTTGAACTTAACTTAATACTTAACTTGATTCATAAATGACTATTATGAATCAATCCTCATCCAAGTATCATTACATATCTTACTCGTATTACATGCACTCACCGGTGTGACCCTTAAGTTGTTCGTAGGCATGGATGTATCACTATAGGTTGACTAATTGTGCACATAAATCCATCAGACTCCCACTTGTGCAAGTTCGTAACCTTAGCTTGATGACATGAGCTATAATGGCCTTCTAGATGGGCATGTAGGTAACCAACCCCATAAAAAACAGCTTATGTAACCCAGGTATAGTTTTTTGAGAAACTCCTTTAATTGCGTTGCCTAGTAAAGAACACTCCGTCTTTACTTCTTGGGTAACGTTGTTAGGTTCATCCCTTGCAACACGATATTTGTGATAACGAATACGAGCATGGTAGAAATTATCAACTCCTGTACTCGAAATCATTTCTTGAGTACTTGATTTAAACTGTTGTGATAAACGACAAAGAACGAATCACTTCGCCTTTTGGGCATGGCCATGCACTTGTCAGTTTTCATCATGTCAAGGGACCCATAAATATCTCTCCTAAAAAGGAGGTGCAATTACCATCTTGTTATATTTCGATTCATGATACTACCTCCTTTGTACCCAGCAAACCTCGTATGACAACCATATTTCAGGCTTGTCTAAGACGAACCAAAGTACATTAGTCATTGTATCGTAAACCAAATACCTCAGGCTTAAGGAAAATCCTAGTGAATAATACTTTTGAACTTTTCAACCACGAAGTATTATCACGGTGGTCAATCCAATATTCGTCGAGCTCCAACAGAATATCACCGATATTTGGTTTACACAAAAACTTGTGTAGCTCTCTTCGAAGAACTTCGAATCTACCACCAAATACCGCGATGACGTTAACGTCCCATCAAGGTTCCCACCAAGACGAATAGTCACGGATTTATATCTTCTTGAATAAAGAGACTTTCATTCATGGATATTGTAAAACATACAAAGTCTGAATAACAATGATACTAACTCATGTATTATTCCTCACTGGACATAGATAGTGAATTATTACTGGATCATTACTTATTCTTTGCGTTTGTGTTGATTACTCAATGACTCTTAATTGTAACTTTTATCACTAATTACAATTTAGTCATCTCTATTAAACTTAAGACATAAGACGAGTATTTTAAAATACTATTACTTTTGTCTTTGCTAGATAATGTTCATGCAACATTAGAACATATTATAGTCTTGCCCTTTTTATATGATTCGTTAAACATAGGTCGATTGGAAAATAGCTCCTTAGTTTCTTGAATCTATAAAACTTGCCTTGTAACTAAATCTCTTTTAGCTACTTGATTTGTAGGTACTTTTACTAGTTAAAGAAATTTTTTTAAATGATTAACTTATTCACTGGAGTGTGAACATCCTATTAGATTTGCAATAATTAATCACAAGACTTGTGACCACGCTATTAGGCTTGCAATAATCTAATCAATGATCATTTATTTCTCTTAACTCTTAGGCTAACGACTTAGTAATTCCTTGTTGTTAATGTCTCACTAACTTACTAAACTCATTAATGTCTTTAATGAATTATGTTAGTCATAGCTCCCACTCACTTTTATGGAATTTAAGCATCACTTAAACTATCACTTTGTCCAAGTCAAGACTTTGACCCTTTTTGTCAATGACTTATAGTTTAATCCTTTAAGAATTTATCAATTTATTAAAGTCATCCTTTGGATTTGCGAATATCCAATATTCCTATTTAGGGAATTATGACTTTTATTGATTACTGTATCTAACAAGTATAAAACACTTGAGATAACACTTCCAATTCTTAAATACCTTAGTATTCTTTTTAAGAACATTATTTTAATGCCAAAGCCATTTCTTGGATTTCTTAAATATCCATTATTCCTATTAGGGAATTATGACTTGATTAAATATTGTATTAATTACAAGTATGAACCACTTGCGTTTAATACTTTTTAAGTTTTTAAATACCTTAATATAGTTTGACCCTTTTAAGAGTTTATATAATTTCTAAGTCATTTCTTGGATTTTGCGAATATCCAACATTCCTCGTTAGGGAAGTATGACTTTATTAAATCCTTTATTACAAGTATGAAACACTTGTAATAATACTTTTAAAGTCCATCTTGATTATATCCAATATAATCATACTATATTAATACTAATGCTTTAAAACGTATTATCAAAAGTAATTTTATTACTTACGATGTTTTAACTAAGTTCAATAACTTTTGAACCTTATGCTTCCATAAAACTCTTAAATACTTTAGAAAAACACTTCTAATTTCTAGTATCTAAGTATTTGAGCTTCTAAGACATTATATACTTATACAACAATCAAACAAATATAAAACATGAGATATTAAGTAAATCAAAACTTGACTTACAATCTAGTCATAAGTGTTGACTAGCGTAATTGTCACACATGCACACATAACATAATATAATTCAACCATGGATTCTTATTGATTAAAATAAAAAAACTTGTTTTAACATAAAATAAAAAAACTATCCAATAATATAAAAAATTGTTTTACTGAATCCAAAATACTGAATTATAAAAAACTTGGTGCTCGTGGAATCATCATCTCACGCTGGTCATCTTCACTTTCCATCGCCTCCTGCAATAAACGACTGCAAAAGTTAGATTACTCGTAATGTACTTTACACGTATCTCAATGTGAATAAGAAGTGTGGTCGTGTTACCCGAGGAACTTGCGATTCCTCCACCACTGGCGCCCTTTGGACAATTTCTTTTCCAATGCCCAACCTCCCCGCACTTGAAGCACCGATTCTCGGTCCTCGCTGTGTTTGGCTTCACCTTCTTGACCTTTTGTTTGACACCTTTACCATTTGGCACTCCTTGGTTAGGATTAGTTTTACCCTTTCCTTTACCACCATGCCCTTTTCTCTTCTTGCCACCGACACTGCCAATACCGATCATTAGAACATCCTTAGATTTGGTCCCCAAACTCAATTCAGCTGTCTTGAGCATAGAATGTAGCTCAGCAATGGATTTCTCCATATTATGCATATTGTAGTTGACTACAAAAGGCTCGTAATCATCAGACAATGAATTGAGTATAGTGTCTGTTTCCATTTGCAACGGTATGGGGTGACCGAGTCTAGCCAGGTGATCCATGTGTCCTTTCATTTTCGTGACATGGGCACTCACCGGTGGTCCTTTGACCATCTTGCAAGAGTTGAAGGCTCGATTGATGTCAAACCTCTCAGTGCGAGCTTGCTCTTGAAATGAATCCCTTAACGCAGGCACATCCATAAGTCCCGCTTGTAGCTCGGGACTCATAGTGGCGAGCATCAAACAGCTCACATCGAGTGCATCACTGACATGCTTATCATAAGCTTGCCTTGCTTCAGCTCTAGCATTCGCGGCAGGCACATTTGATACTTCTCTCTCCAAGACATACCACTTTCTCTCATGCCTGAGCACAATGCGAAGATTGCGCTCCCAATTGAGAAAGTTTGACCCAATCAACTTGTCCTTTTCTAGGATCGAGCGTTGCGAGAGATTGTTGGTACTTGTCGTTGTGGTTGTTGCTGCCATCTACAAATCAAAACCAGTTTAATTAGTAATCATCAATAAACATTCTCTAAAATATATTATAAACCCATAATTAATATTTTAGGCCTAGGATCCATATATCACATTCTCGCCGCAAGGTTTGGGCACTTCCCGACGAGACATGCTGTTTCTGGTAGGTAACATCCTTACCGATCGCACCAAGACTTGATACGATTCCTAGGGGTCGTAGAATCTTTAGACTCATAACCTATTACAACCTTGTACAATCTAATTGTACATTTCTAAGTTGCAATAAAGTCTAGTATGTTTATTCTACTCGAGTACTTTTTTGGCCGGGACTCCCGATTATCACCAAAGTAGATCAGTCTATCTAAGACAGTGCGATGCTCTGCGCCGGGACTCCCGATTATCACAGAGCCTTACACACCCTAACACTCGCAATGATTTGAATTTATATCTAAGGTTCGTTCTCCTTACAATATGAATATCGTTTAACAAGTGAGGTGTTCCATTAGGTGGATAGTACTTAGATCTAAGATTTTCTTGGGTTTGTTTAAGTCTTGAACTAAACTTAAACCTTATTCCAATCTTAATTCTTATTTAAAATTTGTGACTTGTGAATTCAAGAATTCAACAAGACACCCTTTTAATTCAAGAATTCAACAAGACACCCTTTTAAATCTTAACAACTTTTCCTTTAAAACTTATACTTTTAAAAGTTGCGCGATTTATATGTATACCTAAAACGAGGTGTACAAAACGTTTTACTAGGTTTTGTGAAAAACCTTATCTATAATAAAACTTACTTGTTTTATCTTACTTGAAAAACTTTAACCTTATGTTAAACTTTAAAATGTGAATTTTAATTTCTTTATGATTCATGAACTTGAATCATAATACTAGTTTAACACACCTTTTGTTACTTGTTTAATAATAAAATTAAGCATTTATTTTAACTTATTAGATTCGACCAAAACTTATGTCTTAGCGACACATTTATAAACTTTGTGAATTTCTTATGTAGCTCCCACTAGCTCCAACAACCATGATGTAAACTTAAGCAGGTGAAAACTAACAAACTTATTATATAAGAACTTATATATAATAATTCTTAGTTTGTTTAAACCTTTCTTACATTTAACTTGGACTAGTTAAATATAGGTTCTATATTTCCTATGTTATTTAGTCCCTGATCTTTAATCTAGTATTTTACATAGCTTGTAAAACACTTATATTATACTTGTATAATTTACTAGTTATAATAACTTATAACTTTATACACTTTATAATAATAATATATAACTTTGTATATTTCTAGTTTATCATATAATTTTAACTTGTACAATTTCTAGTTACAATGGGATTATAACTTTGTACTTTCTAGTTTCAATTATATAACAACTTATACAATGACTAGTTATATTATTAACCTTTAAGATCAAAATAACATTTCCTTTTTAATGTTCCATTTAATCTTGTATTTAACATATATAATTTATTACTTTAAAAAAAACTTATAATATTCTAATAAGAATATTACACCTAATTAATACATATGTGTTTTAACTTGATCTAATTAAAATACGTATAAACTATAAAAAAAACATTTTTCTTTTAAATATTAAATAAAATCCGAAACTATATATATAAATATAAATACACCTTGTTAATTTTAGAACTTAAAAATTAACACTTCTTTTAATCCTTATTAATTCCCTTTAATTTATTAATCAAACCCTAATTTTTGTTCTTGATCAATCAAAACTAGGGTTTTGACTTTCTTGATAAAAAACGATATTTATTAAAAGATTAATCATAATCAATCCTATCTAAAAAATAATGTTTGTTCAAATTCTAGGGTAGATTATCACCTTAATAAATTTATTTAAACTTTTTAATTCAAACCTTTTAAACAATAAACTTTGTCTAGATTTCTAGGTTTAAAGAACTAGCTTCAATAAATCTACTAAAATAATAATTAAACCTATTAAACATGAACTTGTTTAATCATCTAGGTTATCTTAATTAATCCACTTAACCAATTAAACTAAACTAGTTTAATGTCCTTGGTCCTAGGGTTCTTTAGGGTTTCGAATTCTTAAACCTAAGAAACTTTTCCACCAATTAAACTAAACTAGTTTAACATACTTGGTGTCCAAGTTTCCTCCTAGATCTCGAAAAACTCAAGGGTAATAGGAGAGAATCATTTTGACCAATTAAACAAATCTAGTTTAACATACTTGGTCCTAGGGTTTCTCCTTGATCACGAAAATCATGGGGAATAAGGAAAGAATCCTTTTGACCAATTTAAACAAATCTTAGTTTAACATACTTGGTCCTAGGGTTCTTTGCCAATCACGAAATTTCTAGGGTTTTTAGAATCCTTTTGACCAATTAAACTTAACTAGTTTAACATGCTTGGTCCTAGGGTTCTTTTACCCTTTTCGAAAAATTTAAGAAGAAGAAGAAGAAGAAGAAGAAGAAGTTGGAACAAAAAAAAAACTTTAAAATTAAACAAACAAACTTTGTTAATCTTGTTTAGATTTCTAAACCAACTCTCTGATACCACTGAAGGGTTTCATAACATTGATTGACCACTTGGGTCAACCTCCTAGTATAGTTGGTTCGACCATACTGACAAGAACATGACTCTTGTCGGTTAAACCAACTAGCTAGTTTAATCCCTAAAGCGGAATTGAGATTAAACTTAATCCTTAAACCCTAAAGGATTGAGATGTTGGAAATCTAGACTAGATTAACAAGAAAGAAACCTTGTACGAAAAACTCGAACACACACACATGCTTGTGTGTATTCGACGGCCAACCAAGAACCCTAGGGTTCGGTGGTCGAATTCGAACAAGAGGGGGAGAGGAAAAAGGGTTTTCCAAATCATACCTTAATCTTGCTTAAGTAAGTCCACTGATGATGAACACGACGAGTGATCTTCTAGTTGATCCTTGTAATGATCTTCAATCTTCAAGTCTTGAAGAATATGAAGAACGAACGAAGATCACGAAGAACACAATGCTTGTGTTCTTGGGGTAGAGTTCGGCCGAAACCAAAGGGAGAGGGGGGCTAGGGTTTCAGATTTGGGAGTGTAACAAAACAAGGGAACCCCAAACCTTCTATTTATAATAGAAGGACTTTCACTTAGGGCCCTTCTAGTTTAATTAATGATTTATCGTTAATTAAACTTATTGTTTTACACATTAAACCCTTGTAGTTTAACTAGTTATTATTGTCCCACTTAATTATTAAATGTCTAGTATTAATACACTAATATATTTCGGTATTATACATACACGAAATATATACTTGTATTTAATACTTTTAATAATTAATTATATAATAACCTTTATATAATTTAGACAATAATATTATCCAACACCATATGATTTAATTGCTTTAAATCATATTATGGATAATCTATAATAAACACATTGTATATTTACTCAACTAGTAAATGTATAAATACTTGTATTAGTTAGTTAGATAAACTAATTTAGTAATAAGTTGAACTTAACTTAATACTTAACTTGATTCATAAATGACTATTATGAATCAATCCTCTTCCAAGTATCATTACATATCTTACTCGTATTACATGCACTCACCGGTGTGACCCTTAAGTGTTTCGTAGGCATGGATGTATCACCATAAGTTGACTAACTGTGCACATAAATCCATCAGGATTCGAATTGATAAAACCAAAACTTTGTTTTAACATAAAAATAAAAAAATAATCCAACAAAAAAATAAAATTGTTTTATGAATCCACACAAAAACTGAATTATAAAATCTTGGTGCTCGTGGAATCCCCATCTCACGCTGGTCACCTTCACTTTTCATCGCCGCCTGCAATAAACGATTGGAAAGGTTAGATTACTTGTAATGTACTTTACAAGTATCTTAAAGTGAATAAGAAGTCTGGTTGTGTTACCTGAGGAACTTGAAATTCCTCCACCACTGGCACCCTTTGGACAATTTCTTTTCCAATGCCCAGCCTCCCCACACTTGAAGCACCGATTCTCGGTCCTCACTATGTTAGGCCTCACCTTATTGACCTTTTATTTGACACCTTTACCATTTGGCACTCCATGGTTAGGATTGGTTTTACCATTTCCTTTACCACCATGCCCTTTTCTCTTCTTGCCACCACCACTGCCATTACCGATCATTAGAACATCCTTAGACTTAGTCCACAAACTCAATTCAGCTGTCTTGAGAAATTAATGTAGCTCAGCAATGGATTTCTCCACATTATGCATATTGTAGTTGACCACAAAAGGCTTGTAGTCATCAGACAATGAATTGAGTATAGTATTCGTTGCCATCTGCAACGGTGTGGGGTGACCGAGTCTAGCACGGTGATCCATCTGCCCTTTCATTTTCATTACATGGGCACTCACCGGTGTTCCTTTAACCATCTTGCACGAGTTGAAAGCACGATTGATGTCAAACCTCTCAGTGCGAGCTTGCTCTTGAAATGAATCCCTTAGTTGCTGGATCATCTCAAATGCTGGCACATCCATAAGTCCCGCTTGTAAATCTGGACTCATGGTTGCGAGCATTAAACAGCTCACATCGAGCGCATCACTGACATGCTTATCATAAGCTTGCCTTGCTTCAGCTCTAGCATTTGCGGCAGGGACATTCGGCACAGCTCTTTCCAAGACATACCACTTTCTCTCATGCCTGAGCACAATGCGAAGATTGCAATCCCAATTCAGAAAGTTTGACCAGTCAACTTGTCCTTTTCTAGGATTGAGCGTATCAAGAGATTGTTGGTACTTGTCGTTGTGGTTGTTGCTGCCATCTACAAATTAAACCCAGTTTAATTAGTAATCATCAATAAATGTCTCTAAAATATATTATAAACCCATAATTAATATATTAGGCCTCGGATCCATATATCACATACTCGCCGCAAGGTTTGGGCACTTCCCGACGAGACATGCTGTTTCTGGTGGGTAACATCCTTACCGATCGTATCAAGACTTGATACGATTCCTAGGGGTCGTAGAATCTTTAGACTTTTAACTTACTACAACCTTGTACAATTTTAATTTCACATTTCTAAGTTGTAATAAAGTCTAGTATGTTTATTCTACTCAAGTAATTTTTGGGCCGGGACTCCCGATTATCACCAAAGTAGATCAGACCATCTAAGACAGTGCGATGTTCTGCGCCGGAACTCCCGGTTATCACAGAACCTTACGCACCCTAACACTCGCAATGATTTGAGTCCATATCTAAGGTTCTTTATCCTTACAATATGAATATCGTTGAACAAGTGAGGTGTTCCATTAGGTGGATAGTACTTCGATCTAAGATTTTCTTGGGTTTATTTAAGTCTTAAACTAGACTTAAACCTTATTCCAATTTTAATCCTTAATTTTAAAATGTGCGATTCGTGTACTTAATTCCACAAGACTCCTGTAACACATCAATTTTTAATACAAAATATTTCCAAAAAATCCTCAAGTTTACCATCTTGTCAAAGGACCCATCTTGTTATATTTCGATTCAAAATACAAATTCCTTTGTACCCAGTAAAGCCTCGTATGACAACCATATTTCTGAATTGTCTAAGACGAACCAAAGCACATTAGTCAATGTATCCCAAACCAAAATACCTCAGGCTTAAGGACAATCCTAGTGAATAATACTTTTGAACTTTTCAACCACGAAGTATTATCACGGTGGTCAATCCAATATTCGTCGAGCTCCAACAAAATATCACCGATATTTGGTTTACACAAAACTTGTGTAGCTATCTTCGAAGAACTTCGAATCTACCACCAAATACCGCGATGACGTTAACATCCCATCGAGGTTCCCACCAAGACGAGTAGTCACGGATTTTATAACCTTTTTGAATAAATAGACTTTTATTCATGGATATTGTAAAACATACAAATTCTGAATAACAATGATACTAACTCATGTATTATTCCTCACTGGACATAGATACTGAATTATTACTGGATCATTACTTATTCTTTGCGTTTGTGTTGATTGCTCAATGACTCTTAATTGTAACTTTTATCACTAATTACAATTAGTCATTTCTATTAAACTAAAGACATAAGACGAGTATTTATGAATACTATTACTTTTGTCTTTACTAGATATTGTTCACGCAACACTTAGAACATATTCTAGTCTTGCCTTTTTATACGATTCGGTAAACATAGGAGGATTAGAAAATAACTCCTTAGTTTCTTGAATCTATAAAACTTGACTTGTAACTAAATCTCTTTTAGCTACTTGATTTGTAGATACTCTTAATAGTTAAGGAAATTTCCTTAAATGATTAACTTGTTTACTGGAATGTGAACATCCTATTAGATATGCAATAATTAATCACAAGACTTGTGATCACGCTATTAGGTTTGCAAAAATCTAATCAATAATCATTTATTTCTCTTAACTCTTTGGCTAATGACTTGGCAAAACCTTGTTGTTAATGTCCTAACTAACTTACTATATTTCATTAGTACCTCTAATGAATATGTTAGTACTAGCTCCCACTAAATTTTATGGAAAATAAACATTACTTAAACTACTACTTTTGACCAAGTCAAAACTTATAGTTTAACCCTTTAAGATTAATCAATTGTCAAAGTCATCCCTTGGATTTGCGAATATCCAACATTCCTGATAAGGGAATCATGACTTTCATTGATTACTATATCTAACAAGTAAAAGACACTTGAAACAATACTTCCAATTCTTAAGTGTATTAGTATCTTTTAAGAATCTTATTTAATGCCAAAGTCATTTCTTGGATTTCTCAAATATGCATTATTCCTATTAGGGAACTATGACTTGATTAAATATTGTATTTATTACAAAACTTGCAATAATACCTTTTAATTCTTAAATACTTTAATATAGTTTGTCCCTTTTAAGAGTTCATTTAATGTCTATGTTGGGTCATATTTAGTTGTAATCAATATTCTAGGGACTAGTTATGTAACATTGTATATTAGTTTAGTTAGTCTTAGGATTAGTCTTAAGCTAATTAAGGGAATTAAGGTCATGGTATATAAACCAAAGTGTAAACCTTAATTCCCTAACTTTCACATTTTAATCAATCTCATCTTCTTGAAAGTTCTCTTCCTTCTCTCTAACTTTCTCTCTCTAAAACCCTAATTCATCTTCTTCACTTTTCACACCAAAATCATCATTCAACACCTAATATGGATTGATTCAGCGATTCTATGCATTTCAATTGGTATCAGAGCATAATTTCACTCTGAAAACGATCCAAAATCCATTGGTTTCTGTCCAGATTTGAAGATTGTTGGGTTTTTGAAGTTTTGAAGAAACAGGGTCTCAAAATCAAAATCCGAATTTAAGGTATTAAAGTTAGTTTTTATGGTTTAAATAGCTTCATTTCTTCATTATATTAAGCTTAGAATCAGATTTCATCCAATTCCAATCCATATTGATGATGAAATTGTGATTTTAAGAAATCTCCATTAAAGCTCAAAAAACCTTGAAAATTCAAATTTTGGATTAGATCCAAGTTGTTTTTGATTAAGATTGTAGTAATGGATTGAAGGAAAAAGGTTTTGGGTCATTTTGCCAAAAGAATCAAAGAATTTGGGTAAGAAACGAGCATTTTAGGATCAAATTAGTGGGTTTTTAGAGGCTGCTCGTAACTGCTCTGCTCAAGAACTTGTTCGGCCCGAGAACAGTAGCAAGTTCGACCCGAACTCATCTTCAAGTTCGGCCCGAACTCATCTTCAAGTTCGGCCCGAACTTCTTTCAAAGACTTCGGCCCGAGAACAGTAACAAGTTCGACCCGAACTCATCTTCAAGTTCGGCCCAAGTGTTCGGCCCAAAGTGTTCGGCCCGAGATTGCGCGACAAAAGGGGTTATACTAAAACGATCATAACTTTCAGCTCGGGTGTCCGTTTCAAGCCCACGAATAACCAAATCGAAGCTCGAGACGAAGGATACGTCGTGATAAACGCCTTAGGCGGTTTACCCGACTTCTCGGTCCAAAAACCCTTGTTTTAGAGACTTTATTTGCGTTTTTGTGATTTGTCGGTAAAATTCCAAACTTCGTTTAGCCCCAGTTTTTGAACCGTTTGTCGTTTTTAGCCAATTCGAAAATCTAGGTCACATTTAAAGTGTACTCTATCATCTGGGATAATCAGTTGATGATTTTGGAAATTTTGAATTTTCTCTCCCAAAAGTACCCTTCGGTTATGAACAATCTTTAAATACCAATTCACTTTCTACATAACTTATCCAATTCGAGATTTTTTTCTCTTTCACATCTCTACCCAAGAACCTTTTTCAAACTTCAAATTTACACCTCATCATAATCACAATTTATACTTATCAACCCGAGAATTCAATCAACACTAATAATCACAAAAATGGAAAAACCTACACCAGCTACAAATGAATATGTGGATAAAGACCTGGAAAATGCGATAAAGTATATGTCTCGTTTCAAATCTGTTCTATCTACTACAATTTCAACTGAAAAACCAATCATCATTGAAAAACCAACCATCACACCTTTGGATGCTACAAAGAAATCGATCGTTCGTGATTCAGCGTATTATGAACGAAAGATGTTGATGGCTAAACGAATTGAGACTGAAAAAGGGTTCTTTGTTGAAGATCTTCAATGGATGGAAGATTCAGATACTAAGGATGAAGAGAATGCAGAAGTTTCTGATCGATTCAATGAAAAGCCAACAAAGAAATTGAGGTAATCAGTTCTCTTTTATCAAATTCTGATACTTCCACTGGACTGAGGACTGATCTGGGCATTCCAGAAAATGATGAGAAAGAGGTACACTTTTCTTCTTTGGACTTTGATACTGATTTATCAGAAAATTCCTTGTTTAATAAAAATCTTTTAATTGAAATTGACGAGAAAGCCCTGTTGACAAAACAAATAACAGATTTAGAAACTGAAAAAGCACAATTTTTAAAAGATCTAAGTCAATGTTCTCTTCAATTATCACAAATGCAAACCTTTGAACAATTAAACAAGGAATTTCAAACTCAGTTGTCTACGTCACAATCTGTGTTTCAATTTAAAATATCTGAATTAAAAGAAAGTCTACAACAACAAGCAAACACAAATAATACTTCAAATGCACAAATCAAGCACCTAAAAGCAGAAAATGACACATTTCGTAATCAACTTGAATCAATTCTCCCCCAAGTAACTCAAAATAACTCCTTTCAAAAACAAACTGAAGAGCTACAAAATCAGTTGTCAACCTTTTATGTTGCTCACACCAGTGAGGTCAACCAATTACATAAAATGATCTATGACAAAGATGCTGAAATTTCAAATCTTAAGAACATGAAAACGATGTCAAGTGAGAATGACGACTCCAAGAAGCTACTCAATGACGTAGCTATTCAATTAAATGGAGAGCGAACTTGGATAAAAGCCGCAGAAGTCAAGATGAAAGACTACCAAGATCAGTTGAAGATGACTGACATCGAAATTCAAAATTTAAATGCACAAATCAAAAATATAGCCAACAGTTTTAAAAAGGAAATCAATGAACAATCAGCCACAATACACAGTCTTACTGTCAAAAAGGAGAATGCCGAAGAACACATCAAAAAACTGGAGCAGACGATTGTAAAAGCCGGTCATACAGAACAAACAATCAAGTTCAATGAACCAAAAGAGTTCAGATACTACAAATCAAAAGCGGGTCTAGGAGCTGAAAATCCTCGTTATCTGGAAAACGCCGCTGATGTGCTCCCAACACTGTACAACTATGACTACATGAAATTGGGAATCTGGCAAAGCTTTCTTCATGTACCGGACGAAGAAGCAGAAATTGAGAAGTTCAACAGAGAAAAGCAAGAATATGCTCAAATCAGCTTCAACTATTCTGCTTTGAACAAAATATATGAACAGAAGAAAGCAAAATTTGAAAATCATGAATACTTTCCAATTGTCACTCCAGATGAATTTTCATTATCTGAAGATGAAGTGTTAAAACAAACCGTCGAACCCAAGCTTTATGTTCCATCGTTAATTTTAGAAAAGAAAATCGTCCAACTTGAATCTGAAATTGATGAAACTCATAAAGCCTTTGATAAAGAAAAAAAAATCTTTAAACAAAGATACATCAATTAGAGGACACGATTTCAGAATTAAAACATAAAACTGACAAAAATGTTTTTCAAAATTCTAAATCTTCATTAATAGGACTGGCACCTGTTAATCCAGTACCAATTACTTTGAGAAGAACCTCTAATTCACCAGCTTTAAACGTCTCATTTAGAAAATTAGAGCCTCAGAGCAAGGAGCCCAAGCCCAATAGAGTCAAAGGAGATATGCCATCTAAGAAGCCGAGTTCGTCTAAGTCTAGTACGCTTAAGAAGCCTCGCGAGCTTAAGAAGTCTATACCATATACGTCTTCAGTTTCTTCGTCCACTGTTAAAATTAACAGTAACAACTCCAAAAATTTTAAATCTCCTGCATTTGCTTTTGGAACTGTGTATGATGCTTCTGCTTATCGTCCTGTAAATTACTCACCTGATTATGATACTGTGTTCTTTAAACATGATGAATTTGGTAAAAAGAGATTGTATGATAAACTTACAAAGAAACAAATTTCTCAAACTGATGATCGATTTTTTGTTAAGCTAAATGCTCCATGTGGTTTAAAAATCAATGTTTTCCATCAATCTGGTAAAATTATAAAATCATGCAAAACATGCTTTCCACAATCATGCAAGAAATCTGTCTCTCGTCCACACAAACCTAATCAAAAAGGTTCATCTTCACATGCCTCCAAACAGACGAAGAGTTCTTCCAAAACCCCATCAATCTCTGATAAACACTCGTCTTCTCGTCGCAAAGTTTCTCGAGGATCTTCCGCACCTAAGCCAAAGTCTTCAGGTTCCTCAAATAGCGACAACAACACATCGACCAAATCTTCAACATTTGTAAAATACACTTGGATCAAAAATGAAAAATCTCATTGGATTATCCAATCCTCTGAGAAATCTTTAAAATGCGTCGTCAAATCCACAACCTCTGAACTGCCTCCTTGCAGTTATCCAAAGCTCTAAATTGATCATAAAACAATTCTACATAAAACATCTGTCACTAATCGTATAGGACCCATAGATAATTGGGTACCAAACATGTTTTAATTGTTTTATGTAGAATAAGCAGCAAGGTGTTTGGAGTTCAGAATGACTTATACACAATTCAGTGTATAACTCGCGTTACAATAGATGGCTCTTACACACTTCAGTGTATGACCCGCGCTTCAATGCAATGCTTTCAAGTACAACTGCTTGAAACCCGTTTTTCATCGATATCATTGGTTGGGGGGAGAATTTCAATATTCACTTGTCGAGGGGGGAGAAAATCGATATTAATATGTCAAGGGGGAGCATAACTGATTTTATGATTTATGAAAGTCAACTGTTGAGGGGGAGCATCATATCAGAACTGCTAACAAATTTTCTAGTGTTCCCTTAAATTTTTTTTTATTATCAATATGTGGTATCAATTTTTGTAATATCCGTAAACGATCTCTTTACCAATTTCAATTGGTACTGATAGCATCTGTTTATTACAAATCTTCCTACTCTATATTGGTAATAAATTTTTTTTTATTTTCCTCAAACAGTTTTTTCAACCTCGTGCAAATTTACAATCACACAAGATTATCAATGTTGAGTATTAGCTTTTGTAATATTCGTAAACGATCTCTTTACCAGTCTAGGTTGGTACTGATTGCATCTGTTTATTGCAAATTCTCTTATTTCTCATTGCTACATTTGTGTCTCTTCATTGTCAAACTTTTCAATTGTAAATCGATTTTTCTCATTTTTAATACAATTTTGATTTTCCAAATCTTTGAATTTCTCTGATGCCACACAACCTGGCACATATCAATACTCAATTAAAAATATCTTTAACTCGAATTGAGTTGCTGACATCACATTTTTTTTTTCCAAATCTTTATCAATCAGTGATGATCAACATTCCAAAATTTTTATCTCACTTTGTGCTCACAATGATGTGTTCACAACGTTGGATATAAATTTTTTTCATATTCGTAAACGATCTCTTTACTTATCTCGATTAGTACTGATTGCATCTGTTTATGACAAATTTTCGTCTCTTGCATTGTGGCTCAATTTTTCAAAACTCTGATTTTGCACATAAATTTTCAATTTTTCAAAAATACTTGTTTGCAACATTCAACACAATTTGCTGTTAAATTCGTCGATCTCTTTACTGTTTACAATCAGTACTGATTGCATCTGTTTTTAACACCTTCTTGGATTGAGTGTTCTTACCATTTTTCAAACGATTTTCATACTTAAACGATCAATGGAGAAATCATTTTTCATTTTCTCCATACTGTTCAGATTCAATTCTGACTTCTTCATTTCATCTCACACACAAAATCGTTTTTAATGCACTGTTAGATCATTGATCTTTGTATATCCGTCGATCTTTTCTCTGCACACGTTCAGAGAAAATTGCATCTTTGTAAGCGGTATACTTCACTGATCTTTGATATAACTACACAAATTGATTTCTTTTAAATTTCAAAAATTTGATTAACAATGTCTTTAATCATCGTGTTCGTCATATCCGTAAACGATCTCTTTACTGAAGTTCTTCAGTAAAGATTGCATATATTTATGACTTCACGTGATTATTGACATCGCTATTCTTCATTTTTCAGTTATTTTTCTCCAAGCCTCTTGGATAAAATCAATTTGTATCTGGTTCCTTCATGAGTACTACATGTTACTGGTTCTCGATTCCGAAACCCACGAATATCATAATCTTGGCTCACATATTACATCGAGACACAATTTCCTCTCTCCGTTTACACAAGACAAACGTTCAGCATGAGCATGAGGACCATGGTCATGATCCTCATGAGTGGGAGAAAAAGAGCAAGAAATAGTTCAAATATCGGATTTATAACTGAACAACATCAAAAAGAACCACAAATAACCCATCAAAGAAGAAAATTCATAACTCATGTACTCAGATCAAATGCAAAATCAAGTGAGAATCAATGTATTTAACAGAAAAACAAGTGAAGAAGAAGTAGAAGAAACCGATTCGTCTACAGAAATCTCTCTCAAAATCTCAACCATTTCTCAACCATTTCAATTTAACACTTAACCGTTCAAATAATTCTTTCTAAAACACAAAATTACAACCATTCAAACCTTAACCGTTCAAATCATTCTTTACAAAACTTTATTATCCTGTCCTCACAAAACCTCTATCACAAAATCCAAAACAAAATCTCTAATAGCCAAAATCCCAGACAAATCCTTCCAAATTGACAATCCATTACCAGAACTTTTAACCTTAAATGAGACATTTTTTAGAACTTTCTTAAACCAACTAATTCAACGAAAAATGTCCCTTTGAGTGTTCGAAACTTCGAAGTTCTGTAACGGAAATTATAATTGCTTCTACTGCCACTCAGATGTTATCATTGAAAAGCAAAATCTAGAGATGTTAATTACAGCCTTTGACAAAGAATTGAAATGATCAAACGTAATTCACCATCTTGAAGTACATCTGAGAATACATGAACATTGTAGCTTGCCCATCTTTTCACAAGGTTACACAATCCTCTATCAACATTTGATCAGATCAAGGATTTGCAATGAGATCTTGAACTTACTTCTTAAGTGAGAAGGAGAGCAATGGGCCAATAGAAGCAACTGAAGACGGAAGACTGGGATGGAGTGCATCAAGCACAAAAAGGCTAATGATTGTTAGGACTAGTTTTGTTCTTAAATGTGTAATTAGGCTTAATTAAACCAGTTAGTGGTGATTTGTGAGAGGAGGTATAAATAGGTGAGATTAAGGCTAATGATTGTTTAATCCAACTCCCGTGAAAAATAATTGTTTGGTTGAGGGGGAGCGTAACCGTTATCAACATGTTACCTCAACAACAATTATCAAGAACCATAGATCGACATAAAGCCACAAACGTCAAGAAAAGACTTCCGCTGCTAATCTCTCTATTAATATGGGTCTTATTTTTAGTCGATCTATATGTACCTTCAAAGTAAAGTCTTCAAAATACTTCTTGTGGTTAGAAAAGCTACAAGAAGTATTCGTTTTCACAGGTTAACAAAGCTCAAGCTGATCCTGATACATCATCATTCAACGAAATATCTTCCAGGTGCAGCTTTAGCTAAAGATGAAGACTTCGAAGATACGCTTCCCAGACTATTGTTACAAAGGGGGAGATTGTTGGGTCATATTTAGTTGTAATCAATAGTCTAGGGACTAGTTATGTAACATTGTATATTAGTTTAGTTAGTCTTAGGATTAGTCTTAAGCTAATTAAGGGAATTAAGGTCATGGTATATAAACCAAAGTGTAAACCTTAATTCCCTAACTTTCACATTTTAATCAATCTCATCTTCTTGAAAGTTCTCTTCCTTCTCTCTAACTTTCTCTCTCTAAAACCCTAATTCATCTTCTTCACTTTTCACACCAAAATCATCATCCAACACCTAATATGGATTGATTCAGTGATTCTATGCATTTCAGTCTAAGTCATTTTACTTGGATTATACGAATATCCAATTATTCCTATTAGGGAATTATGACTTCATTAAATTTCTTTATTAAAAGTATAAAAGACTTGTATCAATACTCTTTAAAGTTTACCTTGATTATATTCAACATAATCATATTATATTAATACTAACACTTTAAAACTTACTATCATAAGTAACTATTACTTAAGATGTTTTAAATAAGTTCAATGTACTTTGAACTTCATTCTTTCCATAAAATCTCTTAAATACTTTAGAAGAAACTTCTAATTTCTAGTATCTAAGTATTGAGCTTTTAAGACATTATTTATACAACAATCAAACAAGTATAAAACATGAAATATAAAGTAAATCAAAAACTTGACTTACAATCTAGTCATAAAACCTTGACTAGTGTAACTATCACACATGCACACACATAATATAATTCAACCATGGATTCTTTATTAAAACCAAATGAAACCTTGTTTTAACATAAAATAAAAATTATCCAACAGAAAGAAAAATTGTTTTACTGAATCCATAAAATACTGAATTATAAAAAACTTGGTGCTCATGGAATCACCATCTCATGCTGGTCACCTTCACTTTTCCATCTCCTCCTGCAATAAAAGGATTGCAAAAGTTAGATTACTCGTAATGTACTTTACAAGTAAAAGTGATTAAGAAGTGTGGTTGTGTTACCTGAGGAACTTGCGTTTCCTCCACCACCACTTGCACCCTTTGGACAATTCCTTTTCCAATGCCCAGCATCACCACACTTGAAGCACCGATTCTAGGTCCTCGCAGTGTTAGGCTTTACCTTCTTGACCTTTTGTTTGACACCTTTACCATTTGGCACTCCTTGGTTAATATTGGTTTTACCCTTTCCTTTACCACCATGCCCTTTTCTCTTCTTGCCACCACCACTGCTATTACCGATCATTAGAACATCCTTAGATTTGGTCCCCAAACTCAATTCAGCTGTCTTGAGCATGGAATGTAGCTCAGCAATGGATTTTCCATATTATGCATATTGTAGTTGACTACGAAAGGGTTGTAGTTATCAGACAATGAATTGAGTATAGTGTCTGTTGCCATTTGCAACGGTATGGGGTGACCAAGTCTAGCAAGGTGATCCATGTGCCCTTTCATTTTCATGACGTGGGCACTCACCGGTGTTCCTTTGATCATCTTGCAAGATTTGAAGGCTCGATTGATGTCGAACCTCTCAGTGCGAGCTTGTTCTTGAAATGAATCCCTAAGTTGCTGGATCATTTCAAATGCAGGGACATCCATAAGTCCTGCTTGTAATTCTGGACTCATGGGTGCGAGCATTAAACAGCTCACATCGAGCGCATCACTGACATGCTTATCATAAGCTTGCCTTTCTTCAGCTCTGGCATTCGCGGCAGGGACATTAGGTACTGCTCTTTCCAAGACATACCACTTTCTCTCATGCCTGAGCACAATGCGAAGATTGCGCTCCCAGTTGAGAAAGTTTGACCCAGTCAACTTGTCTTTTTCGAGGATTGAGCGAAGTGAGAGATTGTTGGTACTTGTCGTTGTGGTTGTTGCTGCCATCTACAAATCAAACACAGTTTAATTAGTAATCATCAATAAACATTCTCTAAAATATATTATAAACCCATAATTAATATTTTAGGCCTAGGATCCATATTTCACATTCTCGCCGCAAGGTTTGGGCACTTCCCGACGAGACATGCTGTTTCTGGTAGGTAACATCCTTAACGATCGTATCAAGACTTGACACGATTCCTAGGGTTCGTAGAATCTTTAGACTTATAACTTATCACAACTTTGTACAATCTAATTGTACATTTCTAAGTTAGTAATAAAGTCTAGTATGTTTATTCTACTCAAGTACTTTTTGGGCCGGGACACCCGATTATCACCAAAGTAGATCAGACCATCTAAGACAGTGCGATGCTCTGCGCCGGGACTCCTGATTATCACAGAACCTTACGCACCCTAACACTCGCAATGATTTGAATCCATATCTAAGGTTCTTTATCCTTACAATATGAATATCGTTGAACAAGTGAGGTGTTCGATTAGGTGGATAGTACTTAGATCTAAGATTTTCTTGGGTTTGTTTAAGTCTTGAACTAAACTTAAACCTTATTCCAATCTTAATCCTTGTTGAAAATATGTGACTTGTGAATTCAAGAATTCAACAAGACACCTTTTTAAATCTTAAGAACTTTTCTTTAAAACTTATAGTTTCAAGAATTTGCGCGTTTTATATGTATACCTAAAAACTAGGTGTACAAAACTTATGTCTTGACGACACATTTATAAACTTTGTGATTTTCTTGTGTAGCTCCCACTAGCTCCAACAATCATGATGGAACTTAAGCAAACACAATTACCGGTTTATACTTGGTGAAACTAATAATCTTATTATATAAAGACTATATATAATAAAACTTAGTTTGTTTAAACCTTTCTTATATTTAACTTGAACTAGCTAAATATAGGTTCTAAAGTTACCTTGTTATTTAACCTTGATCATTAATCTAGTATCTTACATGACTTGTAAAATACTTATATTATACTTGTATAATTACTAGTTATAATAACCTACAACTTTATACACCTTATAATACTAATACATAACTTTGTATATTTCTAGTTCATCATATAATCTCAACTTGTACAATATCTAGTTATAATGAAATCATAACTTTGTACTTTCTGGTTTTGATTATATAATTAACTTATACAATAACTAGTTATACTATTATCCTTTAAAGATCAAAATAACATTACCTTTTAATGTTCCATTTAATCTTGTATTTAATATATATAAATATATATATTTCTCTTTTAAAATAAACTTGTAACATTCTAACAAGAATATTACATCTAATTTATAAGTATGTATTTTAACTTAATCTAATTAAAAAAACGTATAAACTACTTTATTTATTAAAATTCATTTTACTCTTTTAAATATTTAAAATCCGAATATATATAAATATAAATAAATACATCTTGTTAATTTCTTGAACTAAAAATTAACACTTCTTTTAATTCTTATTAATTAGTCTAACCCTAATCTTGTTCTTGATCAATCAAAACTAGGGTTTTGACTTTCTTGATCAAAAACATTATTTATAAAAGATTAATTCTAATCAATCATATTTAAACAATAAACTTTGTTTAAATTATAAGATAGATTATAACCCTAATAAATTTATGTAGACTTTTAAATTTAAACCTTATAGACAATAAACTTTGTCTAGATTTCTAGGTTTAAAGAACTAGTCTTAATAAATCTATTAAATTAATAATTAAACCTATTAAACATGAACTTGTTTAATTATCTAGGTTTTAGATTATTAACCTAATTAATTCTTTTAAACAATTAAACTTAACTAGTTTAATGTTCTAGGGTTCTAGATTACATCTAGGGTTTTTCGGAAAAATCCTTAAAGCCTAGGAAACTTTTCCACCAATTAAACTAGGCTAGTTTAACAAACTTGGTGTCCAAGCATCCTCCTTGATCACGAAAATCTTTGAGAAAAGGAAAAAATTCTTTTTGATCAATTAAACCAAAACTTGGCTTAACATTCTTGATCCTAGATTTTGAAGATCATGTAATTAAGGAAAGAATCCTCTTGATCAAAATTTTTGACAATCTTGATCCTAGGGTTCTTTAATTTTTCAGAAATTCCTAGGGTTAGGGAAGAAGCCTTTTGATCAATTAAACTAAACTAGTTTAATGTTCTTGATCCTAGGGTTCTTTACACTTACACGAAATTTCTAGGGTTTTTCTAGAATCCTTTTGATCAATTAAACTTAACTAGTTTAACATGCTTGGTCCTAGGGTTCTTACCATATTTCGAAATTTAAGAAGAAGAAGAAGAAGAAGAAAAATTGGAACAAAAAAAAACTTTAATAAAAATTAAATAAACAAACTTTGTTAATCTAGTTTAGATCTCTAAACCAACGCTCTGATACCACTGAAGGGTTTCATAACACTGATTGACCACTTGGGTCAACCTCCTAGTCACTTGGTTCGAACCATACTGACCAAGAACATGAACTTGTTCTTGACCGGTTAAAACCAACTAGCTGATTTAATCCCTAAATGCGGAACTGAGATTAAACCTAATCCTTAAACGCTAAAGGATTGGGATCTTGGAGATCTAGATTAGATTACCAATGGGAGAAACCTTGTACGAAAAGCTCGAACACCCACATACCCTTGTGGTATTCGACGGCCAACCAAGGGTTCTTGGTGGTCGAATTCGGCCATGAGGGGAGAAGGGAGAAAAGGGTTTCCCAAAACATAACTTAGATCCACTGATGATGAACAAATCGAGTGATCTTCTAGTTGATCCTTGTAATGATCTTCGAATCTTCAAGACTTGAAGGATACGAAGAACGAACGAAGAACACGAAGAACGAAGAACACAATACTTGTGTCTTGCTCTATGTTCGGTCGAAACCAAGGGAGAGGGAGGGGAGGAATTCGTGTGGGGTTCAAGGGGTTTTAGGGTTACCCTAAGCCTCTTATTTATAGATAAATAAGTTGCGCTTAGGACCCTCTAGTTTAATTAAGATCAAATCTTTAATTAAACTTTCCTTTTTATGTTTCCTTTCCTTATAGTTTATTATTCTTTTATTATTGCACCAAACTATTAAATGTCTAGTATTAATACACTTAATAATTCGGTACCCATATACACAAATTATATACTTGTATTTATACTTTTAATAATTAATTATATAACAACCTTTATATAATTTATACAATAATATTATCCAATTACCATATGATTTAATTACTTTAAATCATATTATGGATAATCTACAATTAACACATTGTATATTTACTTAACTAGTAAATGTACAAATACTTGTATTAATTAGTTATATAAACTAATCTAGTAATAAGTCAAACTTGACTTAATACTTAGCTTGATTCATAAATGACTTATTATGAATCAATCCTCTTCCAAGTATCATTACATATCTTACTCGTATTACGTGCACTCACCGGTGTGACCCTTAAGTGTTTCGTAGGCATGGATGTATCATCATAGGTTGACTAACTTTGCACGTAAATCCTTCATCGTTTCCTCAGGGTATCCTATAAAGATGCACTTGACAGCTATGGGTTCAAGTTTGTTCGGTGTGTCTCGTTTCACGAGAGCCTCACAACCCCAGACCTTCAAGTAAGACAAGTTAGGGAATTTCCCATGCCATATCTCATATCGTGTCTTTTCAACCTTCTTGGTGGGAACCATATTTAGTATGCGAGCAGCCGACTTGAGTGGATAACCCCAAAAGGATAGAGGCAGAGTGGTAGGACTCATCATCGATTGGACCATGTCAAGCAAGGTGCGATTTCTCCTCTCTGATACACCATTATGTTGTGGTGTATAAGGGGGAGTGAATTGTGAGACAATCCCACAATTCTTTAGATGGTCTTGAAACTCATGGCTCATGTACTCTCCTCCTCGATCAGAACGGAGAGCTTTTATCTTCTTGCCGAGTTGATTTTCTACTTCATTTTGGAAAACTTTGAACGTTTCAAAGGTTTCATGTTTATGTTTAATCAAGTAAACATAACCATAACGACTAAAGTCGTCAGTGAAAGTAATGAAGTAGGTAGCACCTTCCCTAGTTCGAGTTCTAAAAGGGCCACATACATCAGTATGTATGAGTCCAAGTAGATCATTGGCCCTTTCGCCTACATGGGAGAAAGGCTTGCGTGCCATTTTACCAGATATACAAGAAACACATTTATCAAATGATTCAGAATCATCTGATTTTATAAGCCCATCGTTTTGTAATTTTAAAACGCGTTTCTTGTTAATGTGACAAAGACGACAATGCCATAGATAAGTAGAATCCAAATTCTTCTTGGATTTCTTATTGCTACATGTATAAATAGAACTACTGTTTGTGATACAATTATGCATGTTAATCTCAAAAAATACCATCACAAGGAATAACATTAAAATAGAATACATTATCCTTCGAAACTGAAATACCATAATCCGTAAAAGAGTGAATAAAACCATTATTCCACAAACATGAAAGCGATACTGTACCCCTAGTAATAATAGGCGCATAGTGACAATTGTCCAATACAATAATTACACCACTAGGAAGGATTAAATCATAGCTTCCTATAGCTTCGACCGGTGCACGCGTTCCATTGCCTACATACAAGTCCAAAGCTCCATGGTTTAGCTTTCTACTTCCCCTTAGACCATGCATGGTATTACAAATGTGAGTACCACAACCAGTGTCATATACCCATGATTTCTTAGGGAAATCATATAGTTCTATTGTGAAGATACCTGATGTGCTAGCCTTGCTAGCTTTTTTCTTCATCAACTCCGCCAGGTAGGCAGGACAATTCCTCCTCCAATGGCCTGTTTCACCGCAGTGATGGCAAGCAAGATCCTTAGCAGGATGCTCCTTATTAGTAGGTGGGGGAACCTTTGGCTTGGGCTTGTAAAATTGCTTTCCCTTGCCTTTGCCCTTAGCAACTACTTGCGGTTTTGGTTTTTGGATCTTTCCTTGCCTTATAGCAAGGACAATAGGGGTAGGAGTTTTCTTGGGTAGCCCAGCTTCCGTTTGTTTCAGCATAGCATGTAATTCGGCGAAAGTCTTCCCCATACTATGCATATGAAAAGTCATGACAAACGGTGGATAGTCCTTGTGAAGTGAAGTGAGAAGTAACCCAATTCCAAGGATATGTGGCATAGGGTAGCCAAGTTTCTCCATCTGGTCTAGGTAGCTCTTCATCTTCAAAAAAATAAGAGCTAACAGACTGTCCCTCCTCTTGCTTACAAGCATGGAAGGCTTTGACCGTGTCAAAGAGTTCCTGATTAGCTTGCTTTTGATACGTGGTTTTTAGTTCACGCATCATATCAAATGCAATGAGGTCCTCATGATTCTTTTGAATCTCGGGGGTCATGCTCACTAGCATAAGGGCAGCGACTTCTTGCTGTTCGTTAAACCTTTTAGTATAGGCCGCACGAACAGGAGCGGTGGCATTAGCAGTGGGGGAAGGGGGCAATGCCTATTCCAAATGGTGGTATTTGTGCTCGGCCCTAAGGAAAATCCTTAGGTTACGAGCCCAATCAACAAAATTCGATCCATCAAGTTTCTCCTTATCGAGAACGGAGCGAATGGTATTGTTTGATAGGGTTTGATTGTTTGTAGTCATCTACAAAATTACAAAGTTCATTAATTAGTATTTTCAATAATAATTTATTTTAATAAATTAACTACCTAATTAATTTTCATTAAAAGCTAAGATCCCATTGAGCTTCTATCATCGCATCAGTTGATCTGCTAGAGATGATAGATCCAATAGGTAGGTGACGATCAACAATTGCATTACAAGTGCAACTCTTAGAGGTATGGGACTTCATGGCACCTAGTGAACAAGCATCTAGGGTCAAGTGGCATGTTTGTCGCATCTTCGCCTCGAGTCAAGGTCTCACCGTTAACTCGATTAATTCATCCAATGTGAAATCATGTCAAAATAGATCTAGGTCTCACGTGTAGAGAATAATTACCTCGGATCTAAATTCAAACCACGTCTCACGTGAATTCAAAAATAGAAGCAAGTGATTTTCAACCGATTGGACGGCGTGACTTAAATTTTAGGTATGGAAAAAATTTTGTGATAAAATTTTATTAAGATATCAATGAATCATGTACTTCATTCATACCACCTCATAAGTCGGTTTAATAAGCGGTAAAAATATTTAGCGATTATTAAATTATAAGTTTCAAATCATATTTAAACTTTTGTATTAATCTCAAAAACAAGTTTAGATTAATGAATAATCATAGATGATTAAACTGTAATCATCGATGATTAACAAGTAATCATTGATGATTAAACAGTGATCATAGGTGATTAAGCAATAATCATTGATGATTAACAAGTAACCATAGATGATTAAAAGTTTGGATGTTTTAATGTTTGTGTTTCAAAAATCATATTTTTTAATTGTTTTACCACTTGTATCTAATAGAAAAGAAAACAACCACAAACATAAATAAAACATGCAACAAATTTTGTGCAAACCTCGACCGATGAAATCCTAGGTACGGTCACGTGAGTCATCACGACGGACCGAAGGGTCAAACTAGGGGACGGGCCAACATTAACCCAATGGGCTCCCACTTGCTCCAAGACATTCTTGAGCAAGTAGAAACCAATACTTGTGAAAAAATGCAATCTGCCAGAAAATTCCAGCAGACTTTGAAGCTCGAAAAGTCACTGAAGGAGTCTTCGATAGTCTTTACGGCCTTCTAGAAAGTTGTACCCACGACTTTGCAAGCATTTTAGGCTTTTGAATCGCCCAAAACGGAGTCCGTATGCTTCTGGAAAACCTGTTTTATTAAGCCCTCGCGTCGGTGACGGAAATTTGTTGTTTTCTTCATTTGTCTTCAATTTTGGTCAACAATTTACAATAAAAAAAATAAAGAAAGACAATCGATTCTATTACTTTTACATTACAAATTGCCCCAAAAAATGGCACAAAAAATAAAAGAAAAAAATTAAAAGATTACAACCAAATTTAGCCAAAAACACGGCTTTCCCAAATCAACCAAACATTCAACCACAATCAATCACAAGGTCTAGGTTTTCATCGGTTTGCACAAACAAGCAACAATTGACAAGGCTTTGGCTTGGGATATGGCAAAAATACATATTTTGCCATATCAAAAACAAAATTAAACAAGTAATTCCAAGCCAAATAATGAAAAAATACAATAACAAGATTAATTTTTTGATGTGTTTTTGTAATAAGTGGCAATTAGGGTTCCAAAAAATCATATTTTCAACCCATTATAATTAAAAATTGCGAAAAAATAAAGAACCCTAGGGTTCTTATATTTGCCGTTCAGAATTAGGGTACCAAAAAGGATTGATTTTTGCCACTTTTCACAAAAACTAGCTAATTATATGATTAATATAATGACTCGTGATACCACTTATGGTGATTTTCGGTTATTACAAGTAACAAAACGCAGCGGAAAAATACAATCACCATAAACGGATCTTGATATCAATCATACAATTAAACTAATAAAGAAATCAAAGAGAATGGATGAAGAATTCATACCCTAGTTGCCTTTGATCAATGTGAATCGGATGGATTTGTATGTAGACCGAAACCAAATATTCCAAAGGGGAATATCTCTAAAGATGATCCACACAACACTTGCTAGAACACCAAGAGAGGATGCTAGTCCAATGTGCTTGCCAAGAGAAGAAGCAAAAGAACCCTAGAGAGGGTGTAGAGGGGTGCGGCCGAGAGAGAGCAAGGGTGAATGGATTATGGTTGCCCTAATCCCTTTTAATTAACTTCCTCAACAAGTTTGTGCATTTTGCACTCTAGCCCCTTTCCTTTAGTTCTTATAAGCACACAATTAGTTTCAATATTAACATTTAATATTAAACTATAATATATATAAGCTAGTAGCTCATATTAATAATTAAATGTAATTACCCTAATTACACTAATTATTTAATGGTGTTTAGTGTTTAAGTGTGTGACCCTTTAGGCTCACAAACAACTAGCCATATAACTATATGTTATACGCGTGAAGCATAATCCAACATGGTTGATTTGGGAAAAGCCGTGTTTTTGGCTTAAATTGTTGTAATTTGTTTCAATTTTTTCTTTTATTTTTGATGCCATTTTTGGGGCAAATTTCATTGTAAAAGTAATTTGAATAGTTGTATTTTATTTCTTTGTACTTTGTAATTTGTTGACCAAAGATGAAGAAAAGATGAGGACAAGACAACAATTTTCGGTACCTCCTGCGCAGCTGCACTAAGACATACTTTCCCGGAGATTGGCTATTCCGTTGGACCTGAAACCACCGCCAATAGTTCCGAAACTCAGAGACCTACAATTTTCCAGAAGGCCGGGAAGACTACCGAAGACTCCTTCAGTGACTTTTCGGGCTTCAAAGTCGGCTGGAATTTTCTGGCAGATTACACATTTTCACAAATATTGATTTCTACTTGCTCAAGAATGTCTTGGAGCAAGTGGGAGCTCATTGGGTTTATGTAGGCCCGTTTGGGTTCATGTTGACCCGTCCCCAACTTTGACCCTTCGGTCCGTCGTAATGACTCACGCGACCGAACCTAGGATTTCATCGGTCGAGGTTTACACAAAATTTGTTGCATGTTTTATTTATGTTTGTGGTTGTTTTCTTTTCTATTTGATACAAGTAGTAAAACAATTAAAAATAGTTTTTAGACGCAAACATTAAAACATCCAAACTCTTAATCATCGATGATTACTAGTTAATCATTGATGATTAACCTTTAATCTAAAATTGTTTTGAGATTAAACAAAGTTTAAATATGATTTGAAACTTAACACTTAATAATCGCTAAAAGTTTTTACCGTTTATTAAACGACTTATGAAGTGATATGAATGAAGTACATGATTCATTCATATCTTAATAAAATTTTATCACAAAATTTTTAATACCTAAAATTTAAGTCACGCCGTCCAATCGGTTGAAAATCACTTGCTTCTATTTTTGAATTCACGTGAGACGTGGTTTGAATTTAGATCCGAGGTCATTATTCTCTATGCGTGAGACCTAGATCTATTTTGACATGATTTCACATTGGATGACTTAATCGAGTTAACGGTGAGACCTTGACTCGAGGCGAAGATGCGACAAACATGCCACTTGACCCTAGATGCTTGTTCACTAGGTGCCATGAAGTCCCATACATCTAAGAGTTGCACTTGTAATGCAATTGTTGATCGTCACCTACCTATTGGATCTATCATCTCTAGCAGATCAACTGATGCGATGATAGAAGCTCAATGGGATCTTAGCTTTTAATTAAAATTAATTGGGTAGTTAATTTATTAAAAGAAATTAATTATTAAAAATACTAATTAATGAAATTTGTAATTTTGTAGCTGACTAAAAACAATCAAACGCTATCAAATAACACCATTCGCTCCGTTCTCGATAAGGAGAAACTTGATGGATCGAATTTTGTTGATTGGGCTCGTAACCTAAGGATTGTCCTTAGGGACGAGCACAAATACCACCATTTGGAACAGGCGTTGCCCCCTGCCCCTGCTGCTAATGCCACCGCTCCTGTTCGTGCGGCCTATACTAAAAGGTTTAACAAACAGCAAGAAGTCGCTGCCCTTATGCTAGTGAGCATGACCCCCGAGATTCAAAAGAATCACGAGGACCTCACTGCATTTGATATGATGCGTGAACTAAAAACCACGTATCAAAAGCAAGCTGATCAGGAACTCTTTGACACGGTCAAAGCCTTCCATGCTTGTAAGCAAGAGGAGGGACAGTCTGTTAGCTCTTATCTTTTGAAGATGAAGAGTTACCTAGACCCGATGGAGAAACTTGGATACCCTATGCCTCATATCCTTGGAATTGGGTTAATTCTCACTTCACTTCACAAGGACTATGCGCCGTTTGTCATGACTTATCATATGCATACTATGGGGAAGACTTTCGCCGAATTACATGCTATGCTGAAACAAACAGAAGTTGGGCTACCCAAGAAAACTCCTACCCCAACTGTCCTTGCCATAAGGCAAGGAAAGATCCAAAAACCAATACCGCAAGTAGTTGCTAAGGGCCAAGGCAAGGGAAAGCAAGTTTACAAGTCCAAGCCAAAGGTTCCCCCACCTACTAATAAGGAGCATCCTGCTAAGGATCTTGCTTGCCATCACTGCGGTGAAACAGGCCATTGGAGGAGGAATTGTCCTGCCTACCTGGCGGATTTGATGAAGAACAAAGCTAGCAAGGCTAGCACATCAGGTATCTTCACAATAGAACTATATGCTTTCCCTAAGAAATCATGGGTATATGACACTGGTTGTGGTACTCACATTTGTAATACCATGCAGGGTCTAAGGGGAAGTTGAAAGCTAAACCATGGAGCTTTGGACTTGTACGTAGGCAATGGAATGCGTGCATCGCTCGAAGCTATAGGAAGCTATGATTTAATCCTTCCTAGTGGTTTAATTATTGTATTAGACAATTGTCACTATGCGCCTAGTATTACTAGGGGTTTAGTATTGCTTTCATGTTTGTGCAATAATGGTTTTATTCATACTTCTACAGATTATGGTATTTCAGTTTCGAAGGAAAATGTTTTCTATTTTAATGCTATTCCTTGTGATGGTATTTTTGAGATTGACATGCATAATCGTATCACAAACAGTAGTTCTATTTATACATGTAGCAATAAGAAATCCAAGAAGAATTTGGATTCTACTTACCTATGGCATTGTCGTCTTTGCCACGTTAACAAGAAACGCGTTTTAAAATTACAAAATGATGGACTTATAAAATCAGATGATTCTGAATCATTTGATAAATGTGTTTCTTGTGTATCTGGTAAAATGGCGCGAAGCCTTTCTCCCATGTAGGCGAAAGGGCCAATGATCTACTTGGACTCATACATACTGATGTATGTGGCCCTTTTAGAACTCGAACTAGGGAAGGTGCTACATACTTCATTACTTTCACTGACGACTTTAGTCGTTATGGTTATGTTTACTTGATTAAACATAAACATGAAACCTTTGAAACGTTCAAAGCTTTCCAAAATGAAGTATAAAATCAACTCGGTAAGAAGATAAAAGCTCCCTGTTCTGATCGAGGAGGAGAGTACATGAGCCATGAGTTTCAAGACCATCTAAAGAATGGTGGGATTGTCTCACAATTCACTCCCCCTTATGCACCACAACATAATGGTGTATCAGAGAGGAGAAATCGCACCTTGCTTGACATGGTCCGATTGATGATGAGTCCTACCACTCTGCCTCTATCCTTTTAGGGTTATGCACTCAAGTCTGCTGCTCGCATACTGAATATGGTTCCCACCAAGAAGGTTGAAAAGACACCATATGAGATATGGCATGGGAAAGTCCCTAACTTGTTTACTTGAAGGTCTGGGGTTGTGAGGCTCTCGTGAAGCGAGACACACTGAACAAACTTGAACCCAGAGCTGTCAAGTGCATTTTTATAGGATACCCTGAGGAAACGATGGGTTACTATTTCTACTACCCACCTGAGCAAAAAGTAATTATTGCTCGTTATGCTGAGTTTCTTGAGAGCAATCTCATTTCACAAGAAGCAAGTGGGAGTACAATCGACTTTGACGAGATTCCAAGTGATGAAGATGCACAACCTATTGTAGATACTAGCGAACATCAAGATGAGGCTGAACATGAAACTTTTCCTGTTGCACCTCAAAATGATGAAGACCCCGTTCGAAGGTCCGCAAGGACACCTCATGCACTTGAACGATATGGTTTCCAAATCGATGCTGAGGAGCTGAGTTTAGGGGATCATAATGAACCCCCTAACTATCGAGCTGTATTAGCAGATTCTGAATCTGACAAATGGCTTGATGCTATGAACGCAGAAATGCAATCCATGAAAGATAACCAAGTGTGGACTTTGGTTGATTTTCCTCCTAACAGTAAGACTGTTGGTAGCAAGTGGCTCTTCAAGAAGAAGACCGACACGGATGGGAATGTGCACACCTATAAAGCTCGGTTGGTAGCAAAAGGTTACACTCAAACCTACAGGATTGACTATGATGAAACCTTCTCGCCTGTTGCTGACGTTAGAGCTATTAGGATCGTCATAGCCATAGCAGCGTACTATGACTATGAGATTTGGCAAATGGATGTTAAAACTACTTTCTTGAATGGACACCTCGATGAAGATGTATATATGGTACAACCTGAGGGTTTTGTAAGTACAAAACACCCAAAGAAAGTATGTAAGCTTCAAAGGTCCATTTATGGACTAAAGCAAGCATCCAGAAGTTGGAACAAAAGATTTGACGAGGAAATCAAAACGTTTGGTTTCACTCAGAATCCCGACGAGCCATGTGTATATGTAAGAGCTAGTGGGAGCACTGTCGTCTTTCTAATCCTATATGTCGATGACATACTACTCATAGGAAATAACATTCCAATGCTACAAGATGTAAAATCCTGGCTTGGGAAGAGCTTCGCTACGAAGGATCTAGGGGAAGCGGCATATATACTCGGTATAAAGATCTACCGGGATAGATCAAAGCGGTTAATCGGACTAAGTCAAGGTGCGTACATTGATAAGATTCTAAAACGGTTTAGAATGGATGCTTCCAAACGTGGAAATCTTCCTATGCAACACAATGTACACTTGAGTAAGACAAAAAGACCGTCCTCACCTGATGAGTTGAAACGTATGCGTGATGTCCCCTATGCCTCGGCAGTAGGGTCTATCATGTATGCAGTACGGTGCACAAGACCTGATGTAGCGTTCTCTCAGAACCTTACAAGCCGATATCAACAGAATCCAGGTAAGAGTCACTGCACTGCTGTTAAGAACATACTGAAGTATTTTAGGAATACTAAAGTTATGTTTCTTGTTTATGGTGGTGATACTCAAAATGAGCTAAGCATTAGTTGTTATTCTGACGCTAGTTTTGAGACTGATAGAGATGATTCCAAATCTCAAACGGGGTATGTTTTCGTTTTGAACGGAGGCACTGTTGATTGGAAAAGTGCTAAACAGAGCACTATCGCTATGTCTTCTACAGAAGCTGAATACATTGCAACTACTGAAGCTGCAATGGAAGCTGTTTGGATGAGGAAATTCATTTCTGGGCTTGGAGTGGTCCCCAGTAATGAAAAACCTATGGATATGTACTGTGATAACACATGTGCTATCATCATTGTCAACGAACCTGGTGTTCAGAAAGGCGCCAGACATTATCGGAGGAAGCTTCACTACATTATAGATGCGATCCTAATGGGATATGTACGCTTGCTCAAAGTTCATACAGATGACAACTTAGCTGACCCCTTCACGAAGCCAATGTCATGTACAAAACATATTGAGCATACTAGAAACATTGGGCTTCGACCAGCTAGTAGTTTCATGTAATCTGTTTTAGTATTTGGATAATGGAACATTGGGTAGTTTTTATTGGAATAAATTGATATATTTGATATGATCGTTTTTATATGAATATCTACTGTGTTCTATATTTTCATGTTTACATCCATGAATATTTACTGCGTTTTATATTCTAAATTGTCCATTGTCATATTAATAATATGGGAATATTATTAAGACAAATCTGAGGGCATTGAGGACATCATCTTAGTATGACTAAGGATGATGAAATCAAACTCACATGTTGTTCATAATGATGCACAATTGGACTGACCCAACCTATGAGAAATCACTTCCTGGATTTATGTCACAAATGAATCTCACAAAGGCTTTGTCACTTATTCTCTGACTTGAGATGTAAGTTGGTTTGTGTATGTGGAGGGGCAAACTTTGATGTGGTTAAATGCTGACCTGAATAAGGCTGCTATAACAACCATTATCGGGTTTGTCATTAAGCATATGACAGACACGTGCAGTCAATAAAGAATTTGTTCCTCCACGAAAGTGGATTAGATACTACTGGGCCCCTTGATGATTTGAATAGATGTATGTGTGGCCACACCCAAAAGGTAATCACGATGAATCCTGATTGGTTTTGGTAATCTACTTCAATGTATAGATCGAGAAACAGAATCGTTGAAATTTTAGATTGACATTAATCCTTGTCTAAAATTCAACATGGTATCAGTAACAAAAGGATAACTGATTGAAAAACTTTGAACAAAGATTTTATGAAACTCCTCATGTACTTCTATGGGCATTGGCGGGTTGCTAGACTCTAACCTTTGCTTGTATAACTACTTGATGTTATCACATGCGCAAGTGGGAGCTGTTGGAATATGCTTCACGCGTATAACATATAGTTATATGGCTAGTTGTTTGTGAGCCTATAGGGTCTCACACTTAAACACTTAACACCATAAGATATATAGTGTAATTAGGGTAATTACATTATATATTAATATAAGCTACATGCTTGTATATAATAAGTTTAATATTAATTGTTAATATATGAACTTTATTGTGAGCAAACTAGAAGGAATGAAAGCTAGGGACTAGAGTGTAAATAACCATAAATGATTATGGGAAGTCGTTAAAAGGGAATTAGGGCTAGATTAATCTAATCCCTCTCTCCCTCATTCGGCCGCCCCACCCCCCCCCCCCCATAACACACTCTCTAGCCTGTTGCTTTCATATGCTTGAAGATTTGGACTAGCATCCCTTGGTGTTCTTGCACAAGTGTTGTGTGGATCAACTTTAGAGGTATTCCCCATTGAATACTTGGTTTCAGTCGGCATTCATCATCATCCGATTCATATTATACAAAGGCTTCAAGGGTATGATTTATTCATCTTAACTCTTTGTATTTATCTTTAGTTTAATTGTATGATTGATATCAATATGGTGATAAACTATTTTCCGCTGCATTTTGTTACTTGTAATTACCGAAAATCACCATTAGTAAAGGTGTCAAACAAAAGGTCAAGAAGGTTAAGCCTAACACAGCGAGGACCGAGAATTGGTGCTTCAAGTGTGATGAGGCTGGGCATTGGAAAAGAAATTGTCCAAAGGGTGCAAGTGGTGGTGGAGGAAACGCAAGTTCCTCAGGTAACACAACCACACTTCTTAATCACTTTTAAGATACTTGTAAAGTACATTACGAGTAATCTAACTTTTGCAATCGTTTATGGCAGGAGGAGATGGAAAGTGATGATGACCGGCATGAGATGGTGATAATCCCACGAGCACCAAATTTTTTTATGATTCAGTAGTTTATGGATTCAGTAAAACAATTTCAATTTTGTTGGATAATTTTTATTTTATGTTAAAACAAGTTTTTCTTTGTTTTTTTTTTTAAATAAAAATCCATGGTTGAATTATATTATGTGTGTGCATGTGTGATAATTACACTAGTCAAGTTTTATGACTAGATTGTAAGTCAAGTTTTGATTTACTTTATATTTAATGTTTTATACTTGTTTGATTGTTGTGAATGTCTTAGATAGCTCAAATACTAGAAATTAGAAGTTTCTTCTAAAGTATTTAAGAGTTTATATGGAAAGCATAAAGTTCAAAGTACATTGAACTTATTTAAAACATCCTAAGTAATGGTCACTTATGATAGTAGGTTTTAAAGTGTTAGTATTAATATAGTATGATTATATTGGATATAATCAAGGTAGACTTTAAAGAGTATTATTACAAGTTTTTTATACTTGTAATAAAGGTATTTAATGAAGTCATAATTTCTTAACAGGAATAATTGGATATTCGTAAAATCCAAGTGAAATGACTTAGACATTGAATGAACTCTTAAAAGGGATAAACTATATTAAAGTATTTAAGAATTAATAGGTATTATTACAAGTCTTTTATACTTGTAATAAATACAATATTTAATCAAGTCATAATTCCCTAATAGGAATAATGGATATTTGAGAGATCCAAGAAATGACTTTGGCATTACATAAAATTCTTAAAAGATACTAATACACTTAAGAATTGGAAATATCGTTTCAAGTGTCTTATACTTGTTAGATACAGTAATCAATGAAAGTTATGATTCCCTTATCAGGAATGTTGGATATTCGCAAAATCCAAAGGATGACTTTGATAATTGATTAATTCTTAAAGGGTTAAACTATAAGTTTTGACTAGGTCAAAAGTAGTAGTTTAAGTAATGCTTATATCCATAAAATTTAGTGGAGCTATAACTAACATATTCATTAGAGGTACTAGTGAATATAGTAAAGTTGGTTAAGACATTAACAACAAGGAATTACCAAGTCGTTAGCCAAAGAGTTAAGAGAAATAAATGATTATTGATTAGATTATTGCAAGCCTAATAGCTTGGTCACAAGTCTTGTGTTTAATTATTGAGAATCTAATAGGATGTTCACATTCCAGTGAACAAGTTAATCATTTAAGGAAATTTCTTTAACTAGTAAGAGTATCTACAAATCAAGTAGCTAAAAGAGATTTAGTTACATGGCAAGTTTTATATGTTCTAAGTGTTGCATGAACAATATCTAGCAAAGACAAAAGTAATAGTATTCTTAAATACTCGTCTTATGTCTTTAGTTTAATAGAAATGACTAATTGTAATTAGTGATAAAAGTTACAATTAAGGAGTCATTGAGCAATCAACACAAACGCAAAGAATAAGTAATGATCCAGTAATAATTCAGTATCTATGTCCAGTGAGGAATACTACATGAGTTAGTATCATTTTTATTCAGAATTTGAATGTTTTACAATATCCATGAATTAAAGTTTATTTATTCAAAAAGATATAAATCCGTGACTACTCGTCTTGGTGGGAACCTCGATGGGACGTTAACGTCATCGCGGTATTTGGTGGTAGATTCGAAGTTCTTCGAAGATAGCTACACAAGTTCTTGTGTAAACCAAATATCGGTGATATTCTGTCGGAGCTTGACGAATATTGGATTGACCACCGTGATAATACTTCGTGGTTGAAAAGTTCAAAAGTATTATTCACTAGGATTGTCCTTAAGCCTGAGGTATTTGGTTTAGGATACAATGACTAATGTGCTTTGGTTCGTCTTAGACAATTCTGAAATATGGTTGTCATACGAGGCCTTACTGGATATAAAGGGAATTGTATCTTGAATCGAAATATAACAAGATGGTAATTGCACCTCCTTTTTAGGAGAGATATTTATAGGTCCTTTGACATGATGATAACTGGAAAGTGCATAGCCATGCCCAAATGAACTGATTTGTTCTTTGTCGTTTATCCAAACAGTTTGAATCAAGAAGTCATGAAATGATTTCGAATACAGGAGTTGATAATTTCTACCATGCTCGTATTCGTTATCACAAATATCGTGCTGCAAGGGATAAACCTAACATAGTTGCCCAATAAGTAAAGACAGAGTGCTCTTTAATAGGAGACGTTATTAAAGAGTTTTTCAAAAACTATACCTGGGTTACATAAGCTGTTTTTACGGGGTTGGTTACCTACATGCCCATCTAGAAGTCCACTGTAGCTCGTGTCATTAAGATAAAGGTTACGAACTTGCACAAGTGGGAGTCTGAAGATTATATGTGCACAGTTAGTCAACCTATGATGATACATCCATGCCTAGGAAACACCTAAGGGTCACACCGGTGAGTGCATATAATACGAGTAAGATATGTAATGATACTTGGAAGAGGATTGATTCATAATAGTTATTTATGAATCAAGTTAAGTATTAAGTTAAGTTTAACTTATTACTAGATTAGTTTAACTAACTAATTAGTACAAGTATTTGTACATTTACTAGTTAAGTAAATATACAATGTATTAATTATAGATTATCCATATTATGATTTAAAGCAATTAAATCATATGGTGTTGGATAATATTATTGTTTAGATTATATAAAGTTTATTATATAATTAATTATTAAAAGTATAAATACAAGAATATATTTTCGTGTATATGGGTACCGAAATATTGAGTGTATAATACTAGACATTTAATAATTATGTGTAACAATAATAACTAGATAAACTACAAGGGTTTAATGTGTAAAATATAAGTTTAATTAAGGGATAGATCTTAATTAAACTAGAAGGGCCCTAAGTGAAAGTCCTTCTATTATAAATAGAAGGCATGGGGTTCCCTTATTCCTTGATCACTAATCACGAAACCCTAGCCTCCCTCCTCTCCCTAGTTTCGGCCGAGATCAAGAACACCATCCTTGGTGTTCTTCGTTCTTCGTTCGTTCTTCGTATTCTTCAAGTCTTGAAGATCGAAGATCATTACAAGGATCAACTAGAAGGTCACTCGTTGTGTTCATCACCAGTAGACTTTCTTAAGCAAACAACAAGGTATGTTTTGGGAAACCCTTTTCCCCTCTTCTCCCTCTCGGATGAATTCGACCAAGAACCCTAGGGTTCTTGGTGATGGTCGAACGAACCACACAAGAATTGTGTGTGTTCGGGTTTTTAGTACAAGGTCTCTTTCTTGTTAATCAAGTTAGATTTCCAAGATCCCAATCCTTTAGGGTTTAAGGATTAGGTTTAATCTTAGTTCCGCTTTAGGGATTAAATCAGCTAGTTGGTTTAACCGACAAGAGTCATGTTCTTGTCAGTATGGTCGAACCAAGTATACTAGGAGGTTGACCCACGTGGTCAATCAGTGTCAATGAAACCCTTCAAGAACCCTTATCTTAATAAAACGTACTTGTTTTATTTACCTTGAAAAACTTTTAAACCTTATGTTAAACTATAAAATAGAGATTTTAATTCTTTATGACTTACGAAGACAAGTCATAACTATAATTTAACATATCTAGTTTTTCTATGTCTAATAATGAAATTAAACATTTATTCATTAGGTTCTCCAAAATATGTCCTAGGGACATATTTATAAACTTTGCGACTTTGTTGTGTAGCTCCCACTAATTCCCACAACCACGATGGAACTTGAGCAAACACAATCACTAGTTTGTACTTGGTGAACACCAATAAACTTATTATATATATAAGCTATATATAATAATCTTAGTTTGTTTTAAACCATTCTTATATTTAACTTAGACTACTTAAATATAGGTTCTAAAATTTCCTATGTTATTTAACCTTGATCATTAATCTAGTATTTTACGTAACTTGTAATATACTTGTATAAATAACTAGTTATAATTACTTATAACTTTATACAATCTAATTATAATATTTATAACTTTTGTATTATCTATTATAATGAAACTTCGTTTATACAATTTCTAGTTGTTTACAACTTTGTACATTCTAATTTAATTATAACTTAATACAAATTTCTAGTTACTTAATATTATAACTTCATGATCAAAATAACATTTCCTTTTAATGTTCCATATTATCTTTGTATTTAATATATATATATATATATATATATATATATATATATATATATATATATATATATATATATATATATATATATATATATATATATATATATATATATATATATATATATATATATATATATATATATAACTTTAAAAAAACTTATAACATTCTAATAAGAATATTACACCTAGTTTGTACATATGTATTTTAATTTAATCTAATTAAAATACATACAAACTATTTTATCTTTTAAAATCCTTTTTAAATAATTTGAAAAATCCGAAAAATTATATATAATAATATAAATACATCTTATTAATTTTAAGACTTTAAAATTAACACTTTCCTTTTATCCTTAATTAAATTTAATTAATTAAACCCTTATTTTTTTCTTGATCAATTAAAACTAGGTTTCAATTTTCTTGATCAATAACATCTCTTAGTTAAAGATTAATCATAATTTATCCTATTCAAACAATTATAAACTTTGTTTAAATTCTAGGATAGATTATGACTTTAATAGATTTATTTAAACTTATTAATTTGAACCTTGTAGACAATAAAACTTTTATCTAGATTTCTAGGTTTAAAGAACTAGTTTTAATAAACCTACTAAAACAATAATTAAACATATTAAACATAAACTTGTTTAATTATACTAGGTTTTAGTTTATGTTCTTCATTAATCCTATTAACCAATTAAACTAAACTAGTTTAATGTTCTTGGTCCTAGGTTACTTCTAGGGTTTCAAAAATTTCCTTAAGCCTAAGATACTTTTCCACCAATTAAACTAAACTAGTTTAACATACTTGATGTCCAAGTTTCCTCCATAATTTTCGAAATCTTGGGGAAAAGTAAAGAATCCTTTTTGACCGATCAAACTAAACTAGTTTAATAAACTTGGTCCTAGATTTTGAAGATCAATGAATAAGGAAAGAATCATCTTGACCAAAAAATTTGATATTCTTGATCCTAGGGTTCTTACAATTTTCAAAATATCTAGGGTTAGGGAAAGAAGTCTTTTGACCAATTAAACTAAACTAGTTTAATGTTCTTGGTCCTAGGGTTCTCTCTAGATCTCGAAATTACTAGGGTTAGAATCCTTATGACCAATTAAACTAAATTGTTTAATATTCTTGGTCTAGGGTTCTTTACCATTTTCAAAATCTTCAAGGAAGAAAAAACAAGAAGGAACAAAAATAAAAAAAAACTTGGAAATTTAAACAAACAAGACTTTGTTAATCTTGTTTAGATTTCTAAACCTTCGCTCTGATACCACTGAAGGGTTTCATAATACCGATCAACCCATTGGGTCAACCTCCTAGTCACTTGGTTCGACCATACTGACAAGAAAATGACTCTTGTCGGTTAAACCAACTAGCTGATTTCATCCCTAAAAGCGGAACAGAGATTAAACCTAATCCTTAAACCCTAAAGGATTATAGGAACTTGGAAATCAAACTTGATTAACAAGAAAGAAAGCTTATACGAATGACTCGAACACACACACACCCTTGTGGTGTTCGTCGACCACCAACCAAGAACCCTGGGGTTCTTGGTGGCCGAATTCGTACAAAGGGAAAAGAGGAAAAAGGGTTTTCCAAATCATACCTTAATCTTGATTAAGTAAGTCCAATGATGATGAACACAACGAGTGATCTTCTAGTTGATCCTTGTAATGATCTTGATCTTCAAAGACTTGAAGAACACGAAGAACACGAAGAATGAAGAACACCAAGGGCTTGGTGTTGCTTGTTCTCGGCCGAAACCAAGGGAGAGGGAGGGGGAAGATTTCGTGGGGTTGTCTAAGGTGTTTTAGGGTTACCCTAAGCCTCTTATTTATAGATAAATAAGTTGCGCTTAGAACTCTCTAGTTTAATAAAGATCAATTCTTTAATTAAACTTTCCTTTTTACGTTTCCTTTCCCTTGTAGTTTAACTATTATTATTGTTGCACTTAATTATTAAATGTCTAGTATTTATTCACTTAATATTTCGTGTACATAAATATATACGAAATATATGTTTGTATTAATACTTTTAATAATTAATTATATAATAACCTTTATATAATCTTTAAAGAATAACATTATCCAAACACCATATGATTTAATTGCTTTAAATCATATTATGGATAATCAATAATTAACATATTGTATATTTACTCAACTAGTAAATGTACAAATACTTGTATTAATTAGTTAGATAAACTAATCTAGTAATAAGTTGAACTTAACTTAATACTTAACTTGATTCATAAATGACTATTATGAATCATTCCTCTTCCAAGTATCATTACATATCTTACTCGTATTACATGCACTCACCGGTGTGACCCTTAAGTGTTTCGTAGGCATGGATGTATCACCATAGGTTGACTAACTGTGCACATAATTCCAACAATCATGAATATCACGATGCTAAGTGTTTGTTTTCTACTTGTACTTCTAGTACGCAAGGGTTCGTATTCGGTCAAAGCAATGACAGTGAAGTTTTTGCATCCTTGAACAATTCGTAATGCTTACGACATGTCACAAATGAACTTTGGACCAAGTCCACACGGATGTGGGCATGAAACCCCACCTTCATTTGGCTTTATGTCTGGCATACCACAGAAGGACCGGGGACCAAGTCCAGACAGACGTGGGCATGAAACCCCACCTCTATTTGGCTTTATGTCTGACATGCCACAGAAGGATCGGGGACCAAGTCCAGACGGACATGGGCATGAAACCCCACCTCCATTTGGATTATGTCTGACATGCCACAGAAGGAGTGGGGACCAAGTCCAGACGGACGTGGGCATGAAACACCACCATCACTTGGCTTTTTATCTAACATGCCACAGAAGAACCAGGGACCAAGTATAGACGGACGTGGGCATGAAACCCCACCTCCATTTGGCTTTATGTCTAACATGCCACAGAATGACCGGGGACCAAGTCAATACGGAAGTGGGCATGAAACCCCACCACCATTTGGCTTTTTATCTAACATACCACAAAAGGACCGGGGACCAAGTCCAGACGGACATGGGCATGAAACCCCACCACCATTTGGATTTTTATCTAATATGCCACAGAAGAAACGGGGATCAAGTCCAGACGGACGTGGGCATGAAACCCTACCTCCATTTGGCTTTATGTCTGACATGCAACAGAAGGACCAGGGACCAAATCCAGACGGACGTGGGCATGAAACACCACCACCATTTGGCTTTTTATCTAACGTGCCACAGAAGAACCAGAGACCAAGTCCAGACGGACGTGGGCATGAAACCCCACCATTTGGCTTATACAGAGAGATTTTTCTGGTTGAAGATATTAAAAGTATCATATCTAGATACATATATTTGATTAGAAAATTTATAAGAGTAAGTACCGAATAGAGCAAATTGGGAATAATTAAATTAATTATATAGTGTAACTATTGAGTTTATAAAATTGATAATCGGGATTAATAGAGGAACTAATAAATCAAGATTTATCGGGTTGAATGCAATTATGCTAAAGAGAAATGGTAAATATCACAGTTATATAAATAATGAGATATCGAGTTAAAATGAGGTCGTTAATTGAATTTGTAATGAATTAATAAAACGAGTTCAATGAGAGAATTTTATGTAGATTGATTATCGAATGATTTTGAGTTTATAAGAAATTTATAAATCATGTTAAGTGAACAAGTTAATAAAATGAGTTAAAAGAGAAAAGTTTTAATTTAACAGGAAGTTTTATTTAAAATTTTTGAGGTGTTATAAATTTTCATGAGAAAATTTTATTTGTGAGTAATATATTTTACTTAGAGTTATCAGATAATATACTATATTATATTTAAATGATTGGATTAGAAATAGTTATTGAATCAAGTAAATGAGGAATAAAATAAGTGAATTAAACAATAAGATTTTATTGAATTAACAAGATTTTCTGAAAGATGAGAAGGTAGAAGGTAGTAATTTAATGAATAAATATATGGTCAACATAATCAAGAGACATTGTAATTGTGTAAAATCAGTGAAACAAACTATCGAGGATCGTTAAACTAGATGAATGAGAAAACATCTATTAAAATATTGTCGAGAAATCACTAAATGTAGTAGAATGAGAACCTATTAAAAAGAATTGAATGACACAATTGTTAATTTGAGCTAATTAGTGGGTTATTAAAATGAGTAATATGCAAACCTAATATAGTGAGGTATCAATAAAAATTTAAAGAAGGGTTATTTTGAGAACCAATAACGTGGTTGAGGGAGAGATTATCAGTCCAAGTATTATAAGCTAGTAAATTGGAGCACGCGAGTAGTCATAAGAATGAGTAAAAACGTGATTTATATGCTATTGCAAGTAAATATTATTACTTTATGAGTTTTATTTCTGAGATAGATTTCTGGTTTTGTTTTGAGTTATATTTTTGAGTTTGCTCCCGTGTTATATTTGCGAGTCTATTTCTGAGTCAGATTTCTGAGTTACACTCCTGAATTATGTTTTGAGTTCATTTCTGAGTTAGACTTCAGAGTTATATTTCTAGATCATAATTCTGAGTTATATACCTGGGTATATGGAATTTTGTGTTATATGTATATCCCTGGTGAATAATTTTACTGTTTTCGTATTAGTGGATAGTGGTGTAAACCACTAAATTATTTTTTTACCTTAAGAAAACTATTGTCCCATAGAGTAGAGGACCATTCTGAGCCATTATGACAAAGAATTTCCGAAAATGAGATGTTACCCGTTCTAAAATGTTTAATGATCATTTGATTGAACCGTGCAGGGTGAAATTCCCCATGAACTTTATCCCTGACGCCATGAGAGAGCCATGTGTGGTAGTGAGTATGGATTGGATGACCGAGTACCACGCCGGGATCATCTGTCGCCACAAACAAATCCGTAGCAGACCGCCAAGTGGAGTTGAATTGGGGATTCAACACAACATTAACCGATGAATGTAGGAACCGTGTCCGGCTGCGAGAGCAAGAAGACATCTTCAGCAGAGTATCATGGATAATTTTGCGCATGTTATCGACACCATTTTCGATGATAAACCGAGATTCTTAGAGAGCCTTCCAATTTTAGCCTTATCGTCTCGCGCCGCCAGAGATGTAAGATTTTAAGGATCAATTGCAAGAGCCGGAGTTCATTCTGGTCGAGTAGGTGACCCTGAAAGAGTTTCATTTTGTTCATAATTTTTATTTCCCCATATTAGAAAGCGTATCGTTGGCGAGCCTGAGTCTGAGATGCGAGATCGCTGCCCTGAGCTTCTTTCGAGCAATGACTTCGGGGACGAAGTCTGATTCAAGTGGAGTTGAGTTGTAACGCCCTGAAATTTGTAGTAATTAAATAATATTATTTTTAATTGTCATATTTAATTTTTTAAAAAGGAATAATTATTAAATTAACTATAAAGAAATTAGACGGTTCATATTAGTTAGTCGACCTGTAATTAGACGGTTTGTATTACTTAGGCGTTTTAATTATTCGGGTTTATTATTTTATAGACATTTGTATACTGTTAAACGTATTTTTATAATTCGTCTCGGGTTTGGACCGGTTAGTTAATCGTAAGAGTTGAGCGGTATTTTTTTCGAGTCAGGTTGGCAAAAGGCCAAGGACCGGGCTTTCGAGTTGCGGGCTTGGGCACTTAAGTTGTATATATCTAAAACCCCTAGATATTTTCCTTTTGATCACGGCTGTAAATCGTTTTTTTTCTTGGCCGCCATCGTTTGAAAGACTTCGAAAGTTAGTTGGTAGGTGAAGCATGTGGTGTCGACAGCAATTGAGGAGCGGCGGTGGTACTTTGATTTATTTTGAACCGGTAGTGTTGATCTCGTTCTTAATTGGAGATAGCATCTTGGAATCCACGCACGTCCATGTGCGCAATAGATGAGGTCACCATTTTATTGGTAAATATGTAGTCACCAGCGAACAAGAGAGGAAGCAGCATACATGTCAACATTTAATTATTGGAATCTATGTTGTGCGTAGTTGAAAGTTTAGGTAATAACCAGGAACAAATACATTTCTCATATTCATGACCACAACAATTCTTCTTTTTGTCGGCAACGTCTAAACAGCAAGGTCGACCATATTGGTGGTTCGAGTGGTACCGGTGTTTCGTGAATTGATTCGTGAGGGTATAAATCCTAACCCTTTTCTTTATAGTTTAGAGTTATTTAGTTTTGACGTGGCGAAGTTTATATTTTGCGGTGTTGCGTTATTTTTGTCAATTGTTTTGTGTTGTTTCAAATTATTAGTCACGTTTTTTAAAACCGTTAATTAGTTTGAGTATTTTCTTTTTGATCATTGTATAATTTGACTGGGTTGCGATGACCGGTGTATCCGAGGCTCGGACACCGGTAGCCGTTTTGATAACTAGAGCCTCGGGATTTTTCGTGTCGGGTTTGGTCAACCGAGAAGGGAAACCGAACCCGTAGGGTTAGGGTTCTTGGTTTCCCAATCGGGAAATTAATATTTTAAACAAATTTGAGAAAAACGAGTTGTTAAACGTTTTTTAGAAAATAAACGTGCAGGGCTTTCGAGTGTCAATTTAAGGTGTCGGGTTTTCGGTAACGAGTCGAGATTTCTAAAAATGAGTTCTAAGTCAAAGTACAATTTTGGCAGATTCTGCCTAACGTATTCGAGTCTGTTTTTAACCCATTTAAAATAAGATTTTGGATTTTTGGCCCGTGTTGGGACCTTGTTTTCTGAGTTAGCTTTCCAATTCCGTAAACCACTCGTTAATCTAATTTACCGTTTAAAAGTTATACCCGTTTTAGCATACTGCTGTTAGAAAATTGACCTGTGCAACATATCTTTCTTGTGACACCATTTTGAGACCCTTAGAATCCATTCTGGAAAGTGACCGTGTGACAGTGATTTGTAGTTCTGGTTGTCTAGTTTCTGTGGTAAAAAGATGGGAAAAATCTAATGAGCCGTTTAGGAGTTATGGCAGTTCTCGTGAAACTGACGGGTGCTGCCAGTTTTTCTAAATTAAGACCTCGGGTTGGATTTTAATTCGGGGTTTCGTTTTATGTCTTAGGATCGCCTAAAAGATAAATTGCCGTGCCTTTGACTATCGAGAACCCTTTGGAGCTTACGTATTCCAGGTGAGTATTCTCACCGTGTATTCAGTTATAACGTTATACATACGTGACTTATATGTTTCATTACTTGCACTATATTTGTTATCTGAGTTTTGATCTATTATCTGAGTATCTGGGCATCTAGTTTTATTATACTGATCTGAGTATCTGTGCTACTACTTGCTAGGGCATCTGAGATAATTATGTTAAAGAGATAAAAATATAATAACACACATCTGAGTTTCGGCTTTATGCCTATTTGGGATCACCTCCCGTGTGAGTTTTGGGATCACCTCCCGTCTGAGTTTTAACTTACGCCTATCTGAGGTGTGAGGAGGGGCGATCGACCCGAATCACACAAGCGCGCTATATAAATTAAATCTGAGTAATAAAATCTGAGAAATAATTCTGAGTAATTAATTGAGTAGATTCTGATTAGGAGTACACCGATGTGCCTCATGTGTTGTATGTTATGATTGTATGCATTTTGAGATTATTCACTCAGCTTCCCAGCTGACCCATATTTCCCCCCACTGTTTCAGGTACTAGCAAAGGAAAAGAGGAGGAGGACGGTTGACCGTTGTATCTCCCGAGTGCTGATGTGGATCATCATTTATTATTCTAACTTAACTTTTATTTAAAACTTTTTCCGCATTAAATACATTTTAAATGTTAAACATTTTATTTAATATTTATTTAAGGGACCTTTTTATTAAAATCTCGTATTTGTTACACATTTGGCTTTGTATCTAGCATGCCACAGAAGAATCAGGACCAAGTCCAGACAGACGTGGGCATGAAACCCCACCTCCATTTGGCTTTATGTCTGACATGCCACAGAAGGATCGGGGACTAGATCCAGACGGACGTGGGCATGAAACCCCACCACCATTTGGCTTTTTATCTAACATGCCACAGAAGAACCGGGTACCAAGTCCAGACGGATGTGGGCATGAAACCCCACCTCCATTTGGCTTTACGTCTAACATGCCACAGAAGGACCGGGACCAAGTCCAGACGGACGTGGGCATGAAACCCCACCACCATTTGGCTTTTTATCTAACAGGCCACAGAAGAACCGGGGACCAAGTCCAGACGGACGTGGGCATGAAACCCCACCTTCATTTGGCTTTATGTCTGACATTCCACTAAAGATATGGGGACCAAGCCCAAAAAGAAGTGCGGTTTATCAAGAATCTAGACTCATGTCTACTGCACCACAGAAGAACTCGGGACCAAATCCAATCGTAGGTGGGCATGACGAAAAACCATTAATTGACTTGATGTCTAATATGCCAATAATGCCATAGAAAAATCATGGTCGAGTTCATAGAAAGGGTTACAAGTTCTACCTACACATGCGACCCATCTTGCTTAAATAGTTTTTCTACTTAATCCTTGGTATAAATAAGTACCTTATTTCTCTCTTTTTTGTAATCACAAGGAAAATGTGGAAATATGAACTAGATTTTTGAGTTTATATTTAGCATTTAATATCTGGTATTATCTTTGGATAACTTATGATATTTTATTGTTTGCTTTATATATGTGTGCAATTTTAATTGTGGGAACCGGTACTTTAGGCTCTTAAAACCATGTTATATCGATATAATTAGACTTTTGCAAAGAATGTATATATACTTACACATACCTTCTCAAAGTAATTTTTTAATATATCTAAATTCTATAACATATTGAATTACTACGAAGAAAATTGGATGTGCTACGCATAATCCAAAAAATATGTAGTATTTTAGAATATGCATAATATAATTATAATCAAGCAGCCGACCATTGTGGTAATTGTAGTATTTGACGTATGTATTTGTGATTATATGCTAGAAGCCTAAATATTTTTGTCTTAAATTGTTAAAAGCGTAATATATAAATGTAGGTTGTATATTGGTAGGCGTTTGAGTTATCCTTTAAACAATTGTTTAATATATATTGCTAATAAAGGGTCCTAAGATTAACCTTCGAGTACATGTGTTGTAGATAATAGCAGTGTAACTCTGCAATATGGGTACGAGTACAATGTGTCTTATCGTTCTGAATATTATTAATGTAATTAATGTTTTTTATTTATATTTTTATTAATAATTTCCTATATAAAGCTGGTTTCAACGAAACCTAAATTTCCAAAATGACAAATTATGATTTTATTTTTATAAATCATAGTCGAGTTCAAAGCAAGGGTTACAAGCCCTATGTGCACATGTGACCCATCTTGTGACGAATTTAGCTCGATTTTGGATCTACTCTGAAGGAGTTTATGCTCTGATACCAATTGAGATATAATGTGATTGAATTCAAGCTAATTCATGGTGATTTGAGTGAAATTGAAGAATCAAGTGTGTGTAAGTGTGTGTGTTCTTGAGAGAGAGATGGAGGGAAGAAGAGAGCTTTCAAAATTGTAAATGCATTAAGTGTGTGGAAAGCTTACACATTAAGTCCACATGAAAGGTATTTATACCTCCCTTCTAAACATGCTTAATTAAGCATTAACTAAGGCTAAGACTAGATCAACACTATTACAATATTACACATCTAGTCCCCTAACTATTGAATACAACATATTTGACCCTAACAATCTCCCCCTTTGTATCAATAGTTTGAATTAGTCTGTTCTTGAAATCTTCTTCTCTAGCAAAGTCTGAGACTGAATTATCCGTTGAATAGTTTTGATGTCGTATCAACTTCAGCTTTTGATTGAACAATGAAAAATAATACTTTTTATTGACTTTTCAACCAATATAAAGTATCTCAGAAGATTTCATGAATTGTTGACTTAATATGTCTTTATCATTATCCAATCTCCCTCTTTTTGAGCTTTAGCACTTCATCCCAGTCTTCCTTCTTCAATTTCTTCTTTTGGTCCGTTACCAAATTCGTTTATGCTCAGATGTGCTTCAAACTGTTTTGCTCTTCAATGATTACATCTGATTAGCTTAAGAAGAAATTGAGATTTCAAACACTCAACGAAAATATTTTTATTACGTTGAATCTGTCGGTGTAAGGAAGTCCTAAAACTGGTTTCCTAAGTATTTGAAAGTTCTGGATATGGAATATCAATTTGGTAAGGATTTTTCTGGGATTCTCAAATATGGAGATTTTGTGATAGAGGTTTTAGTGAGGATTGAATAATGATGTTTTGGATTTTGAAAAGAATGATTTGAAAGTTTAAGTTTTTAGGTGTGTGTGTTTGTATTTGTAAAAATGATTTGTACAGTTATGATTTGAATTTGAATGGTTGAGGTTTTGAGAGAGATTTCTGTAGATGAATCGGTTTTGTTCTTCTTCACTTGTTTTTCTGTTTAGTACACTGATTATCATTTTCTGTTTCTCTTAGTCACATGATATTAAAAATTTCTGATTTTGCATTTGGTTTGAGTACTTGAGTTCTGAATTTTCTTCTTTGATATGATGTTTGTGGTTCGTTTTGATGTTGTTCAGTTATAAATCCGATACTTGAACTATTTCTTGCCCTTTTTCTCCCCCTCATGAGGATCATGACCAGGGTCCTCATGATATAGCTGAATAGTTGTGTTTTGGAAACAGAGAGAGGAATTGTATGTCGGTGTAAATCGATCGGAATGAGAACCAGAAACATGTAGTACTCGACAAATTGTTTTTTGAGAAAAATATTTGAAAATGAAGAATAGCAATGTCAATGATCACGTGAAGTCATAAACAGATGCAATCTTTACTGAAGAACTTCAGTAAAGAGATCGTTTACGGATATGACAAACACGATGATTAGAGACATTGTTAATCAAATATTTGAAATTTAAAAGAAATCAATTTGTTTGGGTATATCAAAGATCAGTGAAGTATACCACTTACAAAGATGCAATCTTCTCTGAACGTGTACAGAGAAGAGATCGACGGATATACAAAGATCAATGACATAACAACGTGCATAAAAAACGATTTTGAGTGTGTGAGAACTGGAGAAAGTCAGAATTGAATCTGAGCAGTTTTGAGAAGATGAAAAATGATTTCTCCAATGATCTTGTAAAAATAAAAATCGTTTGAAAAAATAGTAAGAACAATCAATCCAAGATGGTGTTAAAAACAGATGCAATCAGTACTGACTGAAATCAGCAAAGAGATCGATGAATTTAACAGCAAATTGTGTTGATTGTTACAAATAGGTCATTTAAAAATGAAAAATTTATATGTGCAAAATCAGGGTTTTGAAAAATTTGAGTCACAACGCAAGAGACAAAAAAATTTGTCATAAACAGATGCTATCTTTACTAATCGAGACTAGTAAAGAGATCGTTTACGAATATGACAAAAATTTGTATCCTACGTTGTGAACACATCATTGTGAGCACAAAGTGAGATAAAAAAAATTTGGAATGTTGAGCATCACAGATTAATAAAGAATTTATGAGATTGTGATGTCAACAACTCAATATGAGTAAAATAAAATGTTTGAAAATGAGTATTGATATGAAAAATGATAATCGAATTTGAAAGGAGAAAAATTTTGTTTTACAATCAAAAAGTTTCAACAATGAAGTAACACAAAGGTAGCAATGAGAAATAAGAGAATTTGCAATAAACAGATGCAATCAGTACCAACCTAGACTGGTAAAGAGATCGTTTACGAATATTGCAAAAGATAATACTCAACATTGATAATCTTGTGTGATTGTAAATTTTGAAAGAGGTTGAAAAACTGTTTGAGGTAAAAAAATTTATTATCAAGATAAAATAAGAAAATTTGTAATAAACAGATGCAATCAGTACCAATGGAGATTGGTAATGAGATCGTTTACGGATTACAAAAATTGATACCCCATATTGATAATTAAAAAAATTTGAAAGGAGCACCAAAACAATATGTAGTGATTATAAAAGAATGCTCCCCCTCGACAGTTGTTTTTCAGAAATCATAGAGCGGTTATGCTCCCCCTTGACATAAGAATGTCAATTTTCTCCCCCTTGACAAGTGAATAAAAGTGCCCCCCCTCAACTAGTTAAGCCATTAAAAAACGGGTTTCAAGCAGATGTACTTGAAAGCCATCTTATTCTTTATTAAAAAAAATGAAAACAAAAACACAAACAATAAAAAAAAATAAAGCAGTAAAACGGTTTAAGTTTTGAGATTTAGCATACCAAGCTTAGACACAAGAAAGTTAAAACGTTTTTCGTCTAAAACCTTGGTAAACAAATCAGCTAATTGAAAATCAGTTGAAACGAAGTACAATTCCACATTACCTTGTTCAACATGATCTTTGATAAAGTGATAGCGAAGATCAATATGTTTAGTTTTGGAATGTTGAACCGGATTGCATGAAATCGCAATTGCACTTCGTGAATCACAATATAAAGGAATACAGGTGTAGGAAAAACCATAATCTTTTAATTGTGATTGCATCCAAATTACCTGGGATAAGCAGCTTGCAGCAGCAACATATTCTGCCTCTGCAGTTGAAAGAGAAACACAATTTTGCTTCCGAGAAGACCATCTCACCAATTTATCTCCCAGAAATTGGACACTTCCAGATGTACTCTTTCGATCAAGCATACAACCAGCATGATCGGCATCAGAAAAAGCAGACAAATCAAACGAAGTTTCTTTAGGATACCACAGACCAAGATCACGAGTACCCTTCAGATAGCGAAATATGCGTTTGACTGCTTGAAGATGTGACTCTTTAGGAGCAGGCTGATACCGAGCACATATGCAAGTAGAAAACATAATATCTGGTCGACTCGAGGTTAGATATAACAGTGATCCAATCATCCCCCGATAATTAGTGACATCAACAAGTTTACCATCAGGATCAGCATGCATTTTAGAACCAGGCGACATCGGTGTCGAAATTGGTTTACAATCATCCATGAGATATTTTTTCAGTAAATCTGTAATGTATTTGGATTGATTAATGAAGATCCCGGTAGATAATTGGCGAACTTGAAGACCGAAAAAGAAGTTCATCTCCCCATCATGCTCATTTCGAAACGTTTGACCATAAGATCCGAAAACTTTTTACAGTATTTGGGATTCGTAGAACCAAAAATGATATCGTCGACATAAATCTGAATCAGCACAATATCCTCCCCTTGTCTCTTGATGAATAGAGTTGTATCAACTTTTCCTTTTGAGAAACCAGAGTCAACTAAGAATTTGGAAAGCACATCATACCACGCACGAGGAGCTTGTTTTAACCCATATAATGCTTTGTCGAGAATATACACATGATCAGGAAAACTTGGATCTACGAAGCCTTCTGGTTGATGAACAAAAACTTCTTCATTGAGAATGCCATTTAAAAATGCAGTTTTTACATCCATTTGATAGATTGTAAAATTTTTATGTGCTGCATACATATGCCAAAAATATACGAATGGCTTCTATTCGTGCAACCGGAGCAAACGTTTCTTCAAAGTCAATGCCCTCCTGTTGTGCATACCCTTTTGCAACTAACCGTGCTTTATTACGAATAACAATCCCATTTTCATCCTTTTTATTCTTGAAAATCCACTTAGTACCAATAACAGATTTCCTGGGTGGTTTTGGAACTAGACGCCAAACTTTTAAGCGTTCGAATTGATTTATTTCTTCTTGCATTGCAAGAATCCAGTCAGGGTCTGACAAAGCTTCACTGACTTTCTTAGGTTCATCTGAGCTTAGAAAAACAGAGAATTGACATTCATCGGCAGTGGCTTTATGAGTTTGAACAGAAGACTCAGGATTACCGATTATCTGATGAAGAGGATGATCCTTTGTCCATTTAAGAGAATGCGGAAGTGGTAGTTGACCCGAATTTATATTTGACGTATCAGTGAATTCAGGATGTGGGATAATTGCAGTTAGAGTGTCTGATGTAACCGGTGGTGGATCAACACGTGTAACGTTGAATTTAGAGAAATCAATCACCAAAGGTTGAACTTGAGCTTGAGCTAAAGATGAGTCCGATGTATTAGCAGCTTGAGCAGGAGGTGAGGGAGTATCCGGTGATGATTGGTTGTCCAATGATTGAGAAGAATCTGAATCAGTTAAGATTGTATTGTGAGCACTGGAAGTAGGAGATGGAGAATCAGTGGGACTTGAATTTTTCATTTCAGGTACTGTAATAGATTGAACATCAGCCACTGATGGAACTTGATCTTCAGCTTTCTCGAATGATCTGTGTCGGATGTTATGATAATCATCATAAAAATGTTCAAATAAAATATCAAGATCATTTTCCGATGTGGAGGGAGATGATGAAGGTAATGGAGATTCGATTTCTGAAGTGAGTGACTCAATTGGAAAAGTCTCATCAAAATTAACGTTAACACTTTCCCTAATTGTCCGAGTTGACCGATTATACACTCTATAAGAAGTGGAGTCTCGTGAATATCCCACAAAAATTCCTTCATCAGCTTTTTCATCAAATTTATTCATTTTATCTTTATCATTCAGGATGAAACATCGACTCCCAAAAATATGTAAAATTTTGACATTCGGAATTCGTTTATTGATTAATTCATATGGAGTTTTGTTGTATGTTTTGTTGATGATTGAACGATTTTGAGTGAAGCAGGCCGTACTGATGGCTTCTGCCCAAAGAGATAATGGGAGTTTAGAATATGAAAGCATGGTACGAGCAGCTTCAACTAATGTACGATTTCTTCGTTTAACAACCCCATTTTGTTGAGGTGTACGGGCAGCGGAAAATTGATGGGTTATACCAACTGATTCAAGAAAAGAATCTAACGTTTGATTTTTAAATTCAGTTCCATTATCAGTATGAATGGTATGTACTTTTAAGTCTAAATTTGTTTGGGTTTTCTTGATAAAGGCTATGATGATGTTAGCTGCTTCATCTTTTGTACGTAAGAAATGAACCCATGTATAACGAGAATAATCATCAACAATTACCAACACATAGCGTTTGCCTGCTAAAGATTGAACGCTCATTGGACCACATAAATCCATATGAAGTAATTCAAGCGGTTTTGAAGTACTTTGAACTGGTTTGGACTTATGAGACTTCTTAGTCATTTTGCTCATTTCGCACGACGAACATAGATGATCTTTTTCAAATTTAACATCCGGAAGACCAGATACATGACCACCTTTTACCAATTTATTGATTGTTTTGAAGTTAAGGTGAGAGAGGCGACGGTGCCATAACCAAGATTCATCTGAAGATGCTGTTGACATTAAACAAACTTCTTCAAGTGGGACCACATCATTTAGATTGATAGTAAACAAATTTGTATCACGTTTTCCGGTAAGAAGTTCGTCACCATCATAGGTGCGAACAACACATTTCTTAGTTCGAAAGTTGACTTCCAACGTTTTGTCACAGAATTGACCAATACTAAAGAGATTGTGAGCGAGATCATCAACATACGCCACATTCCGAATGATCAAATGGTGACGAATGATATCACCAATACCCATGATGGCAGCTAGATGATCATTTCCAGACCGAACCGTACCCAAATATTTATCTCTAAAATTTGTTAACAAGTCCTTGTTTCCAGTCATGTGTCTTGTACAACCAGAATCAAGATACCATACATTCTACATAAAACAATTAAAACAAAAAGGTACCCAATTAGAAATGGGTCCTAAACGATTCGTAATCGATGTTTTATGAAGAATGATTAATACAATATGAATTTAGAGAGTTTGAGAACTGCAGGGAGGCAGTTCTATTTTTGGTACTTTTATAATCCATTGGAAAGATTGTTCAGGGGAATGTAGAATCCAGTTTGATTTTTCATTTTGAATCCATTTGTATTTAACAAACTTGGATTGTTTTTGATTTTGTTTGTGAGAAGTAGGTGAGACACCAGAGTGTGTAGATTTGGATGGTGAAACAACCCGATAAACAAGGTTTGATGATTTGGGTGCTGAAACTACACGATATACTAATTTTGGAGTTTTTGGAGAAAAACGTGTAGTTAGAGATGTTTTAGATCCATAGAGCATTGTTTTGCAAGGTTCTGGGTAACAAATTGTACATGAATGAATGATTGAACCATTTTTATGAAGTACATCATGTCGAGAACCACACGGAGCATCTTTTCTAACAAAATATCGTGTATCATATTGAGAAATTGGTTTATTAGTTTTTCGATCAAAATAAACCTTTTTACCATTTTTATCTATTTTAAAAATCAAGTTTACACCATTAACAGAATGATTAACAGGACGATAAATTGCAGAATCATATACAATGCCATAACATGTAGCCGGAGAAATAAAGTTTGTTGAGTTATTACATTTATTGGAATTAGAAAAAAAAGAATCTAAAAACGAAGAAAATCTAGACTTCTTAAATTCCTTTGACTTAAGTATACTAGACTTAGTTGATTTAGACTTCTGAAACTGCTCAACTTCTTTCACCCCGCCTTGCATTGGTCTCTTGTGCTTGGAATTTAAATTTTTATCTGAAAATTTTAAAACAGGAGAATTAGAACTTTGTTTTAAACGAGTTGGAATTTTAGGAGTTGAGAAATTATCAGTATGAGACTTTGACTTTGGAGAAGCACTGTGATTGGAAACAGATGTGACGTTAGCTATTTGATTTTCTAACTCATGAATTTTGTTTTGTAAACTCGATTTTTCTATGTCAAATGCCTTATGTGTGTTATCTATTTCATTTTCCAATTGACATATTTTCCTTTCTAGAATTAGGGATGGTACGTAAATCTTGGGTGTGACTTGTTGTTGAAGTACAACATCACCTTTAATCTCAAATTCTTCTGGTGTAATAATTGGAAAATAATCATCATGTTCAAAGTTTGCCTTTTTAGTTTCATATATTTTATTTAACTCAGTGTAATTGAAACTAATTTGCACATTCTCCTTTTTAGCTCTGTTAAAAGTCTCAATTTCTTCCTCTTTGTTTGTCATTTTGATAAAGCTTGGCTTTATATCTCTGTATCGAGGATCATATAATGTTGGAACCATTTTACACGCCTTTTTAAGATATTCTGGATTATCAGCGCCTAGCCCTTCTCTCGAATTGAAATATTTAAAATCTTTTGGCTTGTTTAAATGAATGGTTTGATCAGTATGTCCTCGTTTTACAATTAATTCTTCAAGATTTTTTATATGTGAATTCAATTTATGAGTCTCATTTTTAAACGACTGAATCATGTATTGTTTATTTCTCGTTTCTCTTGATGCAAGGACTTTTTGATCATGTAATTCCTCAGTTAACTCTTTGATTTGAGAGTTTAGAGAGTTAAATTGTTTTTCAATTTCTTCAAAATCTTTTTCTTTACGTGCAATACTATTTTTGTTAACTTGATAATCACCCCAAACTTTAGAGTAAAGTTTGTAATTATGATCATATTTATCTTTAAACTCTGATACTTGCTGTTGTAACCTCAGTTTTTCTTGTGTGAAAACTGTTTGTTGTTGTTTCAGATTGTGTACATTTTGTTTTCCCAAAGCAGTTAAGCGATCTTGAAGTTGAGTATTTAAATTTTGTGCATTCAAAAGGTTTTGTTTTAACGAATCAACTTCAGATGTCTGATTTGGAACAAAACAAGTATCAGATTTATTGGAATTATTTTCATTAGAGGGAAGAGACGTGTGTACCTTGCCATCATCGCCATTTGTCTCAGCAATTCTTTCAGCAACCTCAGCATTTTTCTTTCGCCATAAAGCCCAGGTTGGCAGCATGTTCTTCATCTTCCGGATCCGACTCCTCCATCCATTGAAGGTCTTCCGCTAACAACACTTTTCCTGCTTCAATTTGTTTGGCCATTAGCATCTTCCTTTTAAAAAACTCTGAATCACGGACTTTAGGTTTCTTGCAATCACGTGAGTAGTGTCCATCAATTCCACAATTGTAGCATTTTTTTCTGTGAATCCGAGGGTATGAGCTTTGCCTTTTCAGTTGTTTGTGTTGTAGATGAAGTAGGTGGAGCAGATTTAAAGTTGGATGAGTATCTTTGGTTGTTGTTTGTTGGTTTGGAATAGTACTTCTTCTGATAATTTGAGATTAGGGACATTGCCTGAAGTACATCCTCAAGATCTTTTTCCATATCATCAGGTGGTGAGTATGCAGACGGTTCCACATTTTCTGACATTTTAGGACATGTAGAATACTGATGATGTTGCTTGGTGAGGAATGAAAGGGTATCTGCAGTCTCTTGACGATCTTGAGCTGTCTCTTGACGACTTTTGGTTAAGTTTTTGACCATTGGCTCATTTTGGTGCAAATATTCAAACAGTTCATGAATGTCAATCAGACTGAGATCCTTATGTTGCATGGCACTATTCCCAAACATTTCCCACTCAGGAAGAAGACAATTGATAAATTTGATATTCACCTCCAAATTCTCTTTTCGCAAGTAGTTTTTGCGAAGATCATTCAACAATGTACAATACCGATGATAAGTGCTCTCCAGGTCTTCTCTGATTGTAGCTTTGAATGTTTGATAATTGTTCAAAGCAGAAACCATTTTAGCTTTGTTTCCTAAAACCGTGCCCTCCATTTGCTTTCTGATTTCATCCCATAGCTCTTTACCCGTTTCAAGGCTATCCAAACTGTTGTAGATTTCATTTGGCAGTCCTTGAAGCATAAATGAATATGCTTGAAGATCGGCTTTGGCACGTCGTTTTTGTTGAGCATCATATTCTTCGGGAGGAACTATACGTTTACCACCAATAAGTGGAGGAGTAGTAGTTGCATCAATAATGATGTCATCATAAAATACCGCTTCCCCATGAGTGAGTGACTCAATAATTTCTTTGTGTAGCTCCTGATTCTTAATAAAGTGGAGAAATCGTTTCTTCCACTGAGCATATTCTCCTCTATATAAAACCGGTGGTTTTATATCAGTTCCGATTGTGAGTGCATCTTTAGAAGACATTTTGAAAATGATTTTTAAGGAAAAATTGGAATTTAAAAAAAATTGGATTTGGGCCGAAGATTGTGTTCGGGCCGAAGACTATGTTCGGGCCGAAGATTATGTTCGGGGCGAAGAGTATGTTTGAGCCGAAGATTGTTCGGGCTGAAGTTTTGAAGCCGAAGTTTGAAGCCGAACAAGTGATTTGTTGGAGAACAGTAGTTTGTTCGGGCCGAACTATTAAAGAGCCGAACTTGAATTTGATTACTTGTTCGGGCCGAAGAGTATGTTTGAGCCGGAGTTTACTATCGACCGAGGATTAGTTCGGGCCGAAAACAGTGTTTTGTTCGGGCCGAAGATTAATTTGGGCCGAACAATAAGACGAACTAGAGTTTGAACAGTTGAGCCGAACAGTGTAATGTTCGGGCCGAACACTTTATAGCCGAACACTGAGCCGATAACAGTGTGAAGTTCGGGCCGAACTTGTTCTTGACTGGTTCGTGTTCGCAGCTTCAAAAACTCACCATTTTGATCCAATCTCGCTCAATACTTGACCAATTTCACTGATTCCAATCCCTAAATGCTCGAAAATGATTTCCTAACACTTTGATCCGATAAAATCCTTCAATCCATAACAACACAGCTCGAATTCTTCGATTTTCAGAGTCTTTTTGACTTTTTAAACTTTTGCACAAAAATCACTGAATCATGATCATTTGTTGATGGAATTGATCGAAATTTGATTCTATTGTTATTAGAATCAATGGAGAAACATTAAGCTCGGCTTGGAAACTCATACTAACGAATCATAAAACGATAGAAAAGAAAACGAGAAATTATCCTACAACGATTCGCAATAACATCGGTTTCAAACAAGAATCATGAAAATCACCCGACACCGCCAAGAACTCGATACTTCTTGGGGTATTGCTCGTTACGATCGATCGATGAGGGCTGGTATGCTGCGGCCAAACAAGGAAGGCAACGGAAAAAGGAATTAGGTTATTCCCCAAATCTGTTACTTAATTGCTAAGGCTTTTAATCCTCTCACTTTGGCCGACCCCTTGGCCCACCCGATCGACCCGAGCCTGACTTGAGTACACATGAGGAATCACCCATTAAAACAGACTCGCCAATTAATAAAACTGTTACGCCGAGCACGGTACGCACTCTATTTCTACAAGTTAATTAAACGTCTAATAAATTGTCTAAATAAAAAGTAATTACTTAAATAAATCATTACCTGTTGTGGTAATTATAACATTTGATTTACGTATTTGTAATTATATTCTTGAAGCCTAAATATTTTGGTATGAAATTGTTAAAAGCGTAAAATATAAATTTAGTATGTATATTTGTAGGTTTGAGTTAGCCTTTAAAAAATTGTTTGATGTTCATCGCTAATAAAGTGATCTAAGATTAACCTTCGAGTACATGCATTGTAGATAATAATTGCGTAACTGTACAATATGAGTACGAGTACCATGTATATGTATTGTTCTGAATATAATTAATGTAATTAATGTTTTTTATTTATAATTTTATTAATAATTTCCAATACAAAGTTGGTTTCAACGAAACCTAAAATAAAACAATTAAACTAGAAAGAGAATATATCAAACCAACATTATTAGTTTAGTGTATAGCAATTAAAATGGGTTGCGTTGAAATATTAATATTTTTTATCCATTTAACAATAATATAATGAATATTGAATGTATATCACATACGATAGAAAGAAATTTTGGGAAATTTTTACCTATTTCAACAAGCAAGTATATCTCTACTACTTATAAAGCATTTAGGACCTTTCCTTAAATAGCCGGCTGAAAATTCAGCCAAATACTTTCTATTTTTAGAATTGTTTTTGTTTAAAAAACTAGCATCTGCCTGGGTTCGAACTTGGGACCTTCAGGTTATGAATAGAATGAACTAACCATCTGAGCTAAAAGGCGTCACGCTTAATTTTTGAACACCACGATATTTAAATGCCACTATCCGTAAATCATTATCTTTTAAAACTTCTTGGGCATTGAACAGTTCCTCGGGCAATGAGCCAATGAACGGTTCCTTGGACAATGAAGCGTTTTTCTTTCTTCCTTTAACGAGGAGGTTTGTTGCTCTACTCCCATTCCTTCAGCGATCGAGGAGATAAATTTTGTGAGTATTAAGTTTTAACGAGGAGGTTATTATTGTAGTAACGCCACCCCGGCAACAACAATTAACGTCGGTATCGGAGCCTCCACAATCTCCGTCTTAGTACATGGACACAAGTACCGATATGGAAGCTCCGTTGGTTGATGATGTGGAGGAGGAGATGGAAGAGATCGAGCCGCCTCCGGAAGTAAATTCTGATAATTAATTATTTAATCTAAGGTCATTTATGAAAATTAAGTTCCTGTTTTAATATATGTTCTTGATTTATGTCTATAATTACAGATCAACGACATTTTTGTCGAGTTGAGCCAGATGTTTCTGAAAATTTATATGGGATTGAGAAGAAGAAGAAGAAGTTTATGATTTTTTTAGAATGTTTTTTCATATCATTGACCGTCATGCTTATGGTGTTTGTTGTTGTTTCGCTGTTATGGCAGAATTTTGAGGCTCTTCGACTTGTATGGATTGATCTTTTAACGATTACAAATCTATCATAACCTTTAAAATTCGAATAAAGAACAACCCTTTGAGCATACTAATTTCAAAAGTTATCCATAACCTTGGTGCTCGCGAAATCCATCGTAATGGAAGTGTTAGTTGCGGGTCAAGTGGTGGATATAGCTTTAACATTAGCAAACGATGTCGGGTTGGAGCAGCAAAGAAGGTAAAGTTGGATATTTATAACGATCTAAATTTTTATAGACATGTTGTGGTTATACAGATTTATCAAGGAGGAATGGTGGTTTGTATGGATTGTGTGATAATCATAAGGATTTCTGATTTTGATGGGAATGGTGGTTGTTGCCGCCTGACTTTTAGGATATTAAGGTCAATTACCATTGTATCCTGGTGCAAAAACTACCAGTCTTCTGTTTTCAACAGAAAATAACAGCAAGAATGCTCGATACTACTAACAGGCAACATAAGTGTCATTATTTTGTTACTTGTTAGTTGTTACAGGAAGACTGTTATAGTTTTTTTTTTGTGTCTCTAATGGGTATTTTATTTATAAAAATAGAGAGTTACTAATCTGTTATAGTTTTTCCTCTCTTATTTGAGAAAGTAATAGTTAATACAAAATTAAATAATGTTAGATGAGAAGGTGTCAAAAACATATTTCCTTATGCAAAGAACAGATAATGATAAAAAGAAAACTAAGCAAGAAATGGTGTTAAAAACAAGAGATGATGTACTTTGTTGAATTATGGGCATAAATATTTTTGTTTTATTTAAGGTTGACTTAGTCAAAGCTGACATTATGATTGCATCATTAGACATTATGGTTGCATCATTAGCCCAAGACGTATTCTAATTAAAATTGCATTCAAAAACATATTCAAGACGTCCTTAGTGTTGTTACAATATCTTCAGATCGTGTATAATTCATAATTGCATTTCCATGTGCACCATAAGCTAGCATAGTGAAAAACTGAAAATATCCAATATCATTGCACCTTTCGTAATCCCTCTCTACAATTGTTTTTTCTTTAGTTGTAATAAAGTTAACCAACACTATTTTTGTAACCATATTCTCCCACTTTTTTTTATACAGCAATCGTTTATGCTTGTTTCTTTCAAAAGGTGATGTGGAACAACAAAGAACTATCATCCAACATTGCTACAATATTACTTCCAAAAAAAGCTTGTATATATATAAAGTTAAACCCCAATAACATCAATAACATGGATAAAATGTGGAGTTTTCAAAAATGTGAACCATTTCATCTTAATTCTACATTTCTACCCGAGGTTAACCCAATTTTCAATACATGGAGGGAAACCAGAATCGGAATCGGAACCAGAGGTTCTGGTTTCGGTTTCGAATATTGAGGAACCGGTGTTACAAGTTCCGATTCTGGTTATGAAATTCTAAGAACCGGCAGTTCCGGTTCCACTTTCAGTTGGAACTGACGGATACCCATCTATGCTCACTTATGAGTTAAAATACGTATTTTGATATTTCTGTTTCAATACAAGAGTTATAGCATCACAACCACCATCACTTCTGCCACCATCAACCATCAGTCGGTTGCCACCAAATATAATCACAGGGTACCTACCGCCGCATTGCGCGGGTACCTGCTAGTTCATATTAAAACACCATTATAAAATGAGAATTGTCAGAAATAAATCAATCAAAAAATGAATCACAATGAATAATACTTTATTATCACAGTTATATGTATATAGTAATATATCATAACAGAATTATTAAAGCATGAAAATAATAATTCATTAATAACTCATAAATATTAGTAATAGAGTTTCTACTAATTAATTCATAGACTTACTATGCTTTATTTTTGTAACGTTTTCAAATGCCTATAAATTCAAGACTTAGGTAAGTTCATAATCAACATTGAGTCATCTAAGATATCACATTTTAGTATTTGTTAATCATGAATATCACGATGCAAAGTGTTTGTTTTCTACATGTACTTCTAGTACGCAAGGGTTCGTATTCAGTCAAGGCAATGAGAGTGAACTTTATGCATCCTGGAACAATTCTTAATGCTTACGACATGTCACAAAAGAACTTTGGACCAAGTCCACGCGGACGTGGGCATGAAACCCCACCTCCATTTGGCTTTATGTCTGACATGCCACAGAACGACCGGGGACCAAGTCAAGACGGACATGGGCATGAAACTCCACCACCATTTGGCTTTTTAAATAACATGGCACAGAAGAACCGGGGACCAAGTCCAGTCGGACGTGGGCATGAAACCCCACCTCCATTTGGCTTTATGTCTGACATGCCACAGAATGACCGGGGACCAAGTCCAGACGGACGTGGGCATGATACACCACCACCATTTGGCTTTTTATCTAACATGCCTCAGAAGAACCGGGGACCAAGTCCAGATGGACGTGGGCGTGAAACCCCACCTTCATTTAGCTTTATGTCTGACATGCCACAGAACGACCGTGGACCAAGTCCAGACGGACGTGGGCATGAAACCCCACCACCATTAGGCTTTTTATCTAACATGCCACAGAAGAACCGGGGACCAAGTCCAGACGGACGTGGGCGTGAAACCCCACCTTCATTTGGCTTTATGTCTGACATGCCACAGAATGACCGGGGACCAAGTCCAGATGGACGTGGGCATGAAACCCAACCACCATTAGCCTTTTTATCTAACATGCCACAGAAGAACCAGGGACCAAGTCCAGATGGACGTGGGCATGAAACCCCACCTCCATTTGGCTTTGTGTCTGAGATGCCACAGAATGACCGGGGACCAAGTCTAGACGGACATGGGCATGAAACTCCACCACCATTTGGCTTTTTATCTAACATGGCACAGAAGAACCGGGGACCAAGTCCAGTCGGACGTGGGCATGAAACCCCACCTCCATTTGGCTTTATATCTGACATGCCACAGAATGACCGGGGACCAAGTCCAGACGGACGTGGGCATGATTCACCACCACCATTTGGCTTTTTATCTAACATACCTCAGAAGAACCGGGGACCAAGTCCAGATGGACGTGGGCGTGAAACCCCACCTTCATTTGGCTTTATGTCTGACATGCCACAGAACGACCGGGGACCAAGTCCAGACGGACGTGGGCATGAAACCCCACCACCATTAGGCTTTTTATTTAACATGCCACAGAAGAACAGGGGACCAAGTCCAGACGGACGTGGGCGTGAAACCCCACCTTCATTTGGCTTTATGTCTGACATGCCACATAACGATGATCAATACACCCAATCAATTAAGGTTTATGCATGTTTTGGGGATCAATATATGCGATTGATGAAGATGGTCAATACGTTAGTTAGTTTACACCAATGTTCCTAAGCATCAGGATTGTTAATACCTTTCCCCTTTTTAATCTTTTTTATATAATGGTAAATAGGTAATATAAATCAACCTAAAGGATTATACAATTTGAATAGAGATCTGCAGGCTAGGGCAGTAATCAGTAAAAGTAAATTTTGACTACCTTTAGTTTCTGATTTGGTTCAAATTCAAGTTAATTTGGGTTGTCATTTGAAAAATTCATCTTTGTTTCAACGTTTTGCTCTTAGTTTCTATCGTATTATACATGAAACACTAGCTTTTGGTTTGGTTTCTCTCTTTGTGGTGCAGACTTAGACGATTTGAAAGAGGCCCTCCAATTGTTTGATATAATGTCTATAAGTGATTTGCATCCGCAACGTTGACCGATGAAAACGAGGTGCCCCCCAATGGAAAAAATGTATGCTTTTTACCTTCACTGTCTACATCTAATTAAGTAGTTTGTTCTTATTTAAGTTTTCAAAAAAATTGTGGATTCAGGTGACCGCAAAAAAGTAATCTGTGAAGTATGATTATTGCCGGGTTCAAACGAATTAAAACGGTTCTTATGTTTTTTTGAATTTTGTTGAGATTTTTGTCTCAATGTATGTGAAGCATTGTTTTAGTCGAAATTTAAATGACCATTATTGTCTTTCACATGTGAAGAAATTTAAATGACCAATCTATCAGTTCAATTCCAAACATAGCCTATTACAAAAAGGTGAGTTCAAGTTATGTTTTTAGCAGATTGTTTAGATCATGCTGAGCAATTTGCAATGCCAGTTGTTGAACTACTCAAGTGTAAATAAGTTTATAAATCAAGAAAAAAAATGCAAGAAGTTAGTACTTTAAATGAAAATAAATGCGATCGCAACAACAAAATCTCACTGCAGATGTGTGAAAATAAAAATTGCTATCAAGCGTGCTATTTTTGGAAACCTGAATATCATCCAACTACGATGTGATGTAAGTTTTTCTTTAATTTATTTATTTTCAACATTTCATTTTTATTCATTTTTATTAATAAAAATGTATTATCAGTTATAAATGCAGGGTTCTCTGGAAGCTATCAGGAAGCTTCCGGGCAGTGGTGATGTCGGTGATGAAGATAATGATCATGATGCATGCAGATAGTGGTTGATTCATTATGTGCTGAAGCTCAAAAAAGAGGTAAAGATTTTTTGGGATGAATTTGATTTGTATGCTACATATCTTTTGGTAGGTATAGCTATTGATATTGCATTAGTTGGTATGTTTGCACCATAAAGTGGTTTGTCCCCTAAGCAGATTATTTGTTATTTCGTCTCTAAATTTTATGTACCATTGATATGTATCAAAACACGTTTAACATCATTTCAATAATAAATTACGATCTATGATTCTTAATTTTTTTTGTTGGTATATTCCTTTTTTTATTTCTCGAAGCATGCCCGCCCATCCGGACGGGCTATGAAGCTAGTAAATATAATATGATACATAAGTAATTGTAGTGAAGTAATCAAGCCCTAGCTCAATTGGATAGAGCTTGTGCTAATAACATGAAGGTCGCTGGTTCTAGTACTTGGCTCTCCAATAACAAAATACATAACTCAACTGCTGTGTCACATGTCAACCTTCTCCTTGCATTTTCTACCGGTACCTACCTGCACATGATGGGGAGTTTGGGGTAAGCTAAAGTTTAGTGAATCCCGAAACATACATAGTGTTCATCATACCATCATTTATGCATAACACATATAAATCACATTACGCAACATCATGTTGCACCCACACTTTAGTTTAAGTTTATTATTACGGCTCGGTGGTCGGCCCAGTCTCAACGCAATGAACGCGCACCTGTATCGATCCAACGCCTCCAACACTCGTCCCACATCAATCCGTCTCAAAACACGAGGTGTCCAAAGTCCCACATCAATCCTTGTCAACATTCGGCTAGGAAGGAGTTAGCCCACGCATTGCCGAATCACATGCAAGCCACATAAATTTATATTTAACACAAATAACCAAATGACATGGCATCTAGACATAATCATCACAACAAGTCATCAATCTCAATACATCAAAGCAAACGAACGCCATAATCAATGACACATAACACATAGCTCACGGATACATAAATTCAAGTATAACTACTAGTGTATATGGTGAAGAACTCACCTCAAGTACTTAGCAAACACAATATGAGCTCAAACTGGTCCAATACATAACCTATCATAATAACAATATATACCTATTAAATTCTAACTTCATTTCATGTAACAGATTATATGTTTTCCAGATTCTGCGTTTCTAGGCCTTTATCCACTCTTCTAACCAAAACTTTCAAACAATAACTCTGAATGACTCGCATATGGGTTCTTCAAGCTCGGCTTGGAAACTCATACTAACGAATCATAAAACGATAGAAAAGAAAACGAGAAATTATCCTACAACGATTCGCAATAACATCGGTTTCAAACAAGAATCATGAAAATCACCCGACACCGCCAAGAACTCGATACTTCTTGGGGTATTGCTCGTTACGATCGATCGATGAGGGCTGGTATGCTGCGGCCAAACAAGGAAGGCAACGGGAAAAGGAATTAGGTTATTCCCCAAATCTGTTACTTAATTGCTAAGGCTTTTAATCCTCTCACTTTGGCCGACCCCTTGGCCCACCCGATCGACCCGAGCCTGACTTGAGTACACATGAGGAATCACCCATTAAAACAGACTCGCCAATTAATAAAACTGTTACGCCGAGCACGGTACGCACTCTATTTCTACAAGTTAATTAAACGTCTAATAAATTGTCTAAATAAAAAGTAATTACTTAAATAAATCATTACCTTTTGTGGTAATTATAACATTTGATTTACGTATTTGTAATTATATTCTTGAAGCCTAAATATTTTGGTATGAAATTGTTGAAAGCGTAAAATATAAATTTGTTAGATCATATACAACTAAGATTGAGCTAATTCATGTTGAATTGAGATGGATTGAAGCTTAAGTGTGTGTGTTCTTGGTGTTTGAGTGTGTGTGAGTTGAGAGAGAAAGATGGAGGGAATGGTTAGCTTTCAAATTGTAATTCAATTAATGATGGAAAGCTTACAAATTAAGCCTTAACATAAGGTATTTATACCTCATAGCTAAACAAGCTTAATTAACACTAATTAAGCTTGACTCCATTGACTAAGACTAATGACTACCTCATAACTATTACAACATGTCATAACTAGCCCTCTAACTATTTGATACAACTAAATTGACCCTAACAATCTCCCCCTTTGTATCAATAGTTTGAGTTAGTCTGTTCTTGAAATCTTCTTCTCTAGTAAAGTCTGAAACTTAATTATCCGTTGAGTAGCTTTAATGTTGTATTAGTTTCAGCTTTTGATAATCAGATTAGAATAAAACTTTTAATCGGCTTTTCAACCAATATAAAGTAACTCAGAAGATTTCATGGAGTCTTGACTTAATTTGTCTTGATCATTATCCAATCTCCCTCTTTGCGAACTTTTAGAACTATATCCCTGACTTTCTTCAAACAAGTATTTTTAAAATTTTGAAAATTCTAGAAATGAAACATCTGTTTGGTAAGAATTTGACTGAGATTTTTGAAATGCTGGGGATTTAGTTTTGGATAGAGATTTGTGAGGATGGGATAATGATAGTTTTGAATTATGTAAAGAATGATTTGAAAGTTAAAGGTTTTGAATGTGTGTGTGTGTATGAATGTTTGTATATAGGAAAGAATGATATATACATTTAAGATTTGAATGAATGTGGATAGTATGTATTTTGTATGATACAAAAGATTTGTACAGTTTTGCTTTTGTATGGATATGAATGTGAATTTGTGGTTTGAATAGAATGATTTGACGGTTTAAGATTTGTAATGGAAATGTTGAGAATTTGTGAGAAATTTCTGAAGATGAGACGGTTTCTTTTTCTTCACAAATTATTTCATGTAAATCGACTAAAATGTAGACCCATGGATAGAGTTGTTTTGTAGCGGAAGTCTTTTCTAGAAGTTGTGGCTTTGTCGATTCATGATCATTGATAATTGTTGTTAGGGATAAAATGTTGATGAAGTTTACGCTCCCCCTCGAACAAACAATTATTTCTTAATAAATCTTCTTCGGTTTCTTGTTTACTCCCCCTTAATTGGTGCATATGTCTTTTTGAAGTGGAGTAAACTGGGCTAATATATCTTCGTAAGTCTTGTAAGCATTTTCTTCATAAACTGAACTTCTTAGTAAATTTTCTCCCCCTCATGATGATTAAGATTTATCGGAATCATCATGAAAAATGTGAAGTTCGTCGAGGTGAAATGAAGAAAATCTTCGAAGCCCATGGATACAAATATGATGAATAATGATATATTCATATTTTGAATGAATCAATATACAACATATTGTATTATCGAAAACCGAACCGATGTTGATATAGATATCCGATCAAATCATTTGGCATTTAATCGCAATGATCGAATTAAGTCGGGCAAACCGGGATCACATAGATTACCCGTTAACACAACAGTTACACAAACTGTGTGACCTACGTTCAGTGTTGGAATAGATGTTAGCACTGGTAGGATTTCCATTCAATCATCGTGAAATACCAAGAACATTGGTATCACTATGAATGTTCCGGCTTTATCACAAAGATAAGCTTGGTATTATGCCTTGTGTCCTAAAAAGTGTATTTCGTTTCTAGACTCAATTAGTGGACAAACGAAGGCGAGGACTGGAGAGGCTTGTCCTCTATTTCAATATCAACAATCTCCAAGTGAGATGTCGATAGCATATGAGCTAATCTCTGTGGAAATGAAACAAGTACTTTTTAAGAAATACTTGAGTGGCTGGGGGGGGTTGTGCATTGCATCACTGGGTTCCATGATGTCTTTTTCATTATCAGAGAGCAACACATGCAATCTGATAGAGACGTGGCTACCCGGCTTTTTATCAGTTTGGAAAGGGTTTTTCGTTTTCTTTAACCCTGTCACACCCTCCTCACTCAAGTTTACTTTTTCATTTTCGACTACTCCCTCATTTCATTTTACCATGTATAGCTGAATTGCACCCCATACTACAGTCCCCCTCTCAAATTTTATCTCAGCGCACCCCAATCAAGATCCCGTGATACTTGATTCTGCTCACCTAGACCTATGTACCCTTACATATTGTCCTATATTGTAGGTGGCTCCTGGGGAAGATCATACCGGTTATAGCAGATCATAGGAGTAATTTGAGAGTGAACTATAACGCTCATGTGCAAATTATCAGCATTTATGATGTTACTTTGTAAGAATAACATGGATTTTTCATCGGAAAATGTGTTTCCGGCATAAGTTGTTGCCTTTATGATTTAAAAGTTTAGGCACAGCAACTTGAACAATTGAGGAAATACCGGACTCACATAGAGTATCCGTTAACACACAGTATGAATCGATAGTCGTTTGCACAACCATTGATTCAAATGTGTGACCTGCGATTAGAGTTGGCGCAATTTTAGCTCTAGCAGGATTTCCACTCAATCCTCGTGAAACACCAGATTGTGATGCCACTATGAGTGTTCCGATGAATACACGGAGATTCATTTTCAATAGTGTATGTGTCTTATATTGGAAATATTTGTCGGTGAGATTTAGACACATTGTGCATTCAATTGAAGACGTAACCCGGGGCAGAAGGTTAAATTTCAATACCAACATACTCCGAATGAGCAGTCGATAGATTATGTGCTACGTCCCCTGATGAATTGAAACAAATTCCTATTAAGAGGAATCTGAGTGGTTGGTGGTGGAGTGCAAATGCTTGACTGTGCCAGTTAAGTCTGGTGAATCATTCAACACATGAATGATCACAATTTAGTGAGGTTGCCCGGTTTAATTTCGGTTTGGATACACTCAAAGGTGTGTTTTCTTGATATTATCATGTTTTCACATCACCTTGCACTCACCTAAATCTATACCCTAAGACATATACCCTCACATTTACCAATTTTGGCTAAAAAGTAATTCCCTTGGAAGGTAAGGCCAGTTCTGGCAAACCATGGGAAGATATTGTCGTTTGATAAAAAAAAATTGTTCGATAAAAAAAAATTCAAACGGGTATAAAAATATTGATAAAAGAAAGTTTCTCCCCCTGGAAATATTAATTCTCCCCCTAGAATTAATATTTCTCCCCCTCGACAAAATATAAGTAATGAAAAATTTACAGTTTTAGAGGAGTGGGAAAGAGTTTTTACATTTATGTGAAAATCTGGTTAAGAGCGGGTTTCAAGCTGATGTACTTGAAAGCCATTATGTTGAAAAGCGAGTTATACACTGAATTATGTATAAGTCATTAAGTTTAAGTGCGAGTTATACGCCGTTTTGTGTATATGTCATTAATGATTGAGAACGGGTTATACACTGATGTGTGCATAAGCCATTATCCTGCAAAACAAATCAAACAACTTTTGGTACCCATTTTTGGTTGGGTCCGACAGTGTTAGTGTGGGAATTAAACCACCGATAAGTTGTATCGATTTGATTTAAAGATTGAGAGTTCCAAGAAAAACTGAAACTTGATGTTTCACTTTCAAATAATTTCCGGGGAATTATTTGAGATGTTGGAGTTATGGGAACCCATTTTGCTTTTAAGACCGATGATGTTTTGTAAACATAAACAGGAGATGTTTTTGGCACTTGTGTAAAAGTCATATTAGGTGCCAAGGAAAGTAAATCTTTTCTTGAGTATTTTAAAGATTTAGTTTTGGAAAAGATTTTCTTTGAAGGAATAGAATATTTCAACACGGTTGATGATTTAGTTTTACCCATTTGAGAATGCTTAAGTCTAGAAGAGGAACCTAATTTATTTGGAGTTATAGGTGCGGAATTTCCTCTATTAGCTTGTTTGAGAGCATTCAATTTCTTATCAGAGTTTGGTGGAACCGTGGATCTCCTAGGCGTAGATCTGGTAGAGGAACTTACTTGTGATTTCGGTTTATGTTTAGAATTTCCTCTGTTTATCTCAGTTCGCTTGATCGTATATAAAGCACGATATGCCATGACAGGAGAAAACATTCTTGAGTTTTTACTTGTATTCGTTGCAGTTAAAGGAGAATCTAAGTTCATAGATGCACTAGGCTTCTTAAGTTTCTGAAGATTAGATGATTTAGATTCTAAATTTTTAATTGTCGTTTGCAACTTTAATTTCTCTTCATCAAAAGATTTATGTGTTTTATCAATTTTAGTTTCTAATTCAAAAATTTTGGATTGTAAAACTGATTTTTCTTTGTCAAATGCCTTATGTGTTTTGTCGATTTCATTTTCCAGTTGACAAATTTTCTTTTCTAGAATTAGAGAAGGAACATAAATCTTTGGTGTTACTTTTTGTTGAAGAACGGCATTTCCTTTAATTTCAAATTCTTCTGGTTTTATAATTGGAAAATAATCATCATTTTCAGATTTTGCCTTTTTAGTTTCATATGTTTTATTTAATTCAGCATAGTTGAAACTAATTTGTACATTCTCCTTTTTAGCTCTGCTGAACGCTTCTACTTCTTCTTCCTCATCTGTCATACGAAGGAAACTCTGCCAAACATCGACATGTATGTATTTGGAATCATACAGTGTTGGAAGCACGTTACAAGCCATCTTAAAATATTCTGGATTATCAGCTCCCAGTCCTTCTCTTGAATTGAAGTATTTGAAGTCTTTAGGCTTGTTTAAATGAATTGTTTGATCAGTTTGACCTCGTTTGGTAATTATTTCTTCTAAGTGTTTGATGTGAGAAGAAAGTTGAATTTTATCATGTTGAAGTTGATGAATGACATTTTGTTTGTTATTTAATTCTCGTGATGTTTGAATGTCATTTTCATGTAAAGTTTCAGACAATTCTTTAATTTGTGAGGTTAAGGATTTAAACTGATTTTCATTATCATCAAATTCTTTTTGTTTGCGTTCCAACCAGTTTTTAGTTATTTGATATTCATGCCATGTGTTAATGTATAACTTGTAATATTTATCATTGTCTACTTTAGATGTGGAACTTTGTGTGCTTTTAAGTTTGGTTATTTCAATATCTTTTTCAGAAATAGTATGAGACAAATGTTGAATATCAGTCTCATATTTAACAATCAATTCTGATATTTGATTTTTTAACGTCAGATTCTTTTTCTCAAAATTTTTATTTTGTTTAATAATATTAACAAGTTGTGTATTATGATCAACAATTTGTTCATTTTCGTTTTCTAAATCAGCTAAACTTTGTTGGAGTAGAGCATTTAATTCTTTTTCATTCAAAAGGTTTTGTTTTAAAGACTCAATTTCAGAATTCTGGTTTGTTACAAAACATTTATCAGAATCAATTGTATTTGAAGAATTAGATAAGAGAGAACTGATTACCTCTATTTCTTTGGTAGCCTCTTCATTGAAACGATCAGAGATTTCAGCATTTTCACGTGCCATAAAGCATAGATTAGCTGAATGTTCTTCTGCTAATAATACCTTGCCTGACTCAATCTGCTTGGCCATCAACATCTTTCATTTAAAATAATCAGAATTATGAACTTTAGGTTTCTTGCAATCACGTGAGAAATGACCAGGAAGTCCACATTTATAACATTTCTTTGTAGGATCCATAGGTGTGATTGTTGGTTTGTCAGATGTGATTGAAGCAGATGATGCAGACTTGAAGGTGGATGAAGATCTCTGATTGTTGTTTGTTGGAGTTGAGTAATTCTTTTTCTCATATCTTGAGATAAACGACATAGCCTTTAGCACTGCTTGAAGATTTTTATCCATATCATCATTGATAGCTGGTGTAGGTTTTTCCATTTTAGCGATGATTAGGATTTTGATTCAAAGTTCTTGTGTTTTAAAATGTGAAAATTTTCTTTTAAAACCTTTTAAAAAAGAATGTAAATTTTAAAAGTGTTTAAAAAATCGAGAACTTAATCGGGTTAAAAAAAAAATCTTTCCAAAACTAATTAAGGACACAATCGAATTTAAATGATTTGGGCCAAAATTTGATTAAATCTGGTGACTGAATTAAATCGTTGGGCTAAAATTTGATTTGGGCTTTAATTGTTAACGTTTTTCAAGCTCTTGGGCTTATTAAATTTGGGCTTAAAAGTTTATCGGGTAAAAGTGTTGGGTAAAATGATGGTTTTGTGCAAAACAAAAAAAATGAGATATCCCGGGGGTTTTGAGACAATTTTTTTGGTGTGAGATATCTCAAGGTCGTGAGACAAATTTTTTGGTCTGAGATATCTCGGGGTCTTGAGACAAATTTTCGGTGTGAGATATCTCAGGGTTTTGAGACAAATTTTGTGGTGTGAGATATATCTCAGGGTTTGAGACAATTTTTTTGGTGTGAGATATCTCACGGTGTGGGATATCTTAGACTTTGTGTGTGAGATATCACAGACTTGAGACAAGTTGTGGGCTTGAGATATCTTTTGGTGTGAGATATCTCAGGGTGTGGGATATCTCAGACTTTGTGTGTGAGATATCACAGACTTGAGACAAGTTGTGGGCTTGAGATATCTTTTGGTGTGAGATATCTCGTGGGCTTGAGATATCACTTGGTGTGAGATATCTCGTGGGCTTGAGACAAGTTGTGGGCTTGAGATATCTCTTGGTGTGAGATATCTCGTGGGCTTGAGATATCACTTGGTGTGAGATATCTCAAGGTGTGAGATATCTTAGACTTGAGACAAGTTGTGAGCTTGAGATATCTTATGGTATGAGATATCTCAGGGTTTGGGATATCTCAAGGTTGAAGGATATCTCAAGGTTGAAGGATATCTCATGTGTTCTTCAAATCTCAACGTAGCATAAAACCCATTTAAAAAAATTCCACTATTTTAATCATATCTCCCTCAATATGTAACCAAATCGAATGATTCTTTTTGCAAATGATTCTAAATATAATTGCTAACACTTTGATCCGATCAATTTCTTCAATCCATAACACACAAGCTTCGATTCTTCAATTTTCAGCAACTTTTGAACTTTTTCACTTTTTCTCTAAAATCATCAAATTGAAGATCGATTGTTGACGGAATTGATCTGAATTCGATTCTATTCTTCTTAGAAACAATGGAGACACACTATTCAGCACTCAATCCATCGATTTGGAACAAAAAATTACAACATTTAATTTTCATGAAGAACATCAACTTTTTCTTCAAAACTCAGATCTGGATGATTCTAGCTCGAAATTGGATCTTCTCTAAGAGAGATTTTGCTCTGATACCACTTGTTAGATCATATACAACTAAGATTGAGCTAATTCATGTTGAATTGAGATGGATTGAAGCTTAAGTGTGTGTGTTCTTGGTGTTTGAGTGTGTGTGAGTTGAGAGAGAAAGATGGAGGGAATGGTTAGCTTTCAAATTGTAATTCAATTAATGATGGAAAGCTTACAAATTAAGCCTTAACATAAGGTATTTATACCTCATAGCTAAACAAGCTTAATTAACACTAATTAAGCTTGACTCCATTGACTAAGACTAATGACTACCTCATAACTATTACAACATGTCATAACTAGCCCTCTAACTATTTGATACAACTAAATTGACCCTAACAAAATTTAGTATGTATATTTGTAGGTTTGAGTTAGCCTTTAAAAAATTGTTTGATGTTCATCGCTAATAAAGTGAACTAAGATTAACCTTCGAGTACATGCATTGTTGTTAGGTACTAAATATGTTGTAATAGTTAGTCTAGGGGGTAAATGGTAACATTGTATAGATGTTAAGTTTTGTTTAGGAAATGGTCCTAATTAACCAAGTTTTAAGCCATGGTATAAATACCAACATGTAAGGCTTAAAACTTTAACTTTTGCCATTAATCAAATCTTCATTTCCAGCAATTGTTCTCTCTACCATCTCTCTACTTTCTCTCTCTAAAAGCCCTAATCTCATTCTTCACTTTTCTAGCCAAAATCATCATCCAACACCATCAAATGGATTGAATCAGTGTTATTGTGCTTTTCAATTGGTATCAGAGCATAATTTCATCTTGAAAACGATCCAAATCCATCAATTGGTGTTAAAATCAGAAGAATCAGTGGGTTTTTGAAGGTTTTTGAAGAAAAAGGGTTTAAGATCAAAAATCAGATTTAAGGTATTATTTCTTGTTATTATGGATTGAATAGCTTCCTTTTATTGTTATATTAAGCTTAGAATCAAGCTAGGATCGAATCTAATCCATACTGATGAAGAATTAAGGGTTTTAGGAAAAACCATTAAAGCTTCAAAAACCCTCTAAATTCAAATTTTCGAATAGATCTAGGTTGTTTTTGAGTAATATAGTTGCAATGGATTGAAGAAAATAGTATTTGGGTCAGTTTGCTATAAGAATCAGTGAATTTGGGCAAGAAACGAGCATTTTAGGATCAAATTAGTGGGTTTTCAGGGTCTGCTCGTAACTGTTCTGTTCAAGAAATTGTTCGGCCCGAGAACAGTAACAAGTTCGGCCCGAACTTCATCAACAACTTCGGCCCGAACTCCATCACAACTTCGGCCCGAACTTCACACCACAACTTCGACCCGAATTTCTAAACAACTTCGGCCCGAACTTCAACACTAACTTCGGCCCGAACTACTACCCAACTTCGGCCCGAACTTCAAACCCTACTTCGGCTCGAACTTCTTTCACTACCTCGGCCCGAACTTCTTTTGAACTTCGGCCCGAACTTCTTTTACACTTCGACCCGAACTTCTCTTGTACTTCGGCCCGAACTTTTTTTTGTACCTCGGCCCGAACTTCTTTTGTACTTCGGCCCGAACTTCTTTTCCATATTTAAATATTTTTTTTCGGTCGTTCTTTCTTCCAACAAGATATGACTTCCAAGGACGCCTTGTCTATTGGATCAGACACGAAACCACCTGTTCTCTACCGAGGAGAATACGGTCAATGGAAGAAACGGTTTCTCCATTTCATCCTGAGCCAACAAGCTGGTCCATCTATCCTTGAATCCCTTACAACCGGACCCGCTAAGTTCTATCGTGCTGTGGCTCCAGCCCTAAACACCGAACCAGCAATACCTGGAGGTGTAATCGAAATTCCCCCGGCGGAATACACTCAAGAGCAAAAGGATAGGGCTAGGGCGGATGTGCTCGCACACTCCTACATGCTACAAGGCATAACAAATGAAATCTACAGCAGCCTTGATAGCTTCAGCACGGGGAAAGAGCTTTGGGATGAAATTCAAAAGCAAATGGAGGGTACCGACCTGGGTAATAAAGCAAAGATGGTTTCGACCTTAAACGCCTATGGTCAATTCAAAGCTACCCCAATGGAAGAACTAGGGGAAACGTATCTTAGATTCTGCAACATGCTCAACGATCTCCGAAAGAACAACCTCATCAAAGAGAAGCTTGAGATCAACATCAAATTCATCCAATCCCTACTACCGGAGTGGGAGATGTTTGGAAACAGTGCAATGCAGCACAAGGATTTGAGCTCCATAGATATTCATGAACTATATGAGTACCTACATCAAAACGAGCCTATGGTGAAAGGAATCGTCAAAAACAGGCAAGATATGACAGACACCTTGGCAATGTTGACCAAACAAAATCTGGCTCTTAACAAAGGTATCAACGAAGCAATGGTTGCAGCACAAACAAAAGATGTGGTACATGAAGAACCAGAAACTCTGATCCCGGCGGGGACACAAGATGAAATCGACTCAGTTCGTCAAGCCTTGGCTCTCATTTCCTCCTATAACAAAAAGTACTATAAGAAACCAACCAACAACAATCTTAGATCATCCTCAAATTTCAAATTCAATTCCTCTTCTCAAACCCCGAACAACAAATCCTCATCTTCCTCCACCGAGCCACCTAAGAAATGTTACAATTGTGGTCTGACTGGCCATTTTGCCAAAGAATGCCAGAAGCCAAAGGTGAAGGACTCAGAATACTTTAAACGGAAAATGCTCATGGCCAAACAAGTTGAAAATGGGAAAGTTCTACTGGCTGAGGATCTACAGTGGTTGGAGGACTCTGATGATCAAGAGGAAGAGGAATGCACAGCAAGCCTGGCTCTCATGGCGAGATCTAACGAACTCAGAGCTGCACTGGGCATTCCTGAGAATGATGAAAATGAGGTACACTCTTTATTAACTGATTCAGACACTGATGAATCAGAAAATTCCTTGTTTAATGAAAAACTCTTTACTAAAATTGATGAGAAATCACACTTGACAAAACAAATAACTGATTTGGAATCTGAAAAAGATCAACTCTTAAATGATTTGAGTGAATTAAGTCAAGTTTCTCTTCAAATAACTCAAGTAAACAAGGACTTACAAAATCAGTTGTCTACATCAAAATCAGCTTTTCAATTTCAAATTAATGAGTTACAAAATGATCTACAAACACAAATAAATACAACGAATGCATCAAATACACAAATCCAAAAATTAAAAGATGAAAATTTAACCTTCCGTCGCCAACTTGAAACTCTTGTTCCTCAAGTAAATCAAATTAATAATTCAAATCAAAAAACACAAGAGTTACAACAACAGTTGTCAACGTTTCATGCTGCTCACACCAGTGAAGTAAATCGTCTAAATCACATAATTAATACAAAAAATCTTGAAATATCAAACCTAAAAACGATGAAGACGGTATCAAATGACAAAGACGACTCCAAGCAGCTGATAAATGACTTAGCTATCCAACTCAGTCGAGAGCAAACATGGATGAAGTCCGCTGACATCAAGATGAAGGATTACCAAGATAAGTTGAAGGCAGCTGATAACGAAATTCAAAAACTAAATGAACAAATCACAAACATCACAAACAATTTTAACAAGGAAATCGATGAACAATCAGCAACCATACACAGTCTTACTGTCAAGAAAGAAAATGCTGAAGAACACATCTCCAAACTGGAGCAGACGATTGTGAAAGCTGGTCACACTGAACAAACAATAAAATTAAATCAACCAAAAGAGTTCAGATCTTTCAAATCAAAAGTGGGTCTCGCCGCTGAGAACTCCCGTCCTCTGGAAAAAGCTGCTGATGTTGTTCCCACACTATACAATTACGATTACATGAACTTGGGAATATGGCAAAGCTTTCTTCATATGCCGGACGAGGAAGCAGAAATCGAGAAATTCAACAGAGAAAAGAAGGAACACGCTCAAATCAGCTTTAACTATTCTGAATTGAACTATACATATGAAAAGAATAAAGCCAAATTTCAAAACAATGAGTACTTCCCGATTGTCACTCCAGAAGAATTTTTCATTTCTGATAATGAAGTTTTAAAACAAACAATTGAACCAAAGCTTTATGTTCCACCGTTGATTTTAGAAAAGAAAATTGTTCAACTTGAATCTGAAATTGACGACACTCACAAGGCCTTTGATAAAGAAAAGGAAAAACTTCAAATCAAAATACATAATTTAGAGGACACCATTTTAGAATTAAAAACTAAAACGAGCAATGCTGTTTCCAAAAATTCTAAAGCCTCTCTATTAGGGCCAGCACCGACAAACCCAGTTCCAACGATCTTGAAGAGAAGCTCTAATCCACCTATTTTGAATCTTGCAGATGGAAGATTAGAGTCCAGAGGGAAGAAGTCCATGAAGCAACCAGAAGTCAACAGAGCCACACAGTCAAAGAAGTCTATTCAGACTGGATCCAGTATGCTTAAGAAGCCTAGTCTACTTAAGAAGTCTAGTCCACCTAAGTCTGTAGTTTCATCTTTTTCTGTTCAAAATAAATGTAATGACTCTAGACAGTTTATTTCTCCAAAAGAAGCTCATGGCATGTGTAAAAACTCTAATTTTGTGAAAACTATTTTAACAGCTTTTAGAACAGACTATGATTCTACTGTTTATCGTCCTGTCCGTTACACTCCTGATTTTGGTGATGTGTATGTTAAAACTGACAAATATGGAACAAAAAGTTTTTTTGACAAAATTACAAAGAAACAGATAACTCAAACTGATAAACGTTTTTTTGTAAAACTTGATGCACCTTGCAGTATTCATAAGAACATCATCTCTCATAAATCTGGTAAACTTATAAACACATGCAGAACGTGCTATCCATATCTATGCAAATCACACGTCACTAAACCAGCAAAATCAACTCAAAAGATCTTATCATCTCCGGTTTTCAAACAACAGAAGAAATCTTCTCAAACTCCACAAACTTCTGTTTCTAACAAAAGATCAAAAGCTCAAAAGCTACCCTCAAAACAATCAAAGATGCCGTCTAAACAACCACAAATTTCTGTTTCTCACTTCTCTTCTAGTCGTGTTGGAATATGCTTCACGTGTATAACATATAGTTATATGGCTAGTTGTTTGTGAGCCTAAAGGGTCACACACTTAAACACTAAACACCATTATATAATTAGTGTAATTAGTGTAATTACATTAATTATTAATATATATAAGCTATAAGCTTGTCTATCATAAGTTTAATATTAAAAGTTAATATTGAAACTTTCTTGTGGGCAAACTAGAAGAATCAAAAGATAGGGACTTGTGGGCAAATAAGACTAATGATTTATGGAAATCATTAAAGGATTGTAATGGCACCATTAAGAGATATAATGGTCCATAAACTCCCTTTTGACCATCTCTTGGCCGTCCCTCTCTCACACACTTTGTGGGTGTTTTGTTTTCTTTCTTTTGCTCTCAAAACTCTAGGACTAGCATCCATTACATTTGGTGTTCTTGCAAGTGTTGTGTGGACTTGCTTTAGAGGTATTCCCCATTGGAATCCTTGGTTTCGGTTGCTCACAATATCCATCCGAATTCATCATTGATCAAAGGCAACTAGGGTATGATTCATATACCATTCTCTTTGATTTTTCTTTTAGTTTAATTGTATGATTGATATCAAGATCCTTTCATGGTGATAAATACTTTCCGCTGCGTTTTGTTAATTGTTTTAACCGAAAATCACCATTAGTGGTATCACGAGTCATTATATTAATCATATAATTAGCTAGATTTTGTGAAAAGTGGCAAAAACCAAAGTTTTTTGGTGTTTTAAATTCCGATTTTTAATTTTTTTTTTTTTCGGTTTTTTTATAAATTAATGGGTTAAAATATGGTATTTTTGGAACCCTATTGTCACTTGTTACAAAATCGTATCAAAAAAATTAATCTTGTTATTGTATTTTTTTGATTATTTGGCTTGGAATTTAATTTTTAATTCCATTTTGTTGATATGGCAAAACATGTATTTTTGCCATATCCCAAGCCAAAGCCTTGTCAATTGTTGCTTGTTTGTGCAAACCAATGAAAGCCTAGAACATTTGTGAATGAATGTGTTTGATGTTTGGTTGTTTGGGAAAAGCCTTGTTTTTTTTTTTTTTTTTTTTTTTTTTTTTTTTTTTTTTTTTTTTTTTTTTTTTTTTTTGGCTTAATTGTTGTAATTTGTTTCATTTATTTTTATTTTATTTTTGGTGCCATTTTTGGGGCAATTTGTAATGTAAAAGTAATAGAATAGATTGTATTTATTTTATCTTTTTATTGTAAATTGTTTGACAAAAATATTGAAGACTAATGAAGAAAACAACAAATTTCCGTCATAAAAGCGAGGGCTGTACGAAAACAGGTTTTCCAGAGGCATACGGACTCCTTTTTGGGCGATTCAAAAGCCCAAAATGCTTGCAAAGTCGTGGGCTACAACTTTCCAGAAGGCCGGGAAGACCAACGAAGACTCCTTTAGTGACTTTTCGGGCTTCAAAGTCTGCTGGAATTTTCTGACAGATTACATTTTTTCACAATTTTGGGTTCTACTTGCTCAAGAATGTCTTGGAGCAAGTGGGAGCCCATTGGGTTTATGTAGGCCCGTTTGGGTTCATGTTGGCCCGTCCCCTAGTTTGACCCTTCGGTCCGTCGTGATGACTCACGTGACCGAACCTAGGATTTCATTGGTCGAGGTTTGCACAAAATTTTGTTGCATGTTTTATTTTTTGTTTGTGGTTGTTTTTCTTTTCTATTAGATACAAATAGTAAAACAAATTAAAAATGGTTTTTTGACACAAACATTAAAACATTCAAACCCTTAATCATCGATGACTACTAGTTAATCATTGATGATTAAACCTTTAATCTAAAATCGTTTTGAGATTAAACTAAGTTTAAATATGATTTGAAACTCATCACTTAATAATCGCTAAAAGTTTTTACCGTTTATTACAAGACTTATGAAGTGGTATGAATGAAGTACATGATTCATTCATATCTTAAATAAAATTTTATTAAATTAAAATTTTAACATACCTAAAATTTAAGTCACGCCGTCCAATCGGTTGTAAATCACTTGCTTCTATTTTTGAATTCACGTGAGACGTGGTTTGAATTTAGATCCGAGGTCATTATTCTCTACGGTGAGACCTAGATCTATTTTGACATGATTTCACATTGGATGACTTAATCAAGTTAACGGTGAGACCTTGACTCGAGGCGAAGATGCGACAAACATGCCACTTGACCCTAGATGCTTGTTCACTAGGTGCCATGAAGTCCCATACCTCTAAGAGTTGCACTTGTAATGCAATTGTTGAACGTCACCTACCTATTGGATCTATCATCTCTAGCAGATCAACTGATGCGATGATAGAAGCTCAATGGGATCTTAGCTTTTAATTAAAATTAATTGGGTAGTTAATTTATTAAAAGAAATTATTATTAAAAATACTAATTAATGAACTTTGTAATTTTGTAGATGACTTCAAACAATCAAACCCTAACACATACCACCATTCGTTCCGTTCTCGAAAAAGAGAAACTTGATGGAACGAACTTTGTGGACTGGTCTCGAAACCTAAGGATTGTCCTTAGGGCCGAGCACAAGTACCACCATTTGGAGGAGGCGCTGCCCCCTGCCCCTGCTGCTACCGCCACTGCTGCTGTTCGTACAGCCTATACCAAAAGGTTTAACGAACAACAGGAAGTCGCCGCGCTTATGCTAGTGAGCATGATTCCCGAGATTCAAAAGAATCTCGAGGACCTCACTGCATTTGATATGATGCGTGAACTAACGGCCATGTATCAAAAGCAAGCCGAGCAGGAACTCTTTGACACTGTCAAAGCCTTCCACGCTTGCAAGCAGGAGGAGGGACAGTCTGTTAGTTCTTATCTCTTGAAGATGAAGAGCTACTTAGACCAAATGGAGAGGCTTGGTTACGCTATGCCGCACATCCTTGGGATTAGCTTGATTCTAACGTCCCTAAACAAGGATTTTGCACCGTTTGTCATGACTTATCATATGCATAGTATGGGGAAGACATTCGCCGAATTACATGCTATGCTGAAACAAACGGAAGCAAGCTTACCCAAGAAAACTCCGGCCCCTACTGTCCTTGCTATAAGGCAAGGAAAGATCCAAAAACCTAAACCGCAAGTAGTTGCTAAGGGCCAAGGCAAGGGAAAGCAAGTTTACAAGCCCAAACCAAAGGTTCCCCCACCTACTCGTAAGGAGCATCCCGCTAAGGATCTTGCTTGCCATCACTGCGGTGAAACAGGCCATTGGAGGAGGAATTGTCCTGCCTACCTGGCAGAGTTGATGAAGAACAAAGCCAACAAGGTTGGCACATCAGGTATCTTCACAATAGAACTATATGCTTTCCCTAAGAAATCATGGGTATATGACACTGGTTGTGGAACTCACATTTGTAATACCATGCAGGGTCTAAGGGGAAGTAGAAAGCTAAACCATGGAGCTTTGGACTTGTACGTGGGCAATGGCAATCGTGCACCGGTCGAAGCTATAGGAAGCTATGATTTAATCCTTCCTAGTGGTTTAATTATTGTATTAGACAATTGTCACTATGCGCCTAGTATTACTAGGGGTATAGTATCGCTTTCTTGTTTGTGGAATAATGGTTTTATTCATACGTTTACGGATTATGGTATTTCAGTTTCAAAGGATAATGTTTTTTACTTTAATGCTATTCCTCGTGATGGTATCTTTGAGATTGACATGCATAATCGTATCACAAACAGTAGTTCTATTTATACATGTAGCAATAAGAAATCCAAGAAGAATTTGGATTCTACTTACCTATGGCATTGTCGCCTTTGCCATGTTAACAAGAAACGCGTTTTGAAATTACAAAAGGATGGACTTATAAAATCAGATGATTCTGAATCATTTGATAAATGTGTTTCTTGCATATCTGGTAAAATGGCGCGCAAGCCTTTCTCCCATGTAGGCGAAAGGGCCAATGATCTACTTGGACTCATACATACTGATGTATGTGGCCCTTTTAGAACTCGAACTAGGGAAGGTGCTACCTATTTCATTACCTTCACTGACGACTTTAGTCGTTATGGTTATGTTTACTTGATTAAACATAAACATGAAACCTTTGAAACGTTCAAAGCTTTCCAGAATGAAGTAGAAAATCAACTTGGCAAGAAGATTAAGGCTCTCCGTTCCGATCGAGGAGGAGAGTACATGAGCCATGAGTTTCAAGACCATCTAAAGAATTGTGGGATTGTCTCACAATTCACTCCCCCTTATACACCACAGCATAATGGTGTATCAGAGAGGAGAAATCGCACCTTGCTTGACATGGTCCGATCGATGATGAGTCCTACCACTCTGCCTCTATCCTTTTGGGGTTATGCACTCAAATCGGCTGCTCGCATACTGAATATGGTTCCCACCAAGAAGGTTGAAAAGACACCATATGAGATATGGCATGGGAAAGTCCCTAACTTGTCTTACTTGAAGGTCTGGGGTTGTGAGGCTCTCGTGAAACGAGACACGCCAAACAAACTTGAACCCAGAGCTGTCAAGTGCATCTTTATAGGATACCCTGAGGAAACGATGGGTTACTATTTCTACTACCCACCTGAGCAAAAAGTAATTATTGCTCGTTATGCTGAGTTTCTTGAGAGCAATCTCATTTCACAAGAAGCAAGTGGGAGTACCATCGACTTTGACGAGATTCCAAGCGATGAAGATGCACAACCTATTGTAGAGACTAGCGAACATCAAGATGAGGCTGAACACGAAACTGTTCCTGTTGCACCTCAAAATGATGTAATCCCTGTTCGAAGGTCCGCAAGGACACCTCATGCACCTGAACGATATGGCTTCCATGTCGATGCTGAGGAGCTAAGTTTAGGGGATCATAATGAACCCCCTAACTATCGAGCTGCATTATCAGATTCTGAATCTGACAAATGGCTTGATGCTATGAACGCGGAAATGCAATCCATGAAAGATAACCAAGTATGGACGTTGGTTGATCTTCCTCCTAACAGTAAGACTGTTGGTAGCAAGTGGCTCTTCAAGAAGAAGACCGACATGGATGGCAATGTACACACCTATAAAGCTCGATTGGTAGCAAAAGGTTACACTCAAACCTACGGGATTGACTATGATGAAACCTTCTCGCCTGTTGCCGACGTTAGAGCTATTAGGATTGTCATAGCCATAGCAGCGTACTATGACTATGAGATTTGGCAAATGGATGTTAAAACTGCTTTCTTAAATGGACATCTTGATGAAGATGTTTATATGGTTCAACCTGAGGGTTTTGTTAATCCAAAACACCCAAAGAAAGTATGTAAGCTTCAAAGGTCCATTTATGGACTAAAGCAAGCATCCAGGAGTTGGAACAAAAGATTCGATGAGGAAGTCAAATCGTTTGGCTTTACTCAGAATCCCGACGAGCCATGTGTATATGTAAGAGCTAGTGGGAGCATTGTCGTCTTTCTAATCCTATATGTCGATGACATACTACTCATAGGAAATAACATTCCAATGCTACAAGATGTAAAATCCTGGCTTGGGAAGTGCTTCGCTATGAAGGATCTTGGGGAAGCGGCATATATACTTGGTATAAAGATCTATCGAGATCGATCAAAGCGGTTAATCGGACTAAGTCAAAGTGCGTACATTGATAAGATTCTAAAACGGTTTAGAATGGATGCTTCCAAACGTGGAAGTCTCCCTATGCAACACAATGTACACTTGAGTAAGACTCAAGGACCGTCCTCACCTGATGAGATGAAACGTATGCGTGATGTCCCCTATGCCTCGGCAGTAGGATCTATCATGTATGCTGTGCGGTGCACAAGACCTGATGTAGCGTTCTCTCAGAACCTTACAAGCCGATATCAACAGAATCCAGGTGAGAGTCACTGGACTGCTGTTAAGAACATACTGAAGTATCTTAGGAATACTAAAGATATGTTTCTTGTCTATGGTGGTGAATCTCAAAATGAACTAAGCGTTACTTGTTATTCTGACGCTAGTTTTGAGACTGATAGAGATGATTCCAAATCTCAAACGGGGTATGTTTTCGTTTTGAACGGAGGCGCTGTTGATTGGAAAAGTGCGAAGCAGAGTACTATCGCCATGTCTTCTACAGAAGCTGAATACATTGCAACCACTGAAGCTGCAATGGAAGCTGTTTGGATGAGGAAATTCATTTCTGGGCTTGGAGTTGTCCCCAGTAATGAAAGACCTATGGATATGTACTGTGATAACACAGGTGCTATCATCATTGCCAACGAACCCGGTGTTCAGAAAGGCGCCAGACATTATCGGAGGAAGCTTCACTACATTAGAGATGCGATCCTAATGGGAGATGTACGCTTGCTCAAAGTTCATACAGATGACAACTTAGCTGACCCCTTTACGAAGCCAATGCCATGTACCAAACATATTGAGCATGCTAGAAACATTGGGCTTCGACCAGCTAGTAGTTTCATGTAATCTGTTTTAGTATTTGGATAATGGAACATTGAGCAGTTTTTATTGGAATAAATTGATATATTTGATATGATCGTTTTTATATGAATATCTACTGTGTTCTATATTTGCATGTTTATATCCATGAATATTTACTGCGTTTTATATTCTAAATTGTCCATTGTCATAATTAATAATATGGGAATATTATTAAGACAAATCTGAGGGCATTGATGACATTATCTTAGTATGACTAAGGATGATGAAATCAAACTCACATGTTGTTCATAATGATGCACAATTGGACTGACCCAACCTATGAGAAATCACTTCATGGATTTATGTCACAAGTGAATCTCACAAAGGCTTTGTCACTTATCCTCTGACTTGAGATGCAAGTTGGTTTGTGTATGTAGAGGGGCAAACTTTGATATGGTTAAACGCTGACCTGAATAAGGCTGCTATAACAACCATTATCGGGTTTGTCATTAAGCATATGACGGACACGTGCAGTCAATAAAGAATTTGTTCCTCCACACATGTGGATTAGATACTACTGGGCCCCTCGATGATTTGAATAGATGTATGTGTGGCCACACCCAAAAGGTAATCAAGATGAATCTTGATTGGTTTTGGTAATCAACTTCAATGTATAGATCGAGAAACAGAATCGTTGAAATTTTAGATTGACATTTATCCTTGTCTAAAATTCAACATAGTATCAGTAACAAAAGGATAACTGCTCGAAAACTTTGAACAAAGATTTTATGAAACTCCTCATGTACTTCTAGGGGCATTGGCGGGTTGCTAGACTCTAACCTTTGCTTGTATAACTACTTGATGTTATCACGTGCGCAAGTGGGAGCTGTTGGAATATGCTTCACGTGTATAACATATAGTTATATGGCTAGTTGTTTGTGAGCCTAAAGGGTCACACACTTAAACACTAAACACCATTATATAATTAGTGTAATTAGTGTAATTACATTAATTATTAATATATATAAGCTATAAGCTTGTCTATCATAAGTTTAATATTAAAAGTTAATATTGAAACTTTCTTGTGGGCAAACTAGAAGAATCAAAAGATAGGGACTTGTGGGCAAATAAGACTAATGATTTATGGAAATCATTAAAGGATTGTAATGGCACCATTAAGAGATATAATGGTCCATAAACTCCCTTTTGACCATCTCTTGGCCGTCCCTCTCTCACACACTTTGTGGGTGTTTTGTTTTCTTTCTTTTGCTCTCAAAACTCTAGGACTAGCATCCATTACATTTGGTGTTCTTGCAAGTGTTGTGTGGACTTGCTTTAGAGGTATTCCCCATTGGAATCCTTGGTTTCGGTTGCTCACAATATCCATCCGAATTCATCATTGATCAAAGGCAACTAGGGTATGATTCTTATACCATTCTCTTTGATTTTTCTTTTAGTTTAATTGTATGATTGATATCAAGATCCTTTCATGGTGATAAATACTTTCCGCTGCGTTTTGTTAATTGTTTTAACCGAAAATCACCATTAAGTCGCACATCTCCTCAGGGTAAAGCTGCACAAAAGCCAAAACCGTCAGTTCTCCCCAAATTCGACAAACCATCCATTAAAACGTCCACTCATGTGAAATATACTTGGGTTAAAAACGAAAAATCTCATTGGATTATCCAATCCTCTGAAAAATCTCTCAAATGGATCATCAAATCTGAACTGCCTCCTAGCAGTTCCCAAAAGCTCTAAATTGATCATCTCATAATATCTGCATAAAACATATGTCTCTAATCGGTCTGGACCCATACAAGATTGGGTACCTAAAATGTTTTATTTGTTTTATGTAGAATGTGTGGTACCTCGACTCGGGCTGTTCGAGGCACATGACAGGAAACAAAAATCTCCTGACCAACTTTCGTGAAAAATACTTAGGAACGGTCAAATTTGGAAATGATCACTTAGCAGCCATCTTAGGTCTTGGTGATCTTATCTGCCATAACCTGCTAATCAGAAATGTTGCCTTTGTCGAAGACCTCTCACATAATCTCTTCAGCATCGGAAAATTTTGTGACAAGACTCTAGAAGTAAACTTTCGCACAAAGAAGTGTGCCATTCGGACATATGACGGGGATGAACTTCTAACTGGAACTCGTGACACAAACCTCTTCACTATTGATCTTAATGACCTGAGTACAACCGAAGAAGTCTGTCTCGTGTCTAAAGCTACTGCCAATGAGTCATGGTTATGGCATCGACGTTTGTCTCATCTCAACTTTAAAACCATGAACAAACTCGTAAAAGGAGGTCATGTGTCGGGATTGCCTGATGTTGCATTTGACAAAGATCACAAATGTTCTTCGTGTGAAAAAGGGAAAATGACCAAAAAGTCTCACAAACCTAAACCTGCTCCCAGTACTTCCAAACCTCTTGAACTTCTTCATATGGACTTATGCGGTCCAATGAGCGTTCACAGTCTTGCAGGAAAACGTTATGTTTTGGTTATTGTTGATGACTATTCCAGATACACATGGGTTTATTTCCTTCGTTCAAAGGATGAAGCCGCAGAGATCATAATCTCATTTATCAAGAAAACTCAAGTAAACCTGGAATTAAATGTTCAACAATCCGTACCGACAATGGTACTGAATTCAAGAATCGGGTCCTTGACTCTTATCTTGAATCTGCTGGCATCACCCATCAATTTTCCGCTGCACGAACTCCTCAACAGAACGGTGTTGTTGAAAGACGAAACCGCCCTTTAGTGGAAGCTGCTCGTACGATGCTTTCATTTTCAAAACTTCCTCTGTCGTTATGGGCAGAAGCCATCAGCACCGCCTGTTTTACACAGAACCGCTCAATCATAAACAAAACATACAACAAAACTCCTTATGAGCTAATCAACAATCGAATACCAAATGTTAACTTCTTCCACATCTTTGGTAGTCGATGCTTCATCCTATCTGATAACGAGAAACTCAACAAGTTTGAAGAGAAAGCCAAGGAAGGAGTCTTTATAGGCTATTCAAAGGATTCAGCCTCATTCAGAGTATACAACCGCTCTACAAGAATGGTCAGAGAAAGTGTCAATGTCTCATTTGATGAAACATTCTTACTTGATTCAAGCTCAACTGGCATTGAAAGACCTCTACCCACAACCTCCACTAACCATTCATACTCTCTGAATGATCTTGAAATCCTATTCCAACACTTCCATGATGAATATCACAACGTCAGACACCCACCCACACCCACACCTCCACCCCCACCCCCACCCCCACCCCCACCCCCACCCCCACCTCCATCCCCACCTACACCCCACCTCCACCCCCACCTCCGGCAGATGCTCAATCAATCACAGCTCTGGAAATCAACACTACATCCCCAAATGAGACCCCATCACCTACCTCACCTTCTCCAAACTCACCAATACCCACATCAAGTGCAGGTCCTTCAATATCAACACAAGGAACTCAATCTTCACCAGACGATCCCCCACCTCCATCAGATATTATCGCTCCACTGGTGATTGATTTCTCTAAATTTCATCTTCCTCGAGTCGATCCACCACCTCAGATCAATCCTCATAATACTGAAACTGCAATCATACCACATCCTGCTTTCACTGATAATTCCAACGTTAACCCTGGTCAACTCCCACTTCCTCACTCTACGAAGTGGACAAAGGAACATCCTTTGGACCAAATCATCGGAAACCCGGCCTCCTCGGTCCAAACTAGACGGGCTTCAGCGGATGAATGTCATCATGCATCATTCTTAAGCTCCACTGAACCGAAGAAAGTTTGTGAAGCGCTTTCCGATCCAGACTGGATAATTGCGATGCAGGAAGAGATTAATCAATTCGAAAGATTAAAGGTCTGGCGCTTAGTTCCTAAAACACCGGGATCATCAGTCATCGGAACTAAGTGGATTTTTAAGAACAAGAAAGATGAAAATGGAATCGTCATTCGTAACAAAGCAAGGTTGGTAGCTAAGGGTTACGCTCAACAGGAAGGCATTGATTACGAAGAAACACTTGCTCCTGTTGCCCGCATAGAAGCCATTCGCATTTTCTTAGCATATGCAGCTCACAAAAACTTTACTATCTATCATATGGATGTAAAGACTGCATTCTTAAATGGTATTCTAAAAGAGGAGGTGTTTGTTCATCAACCAGAAGGGTTTGTAAATCCCAAACATCCAGATTATGTCTATGTTCTCGACAAAGCTCTCTATGGCTTGAAACAGGCCCCTAGGGCATGGTATGATGTTCTTTCCCAGTTCTTAGTTGAAACTGGTTTTTCAAAGGGAAAAGTTGATACCACTTTGTTTATCAAACGACACGGGGAAGACATCATCCTAATTCAGATCTACGTCGATGACATTATTTTTGGGTCTACAAATCCGAAATATTGCAAACGTTTCTCCGATCTCATGGTAAAACGCTTTGAAATGAGCATGATGGGTGAGATGAACTTCTTCCTAGGTCTTCAAGTTCGTCAACTTCCAACTGGCATCTTCATCAATCAATCAAAGTATATCTCTGATCTGCTGAAGAAGTATCTCATGGACGACTGTAAACCTATCGCAACACCGATGTCCACGACCGCCAAACTAAATGCTGATCTGGATGGTAAACCGGTAGATGTCACAAACTATCGGGGTATGATTGGATCACTCCTTTACTTAACGGCCAGTCGTCCGGATATCATGTTTTCAACATGCATCTGTGCTCGGTATCAGGCTGCTCCCAAAGAATCTCACTTTCTGGCAGTCAAACGAATCTTCCGTTACCTAAAAGGCACCAGAGATCTTGGTCTTTGGTATCCCAAGGAGACCTCGTTTGATCTTTCTGCCTTCTCTGATGCTGATCATGCTGGGTGCATGCTGGACAGGAAGAGTACATCTGGGGAGTTCAATTTTTGGGAGATAAGCTAGTCAGCTGGTCATCAAGAAAGCAAAACTGCGTCTCACTATCAACAGCTGAAGCAGAATATGTTACCGCCGCTAGCTGTCTGTCCCAGGTGATATGGATGCAATCACAATTAAAGGACTACGGCTTTTCCTATAGCCGCATTCCTTTATATTGTGATTCCAGAAGTGCAATTGCAATATCTTGTAATCCAGTTCAACATTCTAAAACCAAACATATCGATCTTCGATATCACTTTATCAAAGATCACGTTGAACTGGGCAATGTTGAATTGTACTTCGTCTCCACCGATTTTCAATTAGCAGATTTGTTTACCAAGGCTTTGGACGAAAAACGTTTTAATTATCTTGTCTCAAAGCTTGGTATGCTAAATCTCAAAACTTAATTGTCTACGATTCATATTTTTCAAATTGTTAAATCGTTGCATTCTTCGTATCATCACAATGGCTTTCAAGAAACTCGTCTTGAAACCCGGTAGTCAAACAATCGTCAAATGTCGAATGAGAGATTCAACTCATCTCATCAGTGTCGGGGGAACTGATGCTGCGTTATTTAAATTCCGTCTCTCGACATTAATTAGGATTTTTCTATATTTTCACCAAATTTTTAATTTTTAATGCTTAATTTTCCTTTTGTGTTAACTTTCTATTATTTAAAAAAAAAAAAAAAAAGGGTGAAAATTCTTCGGGCCGAACTACACACTGTTCGTGGCCCGAAGTTCATTATCGGTTAAGAAGTTCAGCCCGAACTTCTGTACTATAAAATCAACCGAACTTCACTATTCTCGTCATCTCATTCTCGAACACACACACCAAAAACACCGTGCGAAACACACACTCGAACCCGATCACTCGAATCTTTGATTCTCGTGTTCAAATCCGCTTGAATCTTGTACCAAACACTCGGAATCACTTCACATCTGCATCTGGTACACTTCCTTCAATCGTTTCATCACTTTTAATGTTTAATTTTACAGTTCTTCGGTCGATAGCTAGGTTTTCAAACACTGTCAATTGAATCGATCTAGGGTTAGATAGGTTATACCAGGTAGTCTAGTATGTTCGCATAGGGGAATCGAACATCATTGGCCAGTTTAATCTGCTGTATCGATCTAGGAATGCAAAAATTTGAAAAACTGTTAAGGAAACCAAACATCGTAAAAGTCTTCGGCCCGAACTACTTGAACAACTTCGGCCCGAACTACTTATTCATCTTCGGCCCGAACTACTTATTCAACTTCGGCCCGAACTACTTATTCAACTTCGGCCCGAACATTTACTTGTTCTTCGGCCCGAAGTTGTTACACATGTTCGGCACGAACATCCTATGCCCGAAGTTGTTACTGTAGCTCGGCCCGAACTACTTTTCTTTCTTCTTAGTTTTTTTTTATTATTTTTTATAATTATAATTTACTAATTTTTATTTATTAAATATTTTTAATAAATTTAAAATTTTTATATTATTCTTATCTTTTAAATACTATTAAAATTACTTTGAACCCTCTCGTCTTGATAAGTGTGAAACATCATCGTTACATTTCTTTTGTTAACACTGTGCACTAACTTTAATCATTGTTTTGTGCCGCATTTTCTTAGTGTCTAATCTTCAGATGGCGGCACAACATATCATTGACGAGAACACCCTGGTTCCTCCATACAGGCTCAAACCGATGGCGGAAAACAACCCCTACTGGGCACCGGAAGAAGAAGTCTCGTTCTCCATCAACTACCCGATCCATTCTCATGTTCTCCAACGCCATCCTCTTTATTACTCGATAAATGCCCGACCATCAGTTCCAGCGGTGTACGTACAACAGTTCTTTGTTAACCTAACACTGGTGACATCAACAACTCCACACCACTTCGAAACTATTATTGATGAACAACCAATTCAATTCACAAAAGATGATCTTTATGACATCTTCCGTTTACCTCGTGCCGATTCAAGACCACCACTCACCACCTTTGAACCTCCGCTGCCATTCCAGCAAGTGTATTACGGGATACACGATCTTGGTCTTCTCCTTCCTCGGGAAACTATTGACTTAAGAGAACTCAAAAAGAAAAATATGGCAAGAAGCTGGTCACATGTCTTCACAATCTTCAACCGTTGCATGACAGCAAAGAAAGGTGGTCACGACAGGGCCTCAAAAGAAGTTCACCATGCCTATCATGCCATGTGCTACAACCGCCACTTTGACTATGCTGCCTACTTGTGGGAAGAATTCAAGCTCTCCAAATCAAAGGAACCGGCATTTCTGCCATACCCGAGGTTCTGGGCAATTATGATAGAACATTTCATGGAGAGATACCAATACATTCATACCAGAGATGTTGCACGAAAATTCATACCATCGAGCGTTAATTTTCTAAGGGGCAACAGTGGTACAACTGAAGTCAATGAGGCCGCGATCCCACTCCCACTCCTTAAAATCGCAAACTTCAATCTTGATAGTGTGAACCACTACCGGGCTCTTCATTATCCTGACTGGACACCCGAAGGAGCACCTCCTGCTCCAGATCAACCAGCTGCTCCTGCACATCAAGCTGCCCCAGTACAACAACCACAAGCTCAACCACACCAACCACCACCTCAACCACGTCCTAGACGTAGACAGGCTGAACAGCAACAACCACCGGCTCACCAACGTGCTAAACGACCTCGAACTTTTTCCAGCGGTGCCTCAGGAAGTGGGTCGGTTGCCACTACATCATCTGAACAAGTTCTACCTCCGCCAACTCGACCCATCATACGACAACCACAACAACCAGCTGAACCGTCCTCTTCTTCATCATCAACAGACTCCGCTGCAACGATATCTGATCGACCAGGTTCACCACCATCACCACACGGTCCACCTTCACCACCACAACAAGGTCCACCGTCACCACCACCACAAGGATCCCCAAACCCCTTTGATGATCCTATCTTCACGGATCCCTCTCCACCACACACCCAACAACCAATCACATCAACAATTCCCACTACCAGAATATCCGATCCTCCTATCTCATCCACCATCCCAACTACCACAACAACAGTCCCCCCACTATCATCCACAATTCCAGCCTCCACAATCACTTCTCCACCAGTCACAACCACAATCCCACCAGTCACTACTACAATCTCACCAGTCACAACCACCATACCACCAATCACAACCACAATCCCACCAGTCACTACTACAATCTCACCAGTCACAACCACCATACCACCAGTCACAACCACAATTCCATCAGTGACCACCACAATTTCACCGTTTATAACAACACCTCCAATAGACACATCACTTCCCCCATTCTACACAAGTGGTACTGCCTCGAGGGTCGATACAACTCCTCCTGCAACAGTTGTAATGACTCTCCCTCAACAGTCTACATCATCCGAGGCTACCACTACCACAACAACTGAAATGCCAAATCCAGAAATGCAGATCATCCCTCATCTCACCTCCACAATCCAATCACTCAGTACGAGGTTGGAAAACCTTGAGGGTAGGCTGGCAAATGTTGCTCCTCTTCCACCGACTTCTGATCCACTTAACAGAGAAATGCTCCTGGAAGCATCCCGTTCATTTACAATTGAACAAATTAAAGCGATGTTCAACTATCGCTTAGAAGAACTGGTCGAGCCATGCAGGCAAGGATCCCTTATATACAGAAGACCGGGAGACCCTGAGGATGATCCTCAGGGAGGAGGAGGACAGAGGAGAATTCTGGAACGTGGTGGATCCAGTTCTCAACACTCCGGAGATGCAAGGCATTCCCAATCACAACCCAGCTCCTCTCATCAAACACATGGAGGAGGACAACAAGACTATGAATACTTTCATGACTGGGCGGTTGTTGAGTTTGATTACAATCAGGTGCTGAACGTTGAACCACTCAACCAGTGGCGAGTTGATGAGAGTGAAGACATCTTGCCCCAAAATAACCGTAAATCGAGTGAGATGACTGAGGCCGAAAAACTTGAATCTATGTGCCATCTCCAATCTATAAATTTTGAGGTTGAGAACAATAAAAACGACAATGTTCAACAGGTTCTGAGAAAAGAGGCGGACACAGTGATTGATTTACCTAGTGACCCGGAAGAAGACAATATTGTGAGGGATGCTTTTAACGAATCAACTCAACCTGCCACCTCCCCTTCAAACGATGACTCCGATAGCGACAAAGCAGGGGAGGATGAACCATTTGACGTCAAAAGATATCCCTTCACCCGAGAAAATTATCACCGTTACTTCCGGAACTACGATCAACTGGTCGCCGCCAGAACTCCAGCACCGGAACCACCAACTGCCTCTCCTACACATGATGTGCCGATATTATCATATAGCGAGAAGAGAGCGGCGGACAAAGCTAACAAACGCCGCCTGAAGATCTCCAAAATGTGCCTCTTTCAACAAGTTAAAATGCCATTTGTTGAAGATCGCTTCTCTGCTATTTTCCAGGAGACAGAGCTGCCTGTAATCTATCAGGATTTATACAAAGAAGTGGTACTGCCTTTCCGAGAAAAGAAAATGTATTACCTTAGGGGCAAAACCGATCGATACAGTAAATTCCCGATAACACAACTCCTGGAGATAACAACCGACCATTTCTCAGGCTACTACTGGTACACAATCTTCCATATTCGCAGAGCAGATGATCAACTGTACACAATTACTGAAGGAGACTTCTATATTCTTGAACCTCGGGATATAGAATTTCTTTACAACACAGTACGCTTACTACCAGACACGCCTCATCCAATTAAAAATCATGCGAGAAATTTCGCTCAGGCTGCTCTGAAGCGCTTCATGCTTGTTAAAACATTAGCTGCTCGAATGGAAGATGTGCAGATGGCTATTGAGAGTGGTACAACAAAGGTTCACTTAGCTGCTCCTTACAGATCACTTCACTCCGAGATTCAAACTCGGAGAACAGTTGTTCTAGGTGAACCCAACTTGGGAATGACTTACACGAACTACTTCAAAGAACGAGTCTTCTTTCGTGTGTCAGACATTGCCAAGTACTGTGACGGCACATTGAACATCCTCAAGAAGAAATTGGAGAAAAAGGGGAGGCACATGAACAGAGATCCCAGCAACCCAGAAAACACCTCTCTTCAAAGCAATATTGACACACTAATCACTGCCATTAAGGAAAGACTAAGCTGGCGAATAGTGATTAGACATTTTGAGGTTCACCTGGGTGTACGAGAAAGAAGAAAGACGCCTACCTACACAACTGAAGTTCCTAACATGCCACTACCTTTCGGTCAATATCATGGGCTCAGATGGCAGGACGAATCAGTTAATCGCCAAAAACCGTATGAAAGACGTGGGCGGCATTAACATTCACATACTGGGAGGCACTTCACCTGTTCCAAGATGGCTTCTGATCAAAACAGATTCAGAACCCGCTCTTAAAAGAAACCACATATCTCAATCAAGCTTAACCGCAAAACCTCTCCTTCAACCCTCCGACGATGTATAAGGTACGCCCTTCGATCTCAAAACTTGTCAATTACTTTTGTTTTGTCGAGGGGGAGAAATGTTAATTCTAGGGGGAGAATTATTATTTCTAGGGGGAGAAAATTCAGAAAAACAAAAACAAAATACCCAAATAAAAAGTTTTATGTTTGTAACGTTAATCATAAGTTTTTGTAATATCCGTAAACGATCTCTTTACTAGTTCTCTAGTAAAGATTGCATCTGTTTATTACAAATTCTTTTAATTCTCGTTACTTACTACTTCAAAAGGCATACCTTCCCATGGTTTGCCAGATCCGGCCACACCTTCCCAGGGAAATATTTCAGCCAACTGGTAAATGTGAGGGTTTAGGTCTAGGGTATAGTAATAGGTGAGTGCAAGGTGATGTGAAAACATGATAAATCAAAGAAAACACACCTTATGAGTGCATCCAAACCGAAAACAAACCGGGCAACCAATTAAATAGGTGATCATTCATTCGTTGAATGTTTCACTAGACTTTACTGGCCCAGTAAAGCAAATGCACGCCACCACCAACTACTCAAATTCCTCTCAACAGGGATTTGTTTCATTTCATCAGGGGACGTAGCACAAAAGCTACTGACTACTCATTCGGAGTATGTCGGTATTGAATAATAATAACCTCATGCCCCGGGTTAAGTCTATTTGTATGCACAGTGTGTCTAGTTCTCACCCCCAAGAATATTTCCAATATAGGACACTTGCACTACAAACATGGATCTCCGTGAATCCATCGGAACACTCGTAGTGGCATCACAATCTGATGTTTCACGAGGATCGAGTGGAAATCCTGCTAGAGCTAAAATCACGCCAACTTTAAACGCAGGTCACACATTTGAACCAACGGTTGTGCAAACGACTACCGATTCATACCGTGTGCTAACGGATACTCTAAGTGAGTCTGGTGTTACCTAAAATCCATGTGAAACTCCTAAAACGAAACATCTTCAAAAAGCTGATTAAAATGCACATGAGCGTAATAGTCCACTCTCAAATTACTCCTATGATCTGCTAAACCCAGCATGATCTTCCCCGGAGCCACCGACAATATAGGAACTAAACAGTGAGGGTCCCTAGGTCTAGGTGAGCAGAATCAAGTATCATGGGATCTTGATTGGGGTGCGCTGAGGTAAAAATTAAGAGGGGGTATGAAGTATGGGGTGCAAATCAGCTTATCACATGGTAAAATCAAAAACGAGGGTGTGGTTGAAAAATGAAAAAGTGAGTTGAGTGAGGAGCGTGTGTGAAAGGGTTAAAAAGAAAACGAAAAACCCTCCCTAAACCGAACAAATGACCGGGTAACCTCATCTATATCGGATTGCATATGTTGCTTTCTGATTAAGACATCATGGACCCAGTGATGCAATGCACAACCCCCACTGACCACTCAAGTACAAAAAGTACTTGTTTCAAAATCACGGAGATAACCACATCCACTATCGACATCTCATTTGGAGATTGTTGATATTGAAAAAGAGGACCCACCTCCAGTCCTCGCCTTCGTTTGTCCACATATAGAGTCTAGAACCGAATCAAATTTCTCTAGGACACAGGCACTCTACCAAGCATATCTTTGAGATATTGCCGGAACATTCATAGTGATACCAAAATTATTGGTATTCCACGATGATTGAATGGAAATCCTACCAGTGCTAACATCAATGCCAACACTGAACGTAGGTCACACAGTTTCTGTAACTGTTGTGCTAACAGGCAATCTATGTGATCCTGGGTTACCCTGATACATTCTTGTGCGAAGATCAGACGACCGTACTCCATTCTTATCAACAACGGTCACTATGTCTGATATAAAATCTGATGACTGTACTTCAATCTTATCAACAACAGTCAATAAATCAGATAAGGGATTCTATGACCGTACTCCAACATTATCAACAACGGTCAGAAAATCCACAACATATCAACATTCCGCCCTGCTTCAACTTCAACAAACATCAGGAACCAAGGATCTGCAGCAAATCGACAAACGCCACAACTTCAAGAAAGGACTACCGCTGCTAACCGCTCTATCTATGGATCTATATTCAGTCGATTTGCATGAAGTCTTCTGGAATACTTTATATTGGTTGAAAAGCCAATTAAAAGTATGTATGTCACCGATGATCAAAGGCTGATGCTGTTTTATCAACATAACTGCTCAACGGTTCAAATCTAAGCTTCAGCCTTACAAACACAGAAGTCTTCAAAGATATGCAACCTAGACTATTATTACAAAGGGGGAGATTGTTATGTACTAAATATGTTGTAATAGTTAGTCTAGGGGGTAAATGGTAACATTGTATAGATGTTAAGTTTTGTTTAGGAAATGGTCCTAACTAACCAAGTTTTAAGCCATGGTATAAATACCAACATGTAAGGGTTAAAACTTTAACTTTTGCCATTAATCAAATCTTCATTTCCAGCAATTGTTCTCTCTACCATCTCTCTACTTTCTCTCTCTAAAAGCCCTAATCTCATTCTTCACTTTTCTAGCCAAAATCATCATCCAACACCATCAAATGGATTGAATCAGTGTTATTGTGCTTTTCAATTGTAGATAATAATTGCGTAACTGTACAATATGAGTACGAGTACCATGTATATGTATTGTTCTGACTATGATTAATGTAATTAATGTTTTTTATTTATAATTTTATTAATAATTTCCAATACAAAGTTGGTTTCAACGAAACCTAAATTTCAAAATGACAAATTATATGATTTCATTTTTATAATTATGTCTTTGGATTCACATGAGTAGCACACACTCCAACGCATAATAAAACTATATGACACGAGGCTACATGATAACTTATGATATAAGCAAATTAGATACAATTAACATATTAACACAGGCAACACCTATCGCTAGACGTTGTACAACTGAAACATTTACTCATTTAAACAATATTTTGGATTCACATAAGCCTATCATACAGGGCGAACTAATGTATGAAATGCGCAGAAAGGAAAAATAAGAGGAAAAAACTAGAGCCTAAAATAAAACAATTAAACTAGAAAGAGAATATATCAAACAAACATTATTAGTTTAGTGTATAGCAATTAAAATGGGTTGCGTTGAAATATTAATATTTTTTTTATCCATTTAACAATAATATAATGAATATTGAATGTATATCACATATGATAGAGAGAAATTTTGGGAAATTTTTACCTATTTCAACAAGCAAGTATATTCATATTAAAATTAATTAATTAAAACACCATTATAAAATGAGAATTGTTAGAAATAAATCAATCAAAAAATGAATCACAATGAATAATACTTTATTATCACAGTTATATGTATATAGTAATATATCATAACAGAATTATTAAAGCATGAAAATAATAATTCATTAATAACTCATAAATATTAGTAATAGAGTTTCTACTAATTAATTCATAGACTTACTATGCTTTATTTTTGTAACGTTTTCAAATGCCTATAAATTCAGGACTTAGGTAAGTTCATAATCAACATTGAGTCATCTAAGATATCACATTTTAGTATTTGTTAATCATGAATATCACGATGCAAAGTGTTTGTTTTCTACTTGTACTTCTAGTACGCAAGGGTTCGTATTCAGTCAAGGCAATGAGAGTGAACTTTATGCATCCTCGAACAATTCTTAATGCTTACGACATGTCACAAAAGAACTTTGGACCAAGTCCACGCGGACGTGGGCATGAAACCCTACCTCCATTTGGCTTTATGTCTGACATGCCACAGAACGACCGGGGACCAAGTCCAGACGGACGTGGGCATGAAACTCCACCACCATTTGGCTTTTTATCTAACATGGCACAGAAGAACCGGGGACCAAATCCAGTCGGACGTGGGCATGAAACCCCACCTCCATTTGGCTTTATGTCTGACATGCCACAGAATGACCGGGGACAAAGTCCAGACGGACGTGGGCATGATACACCACAACCATTTGGCTTTTTATCTAACATGCCTCAGAAGAACCGGGGACCAAGTCCAGATGGGCATGGGCGTGAAACCCCACCTTCATTTGGCTTTATGTCTGACATGCCAAAGAACGACCGGGGACCAAGTCCAGACGGACGTGGGCATGAAACCCCACCACCATTAGGCTTTTTATCTAACATGCCACAGAAGAACCGGGGACCAAGTCCAGACGGACGTGGGCGTGAAACCGCACCTTCATTTGGCTTTATGTCTGACATGCCACAGAATGACCGGGGACCAAGTCCAGACGGACGTGGGCATGAAACCCCACCACCATTAGCCTTTTTATCTAACATGCCACAGAAGAACCAGGGACCAAGTCCAGATGGACGTGGGCATGAAACCCCACCTCCATTTGGCTTTGTGTCTGAGATGCCAGAGAATGACTGGGGACCAAGTCTAGACGGACGTGGGCATGAAACTCCACCACCATTTGGCTTTTTATCTAACATGGCACAGAAGAACCGGGGACCAAGTCCAGTCGGACGTGGGCATGAAACCCCACCTCCATTTGGCTTTATGTCTAACATGCCACAGAATGACCGGGGACCAAGTCCAGACGGACGTGGGCATGATACACCACCACCATTTGGCTTTTTATCTAACATGCCTCAGAAGAACCGGGGACCAAGTCCAGATGGACGTGGGCGTGAAACCCCACCTTCATTTGGCTTTATGTCTGACATGCCACAGAACGACCGGGGACCAAGTCCAGACGGACGTGGGCATGAAACCCCACCACCATTAGGCTTTTTATCTAACATGCCACAGAAGAACCGGGGACCAAGTCCAGACGGACATGGGCGTGAAACCCCACCTTCATTTGGCTTTATGTCTGACATGCCACAGAATGACCGGGGACCAAGTCCAGACGGACGTGGGCATGAAACCCCACCACCATTAGCCTTTTTATCTAACATGGCACAGAAGAACCGGGGACCAAGTCCAGTCGGACGTGGGCATGAAACCCCACCTCCATTTGGCTTTACGTCTGACATGCCACAGAATGACCGGGGACCAAGTCCAGACGGACGTGGGCATGAAACCCCACCACCATTTGGCTTTTTATCTAACATGCCACAGAAGAACCGGGCACCAAGTCCAGACGGACGTGGGCATGAAACCCCACCTTCATTTGGCTTTATGTCTGACATTCCACTAAAGATCTGGGGACCAAGCCCAAAAGGAAGTGCAGTTTATCAAGAATCTAGACTGATGTCTACTGCGCCACAGAAGAACTCGGGACCAAATCCAATCGTAGGTGGGCATGACGAAAAACCATTAATTGACTTGATGTCTAATATGCCAATAATGCCATAGAAAAATCATGGTCGAGTTCATAGAAAGGGTTACAAGCTCTACCTACACATGTGACCCATCTTGCTTAAATAGGTTTTCTACTTAATCCTTGTTATAAATAAGTACCTTATTTCTCTCTTTTTTGTAATCACAAGGAAAACGTGGAAATATGAACTAGATTTTTGAGTTTATATTTAGCATTTAATATCTGGTATTATCTTTGGATAACTTATGTTATTTTATTGTTTGCTTTATATATGTGTGCAATTTTAATTGTGGGAACCGGTACTTTAGGCTCTTAAAACCACGTTATATCGATATAATTAGACTTTTGCAAAGAATGTATATATACTTACACATACCTTCTCAAAGTAATTTTTTAATATAGCTAAATTTTATAACATATTGAATTACTACGAAGAAAATTGGATGTGCTACGCAAAATCCAAAAAATATGTAGTATTTTAGAATATGCATAATATAATTATAATCAAGCAGCCGACTATTGTGGTAATTATAGTATTTGACGTATGTATTTGTGATTATATGCTTGAAGCCTAAATATTTTTGTCTTAAATTGTTAAAAGCGTAATATATAAATGTAGGTTGTATATTGGTAGGCGTTTGAGTTATCCTTTAAACAATTGTTTGATATTTATTGCTAATAAAGGGTCCTAAGATTAACCTTCGAGTACATGTGTTGTAGATAATAGCAGTGTAACTCTGCAATATGGGTACGAGTACAATGTGTGTTATTGTTCTGAATATTATTAATGTAATAAATGTTTTCTATTTATATTTTTATTAATAATTTCCTATATAAAGCTGGTTTCAACGAAACCTAAATTTCCAAAATGACAAATTATATGATTTTAATTTTATAAATCATGGTCGAGTTCAAAGCAAGGGTTACAAGCCCTATGTGCACATGTGACCCATCTTGTTTGTATAGTTTTTCTACTTAATCCTTGTTATAAATAAGTTCCTTATTTCTCTCTTTTTCTAATCGCAAGGAAAACTTCAAAATATGAACTACGTTTTTGATTTCATATTTAGCATCTAATATTTGGTGTTCTCTTTGGATAATTTATGTTAGGTTATTATTTGCTTTATATATGTGTGCAATTCTAATTGTGGGCAATAGTACTTTAAGCCCTTAAAAACCACACAGTATCAGTATAATTATACTCTTTCATAGAATGTATATACACATACCTTCTCAAAATTATTTTTAAAATAGCTAAATTTTATAACTTATTTAATTACTACGAAACAAATTGGATGTGCTACGCAAATCCAACAAATACTAAGACCATTATGGTAATTATAGTATTTGATATTTGTATTTGTGATTATATGCTTGAAACCTAAATATTTTGGTATTAAATTGTTAAGAACGTAAAATATAAATTTAGTATGTATATTGATCGGTTTTTGAGTTATCCTTCAAAAAACTGTTTGATATTTATTGCTAATAGAGGGACCTAAGATTAACCTTCGAGTACATGCGTTGTAGATAATAGCAACGTAACTCTGCAATACGAGTACGAGTACCATGTAACTGTATTTTTCAGAGGCGATAATGATGGTGGTGGTGGCGGCAGAGATGTGATAGGTGGTGGTGCGTAGTGATAGGTGGCGGACACGGTAGTGATTGTGGTGGTGTTGGTCGGTGGCGGTGGCGAGTAGTGATAGTGGTGGTGGGTGTTGGTTAATAAAATAATATATGTTTAAAGATTAATAAATATAATATGATACATAAGTAATTGTAGTGAAGTAATCAAGCCCTAGCTCAATTGGATAGAGCTTGTGCTGATAACATGAAGGTCGCTGGTTCTAGTACTTGGCTCTCCAATAACAAAATACATAACTCAACAGCGGTGTCACATGTCAACCTTCTCCTTGCATTTTCTACCGGTACCTACCTGCACATGACGGTGAGTTTGGGGTAAGCTAAAGTTTAGTAAATCCCGAAACATACATAGTGTTCATCATACCATCATTTTGCCGTATAATTTTGAAGTCATGGTGGAGATTGTGGAATATATGCCTTCAAACTTATAGTTCCTTAAGCTTGAAGGAGTATTCTTGCCATGTCAATGAAACTTAATTAATTCCATATAAACTTCACGTGGACTTGGAAACCGAATACACATTCACAAATTCACAATTCAAGAGTTTTGACCTACGGCGCTAGTTAACGTCTTTTACGTTCGCAACGTTCGACGACGGCAGTTCGTACGGATAGGGTTTTAAACTCTATTTGGTTCTTTTACCATTTATTCACTCTGTAAGTCTTATTGATTCAAAGCTTTGTAAACACTACAATACTATAGTGGATTGATTCTCGGCTTCCTCCGCCCGTGGTTTTTTCCCATTTTGTAACACTCTGAATCCGGCCTAGTATTTTATTACTTTCGGTAAGTAATATTTTATTATTTGTTATCCTACCCTATATATGAGGCCTAAATTTGAAGAGGGTTTGACACCATGGCAATTCCAAGCATTCCTATTCGTCCATAATGCCACTTGGAATTCCCTGATTGGTCCACGTCATTTGCACTAATACAAACGAATCTGGTACGGCTTACGGTCTACATTCATATTCATATGCTCCATATACGGCAAACGAATCTGGTACGGCTTACGGTCTACATTCATATGCTCCATATACGGCTTCCTACATACAAGGAAACAAATAACTATTTAAAAGATCGTACATACAAATAACTATTTAAACGATCCTACATACAAGGAAACAAATAAATATTTAAAAGATCAATCAGCGAAGGAAACAAATAACTATATGTAATATTTATATGTAACGTTTCTTCATTACCGTTTTTTTGTACAAAATCATCATCACATCTATCGATTATTATGTCATTTAGAAGTATATAAAGTTTTTGGACATTTTTCTACATACTAAAATTTACAGCATACCCGCCAATCGGGCGGGTTTTGTAGCTAGTTTTATATAATTTTATTTGAATTCTTTAAATTTTTAACCACGGGGTTAAAATTTTGTAAAACTGAAATAGAGAGATATTAAAATGATTTTTATATTTTTGGGTTCACTTTTGGACCAAAGTTCCCAAAATATCTTTGTTGCTAAAATCAGAGTTGGTTAGGTATTTTAAAAAAAATTAATTATGAACCAGATATCATGTACAGTACTTATTTTAAATGAAAATTAACCTTTTCTTATGTGGACACGTGTAAGAGTGTAAAAGGGTTAAAAAGTGACACACTTCTTGTCTACTCTAATCGATATACACACATACATATTTGGGGTTTGTGTTTTTAACAAGAAATTAGAATATTTGTTTTAAATCTTCTCTGATTTTCGGATTGAAGATCAAGAAAAAGGTATTTAATCATCTTTAACAAGAAATTAGAATATTTGTTTTAAATCTTCTCTGATTTACATATGTTATTGATAATGGTTTTGGCAGTTTTGGATAACAATTAAAATGAGAAAGTTAGTATTTAACTAAAATGGAATTTGATTTGTTGTTGCTGTTGCTTAGAAAGAACAAACAAAAGGGAATATGATTTTTGGTAGATTACCTCGTATGACATGAATCAAAAGAAAAGAATTATTATATAGTTTTGGTTTGTTGTTTCCTGATGCGTAGAGATATATATAAATGTGGTCTTGGCTTTTGATTTTGTGTAGACGTAGAGCAAATAAAAAAAAAATGTGAAATTTGGTTTTCTTTTGTTTGACTACTAATATGTGGATGGAACATACAAACAAAAGGCAAAATATGGTTTCTTTATTTGTGGGTTGCTATTAGGTATAAAAAAAAAAGAAATAAAAAGGGTTAATATTGTTTTGATTGTAATATATCAATGTAGTAATAAAGAGTTAATTGTTGAATTGTTAAAAGTGTTTTGACTAGTTTTATTGGTTTTGACCCGTTTGGTCAACTATGTCAAGAATTGAGCCTAAGTATTTGTTGGTCAAGTTGACTTATAAAAGTCTTTGGTTTTGTGGTTATTATTAGTTTGTCATAATGCAAGTATTCGGATTACTAATTTGGGTTATGTTGTTAATACAGGCAAAGGAAAAGAGACTCAGTGAAATAAGATAACTGAGTATGATGGGAAGAAGTGCAAAGGTGAGTGGTTTTAAACCATCTTACTTGTGTTGTAATATCAATTTTGGAGAAATGCATTTACGTTGGAAAAAAGGCATTTAGGTTGGAATATTACAACTATGACTTATAGTTTGGTTGCCTAATAGTGGTGCTATATAGATCTTTGTGCACATAGGAAACTTAGAGGTCAGCTATGGTGAATTCAGCTGGGCGACGGTTACTTTCGGTTACGATAGTTGGACCTTTAACTTATTCGTTATTTTAAAGGAAGTTCTATCGTATCGTTTAGTAAACGAGCTATCGGTTATCATTGTTAGGCCGACAATGATTTTAGGTTGCCGGTCCTCTGTTTTGCCAGTTCGTTCTTGTGGAAGTCGAACTGGAACTTACTAGTTCGTTCTTGTGGAAGTCGAACTAGAACTTGTTCGTTCTTGTGGAAGTCGAACAAGTGTAAATGCAATGTGTTGTTCCTTGGTTAATATTATCATACAATATGGCTGTTAATTCTATTCACTTAGCTTTGTGCTAATCCCCACTGTGTTGAATATTTTCAGGTTGTTAATGAAAGCTTTTGGTGGTGTTTGCCTTGTTGGGAATGGATTGATCAAACCCTGATATTTTTGGTTGTCGAGCCGTATAGAAGTTAACATCGTACTTTTAGTTATTATAAACTTTTCAACCCTTATGTAAATATAAAATATGTTTATAAAATAACGCTTCCGTATTGTTTAAAAAAAATGGCTCAAATTTTACGGTGTTACAGTTTGGTATCAGAGCCTTGGTTTGGCAATGTGTGCACATTTAGGTGTACCGTTCCCAAATCTTGGCTCGTGTGGATCAATCATTCTTGACAAGCAGGGATTAGTATGAATATGAATTGTGGTTAGTAGGTAGAATACTAACTATTTAAACTAATCAATTGGTGAGATGTTGTGATTGAGAATACAGGTATGTAGATAAAGAGAATCCGACCCCCCTTGACCTCAGGAAATAAGGTACATGAATGGCAACAACAAATTAAGATTTCACGAAGCTATATTTCTTTAGTTACTACTACCACTCAGTCAGTGGCATTTCCAATAACAGTACCACTATACTCTATACACCCCCGTCAACACAACCACAGGTTTATTATCTGTTTCCCCCCAAGAATCATATCAATCATAATTTGGTATTTTCATCACATATGAATTCAGATCAACTGTATGCTTGAAAACAATTAGTGGATCGTAATACTTGGGGAACCATGCAAGACAAACCTTATCAACAATATTATAATGCATCATAGATGACCCGAAATCGAAGGTTGTTTATGAAGTTACATGTCAGAAAATATTTCAGTTGGCGAAATATTTAGTGAAAGATTAAAGATATGTGAAACGATCGGTACCCGACAAGCCGTTACATATACGACACTTTATTGGAACCCTGTTCCCAAAATTCAGGAGCACTTTTGGGTTGGCCGAAACATTGTCTCAGACTTTGCATTGGTTAAAGCAGTCGAGGACAATACCAGAACCTAGGAAAAGATAGATATGGATGAATTAGTTGTATAAAAAATCAAAGTTAAATTATTGTGGTACACAACAAAATAGTTGATCTGGGAAGAACCGGAGACAGAGAAATCAGAATCACAAGTCGTCAGTTGGTAGCTTTAATCCAAAGTCACAGTGGTGTATTGAATGCAAATCATTACATACCGAACCTTGTACTTTCCAATAGATTACATGATGTTTTTGATATCGGATGATTAGACACGAGATAATAGATTGTAAATTTCTCGGTAATGTGTGTCAGAAATGTTTGTAGGAGGGGTATAGAATGAGCGAATGTCTTTATGTTATAAAATGGGGTTTAGGTCAAGGATTGGGGCGGTCGGGGGATCGTCATCTACGGTACAAAAGATAAAGAATGCTATTTCAGCTGGAAGTAGAACTTACAAGATGATGGTGGATAATATTATCGGCACTAATGATTATATAACGGGTATGTTTCTATAAACTCAATTGCGTACTTATATTCTTTTACTATTATTACTTTTGTTATTCCTTCACTTCATGGAAAGTGAAGATGATGGATGGTATTCTAATTTCAGTCACAATTTATGTGTCTGAAATTTAATTTGATTGTGAATTTATGTGATAAACTGAAACTGTTTACTCCTGTGTTTTATTCCACTCGAAGTGGAAATAGTTGATGATATATTGCTTCTAGTCACAATATATGTGTTTAGAATCCTATTTGATTTGATTGTAGATGTTGTAAACTTCGGTTAATGCAACACCTATAGTGAGATTGATGTAATTTTTAATCATAGACTGAGTAGTCCGCGTAAGACTATTATTTAATATAAAAAAATGAAATCTTTACCGTGACTTGTCAGGTTACATATAATGGCTTGTAGAGTGAGAACTGAATGTATTTGACCAATGTTTGTGATATGGTGTTTGACTTTGCTATTGATGTTTAATATGAAAGACAGTTAATAAAAAAAATTGATATAAAGAAACAAGTTTGTTGACCATTTTCGAACTGAATTGCGATTATAGTGAGGTATTTACATGAGTTATTACCAGAGCTAACGTGGAATTTGGAAACTGACTTAAAGAATCAATTTTGCAAGTCATTTTGAAATATATGCACTAATGAATCAGTATAAGGTCTAATTATGTGATGATGATATTAAACAAATATTAGAATAACCATTATGAATTTCTTAATATGCTTTACGGTTTAATGAATGCCTGACTACGTTTATAGGACTTATAAATAGTGTATGTTATCTTTTCCTGGATAATGTGAGATTTGATATTAACCTAGTGAAACAAATGTTGTAGCCGATGCACTCAACATGAGAAGAATTTTTTTAGATGATTAAACAAATGTGACTTGAGATTATTTACAACTTATTTACCTACCACAAAAAGAAATTGATCAGTTATAAATTTTAAGGGATTTAAACATGATATCAAAAATAATGATGAGAATAAAAGATCAATTGTTAAAAGTTATAGAAGATTAAAGGCGTTTTATTGAAATTAGTGGATTATGACCAAAGATTTTATCACTGATGATTCAATATTTGTGATCCCAAGACAAAGTAAACCATAAAAGTGTACTAAATCTTGACGGAATAGTGAACAAGACGTATCATTATAGACTTTGAAATGATTACCATAACCATATACAAGGAGATAAGGATGTTGCCTATGCTTTTGGATTTGTAAAATGTCGCGTGGAGAATTACTTAAACCATGACTTGGAGTTTGTGATCGTTATTTTATTTGATATAATGGAGAAATTGTTTGTATAGACCACAAAGGAGTTTAACATGTGCCATAGGAGATGGTTAGGATGTGTTAGAAACTATGATTGAGAAATTGTTATCACCGGGAGAAAGAAAACGTTGTTGCCTATGCTTGGAATTACAAAAGAATTAAAGATAGTTCTGAGTTAGTGGATTGACAGAAATTATGAGAAAGAGGATTTGATTGACAATTACAATTTGTTGATGAGATCATGAATGCACCAGTTAAAAGAAAGTACCCGAAATCGTACGCGTCGTTAATACTATTTCCGGAATGGAAGTGGGAGAATATTACCATGGATTTCATCACTAAAATTCCCCACACACAAAAGAATCATGATATGATTTGGGTTATAAAGATTGATTAACTAAAAGTGCCAATTTTCTAGCTACAAACGAGACGGCTTCACTCGGTAAATTGGCTCAGTTATATATTGATGAAATTATTTCTTGATACAGTGTACTGCTTTCGATTGTATCAGATATAAATCTGAAATTTGTATCTTACTTTTGAAATAGTTTACAAAGAGAATTGGGTACACGGGTAAATTTGAGTACCGCCTACCATCTTCAAACAAACGGTTAAACCGAGAGGACTATTCAGACTCTCGATGATATGTTACGGGCATGTGTTTTGGTTCATGGTATTCGCATCTACCTCTAATTGAATTTGCGTATAACAACTCTTATCATTCGAGTATCGGGATGCCACCTTACAAGATGTTATATGGTAGACGATGTCGAACTCCTACATGTTGGTTAGAAGCTGGGGATAAACAGTTTGCGGGGCCCGAGATTGTTCAGATGGCCGCAAATAGAGTAGCAATTGCTCGGGAAAAGTTAAAAGCCGCTCGGGATAAACAAAAGATGTATGCGAATCCGAAATGTAGACCTGTAACTTTTAAAGTAGATAAAAAGGTGTATCTAAAAGTTTCACCGTGGAAGGGTGTAATTCGATTCGGGAAACGGGATAAATTAGTACCTCGATATATTGAGTCGTTCTGTATTTGTCGTATAGCTAATGTTCAGTCTGTTACTCTTTATTTACCACCAGAGTTATCAAGTATACATGGTACATTTAATGTATATTATTTGCGAAAATGTGATCTCGAGAATATAGATCAAGTATTAGAGGTTCGAGAACTGAAAGTTGATTTAAAGAAACGATTAGTTGAAGAACCGATAGAAATATTAGATCGAAAAGTAACTAAGTTGAGAAAGAATCAAATTCCTATGGTTTTGGTTAAATGGAAACACAATTTGGGTGCTGACATGACTTGGGAGACCACGACTGAAATAAGAGAACGATACCCGGCTTTATTTGACCGAGTAGAGATTCCAGGGACAGAATCTTCCTAAGGGGGGAGATTTGTAACACCCTGAAGCCGGCCTAGTATTTAATTACTTTCGGTAAGTAATATTTTATTATTTGTTATTTTATATAATTTTATTTGAATTCTGTGAATTTTTAACCACGGGGTTAAAATTTAGTAAAACTGAAATAGAGAGATATTAAAATGATTTTTATATTTTTGGGTTCACTTTTGGACCAAAGTTCCCAAAATATCTTTGTTGCTAAAATCAGAGTTGGTTAGGTATTTTAAAAAAAATTAATTATGAACCAGATATCATGTACAGTACTTATTTTAAATGAAAATTAACCTTTTCTTATGTGGACACGTGTAAGAGTGTAAAAGGGTTAAAAAGTGACACACTTCTTGTCTACTCTAATCGATATACACACATACATATTTGGGGTTTGTGTTTTTAACAAGAAATTAGAATATTTGTTTTAAATCTTCTCTGATTTTCGGATTGAAGCTCAAGAAAAAGGTATTTAATCATCTTTTATATGTGTTGTTCCCTGGTTAATATTATCATACAATATGGTTGTTAATTTTATTCACTTAGCTTTGTGCTAACCCTACCGTGTTGAATATTTTCAGGTTGTTAATGAAAGCTTTTGGTGGTGTTTGGCTTGTTGGGAATGGATTGATCAAACTCTGATATTTTTGGTTGTCGAGCCGTATAGAAGTTAACATCGTACTTTTAGTTATTATAAACTTTTCAACCCTTATGTAAATATAAAATATGTATATCGTTTTATGTTTATAAAATAACGCTTCCGTATTGTTTAAAAAAAAATGGCTCAAATTTTACGGTGTTACACGTTTTGGGTTTCCACGTAAATCTTTGTGTCTCTTTATATTCACTGCATTATATATTTCGTTGTGTGGTTGATTGCATATTGATAGGGTAATCTTATTCCGCTTATAACTAATATTGATTATATCACTTGGATTCGGGAGAGGGTTTTGATATTATCCCAGTTTCATTGATTAGAGTGAAATTAGTGTGTCAATTTTTTACCCACATTTTACTACAATTGGTATCAGAGCTTCCGGGTTTTAATATTAGTTTATTGAGATTATTTATCGTGATTAATCATGTCTTCAATGAAATATGATATACCGTTATTAGATCGAAACACTCGGTTTCCTCTATGGCAAGTAAAGATGAGAGATGTGTTGATACAAATGGATTTACACAAGGCACTTTTGGGTATTAATAAAATGCCCGCTTCGTGGTCCAATGAGGAAAAGGAGATGAAAGATTTAAAGCCACTATCACAAATTCGTTTGCGTTTGTCTAACGATGTTTTGCAGGATGTTTTGAAAGAAACTTCAGCAGCGGCTTTATGGTTAAAACTGGAGCAATTATTGATGACTAAGAGCTTACCTAACAAGTTGCATTTAAAGCAACGGTTATTCAGTCTTAAGATGATGGAAGGGAGTTCTTTAGCCGAACATATATCGACTTTCAAAGAGTTAGTAGGTAACTTGGAAAATATGGATGTCGAATATGATGATGAAGATTTGGCTTTATTTTTATTGTCATCTTTTCCCGAATCTTATACTAATTTTCGTGATACTATTATTTATAGCCGTGACACTCTTTTTTTAGATGAAGTTCTTACAGCTTTAGATTCAAAAGAAAAGATGAAACATATTACAGGTGGTGGTTCAAGTGACGTGAAAGCCGAAGGTTTAAATATTAGAGGAAGATCAACAGATAGAGGTAAAACCTCTCAATACTCTAATAGGCCGAGATCGAAATCTAAGGTGAAACGAAAGTTTTGCACCTATTGTCGCAAGAAAGGGCATATCATCGATGATTGCATTAAGTTGAAGATTAAAGAGAAATCAACAGCAAATGGTAAACAAGGTAATACTTCGGGTGACGCTGATCTTGCAAAGGTTGGTTGTATCGGTGAACTTTTTACAGTTTATCCAGATGACGTTAAATCTACTACAGAATGGATACTTTATTCCGGTTGTACTTTTCACATGTGTCCCAACAGAAATTGGTTTTATACGTTTGAAGAGGTAAACCAGGGTCATGTTTTGATGGGCAATAATACTTCGTGTTCGGTTCTCGGACACGGCTCAGTGAGATTTCGTATGTTTGATGGAGTTATTCGAACCGTGGAAGATGTTAGATATGGTCCCGACCTTAGACGTAACTTGTTATCACTTAGTACTTTTGATGAAAAAGGGTATGGGTTTACTGGTGAAGGTGGAGTTATCAGGGTATTCAAAGATGGTTCTGACAAATTAAGAGCCAAACGAAAAACCTCAAATCTCTATTTTCTTGACGGTCAAACTATTACTTGTGATGCAGCTGTTGTTTCAAAATCCTTATCTGATGCAGACCAGTCTAGTCTTTGGCATCTTCGACTAGGTCATATGAGTTTTCAAGGTATGTCTGAACTAAGCCGAAAAGGTTTTACTTGGTCAACAAAAGATTGTCGATTTAGAATTTTGTGAAGACTGTGTTTATGGCAAGGCAAAACGAGTGAGATTTATGAGTGGTATTCATATAACAAAAGGACCACTTGATTATATTCACTCGGATTTATGGGGACCGGCTCGTGTTTCTTCCAAAGGAGGAGCTTATTATATGCTTACGATCATAGATGATTTTTCCAGAAAGGTATGGTCTTTCTTTTTAAAGCATAAATCTGACGTATTTTGTACTTTTAGAAATTGGAAAGTACAGGTTGAAAAATAGTCAGGATTAGTGGTAAACTATCTTCGTACGGATAATGGACTCGAGTTTTGCTCAGAAGAGTTTAATGCCTATTGTCGAGAAGAAGACATCACTCGATATCGTACAGTAGTCCATACACCTCAACAAAATGGTGTAGCCGAAAGGATGAATCACACCATAATGGAGAAGGTCCGTTGTATGCTTTCTAACTCTAAATTGCCGAAGTCTTTCTGGGCTGAGGCTGCATCGACTGCTTGTTATATTATCAACCGATCACCGTCACGAGCAATTGAGAAGAAGACTCCATTTGAGTTATGGTCCGGGAAACCTGCCGATTATACAGATTTAAAACCGTTTGGTTGTCCAGCTTATGCACGTGTTGACAACGGGAAATTAGAACCGAGAGCAGTTAAATGTGTTTTTCTTGGGTACAATTCAGGGGTAAAAGGTTACAAATTGTGGAGTTTTGAATTGAAGAAGATTATTATATCGAGAGATGTTACTTTTGATGAGACCGCTATGATTCGAAAATCCGTAAACTCTTCTGTTGATACAGAGGAATCATCTGAAGCAAGTAAAGAGAAGACTCAAATTGAGGTGGAGTTTCCTACCTCTTCTACTACCGATCCGAGTACAGTTGAGCATCAACCGTCTACCTCGTCTGATGAGCCTGTAGTTGTTGAAGATTCATCACATTCACAACCACAAGCTACTACACCGTGCATTGCAAAAGAAAGACCGAGAAGACAAATTGTACCTCCTATAAGGTATGCTCACGCTGATATCGTTGCTTATTCTCTTAATGTTGCTACAGATATTGAGTTAGGATTTGAGCCAGTAAATTATGATGAGGCTATTAATTCTAAAGACTCAAGTGATTGGATGATTGCTATGCATAACGAGATGGAATCTTTGCAAAGAAATGGTACGTGGGATTTAGTCCCTACTCCGAAAGGTAAAAAGCCAGTTAAATGCAAGTGCGTCTACAAACTCAAGGAACCGATTAACCCGAATGAGAAACCAAGGTATAAAGCTCAGTTAGTAGCTAAAGGCTACAGTCAGGTTCCAGGTATTGATTATACTGATATTTATTCTCCAGTTGTTAAACATACTTCTATTCGTGTATTGTTGGGATTAGTTGCTTCAAATGACTACGAGTTAGAGCAACTTGATGTTACTGCAGCTTTTTTAAATGGTGAGCTTGAGGAAGAGATATTTATGCAACAACCTGAGGGTTTTGTTGTTCCGGGCAAAGAAATTATGTCTGTAAGTTAAATAAATCTCTTTATGGCCTCAAGCAATCTCCAAGACAATGGTATAAGAGGTTTGATTCATTTATGACCAGTCACGAATTCAAAAGGTGCACCTATGATAGCTGTGTTTATTACAGGAAGTGTGATGATGGTTCAATGATCTACTTACTTTTATACGTGGATGACATGTTGATCGCAGCGAAAAATATGAAGGAGATTCGAAAACTAAAAGACCAATTAAAAGCTGAATTTGAAATGAAGGACTTAGGAGCTGCTAAAAAGATATTGGGTATGGAAATTTTGCGTGACAGGAAATCTAGAACTCTGCAGCTTTCTCAGAAAATTTATATCGAGAAAGTGTTAAAACGTTTTAATATGCATGATGCAAAGCCTGTCAAAACATCCTTTGCAGCTCATTTCAAGCTATCATCCGCTTTGAGTCCTACTACTGAGACTGATATGGAGTACATGGCACGTGTACCGTACTCTAGTGCTGTTGGATCTTTGATGTATGCTATGATTTGCACGCGCCCTGATTTGGCTTACGCGGTAAGCATGGTTAGTAGATATATGGCGAATCCGGGGTAAGAACATTGGAAAGCAGTACAATGGATATTCCGTTACTTGCGTGGTACGTCTTCTATGTGTCTACATTTTGGTAATTCTAATAATGGGGTGCTTGGTTATGTCGATTCAGATCATGGTAAAGACTTAGATAAACGAAGATCAATTACAGGGTATGTGTTTACTTTAAATGGCGGTGCTATTAGTTGGAAAGCCCAGTTACAGTCTATAGTTGCATTGTCCTCTACTGAGGCAGAATATATGGCGATTACAGAAGCTATTAAAGAAGCTATTTGATTGAAGGGATTAGTTAAAGAAATTGATGATGCAATAAAAGTTAATACAGTTTATTGTGATAATCAAAGTGCTATTTATTTGACAAAAGATCAAATGTTTCATGACCGCACGAAACATATTGATATGCGTTACCATTATGTGCGGGATATAATTGCTGATGGTGATTGTGTTGTTAGCAAGATTGATACTAATTATAATCCCGCTGATATGTTCACCAAAAGTCTTCCGGTAGCCAAATTCAATTTATTTTTGGATTTGGTTGGTGTTTCTGGTCGCAATTGAGCCGTTTGGCTCATGGCGGAGGAGGTATTTTTAATTTTCGGAATCATTTTTTTTTTCCCTATATATGGAGATTGCAGGTTCTTATGAAGTGTCAGAGTTTGATATGGTGTTGGTTTTTCGTTTATGTTTGTGTTTCGATCTATGTCATTTGCCGTATAATTTTGAAGTCATGGTGGAGATTGTGGAATATATGCCTTCAAACTTATAGTTCCTTAAACTTGAAGGACTATTCTTGCCATGTCAATGAAACTTAATTAATTCCATATAAACTTCACGTGGACTTGGAAACCGAATACACATTCAAAAATTCACAGTTCAAGAGTTTTGACCTACGGCGCTAGTTAACGTCTTTTACGTTCGCAACGTTCGACGACGACAGTTCGTACGAATAGGGTTTTAAACTCTATTTGGTTCTTTTACCATTTATTCACTCTGTAAGTCATATTGATTCAACGCTTTGTAAACACTGCAATATTATAGTGGATTGATTTCTCGGCTTTCTCCGCCCGTTGTTTTTTCCCGTTTTGGGTTTCCACGTAAATCTTTGTGTCTCTTTATATTTACTGCATTATATATTTCGTTGTGTGGTTGATTGCATATTGATAGGGTAATCTTATTCCGCTTATAAATAATATTGATTATATTACTTGGATTCGGGAGAGGGTTTTGATATTATCCTAGTTTCATTGATTAGAGTGAAATTAGTGTGTCAATTTTTTACCCACATTTTACTACATATATACCTATTATATTCTAACTTCATTTCATGTAACAGATTATATGTTTTCCAGATTCTGCGATTCTGGGCCTTTATCCACTCTTCTAACCAAAACTTTCAAACAATAACTCTGAATGACTCGCATATGGGTTCTTCAAGCTCGGCTTGGAAACTCAAACTAACGAATCATAAAACGATAGAAAAGAACACGAGAAATTATCCTACAACGATTCGCAATAACATCGGTTTCAAACAAGAATCGTGAAAATCACCCGACACCGCCAAGAACTCGATACTTCTTGGGGTATTGCTCGTTACGATCGATCAATGAGGGCTGGTATGCTGCGGCCAAACAAGGAAGGCAACGGGAAAACGAATTAGGTTATTCCCCAAATCTGTTACTTAATTGCTAAGGCTTTTAATCCTCTCACTTTGGCCGGCCCCTTGGCCCACCCGATCGAGCTCGAGCCTGACTTGAGTACACATGAGGAATCACCCATAAAAACAGACTCGCCAATTAATAAAACTGTTACGCCGAGCACGGTACGCACTCTATTTCTATAAGTTAATTAAACGTCTAATAAATTGTCTAAATAAAAAGTAATTACTTAAATAAATCATTACCTGTTGTGGTATTTGATGTATGTATTTATAATTATATTCTTGAAGCCTAAATATTTTGGTATGAAATTGTTAAAAGCGTAAAATATAAATTGTCTAAACACTTTATTCACAATTTTGTGATTTTTCGGTAAATTTCCAAACTTCGTTGAGCCCCAGTTTTTGATTCGTTCGTCGTTTTTGACCAATTCGAAAATCTAGCCCACATTTAAAGTATATTTACCATCTGGAAAAATCAGTTGATCATTTTGGAGATTTTGAATTTTCTCTCCCAAAAGTGCTATTCGGGTATCACTAATCATATTGAAGATCTTACCTTTTCACTAAAAATTCTAACCGTTTTAAAATGACTTCAAGAGATGCTCTGTCTATCGGAACCGATCTTAAACCTCCGGTTTTATACCGAGGTGAATATGCACAGTGGAAGAAAAGATTCTTCCACTTTATCAAAAATCAAGAACTGGCAACTGATATCCTTGATTCACTTGGAAATGGTGTCGCGGTATTCTATGAAGATGTTATAGCTGCACCAAATGTAAATCCACCAGTTCTTGGAGGTCGAACTCCGCTTCATCCGGCTCGCTATAATGCTCAACAAAAACAACGAGCTAAAGCAGATTTACAATCTTTTTCATTCGTACTTCAAAGTTTACTGAATGAGATTTATAACAGTTTGGATAGTTTGGAAACCGGTAAATAAATATGGGATGAAATAAGAAAGCAAATGGAGGGTACTGATTTAGGAAACAAAGCCAAAATGGTTACCACTTCGAATGCATATCAATCGTTTAAAGCTACTACCGGGGAAGAATTGGAGAGCACTTATCATCGTTATTGCAATTTGTTGAATGACTTCGAAGAAACAATCTGAAAAAGGAAAATCTTGAGATCAACATCAAGTTCATCAACAGTCTTCTTCCTGTGTGGGCTATGTTTGGAAACAGTGCCATGCAACATAAGGATTTAAGCTCAATTGATGTTCATGAACTTTATGAGTATCTACTTCAAAATGCTCCAATGGTGAAAGACATCGTCAAAACTAAACAAGAAAACGCCAACACTCTTGATACTCTTGCTCTTCTTACAAAACAATATCAGTCTAATTCATCGGGTAAAATGAAAGAAAAAACTGAAGAACCTGCAATGGATACAAAAGAAGAAATGGAGAAAGAACTGGAACAAGTTTTGCAAGCTATGTCTTTAATCTCAAGATATGAGAAAAAGTATTACTCCACACCAACAAACAACAATTTGAGGTCCTCTTCCAACTTTAAGTCTGCTCCATCTGCTGTAACCTCTATGGATAAACCAACTATCACACCTTTGGATCCTAAAAAGAAATGCTATAATTGTGGAATTGCTGGTCATTTCTCTCGCGATTGCAAGAAACCAAAAGTTCGTGATTCTGAGTATTTTAAACGGAAGATGTTGATGGCTAAGCAAATCGAAACTGGAAAGGTGTTATTAGCTGAAGATCCCCAGTGGATGGAAGATTCCGATCCTGAGGATGAAGAGCATTCAGCAAATTTATGTTTTATGGCAAGGAAAAATGCTGAAATTTCTGATAGATTCAATAAGGAAGCCAACAAGGAAATTGAGGTAATCAACTCTCTCTTATCAATTCTAATTCTAATTCTGATACATCCACTAATCCTGATATTGGTTTTGTTAAAATTCAAACATCTGAACTTGATTCTTTAAAACAAGACCTTTTATTTGAAAAAGATTTAAATGCTCAACTTCAGGAACGTTTGACTGACTTAGAAAATGATCATGAACAATTTATTCATCATGGTGAACAACTTGTTCAACAAAATCAAATTTTCAAACAAGAGAATCAGTATTTACAAAACCAAGTATCAGAATTGAAAATCCAGTATGAAAATGAAATCCAAAATCTTTCTTTTACAATTTCTGAAAAAGAAATTGAAATCACAAATCTTAAAAGTACACAAATTTCAATATCAACTGATCGAAACGATAAATATTACAAATTGTACGTTGAAACGTTTCATGAATATCAAATAACTAAAAACTGGTTGGAACGTAAACAAAAGGATTTCGATGAAAATGAGAAACAGTTTAAATCTTTAAACGATCAAATAATAGAACTATCTGAAACCTTACATGAAAATGACATCACAACATCACAGGAATTAAAAGATAAACAAAATGTCATACATCAACTACAAAATGAGAATATTCAACTTTCTTCCCACATCAAACATCTTGAAGAAATTATCGCCAAATGTGGCCAAACTGATCAAACAATTCACTTGAACAAACCAAAGGACTTCAAATATTTCAATTCAAGAGAGGGGTTAGGAGCTGATAATCCAGAATATCTGAAAAAGGCGTGTGACGTGCTTCCAACGCTGTATGATTCTAAATACATGCATGTAGATATTTGGCAGAGCTTCCTTCGTATGACAGATGAGGAAGAAGAAGTTGAGGCATTCAACAGAGTTAAAAAGGAAAATGCACAAATTAGTTTCAATTACTCTGAATTAAATAAAACATATGAAACTAAAAAGGCACAATTTGACAATGATGAGTATTTTCCAACAATAAAACCAGAAGAATTTGAAATAAAAGGTGATCTGTTCTGCAACAAAAAGTCACACCAAAGATTTATGTACCATCTCTAATTCTTGAAAAGAAAATTTGACAATTGGAAACTGAAATTGATGAAACTCACAAGGCATTTAATAACGAAAAATCAGTTTTACAATCCAAATTTTTTGAATTAGAAGATAAAATTGTTAAAATAAATTCTCATTCTCTTAAAAGTATTTCTTCAAACCCTGCAAAGTCTTCAACTCACAGAATTCCTGTTATTTTAAAAAGAGATTCTAATTCAACCGTTTCAACTGTTTCAGATAGAACCTTAGAATCCAAGCTTAAGAAGCCCATGCCCATTGGTGTCAACAAAGTTGAGCAGTTTCAGAAGTCTAATTCGTCCAGACCTAGTATGCTTATGCCCAAGGAGCTTAAGAAGTCTAGATCTCCTTCGATTTTAGCTTCTTCTTTTTCTAATTCAAATAAATGTAATAACTCAACAAATTTTATTTCTCCGAAAAACTTGTATTGAATTGTTTATGATGCTGCAGTTTATCGTCCAGTTAATTTTTCTGTTAATTTTGATAATATGTTTGTTAAACATGATAAAAATGGCAGAAAAGTATATTTTGATAAGAAAACTAACAAACCAATTTCTTAATACGACAAACGATATTTCATTAAGATTGATGCTCAATGTGGTCCTCCAAACAATGTTCTTCATAGATCTGGCCAAATCATTAAATCGTGTAATACTTGATTTCCACATCCATGTAAGACATTTGTTTCTAGTTCACACTCATCTACTCTTAAACGACCGAACCCACCAATTTCCGCTAAATCTTCATTTGTTCGTCGTCTTGTCTATCGAGAAGTTTCAACACCTCAATCGTCTAAATCAGGCTCCCCATCTCCTTCTCACACACGGAATCACAAACACTCTACATTTGTTAAATAAAAATGGATTAAAAATGAACAATCAAAATGGATTCTACAATCTCTTGTGAAATCTTTTCAATGGGTTCTTAAACATTCAACAACAGAACTGCCTCCTTGCAGTTCTCCAAATCTCTGAATTAATCACATCATCACCACTACATAAAACATATATTACTAATCGTATGGGACCCATATCTGATTGGGTACCTCAAACATTTTAATTGTTTTATGTGGAACACTTGGTATCTTGATTCCGGATGTTCAAGACATATGACCGGCAACAAAGAGTTATTAACAAATTTTAGAGAAAAATATTTGGGAACTGTTCGGTTTGGGAATGACCATTTAACTGCCATTATGGGTATTGGAGATATCATTCGTCACCATTTGATCATTCGAAATGTGGCATACATTGAAGATCTTGCTCACAATATTTTTAGTATTGGTCAATTTTGTGACAAAACTTTGGAAGTTAATTTTCGTACAAAGAAGTGTGCTGTTCGAACTTATGCAGGAAAAGAACTTCTTACTGGCTCCCGTGAGACAAATCTGTTTACTATCAATTTAAATGATGTAGTTCCACTAGAGGAAGTATGTTTAGTATCTCAAGCAACGTCTAATGAGTCTTGTTTATGGCACCGCCGTCTTTCACATCTTAACTTCAAAACTATTAACAAATTGGTTAAAGGTGGTCATGTTTCTGGTATTCCAGATGTCGCACTTGACAAAGATCATCTCTACTCGGCTTGTGAACAGGGTAAAATGACTAAAAAATCTCACAAGTCCAAACCCGTTCCCAGTACTTCAAAACTACTTGAACTGCTTCACATGGACTTATGTGGTCCAATGAGTGTCCAATCCTTAGCAGGTAAACGTTATGTCTTGGTCATTGTTGATGATTATTCTCGCTACACATGGGTTCATTTCTTACGTACCAAAGATGAAGCTGCTGCGATCATTATTGCCTTCATCAAGAAAACACAGAGCAATCTGGATTTAAAAGTCAAAACCATTCGAACTGACAATGGTACCGAATTTAAGAATCGAACTCTCGATTCTTTCCTTGAATCCTTTGGTATAACTCATCAATTTTCCGATGCCCGCACTCCACAACAAAATGAAGTTGTCGAACGAAGAAATCGTACCTTAGTTGAAGCTGCTCGTACCATGCTTTCTTTTTCAAAACTCCCATTATCCCTTTGGGCTGAAGCCATCAGTACAGCATGCTTTACTCAAAATCGATCAATCATCAACAAAACCTACAACAAAACTTCATATGAACTGATCAATAAACGCATTCCAAATATTAAATTTTTCCATATCTTTGGGAGTCGTTGCTTCATTCTGAATGATAAGGACAAATTGAGTAAATTTGAAGCTAAAGCTGATGAAGGAGTTTTTATGGGATACTCGCGTGAATACGCATCGTTCAGAGTATACAATGGATCAAATAGGACAATCAGAGAGAGTCTCAATGTTACCTTTGATGAGACTTTTCCAATTGACTCACTCATATCAGAAATCGAATCTCCTTTACCTTCGTCATCTCCTTCAACATCTGAAAATGATTATGATATCTTGTTTGAACATTTTTATGATGAATATCATAGCATTCGACATAAATTACTTGAGGAGGCTGTCGTTCTCCTTCCTTCAGTAGCTGAGGTTCAATCCGTCACTATACCTGAAATGCAAAGTTCAAGTTCTACTGATTCTCCATCTCAAACATCTGCTAATCCTAACACAACCTTCTCTGCTTCAAATTCCATTTCAGATTCTGCTTCTTCATTGGAAAATCAATCATCTTCTGATATTCCCCCACCCCCTGCTCATGCTCCTACTACTTCAACGTTAACATTAGTTCCAGCATCAGCTCCTCCACCTTTAGTGATTGATTTCTCCAAATTCCATGTTCAACGTGTTGATCCTCCACCTCCTACTCCTACTATTTCACCCGTTTCAACTGCAATAATCCCGCATCCGGTTTTCACTGACACCTTAAACATCATTCCGGGACAACTTCCACTTCCTCATTCTCTAAAATGGACAAGAGATCACCCTTTACATCAAATAATTGGGAATCCTGACTCTTCTGTTCAAACTTGTTCAAACTCGTAGAGCTACTGCCGATGAATGTCAATACTCCTCTTTCTTAAGCTCTAATGAACCTAAAAAGGTGAGTGAGGCTCTCTCAGATCCAGACTGGGTACTTGCAATGCAAGAGGAAATCAATCAATTTGAACGTTTAAAAAGTCTGGCGTCTGGTTCCGAAACCACCCGGGAAGTCTGTTGTTGGTACAAAGTGGATCTTTAAGAAGAAGAAAGATGAAAATGGGATTGTTGTTCGTAATAAAGCACGTCTGGTTGCAAAAGGTTATTGTCAACAAGAGGGCATTGATTTTGAAGAAACATTTGCTCCGGTTGCAAGAATAGAAGCCATTCGAATATTCTTGGCATATGCAGCACATAAGAATTTTACAATATATCAAATGGATGTGAAAACTGCTTTCCTTATTGGTATTTTAAAAGAAGAAGTATTCATTCATCAACCAGAAGGTTTTGTAGATCCACACTTTCCTGATCATGTGTATATTCTCGACAAAGCATTATATGGTTTAAAACAAGCTCCTCGTGCTTGGTATGATGTGCTATCAAAATTATTAGTGGATTGTGGTTTTTCAAAAGGTAAAGTTGATACCACTCTCTTCATCAAGCGTCAAGGGGAAGATATTGTACTCATTCAAATTTGTGTCGACGATATCATTTTTGGGTCTACAAATCCTAAATATTGTAAAACATTTTCTGATCTTATGGTTAAACCTTTTGAAATGAGTATGATGAGGGAAATGAACTTCTTTCTTGGTGATCCTGATGGTAAACTTGTTGATATCACAAATTATCGGGGGATGATAGGTTCCTTGTTATAACTAACTTTAAGCTGACCAGATATTATGTTCTTTACTTGCATATGTGCTCGGTATCACGCTGCTCCTAAAGAGTCACATTTTCAAGCACTCAAACGTATCTTTCGTTATCTAAACGGTACACAGGATCTTGGTCTTTGGTATCCCAAAGAAACTTCGACTTGTCTGCTTTCTTTGATGCTGATCATGTTGGTTGTATGCTGGATCGGAAGAGTACATCTGGAAGTTCCCAATTTCTAAGAGATAAGTTGGTGAGCTGGTCTTCTCGGAAACAAAATTGTGTCTCACTTTCAACTGCAGAAGCGGAATATGTTGCTGCCGCAAGCTGTCTATCCCAGGTAATTTGGATGCAGTCACAATTAAAAGATTATGGCTTCTCATATAGCTGTATTCCTTTATATTGTGATTCACGAAGTGCAATTGCAATTTCAGGCAATCATGTTCAACATTCTAAAACAAAACATATTGACCTTGGCTATCATTTTATAAAAGATCACGTTGAACAAGGTAATGTGGAATTGTACTTCGTTTCTACTGATTTTCAATTAACAGATTTGTTTACCAAGGCTTTAGATGAAAAACGTTTTAACTTTCTTGTGTCTAAGCTTGGTATGCTAAATCTCAAAGCCTAAACCGTTTTACTTTCAGTTTTCAGTTTTACTTTCTTGTTAATTTTTTTTTTTTTTTTTGATGTTTTTAAAATTTTTTCTTTTAAATTTTTTTTCTTTTAATAAAATGGCTTATGCACACATCAGTGTATAACCCGCGCTTCAAAGCAATGGCTTTCAAGTACATCAGTTTGAAACCCGTTTTTCATCGATATCATTGGTTGAGGGGAGAATTTCAATATTCACTTGTCAAGGGGGAGAAAATAGACATTCTTATGTCAAGGGGGAGCGTAACTGCTTTATCATTTTTGAATTTCAACTGTCGAGGGGGAGCATCCTTTTATAATCGCTACATTCTGTTTCAATGCTCCTTTCAATTTTTTTTAGAATTATCAATATGGGGTATCAATTTTTGTAATATCCGTAAACGATCTCATTACCAATCTCATTTGGTACTGATTGCATCTGTTTATTACAAATTTTCTTATTCTATCTTGATAATAATTTTTTTTTACCTCAAACAGTTTTTCAACCTATAACAAATTTACAATCACACAGGGTTATCAATGTTGAGTATTAGCTTTTGCAATATTCGTAAACGATCTCTTTACCAGTCTAGGTTGGTACTGATTGCATCTGTTTATTGCAAATTCTCTTATTTCTCATTGCTACCTTTGTGTTCCTTCATTGTTAAAATCTTTTCAATTGTAAATCCCATTTTTCTCCTTTTACATAAAAATTTCATTTTTCAAACTTGATACTCAATTACAAATATCTTTTTACTCATAATGAGTTGTTGACAGCACATTCTCATAAATTCTTTATTAACCAGTGATGCTCAACATTCCAAAATTTTTTATCTCACTTTGTGCTCATAATGATGTGTTCACAACGTAGGATACAAATTTTTGTCATATTCGTAAACGATCTCTTTACTAATCTCGATTAGTAAAGATTGCATCTGTTTATGACAAATTTTCGTCTCTTGCGTTGTGGCTCAATTTAAAAAAAAAAATCTAATTTTGCACATAAATTTTTTATTTTTTTTAATTGACTTGTTTGCAACACTCAACACAATTTGCTGTTAATTTCATCGATCTCTTTACTGATTTCAATCAGTACTGATTCCATCTTTTTTTAACACCATCTTGGATTGATTGTTCTTACTATTTTTCAAACGATTTTCATACTTAAACGATCAATGGAGAATTCATTTTTCATTTTCTCCAAAATATTCAGATTCAATTCTGAGTTACTCATATTCTCTCACACACAAAATCGTTTTTAATGCACTGTTAGATCATTGATCTTTGTATATCCGTCGATCTCTTCTCTGCACAAGTTCAGAAAGATTGCATCTTTGTAAGTGGTATACTTCACTGATCTTTGATATAACCAAGCAAATTGATTTCTTTTAAATTTCAAATATTTGATTAACAATGTCTCTAATCATCGTGTTTGTCATATCCGTAAACGATCTCTTTACTGAAGTTCTTCAGTAAAGATTGCATCTGTTTATGACTTCATGTGATTATTGACACTGCTATTCTTCATTTTCAAATATTTTTCTCCAACATTCTTGGATAAAATCAATTTGTCTCTGGTTCCTTCATGAGTACTGCATGTTACTGGTTCTTGATTCTGAAACTATCCTGTCTTGGCTCTCGATTTACACCTCGTAACTATTCAGCTTTATCATAAAGACCCTGGTCATGATCCTCATGAGGGGGAGAAAAGGAGCAAGAAATAGTTCAAATATCGGATTTATAACTGAACAACATCAAAAAGAACCACAAACAACCCATCAAAGAATAGAATTCATAACTCATGTACTCAGATCAAATGCAAAATCAAGTGAGAATCAATGTATTTAACAGAAAAACAAGTGAAGAAGAAACCGATTCATCTACAGAAATCTCTCTCAAAATTACAACCATTTAAATCTTAACCGTACAAATCATTCTATCCAAAATTCGAAACAACCACATATTCAAAACTTAACCGTTCAAATCATTCTTTCCAAATTCCATAAACAACCATATCCATACAAAAGCTTAACTGTTCAAACCTTTTGTTCCATACAAAATACAAATTATCCACATTCATTCAAATCCTACAATGTACATATCATTCTTTTCTATATACAAAATATCCACACACACACACACATCCAAAACTTACCTTAACTTTCAAATCATTCATTTTAAAATCCAAAACATCATCACATCACTCCTACAAAACCTCTACCACAAAATTGAAAACAACCTCTCCATTATCTGAAATCCCAGACAAATCCTAACTGATATTCCATTTTCAGAACTTTCAAAACTTTAGTAAATCAGTTATAGGTCTTTCTTACTCAATCAGATAAAATGAAAAATATATTTTCTTTGAGTATCTGAAACTTCCAAATTTCAGCAATGGTATGTTCTTGAAATTCAGAAAACATTTTCTTGCCAAAGACAGAGATCTTAGTTGCTTCTCAGGCTGCTCAGATGTAAACATTGTTCAGTAATTCAATAGTTTGATGCACATCTGAGAGTTGATGAATATCATTTCAGTTCATGAGAAGAATCTGAAGACGGAAGACTGGGTTCAGGTGCTAAAGCTCAAAAAGGGGGGATTGTTAGGACTAGTTTTGAGCATTAGAGATGTATTTAGACTAAGATTAACTAGTTAAGTGGTAATTAGTATAGGAGTTATAAATACCATATGTGATGACTTGTTTTGTAAGCTTTCACACACTTTCAATGACTTAACACACACTAAAACACACACTTTGATCTTCATTTCTTCACAAATCATCATGAATTAGCTTGATTTCGATTGCATTAGCTCTCTCACCTTTAAAAAATTGTTTGATGTTCATCGCTAATAAAGCGAACTAAGATTAACCTTCGAGTACATGCATTGTAGATAATAATTGCGTAACTGTACAATATGAGTACGAGTACCATGTATATGTATTGTTCTGAATATGATTAATGTAATTAATGTTTTTTATTTATAATTTTATTAATAATTTCCTATACAAAGTTGGTTTCAACGAAACCTAAATTTCAAAATGACAAATTATATGATTTCATTTTTATAATTATGTCTTTGGATTCACATGAGTAGCACACACTCCAACACATAATAAAACTATATGGCACGAGGCTACATGATAACTTATGATATAAGCAAATTAGATACAATTAACAGAATAACACAGGCAACACCTATCGCTAGACGTTGTACAAGTGAAACATTTACTCATTTAAACAATATTTTGGATTCACATAAGCGTATCATACAGGACAAACTTATGTATGAAATGCGCAGAAAGGAAAAATAAGAGGAAAAAACTAGAGCCTGAAATAAAACAATTGAACTAGAAAGAGAATATATCAAACCAACATTATTAGTTTAGTGTATAGCAATTAAAATGGGTTGCGTTGAAATATTAATTTTTTTTATCCATTTAACAATAATATAATGAATATTGAATGTATATCATATATGATAGAAAGAAATTGTGGGAAATTTTTACCTACTTCAACAAGCAAGTATATTCATATTTGAAAAAATAAATTAAAACACCATTATAAAATGAGAATTGTTAGAAATAAATCAATCAAAAAATTGAATCACAATGAATAATACTTTATTATCACAGTTACATTTATATAGTAATATATCAGAACAGAATTCTTAAAGTATGAACATAATAATTCATTAATAACTCATAAGTATTAGTAACAGAGTTTTAATAATTAATTCACAGACTTATTATGCTTTATTTTTGTAACGTTTTCAAATGCATATAAATTCAGGACTTAGGTAAGTTCATAATCAACATTGAGTCCTCTAAGATATCACATTTTAGTATTTGTGACCTTAATCATGAATATCACAAGGCAAAGTGTTTGTTTTCTACTTGTACTTTTAGTACGTAAGGGTTCGTGTTCGGTCAAGGCAATGAGAGTGAACTTTATGCATCCTCGAACAATTCTTAATGCTTACGACATGTCACAAAAGAACTTTGGACCAAGTCCACGCGGACGTGGGCATGAAATCCCACCATTTGGCTTTATGTCTAACATGCCACAGATGGACCGGGGACCAAGTCCAGATGTACGTGGCCATGAAACCTGTAACAACCCGAAATTTGTAAATAAATAAATTATGTAAAAATATGATAAATAAGGATAAATCGTTTAAAGAACGTAGGAATTGGTTTCGTGTCATTTGGACATCGTATGAGAAAGTTATGAACGAAACCGGGTCGAAATAAGGAACAAAAACTGCAGCCTATCTGGTGTAGTGACTTCGCGGCGCAAACTAGGTCCTCGCGATCGGGAGGATCGGGCAGAGAGTTGGGTTTTCAGAGATCAAATTTCGCGACCAGTTAGCGACGCGATGGAGTTCGCGATACGGGAAGTTCACGACGCGAACTCCTGGTTCGCGGTGCGAATTCTGTCAGACACAGCATTAAAGTCGGGTTTTGGTCATAAATGTCATCCACAAACCCTAGTATTCTCTCCTTGGTGATTTTTGAGTGCAAGAGCTGTTCTTGGGTGATTCCTTCATCAAAGCTTGGTAGATTTCACTCCTAGTTGAAGATTAAAGGCTTTTGGTGAAGTCTTGGAAGGGGCTAGCTTGTTGAAGCAAAGAGTTGGGTGGGAAGAACACATTTGGAGCATTAATTGCTAAGGTGAATACGTGTGGACTTTACTGAGTACATAGCTATAGAATTACCTTTTATTTACTTATGATCTAGTCTACCTAATTATTCGTGTGGGCTTATAATGTGTTGAGTTAGTTATATATTATTGTTAATAATTAACTAACTTGTTTGATGATAGATATGATAGCCAAGGGCTTTGATTGAAATAACTGTTGAGTTATGGTAGGATTGAGATGGTGTGATGACACGGGTGACTCCCGGTCATGAGGTATGGAATGAGGGGCATTTGGGTGGATTTTCATCGACTCATCCACCATAGTAGTCTTGCTAATTGGACGTATTCCGACGAGTAAGGCATGTATCGATAGATTGGGATATTCCCTCTTGCCGGTATCTTGTTTCTAGTTAGTTCGGGGGCAACCCGATAACTAGATATGTATGTACTTCTAGCTAGTTCGGCGCAACCCGATAGTTAGATATGATTGCTAGGAAAGCCTGATATGTGACGTTTTATTATTGTTGGGTCTAAACTCATGTAGCTCACGAGACTTTTTTGTCTCACGTACTCCTTGTTTGTTTTGCTATGTACTCAGGTTCGGGATCGAAGAATTAGGTACGCATGGATAGGGATGCGGGGCCTATAATTGAAGAACACTAGAGCGGAATTATGCTTAGCTTTAGTTTTGATATATTTTGTAACACCAAACTTTATACTCTGATTTTCATGCCAACGGTTTTGTAAATCCGCATTTTGGAACCGTTATTCTATTTATGAAAATGATATATTTTGGCCAAATGTTTTATTACAAAATTTGAGGTGTTACAACTTGGTATCAGAGCTATAGTTTAAGTGAATTATGTTGGATGATCATCCTAGTCTTAGACTGTAGCTATAGGAATGTAAGATTCCTTGAGATCGATAGGTTGAACTTGAGACTTTATGTTAAGTTTAGGATTGAACCTAGGGGACCTATATAATTTGTCGGGATTATGATATTGAGTCTTGTGGGACTAAAGGATTGTACATGAGGTACTAATTGTTAAATGTCTTTCGTATAGTCGAGATCGAAGAAATTGGTGAACACTCGTAGGAGTGGGAAAGCCCCGGAGGTCCAGGAGGAGAGGCACCTCGTGTCGAGGTGGTGGTTGAACAAGATAGTCCACCGTCGATGCACCGGGTGGATGAATCGGAGGTCGGAGCTAATAAGACTCCGGTAACTATGGCGGACCTCCAAACTATTGTCGATGAAATCAAAGGGACGGTGGCCGAGGAAGTGCACCGCATTATCAACGACCGAGAAAAGTCGGGGGGTGATCATGAATCCGAGGCTAGATCGGATGAGAGAACCAGGGTTAGTGGCACCGGTGAAGGGAAATCATCTACGGGTGGTCAAAGTGATGCTAGGGCAAGGCCCGATGAAAAAGAAGGTTGTTCTTTCAAATATTTCATGGCTTGTAAGCCAAGTGTGTATACGGGTAGTTTGGACCCGAAAGTGACAATGAGGTGGATCTGAGAGACCGAGCGGGTCATCGGAAGTAGCAAGTGTAATAAAGCCGACATGGTGACGTATGTGTCACAACTATTGAAGGAAGATGCTATGGTTTGGTGGGATATAGTTTATGAAACCCTCGGGAGGGAGGTTGTTGAGGTGATGACGTGGGACGAGTTCACCACGAGATTGAAAAAGAAATTTTGTCCCGAAAGGGATTTGGGAAAGATGCACGAAAGTTTGTGACCCTCAAGAAGGGTGATATGTCGATCGAGGAATATTCGAGAGAGTTCACGGGATTGCTCCCGTTTGTTGCTAAAACCTACTCGGATGAGAGGTTGAGCGTGGTCCGGTATGCTAGTGGGTTACCGTGGGACTACCAATTGGAGGTGAAGAGGGCGGTCTCACTAGATGAGGCCATTAGTGACGCCCGAGGTGTGGAAGAGGTGAATGAGGCACGGGTTGCCGAGAGGGCCCATGTGGGCGAGAAAAGAAAGGCCGAGAGCGGCTCTAGTTCGTTCAAGAGAGGGAAGTTCACATCGAGCTTCTCTAAACAAGGAAGTGTTGCCTCGTGCAAGAAGTGCGGGAAGAATCATACCGGTGAATGCCGAGGTGGGTCGAAATCTTGTTTTAGTTGTGGTAGATCGGGGCATATAGCCCGTGATTGTAAGGCCAAGCCGTTGGCCGAGGTGGAGTGTTTCTCGTGTCACGAGAAGGGACACTATAGCAACGTGTGCCCGAAGAAGGGGACCGAGTCGGTGGTATCCACGGCTCAAAAGAAGGTGATGCCGGCAAAGGTGAAGGGGCGATCCTTCCAACTCACTCGGGAGGAGGTGAAGGAGAAACACGATCGGGTGTCAGGTACTCTATTCATTAACTCATTGTCAACTCATATATTATTTGATTCGGGTTCCAATTATTCATTTGTATCTCATGAGTTTGGTCGTAAATTGAATGTGCCGTCCGAATTGTTAGATGAAATTTATGAAATAGAAGTATCTGACGGAAAGACCTCAACGGTTGAATGTATCTATAGAAATTGTGAAATAGAAATAGATGGTAAAATGTTTAAGGTCGATTTGTTGCCCATGGGGATAAAAGCTTTTGATATAGTTATCGGTATGGATTGGTTGGGTATGCACCAAGCCAAGATATTGTGCGGTAAGAAAATTGTGTCGGTCAAGACTCCCGAAAATGAGAAGGTGTATGTGTATGGGGAAAAGCGACATCACATGCCTAATGTGATTACCGCCATTAAGGCGAGGAAATGTTTATCAAAATATTGTGCATCGTTTATTGCATATGTGTTAGATGGCCGAAAGGAAATGAAGGCGGCCGGGGATGTTAAAATTATTCGGGATTTTCCCGAGGTATTCCCCGATGATTTACCCGGTTTGCCACCGGAGAGGCAAGTTGAGTTTAAGATTGATTTAGTGCCGGGGGCGACGCCGATTGCTCGTGCCCCGTATCGTTTAGCTCCCACCGAGATGCAGGAATTGATGACTCAGTTGCAAGAATTGCTAGACAAAGGTTTTATTCGTCCGAGTTCGTCACCGTGGGGTGCCCCGGTATTGTTTGTCAAGAAGAAAGACGGTTCGATGAGAATGTGTATCGACTACCGTGAGTTGAACAAGGTAACTATAAAGAACCGTTACCCGTTGCCGAGAACTGATGACCTATTCGATAAATTGCAAGGTGCTAGTTATTTCTCAAAGATCGATTTGAGTTCGGGTTATCACCAAGTTCGGGTGAAGGAAGGAAACACCGAGAAGACGGCCTTTCGTACACGGTATGGTCATTATGAGTTTCTAGTGATGCCGTTTGGGCTTATGAATGCGCCGGCTATTTTTATGGATTTGATGAATCGGGTTTGTAAACTGTTTCTTGATAAGTTTTTGATTTTGTTCATTGATGATATTTTGATTTATTCAAAGACCGAGGAAGAACACGAGAGTCATTTGAGACTTGTGTTGGATGTGATGATACGGGAGAAGTTTTATGCCAAATTCTCGAAGTATGAGTTTTGGTTGCGGGAAGTACAATTTCTAGGTCACGTGGTATCACGTGATGGTACTAATGTTGATCCTTCGAAGATTGAAGCGGTGTCTAATTGGGAAGCACCGAGAACTCCTACCGAGGTAAGAAGTTTCCTTGGGTTAGCCGGATATTATTGAAGATTTATACAAGATTTCTCAAGAATTGCGGTCCCACTCACAAAGTTGACTAGAAAAAGTGAGAAGTTCGTGTGGGATAAGAAACAAGAGGAGGCGTTTGGCTTATTGAAGGAGAAGTTGTGTAACGCGCCGATTCTTACATTACCGGATGGTATGGAAGATTTTGTGGTATATAGTGATACTTCGAATCAAGGGCTCGGTTGTGTGTTGATGCAAAGAGGGAAAGTGATTGCATAGGCTTCACGACAGTTAAAAAATGCGGAAACGAGGTACACTACACATGACCTGGAGTTGGCGGCGATTGTGTTTGCCTTGAAATTATGGAGACATTATTTATATGGTACTCGGTGTACATTATACACGGATCATAAGAGTTTAAAATATGTGTTTACACAAAAAGATCTTAATATGCGACAAAGAAGGTGGATCGAGTTGATCAACGACTATGATTGTGAGATTGTGTATCACGCGGGGAAGGCGAACGTGGTGGCCGATGCTTTGAGCCGAAAAGTTTATGAGAAGTCGAACCGAGGAAAGTTAACCCGTATTGAAGTTGTTTCAAGTATTATTGAAAGAATCAAAAATGTCCAACAGGAGGTTATGGGAAAGGAAGAGTTAAGACAAGAACGGTTGGGTAAGAACCAACATTTTGTGGAAAATGTGCAAGGGTTGAAAACCGTAGGCGGTCGAATTTGGGTTCCCAAGTTCGGGGGTATCCAAAAGGAGTTGTTGCATGATGTGCACAAGTCAAGGTATTCGATTCACCCGGGAAGTACCAAGACATATCAAGATTTGAAACGGGTTTATTGGTGGCCCGAAATGAAGCTGAGGGTAGCCAAGTACATCTCGAAGTGTGACACGTGTGCTCAAGTGAAAGCCGAACATCAAGTACCGTACGGGGTAGCTAAATCATTGCAAGTACCAGCCGTAAAGTGGGAACACATAACTATGGATTTCATAGTTGGTTTGCCAAAGACAAGTAAGGGTCATGATGCTATTTGGGTGATAGTTGACCGGTTGACCAAGAGTGCGTTATTTTTAACCATTCGGGAAACTTTGCCACTTGAAAGGTTGGCTAAGTTATATGTTGATGAGGTGGTTCGACTCCACGGGGTTCCATTATCGATTGTGTCCGATAGAGACGCAAGGTTTACCTCGAGATTTTGGAGATCGTTACAAGAGGAATTGGGTATAGAGTTGCGGTTGAGCGCGGCTTACCATCCGCAAACCGACGGTCAAAGTGAAAGAACGATACAAACGGTTGAAGATATGTTGAGATCGTGTGTATTAGATTTCGGGGGTAAATGGGATGAGCATTTACCATTGGTCGAGTTCTCATATAATAATAGTTATCATTCGACTATCAAAATGCCAGCGTATGAGGCATTGTATGGGAGAAAGTGTAGAACTCCATCTTGTTGGCTAGAAGCGGGAAAGACAAAGCTCGCGGGTCCCGAAATTGTAAAGGTGACAAATGAAAAGATTGGTGTAATACAAGCCAACATAAAAGTCGCTCAAGATAGGCAACGAAGTTATTCGGGTTTGAAAAAGAGACCATATGACTTGGATGACGGGGATATGGTCATGTTGAAATTATCACCTTGGAAAGGCGTGATGCGGTTTAGGAAGAAAGGAAAGTTAAGTCCAAGGTATGTTGGATCTTTTAAGATATTGAAGCGGATCGGGCTTCAAGCATTCAACTTGGAACTCCCACCCGAGCTTCAAGGTGTACATGACACCTTTCATGTAAGTTATTTGAAGAAGTTTATTGGTGAAGTGGAAAATATTATTCCATTGCAAGAGTTGCGGGTTGATGCCCCGAACCGGTTGATTGAGGAACCCGAGGCGATATTAGAGACTAAGACAAAGAAGCTTCATTATAAAGAGATAGAATTGGTGTTGGTCAAGTGGAAGCATTCCCTTAGACAAAATTTGACTTGGGAAGTCAAAGACGAGATTCGGAAAAGGTACCTGGATTTCGTGAAATATGATGAGATTCCGAGGACGGAATATTCTTAAGGGGTAGATAGTTGTAACGACCCGAAATGTAACACCCAAATTTTCACAAAAATTTAAAAAAAATTTAAGTACAAGATTTAAATAAAAAGGTCCCATAAATAAATTCAAATATAAATGTTTAACATTTAAAATGTAATTAATGCGGAAAAATGTTTTAAATAAAAATTAAGTTTAATAAATAAGTGTAAAATGATACAGCTTTCAACCGTCCACCTACTCTCTTCCATTGCTGGTACCTGAAATAATGGGGGGAAAGTTTTGGGTCAGCTAGGAAGCTGAGTGAATAATCTCAAAATGCATACAATCATAACATACAACACATGAGGCACATCGATGTACTGCTACTCAGATTCTACTCAATTAATTACTCAGATTTATTTCTCAGATTTTATTACTCAGATTTTAATTTATACAGCGCGCTTGTGTTATTCGGGTCGATCGCCCCTCCTCACACCTCAGATAGGCGTAAGCCAAAACTCAGACGGGAGGTGATCCCAAAAACTTAGACGGCGGGTGATCCCAAATAGGCATATAGCCAAAACTCAGGTGTGTGTTATTATGTTTTTATCTCTTTAACATAATTATCTCAGATGTCCTAGCAGGTAGTAGCACAAATACTCAGATCAATATAATAAAAATAGATGCCCAGATACTCAGATAGCAAATATAGTGCAAGTAATGAAACATATAAGTCATGTATGTATAACGTTATAACTGAATACACTGTGAGAATACTCACCTCGAAAAACGTAAGCTCCGAAAGATTCCCGACAGTCAACGGCACACCAGATTATCTCTTAGACGCTCCTAAAACATAAAATGAAACCCCGAATTAAAATTCACCCCAAGGATTTAATTTAGAAAAATTGGCAGCACTCGTTAGTCTCACGGTAACTGTCATAACTCCTAAATGGCTCATTATATTTTTCCCATATTTTTACCACATACATAAGACAACCAGAACTACAAATCACTGTGAGACGGTCACTGGCCAAAACTGATACTAAGGGTCTCAAAATGGTGCCACAAGACAGGCATGCTGCACAGGTCAAGTTCCTAACAGCATCATATTAACACGGGTATAACTTTTAAACCGTAAATCAGATTAACGAGAGGGTTGCGGCATTGGAAAGCTAACTCAGAAAACAAGGTCCCAAAGCAGGCCAAAAACTCAAAAGCTTAGTTTAGACCAGACAAAAATAGCTGTGAGCAGAGGGCAAAATCTGCCAAAAAGGTTTTGATGCAAAAACTCGATTTAGCCGACCCGACCCGAAAACCCGAACACTTAGAATTTGTTACCCGACAGCCCCTATGTGAACTTGATAAAACGGATTAGTACAACAAATCATGGAAACGATAATAGAATTATCGGAACAGATTAATAACTAGGTTTACGGGATACAATCAAATAACAGATTAGGGTTAGAGAACTACCGAAATAAACGAGTCCCTGCTCGATCCCGGCTACCGACACTCTTGCTCTTTCAAATCTGAGCTCGACAATCAAAGACAATCCCGGCACCACCAACATCATGATTCGTCACTCCCTCTTCCACTGGAATTATGATGACGTCAAAATGGAGAACCAAATAAAAAAAGAACCAAAAGGTTTGATAACCTTTGCCGACTTAAACAACTGGATGTGTCCGCACAAGATTCTTCCACCTCTACAAAATTACTTCTACAGCCATCCCAATTAATTCCCATCGACACCAAAATGTAAGCAACAATCTCACCGCCAACATAAAAAAAAATATATATATATATATAAAGGGAGCAGCACCTATCACCATCCAATCGCACGATCTTCTTAATGTTTCTACTCATTTCCGATCGAAGCAAAGAGGTTAAAAAAACGGCAGTGGGGCTGAGGTGATTTAGACGGAACAACCAAAAAGAAACGAAGGGTTTTTAGGGGTTTAAAGACTTATACAAATTAGCTAATCAAGCCTGCCATTGAAGGCCCGGGGCCTTGATCTTTGGCCGGCCCAACTCACTAAAACGCAATTAAACTCTCGGTCATTAAACATGGTTAGAACCCGAGACGAATTAGCTTGAAAAATATTAAACTTATAATTAATTTAAACAAGTAACTAATGCCTCACTCAAATATAAAAAGACGGTTAAAATAAAATTCGTCTAAATAATACGAACTGTCTAACTACAGTTCGTCTAAACAATATAAAATTAATTATAAATAATAGAACGTGATTAAAAAAATATTATTTAATTAATACAAATTTTGGGGCGTTACACGAAATTTGTAAATAAATAAATTATGTAAAAATATGATAAATAAGGATAAATCGTTTAAAGAACGTAGGAATTGGTTTCGTGTCATTTAGACATCGTATGAGAAAGTTATGAACGAAATCGGGTCGAAACAAGGAACAAAAACTGCAGCCTATCTGGTGCAGTGAGTTCGCGGCGCGAAGTAGGTCCTCGCGATCGCGAGGATCGGGCAGAGAGTTGGGGTTTTCAGAGATCGGAGTTCGCGACCAGTTAGCGACGCGAAGGAGTTCGCGACACGGGAAGTTCGCGGTGCGCACTCGTGGTTCGCGGCGCGAACTCTGTCAGACACAACATTAAAGTCGGGTTTTGGTCATAAATGTCATCCACAAACCCTAGTTTTCTCTCCTTGGCGATTTTTGAGCGCAAGAGCTGTTCTTGGGTGATTCCTTCATCAAAGCTTGGTACATTTCACTGCTAGTTGAAGATTAAAGGCTTTTGGTGAAGTCTTGGAAGGGGCTAGCTTGTTGAAGCAAAGAGTTGGGTGTGAAGAACACATTCGGAGCATTAATTGCTAAGGTGAGTACGTGTGGACTTTACTGAGTAGATAGCTATAGAATTACCTTTTATTTACTTATGATCTAGTCTACCTAATTATTCGTGTGGGCTTATAATGTGTTGAGTTAGTTATATATTATTGTTAATAATTAACTAACTTGTTTGATGATAGATATGATAGCCAAGGGTTTTGATTGAAATAACTGTTGAGTTATGGTAAGATTGAGATGGTGTGATGACACGGGTGACTCCCGGTCATGAGGTGTGGAATGAGGGGCAGTTGGGTGGATTCCCATCGACTCATCCACGATAGTAGTCTTGCTAATTGGACGTATTCCGGCGAGTAAGGCATGTATCGGTAGCTTGGGATATTCCCTCTTGCCGGTATCTTGTTTCTAGTTAGTTCGGGGGCAACCCAATAACTAGATATGTATGTACTTCTAGCTAGTTCGGGGGCAACCCGATAGTTAGATATGATTGCTAGGAAAGCAAGATCGATAGGGTCACCATAGGGTGACTAGATTGGATTGATGGATTACATATATATATATATATATATATATATATATATATATATATATATATATATATATATATATATATATATATATATATATATATATATATATATATATATATATATATATATATATATACGATTGTGTGACGTTTTATTATTGTTGGGTCTAAACCCATGTAGCTCACGAGACTTTCTTATCTCACGTACTCTTTGTTTGTTTTGCTATGTACTCAGGTTCGGGATCGAAGAATTAGGTACGCATGGATAGGGATGTGGGGCCTAGAATAGAAGAACACTAGAGCGGAATTATGCTTAGCTTTGGTTTTGATATATTTTGTAACACCAAACTTTATACTCTGATTTTCATGCCAAAGGTTTTTGTAAATCTGTATTTTGGAACCGTTCTTCTATTTATGAAAATGATATATTTTGGCCAAATGTTTTATTACAAAATTTGAAGTGTTACAAAACCCCACCTCCAATTAGTTTTATGTTTGAAATGCCACAGAAGGACCGGGGACCAAATCCAGACGGACGTGGGCATGAAAGACCACCACCATTTGGCTTTTTATCTAACATGCCACAGAAGAACCGGGGACCAGACGGACGTGGGCATGAAACCCCACCTCCATTTGGCTTTATGTCTGACATGCCACAAAAGGACCGGGGACCAAGTCCAAACGGACGTGGGCATGAAACCCCACCCCCATTTGGCTTTATGTCTAACATGCCACAAAAGGACCGGGTTCCAAGTCCAGACGGACGTGGGCATGAAACCTCACCTCCATTTGGCTTTATGTCTGACATGCCACAGAAGGACCGGGGACCAAGACTAGACGGACGTGGGCATGAAACACCACCACCATTTGGCTTTCGAGTACATGTGTTGTAGATAATAGCAGCGTAGCTCTGCAATATCATGTAACTGTATTTTTTATTGGTGATAGTGGTGGTGGCAGCAGCAGTGATGGTGGTAGGTGGTGGTGCGTAGTGATAGTGGGTGGATGCAGTAGTGATTGTGGTGATGAGTTGTGGTGGGTAGCGGTGGTGAGTAGTGATAGTGGTGGTGGGTGTTGGTCAATAAAATAATATATGCTTAGAGATTAATAAATATAATATGATACATGAGTAATTTTAGTCAAGTAATCAAGCCATAGTTCAATTGGATAGAGCTCGTTGCTAATAACATGAAGGTCCCTTCACCGGTTATTACTTGGCTCAATAGGATAGAGCTCCTACCCAATGTGCTTACCAATAGGCCTACTCACCGGATGATGACACTTGGCACAATCTTATCACTTCCATCAATTTTAATTTTTATCCCTAAATTACCCTTATCAAATTACCCGGTAAAATAGTTCCGTCAAAATTATCGTCGATTGCTTTCTGGCCGTCGTCCAACGTCACCTCCCTCGTTTTGTTTTACCAGGTAAGTTCTTCATTGTTTTTTGAAAATAGGCTTGATTATGGGTTTGATTCAAAATAGGTCGTAAAGTATGTCTCATAAAGGATTTATAATTATGATTTTTGGGTTTACAATTTTGATTGTAGAATTCATCCAAAGTTTGGAGTTGTAGAGATATTTTGATCACATAATCCATTGTTCACGAGGTATGTTGTTTCAAGATGAGCTACGAGGTCTACACCAATTCAATTTTTAAGTTGTTTCAAGATGAGCTATGAGGTATGTTGTTTTGCAATTCTTCTTTGGTCAAAGTAGACGGTTCATGGTCTATATTTCAAGTCATGTATATTGTGAAAGTGAAATATGGAGATTTCAAAAAAAGACCTTTATATACTGTTACTTATGATGAGGTTGAGTTTCATATACGATGTTCCTGTCAATTGTTCGAGTTTCGAGGAATTGTTTGTAGGCATATGGTGAAAATATTGATTGAGAGGATGTTAAAGAAATTCATTCACGGTATATTTTGTCTCGATGGAGAAAAGATGTGAAGGATGGACCCTACTCAGCGATAAATTGTTTTGAAGATTTTATGAGTGGGGATAAAGCTAAACAATTTGACCATTTGTGTTCCAAGTTTTATGAGGTCGCACATCTTGCCAATTTGACCATTTGTGTTCCAAGTTTTATGAGGTCGCACATCTTGCCAATTCTAGCAAAAAGTGTGAATGTCCGATGGGTTGTATAAATTTGGCGAAAAAAAGTTAAGTGATGAATCAATTTGGGGTTGTAATAGTAACGTAAATGTCATATCCGAAGATGTTCAAAAGGTACGTAGTAAAGGCCGTCCACCAATGAAGAGAAAGGAATCAATAATAGCAAAGGTTACAAAGACAAAAAGGAAGAAAAATACAAGATCCGAGCACGAAACACTACCCCAAAATGATAACTCCTAGAAGTACCCGTTTGATCTTAACGAGTGAAGGTTTTTATAACTTGTTTAAATTTCTAATGATCACTGCTACATTTGTTGATCTTCAATAGTTTACTTTAGATTTATTGGTTAAATTTGTAATCATACATCCATTATAAATAAAATTATTTCTATATGTTTATGTGGTATTTAAATGACTGGTTAAACTAACAAAAGCATCACTGTAATTTCAGGGTTGTTTAGACTCATCTAATGTAGAGTTGTAGGTGAAGAACTACAAATGTTGGGAAGATACCTTCCTGATATTTGGTGATCAGACAATGACACTAGAGTGTTGATAATTACGCTACAAATACTATGATGGGTTTTGGAATTATTTTAGCATTAGTTTTTTGACCATTTATAAGAACAGTAATAGGTTGTTAGTGTGATATCTTTATCTTTACTAGTATATATGATGCATTGTAGACCTTCCTAAATTAGCAGAACTTAATTATCTACCAATATAATTGTTATTTTGGGACATATTTGTATTTGTGAGGACTTGAGCTAGAGACCTTTCTATAATTAACACAACGCCTAACAAAGTAAGCTACTAGACCTCACATAAAATTATCTTTATTAATCTTTTAAATATTAAAAAAGTTGAAATTGCCACGAACATCCACCCTCCGTGACCACCACCACCACCCACCGTCACTACCGCCCACCAATTGGTCGACGCCAAATATAGTCACATGGTACCTGCTGGCGCATTGCGCGGGGTAAACTGCTATCTCTTATCTACAAGGATATTTGGTTCTAAATCAAATTTGATTCATGTTAAACACCTAAATAGCAGGCCAGTTATAACGAGATTATAAAATTCAAGCCCACGACGCATTTACTACACGAATCTGTTCCGATCCAAAATTCAAGCCCATAATTGTCGGCCCATTACCCATAATCGTCCATTCTCCCTCAACTCCATGGCCGTTTCAAACGATAAATGTCGCCCCTAATTATCCTTAATTAATTTCCTCTTGAACATTGATCTGAAGGTGATTTTGTTCCCCTGCACAATCCTAACTGCAAACTAATCCCGCTTTATACATGTTGTTCTGGTTACTTTCGGTACATAAGATCATTGACCGGCCCTTCGAATTATGTGGCTTCAATTTCCGTTTTGATTGCCAGGTTTATTAGTATATAGTAAATATTTTGACCTAAAATGTGGAAATTATCTGTGCAACCATGGGTACGACTTCGTCGATTACTACTATGTTTCATCATCTAATCGATTTGCTACTCAGTTACCTTCTTCGTGATAATAGATTCTGATTTTTTGGTGATGATTCATTGTTATTTCATGTATCTCTCGTGATTCCAGGCACAACTGGTGGAGAAAGAAGCGAAAGTAATTTTCATTTTCAACCTCTTTTTACATGATAATTAGTGCTTTAATACATGTTTTGTGAAAAGTTGAGAAACAATGGTTTTTTTAGGCTGTCAATGGATAAACTACCTTGCTAATGTGGGACCTCAATAATGCCTCGGCCATTAGAGCATGTAAGTTTATAAAATACCACTAGTGAGTTAATTATCTATGAAGTATCTTCTTGAAATATGGAAATACAAAGTTGGTATTTTTATTAGCATTCGCTGTTATTTCCATTTATTAATTGGTTTATGTACATATAATAAAGTAGACTAAATTACATAAAACGTCCCTGTGATTTGTATAAAATCATGAATTGATATTCGTAAAAGTTTAATGTACTGATCTCTATTTAACTTTTTCTTGCAAACTTGTAATATTATTTCATTTTAATAAATTAAAATCATTACTGTTAACAATGGTTTGACCAGGTTAGTCATTGGTCAATCAGTTACAATGTGACCATTTGGGTGTCCCAGATGCACTTGAACCGATTGATATGCCAGTCTTGCAGATAAACCTACTTCCAGGGTATTGATAATGTTTAGCCAAAAAATTTAACCAAAAGAAAATGGGTCAAATGGGCTAAAAATCACATGATGTGTATTAGGCACATGACTGCCAAAATTCCTTTTTTTAAAGAAGGTTATTATTATTGTAATGATATACGGAGTAGATTTCTTAATCGTATTTAACTTGTTAATTATTAAAAAACTAAAATGTAACCGGCCCATATATCTTGTGAAACTCGACGGGCGCGCAATACCATTTCTTGAAACTTTCGATACACACTATTCCCCTTCTCATTTCCTACCCCACCTCTAATTTGGGCGTTGATCGAGTTTTGAAGATGAAGGCAAACCTTGATCCCAAATCAATACAGCCTCTAATTCCGACTACACAGTAAGTTACCGGTTTATACTTATGCAAAACGGATTTATATTTCATTCCATAAGTTCATAATTTTCGACATTTTAGATTACATTCCATAAACTCATAATTTGTTTGTCCAAATTGTATTACATTTTAGATTGCAGGACTGAAAATGCATTGAAGTTCAGTTGGTTCTTCCTATTTTATTTGGTAAAATTCTCTCGTGTGATTGGGTCACTAAGTGCTTACTTGTATGTTATTAATATTTGTCCAAAATTTGCAGGTGCTGGAATTGGTTCAGTAAGCTGCAACGAAGGTTTTAAGTATTTTTTTTATTTTTTATTTTGTAGATATATCAGTGATAGTCATGTGGTTTTATTGATCATCTTGTGATTATTCTTTTTAGGAATTCTATGCGGACCAATTCTGCTTTTTTGGATATTGGTACATCGGTTGATTATGGATTTTCCTTATCTATTTGCTCCAGGATTTCTGGTAGCAACTCATAAAATGATTTTTTAAAATCTTCTGAACCATTCATAGCTTTTTTTAAGAATTTAATTTTTCTTTTATGGGCAGAGTGTATTGCTTCTGTCGTGCATGTTTGCTTTTCAATTAAATTACTCTGTTTTCAATTCAGCGGTCACACAGATGATTTGTGGTAATTTAAAGGTTTGTACACTATTTTCTCCATTTTTATTTTTTAAATTAATAAATAAATCGTACACAAACTAAGATATAATGTTAATACATTTGTATAGGATCTTTTTACGATCACGTTAGGCTGGGTGTTTTTTTGGCGGCCTTCTATTTGATCTTGTAAGTATATACATACCAACAAATGGTGTAATTCAAGCTTTTAGCTCTCTTTTCTTACCATTTGATTATTTATGACATGTTATATCAGTTGAAGGTATATTGCTTCTTGCACGAAGGAATATTACTTAGATGTTTTATCATGGAAATCGTTAATTTTTTTTTAATTATAAATATTAATTTAATTGTCTATCACTTTGTAGCAAAAGTTTATACAAGAAAAGGAAGCATACCCTACTGCTGAGACATCTTCGGGTTGGGGTGATCACATCCATTTACTTCAGATATTTGATCTCTGGGATCATACCGATTATAGTATAGATTGGTGCAAAGAAAATAAGCTACAGTCAACTTTCCTTTTTTCTTTCATTATCTCTACTATATAAAGCCTTGAATTCCTTGATTAGGTATTGTATTCTATTTGTGATTCTTATTTATACGTTCATAATTCATAGGTGAAACTTTAAAGCATTTCACGATGGTTGTTGTGTATTCGATTTCTCAGAGTCACACATATTATGCTGTCAATTGAATGATTTAGTGTAATTGAAAAAAGTCAAGTTTTTGTATTAAAACAGATGTAATTGTTGATGTTAATTGTAGGCACATTGATTCTGATTTAGGTCAATTGTTGCTGTCAATTGTAATAAAACGTATTTTTGATTTTGATTTGATTTAAGGTCAATTTTGATTTTAATAAGCCAATAAGCCCCCCTTAATAAGCTTTCCCAAACATTTTGATTTCGTCATAAACTCCCCCAAATCAACCTCTAATTTCAACAACTTTTAAAGAACAAATTTTGACGTGTTATCACTAATGACAGGCAGGCATAATGAGTTTTCAAAGGGGTCACATAAACAGCAAAATTTGACAATGTATTGTATACTTTCTTTTTATGACTGCCTCACATCAAGGTGTGCAATTAAATTTAATATACTTGATGTTTTAAGTTTTGTTGCAAGTGGTAACTATGGTTATATGGTGGTTAGTTTGGTAACAGAATGTTGAGTCACTTGATCTATTGTTAAATCCGTTGAATTTTAAATGAAGAGAACCAAAAACAGTAAGTGACAATTTTGCTGTTGTTGAAATCCTGCAGGTCCTTACATTACTTGTGTTATGCCTCTTAAATTTTATTTTTTTCACTTTAAATAAATAAAATTATTGTTTATTTATTGTTTACAGGGGGTATGTAGAAGGGTTTTAGTGCTTTTACTAGACTGAGTCAAATATTAATCTTATGTTGGGGTCCAAGCTTAATTTTGAAAATTATACTATAAATTAATCGATTACGATCTTTTTGTGGTAATGACTCATGAATGAGGTGATTAAGTAACAATTACAATATTATGAATTTGTGACATGTATAGTTAACAATATTTCCATCCTAAAGAGTGCATGATGCTGCTAAATATATTCGGACACAGTTGGAAATTTTGAAGGATCGTGTTGGATCAAATGGTATGCAAATACTTGTTTTTTGTTTAGTTTTTTCAGAAGAAAATATACAACTAATTGAACATTTTAATTTTTTTGGTTTGTCTTTGATAATTTCAGGTTAGAAATTTAGGAAATGTAACGGCTCTTTCAATATGATGTTTTTAGGTCATAGTCCATCTCTTGGTTATATGAACCCTACAAATTTAGTAATGAGGTACTTCATTATGATGCTCTTATATCATTGCATTAATTAATGATCTAATCAGAAGTAAAGTCATTTCTATTTTAAAAAACTAATATTTATTTATATCATTGCCAATATTGACCTGAAACTTGTCCTTCAAAAGTTTATGCTTACTGAGCTATACATCCTATGGGCAATACTGCAGCTTAGGTTTTTTTACAATTCACCATTGCTTTAAAGACAATTTCAAACTTTATGATGCTTAAATTATTTGTTTTGGTTTGAACATATTATTTTATAGTGCAATTCTGGCATAGGCATGTGCATGGTACACTAACTGAACTGAATTTCTTGGAACTGAACCACCGATTTTGGAAAGATTATTGTATGAATTACAACTGCTATTTAGTACCCGGTTTACAAATTTATCATTTTGTAACTTCTTTTTTAATCTAAATCCTCCAATTCATGCACCTGTTTTTATTTAAAACTAGACCCAAAAGCATTTAAGCTCGTGGGGATTATTTATTTTAGATGATTACTGTAAAATGTCATAAATCGCTTTATTCAAAATTTTAGATGATTATTGTAATAACATTATCTTTATAAGGGAAAATGTCAAAAAATAGAAATATAAGTTGGGTGGTGGTTCGTTTTGGTAAAAGTGTTTTCAGTCCGTTTTGGTAATTAAATGTGTTTAGCTGGCCTATTTTGATAATTATAGAGTTAAAAGAATGTAACAATTATTGACCACATAGGGTTCAAAAAACTTGTTTTATTTACCAAAAAGGGTCGTAAAAAACTTTAATTAGTTAGGCCGACTAAAAACTCAACTAATAACAACATACAAAGTATGCATGGATAGCTTACTGAGAAGAGTTTAATTGCAACATACATATGCTAATGCTGTACAGAGAAATGATAGCAAGGAACACATGAAGATGAAATTTATTCCTACTCAAAGGAATGAAAATGGTGAGGAGGTTGCTGTTTTTGATGAAAGCCTCATCAGACAAGGATGTATGAAATGGAACCTAACAGTTTATGGATATTTTGTTGGCTTTAACATGAGTATCCATGAACTAAGGTACAATTTGAGGAAAATGTGGGGGAAGTTTGGGCTGAGTGACGTTAATGAATTCAGTACAGGTCAATACCTCTTTAAATTCCGAAATGATGTAGGAATGAAGAAGGTTCTTGAACAGGGTCCATGGATGGTCAACAACAAACCGTTGATTGTTCAGAAATGGTCTCCAGAGATTGGATTGGAGAAGTGTGAGCCTAAAAAGATTCCACTATGGTGTAAACTGAGTAATGTTCCTTTAGAAGCATGGAGTGTAGATGGTTTGAGTGCCATTGCTAGTTGTATTGGTAATCCACTCATTATGGATTCAATGACAGCTAAGATTTGTCAAAATGGTAATGGCAGAATGGAGTTTGCTAGAGTTCTGGTGGAAATCGATGTTGAAACTGGTTTCAAAGATAAGGTGGAACTCCAGTATAGAGATTTGGAAAACAGGGTCAAAGGGGGCAAATCTGTAAAAGTGGATTTTGCATGGAGACCAGATAGTTGCTCTCACTGTTTGGTGTTTGGCCATGACTTCAAGAAATGTAGGAAAAGGCCAAAAACTGATCAAGAAATTGAGGCAGAAGCAAGAGAGAAAGAATTAAAAGATTCTTTAGTGATTAATAAAGGGGAAGGAAAATTCATAGAGGTGAAGTATAAAAAGAAGGATAATGCTAATAATATGGATCACAATTATAACAGGAAAGATGAGGCAGAAGTAAGAAATAAGAAGGATAACAAGTGGCATGTTGAGAAAAGTATTGTTGAAAACTTGAAAAGGACTGCTAATAAATTTGCAGCTCTTGAATCTGAGGAAAATGAGTGCCTTGTGGAAGAGAAAAAGGTGGTTGATGAATTTTTGGAAAGAAACAAATTACCAACACAGGAGGAGATGAGCAAGTGGTCCAAGGAAATGAAGGATTACTTTAAAAAAGAAAAGGGGAAGGTTGAGTATATAAGTGAGGAGGATGTGGTTGGTAGCTCTAATGAGAACAGTGAATGTTTGGTGCAGAATGTGGTAGGAGGGAATAGTCACAGTATTTTCAATGATCTTTGATTTAATGATGGATTTAAAGATTGCTAGTTGGAACATCAGGAGTATGAATCAAACTAAGAAACAAAAGGAAGTATTAAAGGTAATCAGAAGGGAGAATATTCAGGTGTGTGCTGTGCTTGAGACTCATGTTAAAGAGCACAAACTTAGCCACATTGTTGATAAAACTTTTGGAGGATGGGATTGGATTTCTAATGTGGCTTTTAGCAAAAATGGGTGTAGAATTGTTGTGGGATGGGATAAAAGTAAAGTTAATATAAATACTGTTAACTCTTCTAGGCAGACAATGTTGTGCAATATTGATTTAATCCAGAGCAAACCCAATTTTATGTGCACTTTTATATATGCTGCAAATACTGGGAGGGAAAGGAAAGATTTATGGAGAGATTTGTGTATTGCTAAAAGGGTTGCTAATGGGAAGCAATGGATCATTATGGGTGACTTTAATGTCACTTTAAAATGTGTGGAGCATTCTGCAGGGCACTCTTACATTAGTAATGATATGCAGGATTTTAAGAACTGCATTGATGAGATTGAGGTTGATGATATATGCAGTACTAGGTTATTCTATACTTGGATTAAATCACCAAAGTCCCCCAATACTAGTATTTTGAAGAAGCTTGACAGGGGAATGGCCAATTCTCAATTTACCCAAGCTTATAATCAGGCTTATGTTAATTATCTGCCATTCTTAACTTCTGACCATAGCCCTACAGTGCTTGTTATTCCTGGGAAGGTAAATAAGCCTCATAAATCTTTTAGATTTGCAAATTTCATTGCTCAGAAGAGTGAGTTTATGAAGACAGTTCAGGATAATTGGTTTACTGATGTTCATGGAAGAAGGTTATTCATTTTAGCAAGAAGGTTAAAGGAGATGAAAACCCATTTAAGTCATTTAATGTGGAAAAATGGTAGTCTGGCAGATCATGTTGATAAATTGAGAAGTGAACTACAATTGGCTCAAATTGATATGGAAAAGCAACCTCATAACAGCCATCTTAAAGGTGTTGCTGCAAAAATTTTAGAAGATTATAATGAGGCTGTCAAAGATGAGGAGAGTTTGCTATTGCAAAATGCTAAAGTCTCTTGGATGGAGGTAGGGGATAGAAATACAAAATTTTTCCATCAATGTATTAAAGCTAGAAGGCAACATAATAGGATTGTCAAGATTTGTGATGAACAGGGGAATCAGTATGAGGAGGATGAGATCCCTGATCAATTTATAAAACATTTTCAACAGTTTCTTGGGAACACTTCAACTGTGAATAGTATTGATAATATGGAGGAATTGTTTCAGAATACTCTTACTGTTGAAGAAGCTAATCACATGGTTTCTGAGGTTACTAATGAAGAGATAAGAGCTGCAATGTTTGACATAGGAGATAATAAAGCCCCTGGCCCAGATGGTTATACCTCCACTTTTTTCAAGAAAGCTTGGAGTGTAGTGGAGAATGATGTGTGCCTAGCAGTCAAAGAATTCTCCAGGAATGGCAAAATGCTTGGAGAGCTAAATGTGACAACCATGAACCTTATTCCTAAAATACCTCATCCAATTAAAGTGTCTGATTTCAGACCTATAGCTTGTTGCAATGTTATATACAAATGTATAAGCAAAATCATAACAAATAGAATAAAGGAGGGTCTTCATAAACTTGTTAATATAAACCAAAGTGCCTTTATCCCGGGTAGGCTAATACAAGATAACCTGTTGGTTACCCAGGAATTATTGAAAGGTTATGGTAGTAAGAATGGGGCTAGAAGGTGTGCTCTCAAGATTGATATTGCCAAAGCTTATGATACTGTAAATTGGGGTTTTTTGAGAGTTATTTTAAAGCATTTTGGGTTTCACTCTAAAATGGTGGGATGGATTATGGAATGCGTTTCTACTGCAGCATTCACTATATGCATTAATGGTGAGAAAAAAGGTTTTTTTAAAAGTGGAAGGGGGCTAAGACAAGGTGATCCCATATCACCTTATCTTTTCACTTTGGTGATGGAGATCTTCACACTTATGATGAAAAGGAAAATTCAAAATAACCCTGGTTTTAAATACCATAAGGGGTGTAAGGAGATGAAATTAACTCATTTATGCTTTGCTGATGACCTGCTTGTGTTGTGTAATGGTGACTTGAGGTCTATAAGAATCATTAAGGATGCCTTTATGGAGTTCAGTGGGTGCTCAGGGCTTATCCCTAATATTGAGAAAAGTACCTTCTTTAGCAGCAATATAAAAGATGAGTTGAAGAGCCAAATTCTTAATGATCTGCCTTTTAAGGCTGGAAAACTTCCTGTCAGATACTTAGGGGTCCCTTTGGTTGAAAGGAAACTTGGTATTAAAGATTGCAGACAACTAGTGGATAAAATTAAGAACAAGGTGAATGACTGGAAAAATAAATATCTGTCATATGCAGGGAAGTTACAACTTATTACTTCTGTACTTTCTTCTATGCATGTGTATTGGGCCAATGTGTTTATCCTTCCTAAAACAGTGGTGAGGGAAATTAATAGGATTTTGAAAAATTTCCTTTGGAATTATGGAGATGGTGGTGGGAAAGCAAAGGTTAGTTGGAAGAATATTTGTAAACCTAAAGACCAAGGTGGACTTGGAATTAAGAATCTGAGTTTATGGAACGAAGTCTTATTCTGTTAACATATTTGGTCTATTGCTGCAAAAAGGAAATCTTTGTGGGTGGATTGGGTTAACATTGTCAAACTAAAAGGTCGAAGTATTTGGGATGTTACTCCACAAAAGAGAGATAGTTGGATGTGGAAAGCTGTTTTGAACTTGAGGAGTAAAATAAGGAATTATGTGTGGTATGTTATAGGTGATGATACTAGTATATCTATGTGGCATGACCACTGGGATGATATGGGCCCCCTAAGTAGCATTATCTCAAAAAGAAGTGTTTATGAAGCTAGATTGGGAGATGAGGCGAAAATTGCTAATATGATTGTTAATAATGCTTGGAATTGGCCTACTGAATGGTATCAGATGTATCCAGGGTTGAACAATGTGAAAATTCCTATGTTAAGGAATAACTGTCAGGATGAGGTAAAATGGAGATTAAGTAATAGAAATGTGGTGGATTTCAATGTTAAAAGAGTATGGGAGTCTTTTGATACTAACCCTAGTACGGTTAACTGGCACAAAGTAGTGTGGTTCCCTCATGCAGTGCCTAGACATACTTTTATCATGTGGCTTGCAGTCCCTGGTAGACTGCAGACCCAAGATCGAATTCTAAAATGGAATAAGTACAACAACCTTTCTTATCCTTTATGCAGTCAAACTATTGATTCACATGAGCATTTGTTTTTCAAATGCAGTTTTTCTAAAACAGTATGGGATAATCTGAAAGGTTTGACTAAAATAGTTAATATCAGTGATGATCTGTCTGGTGTGATAATACAGCTTACTGCTCTGGCTTGTAATAAGAGCATTAATAGCCTGCTGAGACGTTCTTTGTTGGCTGCAGTGGTTTACTTCATTTGGAGTGAAAGGAATGAAAGAATCTTTAATGGTAAAAGTAGGCCTGCTGAAGTCCTAATTAACATCATTAAAGATAGCATGAGGATGTGGTTAATGAGTTTATCCGTGAAAGACTCGAAGAATGTGCTGAAAGTGGCTGAGGAATGGAATGTTAAAATGAAGTTTGGATCGTAGCAGGCTTTGGTTGCGTTTGTTTTTGTCTGTTTTTTGTTTGCTTGTATGTTGGTTTGTTTGTGTATTGGACTCTTGTATGAAAGGTTTTATATATAATATATGATTTTCTAGGCGAGGGGTGATTGCAATGCCGAAGCTCTTCCCTATTTGATCTTTCTTTTAAAAAAAAAAAAAATTGCAACAAGGGTATTGATTTTTATAGCAATACTCGGGTTAGAAATTTGATTTGAGTTCAGGGATGGAGCATGGAAAGAAGGTTTTATGCATATTGATGGTGAACCATGGAAATAAACAATGAACAACGAGATATGCATATGATTCAATTTTCAATTATTTAGTAATGAATCATATTAATGGCTCACATCTCTTCGTATCATCCTCGCTAGGAAAAATCTTCTTATCTTGCAATTTCTTATTTACACTATTGTCTTTTACTCTCTCAAAAAAAATTCTCATTTCATTTGGGCACAGGTATTTAGGCAATAGTTAGTAATGGGGCCTTTGGTATTATTTTTTATTAAAATATAAGTTTATTTGGAGAGAGAAAGTGTTTTTAACAGATAGTTAGATGGTGAGGTCCATGATAATAATATTATTTTATAGAAATGGAAACTTTTTTGTGGGACAAAAGTTAATAAAAAAGTGGGACAAAAGTTAATGTGGAAATGAGAACTTTTTTGTGGGACGGAGGGAATATTAATTTTTAAACTCATCATTTTATTGACCATCACTACTCATTATCATCACTCGCCACTATAATCACTACCACTGCTACCCAATATCACTACGAACCACCAGATATCATTATCACCACCATAAAATAATGAAATATAGTTATAAGGTATGCGTCGCTGTATTGAGCGAGTACCCTGCTAGTTATATATAATACATTTTCAAACTAGATGAACAACAAAATTTGTCTTTAGTGAAATTATCTGCTTTATCTTATATACACTGTGGAACGGAACTTGAACAAGTATTATTTGTAGAGAACCTGGTAAGACTGATTTGTATAACCATTGGGTTTGGGGTTTGAATCATTTATTCAAAAAAATTATGTTCCTATATAACAAAAACTTAGTAGTATATAATAATTTTTATTTATATGGTTTACTATTGTTATTTTTAATTTCCTATACAGTTTTACAATGGATTAAATTTAAAAATAACAAATTATTTCATCTTATTTTTACTATAAAGTTTTTGGATTGACATAAAAATCACAACTCGTATACAAAAACGAATGGATGCTAATCTACATAGTACATAATAACTTAAAATAAAAAACAATTTGGATACAATCAGTAGAATAACACATGTCAGTGTGTATAGCTAGATTAATACAACTCAAACATTTATCATCTTTTGGGCGTTTACGAAAACCCTCGCGACACCATGCGGGTTAACCCCCGCGGCATCACGCGGGTTATGTTTACTAGTTTATTTACATTTTAATTATCCAATTATGTAATTGTTGTCACTATTACAACTTTAAATTTTGTCAAATCAACGTTCTGTCAGTTAATATTCCAATTAATACCAAAGTACACACATATGTCAACAATATACATTTACTTCAATTTTTTAGTTCCATAAATTATTTATTTTATACATCATACACACACACACACACACACAAAGAATTAGCCCTCATAAATTTCTTCCCGTCCTTCTTCGATTAACCAAAGCTATAAACCCACACTCCCAACCCACATTACCATGCCAACGTTGTCGGTTTACCGACAACAAACCGACAACAACCGAATATCACCGATAGAAACCATTAGCACTGATGATATTTTCTCCAATCATCATACCATATCAAGCTGTAAGTTTATTAGGATCACCATATAATATCAACCCACACTTTAACTATTATCATTCCTTTGAGAACCACATTCAATGACTAAAAGTCAAAAACGTTTTTAATTAATGTTTAGTGGCAACATGCATGAACTTACCCTATGAATAAGGTGCAACAAAGATTAACAAGTAGTGTTGCCTAAGCAAAGACCGGGTACAAATCCGATATTGTACACCTTTACTTTTAATTAGGGTGGACATTTCTGACCCGACACGAAATCTGATCTGAAACTTGAAACTGACACAAAAATAAACAGGTTTGAGTTTAAGTAAAATAGTTTTGAGTCAGTTTTAGGTCGTCACAACTGCCTAATTTACTAAACGGGTTAGATTCAAGTTGATGATATATTAAAAGGGTCGACCCGCCAACCCGTTTAAAATATATATATATATATATATATATATATATATATATATATATATATATATATATATATATATATATATATATATATATATATATATATATATATATATATATATATATATATCATACTAAATTACTAATTCACACTTAATAATAGTTAGATAACAATTAAAAGACCTATTTAGTAATTTTGGTGTTTTGTTATGAATTTGTGGAATAACATCAATTTGCTCTGTTTGACCCGCTAAGTAATGTTTTAAAATCCGGATTTTGAATCGGACCGGCCGACATCTTTAAAACGGTCGAATTGGTCGGACCGATCGAACCGGATTATACTATTAATCCATTTTTATGATAAATTAGTAATTAATGTACAATACTGGCACAAACTAAACTAATTATTTGTAAAATTTCATTTTTTATGTTGAACTATATAATTATTTATGTTAAGATGAAAAGGATACATTGAAAATAATGTCTTTACAGGCAAAAATAATGTTCAAGATCGTTACCCATTTGCAATTTTTTGTCTATATTTATTTTCAAATTAACAGGTTTTATGCAATGTTCCCACTTCCCACATCGCCCAAGAGATATACTTCACCCAATTGTTATCTTCTCATACTAATCTTACTAAAATGTCTTCAACCACACATATTGGTACTTCAATGCTCACTGCACCACCTCATCCGGTTGCAGGGGATTCAACTTTTGAGGCTCAATATGTACAACTTTCATAACAAATTTAGAAATACTATTATGGAGCATTGTGATCAGATCTCCCACATGGCTCTTGAATGATCACTCAAGGCGACAAATGTTGATTGGTACAACTATTTTGTATACCTTTTTTTTAATTAAAAATAATATGTTTAATAACTTGTCTATATCTTTTGCTTAACCATCTTCTTTTCATTAATACCGCTATCATAGATGTTGCTGGGAACATGTCGAACGGTTGCTTTTTTTTTTACAAACGGTCGGATATTGTGCGTGTTTCTTTTACATGATTGTCGGTAAGTGTTTATAAATACTTTACATGCGTACATGAACTTGGAATTAACTCATTGTAATTTTGTCTCCCGCAGGGGCAAACACATAAAGATAATCTTGTATCATATACCGGCATCCACAGCCACCATGATTGGAAGATCTGAGAGATCTAATGTGATTGAATTCAAGCTAATTCATGATGATTTGAGAAGAATTGATGAATTAAGTGTGTGTGTTCTTGGTGTTTTAGTGTGTGTAGTTGAGAGAGAATGAAGGAGGGAAGAGAGCTTTCAAAATGTAAATTCTATTCAAGTGTGGGAAAACTTACATTGAAAGACAAACTTACAAGTATTTATACCATCTACCACTTAACAAGGGAATCGTTAACTAACGACATTAAAGGTCAAAACTTATTACATAAATGGTCCTAACAATCTCCCCCTTTTTGATCTTTAATACGTCATCCCAGTCTTCAAACTTCAGATTCTTGTTATCATCTATCTTTGGCAAGAAAATGTTTTTCTGTATTTTAAGAACAAAACATTTCAGATATCTGGAAGTTTAAGGTACTCAAAGAGAATATGTTTTTCGTTGATAATGTTTGAGTGATGAAATCCTATAACTGATTTACTAAAGAATTGAAAACTTTGGGAAATGGAATATCAGTTAAGTGTGGATTTGACTGGGTTTTCAGATAACGGAGAGGTTGTTTTTGAAATTTTGTGGTAGAGGATTATATTGAGGATAGAATTATAATGCTTTTGAATGGTTTGTCGATCAAAGTTTTGGATGTGTGTGTTTGTTTCGGTAAGAATGATTTGAAAGTTAAAAATTTTGGATATGTATGTATGAAAGTTTTGGATGTAGGAAAGAATGATATGTACGTTTAAGATTTGGATGAATGTGAATAATTTGTATTTTGTATGGAACAAAAGATTTGAACAGTTAAGCTTTTGAATGGACATGATTGTTTCGAATTTTGGAAAGAATGATTTGTACGATTAAGTTTTGAATTGAGTTGGTTGAGGTTTTGGAGAGAGATTCTGTTGATGATTCGGTTTTGCTCTTCTTCACTTGTTTTTCTGTGTAGTACACTGATTAATATTTTCTCTTTTTCTTAATCACTTGATCTAAAACGTTTCTGATTTTGCAGTTGATTTGAGTACATTTGTTATGAATTTTCTTCTTTGATGGGATGTTTGTGGTTCTTTTTGACGTCGTTCAGTTATACATCCGATATTTGAACTATTTCTTGCTCTTTTTCTCCCCCTCATGAGGATCATGACCAGGGTCCTCATGATAAATCTAAATAGTCGCGGTTTGGAAACGTAGAGAGGAATGGTGTGTCGGTGAAAACCGAGAGCCAAGATCGGAATTAGAACCAGGAACATGTAGTACTCGACAAATTGATTTAATCCGTTGAATGTTTGAGAAAAATATTTGAAAATGAAGATTAGCAGTGTCAATGATCACGTGAAGTCATAAACAGATGCAATCTTTACTGAAGAACTTCAGTAAAGAGATCGTTTACGGATATGTCAAACACGATGATTAGAGACATTGTTAATCAAATATTTGAAATTTAAAAGAAATCAATTTGTTTGGTAATATCAAAGATCAGTGAAATATACCACTTACAAAGATGCAATCTTCTTTGAACGTGTGTAGAGAAAAGATCGACGGAGATACAAAGATCAATGACATAACAATGTGCATTCAAAATGATTTTGAGTGTGTGAGAACTGGAGAAAGTCAGAATTGAATCTGAGCAGTTTTGAGAAGATGAAAAATGATTTCTCCACGGAGCGTTTAAGAATGAAAATCGTTTAAAAAGTAGTAAGAACAATCAATCCAAGATGGTGTTAAAAACAGATGCAATCAGTACTGATTGAAATCAGTAAAGAGATCGACGAATTTAACAGCAAATTGTGTTGAGTGTTACAAACAAGTCATTTAAAAATGAAAAATTTATGTTGTGCAAAATCAGGGTTGTGAAAAATTGAGTCACAACGCAAGAGACGAAAAAATTGTCATAAACAGATGCAATCTTTACTAATCGAGACTAGTAAAGAGATCGTTTAGGAATATGACAAAAATTTGTATCCTACGTTGTGAACACATCATTGTGAGCACAAAGTGAGATAAAAAAAAATTTTGGAATGTTGAGCATCACAGATTAATAAAGAAATGTCAACAACTCAATATGAGTAAAAGAAAATGTTTGAAATTGAGTATTGATTTGAAAAATGTTAATCGAATTTGAAAGGAGAAAATTTTGATTTACAATTGAAGAATATTAACAATGAAGGAACACAAAGGTAGCAATGAGAAATAAGAGAATTTGCAATAAACAGATGCAATCAGTACCAACCTAGACTGGTAAAGAGATCGTTTACGAATATTGCAAAAGCTAATACTCAACATTGATAAACTTGTGTGATTGTAAAGTTGTAGGAGGTTGAAAACTGTTTGAGGTAAAAAAAAATTATTATCAAGATAGAGTAAGAAAATTTGTAATAAACAGATGCAATCAGTACCAATTGAAATTGGTAAAGAGATCGTTTACGGATATTATAAAAATTGATATCCCATATTGATAATTATAAAAAAATTTGAAATGAGCATTGAAACAGTATCTAGTGATTATAAAGGATGCTCCCCCTCGACAGTTGTTTTTCAAAAATCATAGAGCGGTTATGCTCCCCCTTGACATAAGAATGTCAATTTTCTCCCCCTTGACAAGTGAATATAGTAATTCTCCCCCCTCAACCAAGGATATCATTGAAAACCGGGTTTCAAGCTTATGTACTTGAAAGCCATTTTATTATTTATTAAAAAAAAATTGAAAACAAAAACAATAAAAAAAATAAAGCAGTAAAACGGTTTAAGTTTTGAGATTTAGCATACCAAGCTTAGACACAAGAAAATTAAAGCGTTTTTCATCTAAAGCCTTGGTAAACAAATCAACTAATTGATAATCAGTTGAAACGAAGTACAATTCCACAGTACCTAGTTCAACATGGTCTTTGATAAAATGATATCGAAGATCGATATGTTTAGTTTTGGAATGTTGAACAGGATTGCATGAAATTGCAATTGCACTTCGTGAATCACAATATAAAGGAATACAGCGGTAGGAAAAGCCATAATCTTTTAATTGTGATTGCATCTGAATTACCTGGGATAAGCAGCTTGCAGCAGCAACATACTCAGCTTCTGCAGTTGAAAGAGATACACAATTTTGCTTTCGTGAAGACCAGCTCACCAATTTATCACCCAGAAATTGGACACTTCCAGATGTACTCTTGCGATCTAGCATACATCCAGCATGGTCAGCATCAGAAAATGCAGTCAATTCAAAAGAAGTTTCTTTGGGATACCAAAGACCAAGATCTCGAGTACCCTTCAGATAACGAAATATACGTTTGACAACTTGAAGATGTGATTCTTTAGGAGCAGCCTGATACCGAGCACATATGCAAGTTGAGAACATAATGTCTGGTCGACTTGAGGTAAGATATAACAAAGATCCGATCATCCCCCCATAATTTGTAATATCAACAAGTTTGCCATCAGGATCAGCATGCAATTTCGAACCAGGTGACATCGGTGTCTGAATTGGTTTACAATCATCCATAAGATATTTCTTCAAGAGATCATTTATATACTTGGATTGATTGATAAAGATCCCGGTAGGTAATTGGCGAACTTGAAGACCAAGAAAGAAATTCGTCTCACCCATCATACTCATCTCAAATCGTTTAACCATAAGATCAGAGAACTTTTTGCAGTATTTGGGATTTGTAGAACCAAACATAAATTTGAATAAGAACAATATCTTCCCCTTGGCGTTTGATGAAAAGAGTTGTATCGATTTTACCTTTTGAAAAACCAGAATCAACCAAGAATTTGGATAACACATCATAACACGCACGAGGAGCTTGTTTCAGACCATACAAAGCTTTGTCGAGAATATAAACATGATTAGGCAAGTGTGGATCTACAAAACCTTCGGCTTGATGAATGAACACTTCTTCTTTAAGTATGCCATTTAAAAATGCAGTTTTTACATCCATTTGATAGATAGTAAAATTCTTATGTGCTGCATATGCCAAAAATATTCGAATGGCTTATATTCGAGCAATTGGAGCAAACGTTTCTTCAAAATCGATGCCCTCTTGCTGAGCATAACCTTTGGCGACTAAACGTGCTTTATTACGAATTACAATCCCATTCTCATCCTTTTTATTTTTGAAAATCCACTTCGTACCAATAACAGATTTACCTGGTGGTTTTGGAACCAGACGCCAAACTTTCAAACGTTCAAATTGATTGATTTCTTCTTGCATAGCAAGAATCCAGTCTGGGTCCGAGAGTGCTTCGCTGACTTTCTTGGGCTCATTTGAACTTAGAAATGCCGTGAATTGACATTCTTCAGCAGTAGCTTTACGAGTTTGAACAGAAGATGTAGGATTGCCGATTATTTGATGAAGAGGATGATCTTTTGTCCATTTAAGAGAATGCGGAAGTGGAAGTTGACCTGGATTAATATTTGACGTATCAGTGAATGTTGGATTTGGGATTATCGCAGTTTGAGCATTGGCTGTGGATGGTGGAGGATCAACACGTTGAACATGAAACTTGGAGAAATCAATCACCAAAGGTGGAGCGGGTGCCGGAACCACAGTTAAGTCTAAGGAAGTGGCAGCATGAACAGGAGTTGGAGGAGTATTCGGTGATGATTGGTTGTCCAATGATGAAGAAGAATCTGAATCAGATAAGTTTGTATTGGGAGCAGTAGAAGTATGGGATGGAGAATCAGTAGAACTTGAATTTTGCATTTCAGGTACAGTGATGGATTGAACCTCAGCTACTGACGGAAAGGGAACGCCAGCCTCCTCAAGTAATTTATGTCGAATGTTATGATATTCATCATAAAAATGTTCAAACAAGATATCATAATCAGTTTCAGATGTTGAAGGAGATGACGAAGGCAAAGGAGATTCGATTTCTGAAGTGAGTGAGTCAATTGGAAAAGTCTCATCAAAAGTAACATTGACACTCTCTCTGATCGTCTTATTTGATCGATTGTATACTCTGAACGATGCGGATTCACGCGAGTATCCCACAAAAACTCCTTCATCAGCTTTAGCTTCAAATTTATTTAATTTGTCCTTATCATTCAGAATGAAGCAACGACTCCCAAAAATATGGAAAAATTTAATATTTGGAATGCGTTTATTGATCAGTTCATACGGAGTTTTGTTGTAGGTTTTGTTGATGATTGAACGATTTTGAGTAAAGCATGCCGTACTGATGGCTTCAGCCCAAAGAGATAATGAGAGTTTTGAAAAAGAAAGCATGGTACGAGCAGCTTCAACTAATGTTCGATTTCTTCGTTCAACAACCCCATTTTGTTGAGGTGTTCTGGCAGCGGAAAATTGATGGGTTATTCCAACTGAAGTAAGAAAAGAATCAAAAGTTTGATTTTTAAATTCAGTTCCATTATCAGTACGAATGGCATGAACTTTTAAATCCAAATTTTTCTCAGTTTTCTTGATGAAAGCTATAATGATATTGGCTTCTTCATCTTTCGTACGTAAGAAATGAACCCATGTATATCGTGAGTAATCATCAACAATCACCAATACATACCGTTTTCCACCTATTGATTGAACGCTCATGGGACCGCATAAATCCATATGTAGTAATTCAAGCGGTCTTGAAGTACTTTGAACTGGTTTAGATTTATGAGACTTTTTAGTCATTTTGCCCATTTCGCACGAAGAACATAGATGGTCTTTTTCAAATTTAACGTCCGGAAGACCAGAGACATGACCACCTTTTACCAATTTATTGATGGTTTTGAAGTTAAGGCGAGAGAGGCGACGGTGCCATAACCAGGATTCATCCGATGATGCAGTGGACAACAAACATACTTCTTCAAGAGGGACCACGTCATTCAGATTAATTGTAAAAAGATTTGTCTCACGCTTTCCGGTAAGAAGTTCTTTGTCTTCATAAGTACGAACAGCACATTTCTTTGTGCGAAAATTTACTTCCAATGTTTTATCACAAAATTGACCAATACTAAAAAGATTGTGAGCAAGATCTTCAACATAGGTCACATTTCGGATGATCAAATTTTGACGAATTATATCTCCAATACCCATGATGGCAGCTAAATGGTCATTCCCAAACCGAACAGTTCCCAAATATTTATCTCTAAAACTTGTTAACAAAGTCTTGTTTCCGGTCATGTGTCGTGAACAACCCGAATCAAGATACCAGATATTCTACATAAAATAATTAAAACAAAACGGTACCCAATCAGATATGGGTCCTACACGATTAGTAATACTACCTCCGTATCAAAATAAGTGATACATTTGGGAAATTGCGGTTTTGAGGCAAAAGATTGGAAAATGATTTAAAATAGTACTCCATCCGTCCCACAAAAAACTTCCCATTTGGCTTTTGCACATGTTTTTAGGTAATAGTTAGTGGTGGGGTAATTGATAATACTTTTGATTAAAATATAAGGTTAGATTGGAGAGAGAAAGATAGTTAGTGGATATTAGTGGTGGGGTTTTTAATAATAATAGTTTTTTATTGGGTGGAGCCCACCAAATATGGGAAATGGGAAGTTTTTTGTGGGACAAAAGTTTAGAGTGAAATGAGAAGTTTTTTGTGGGACGGAGGGAGTATAAAGTGGATAGTTAGTGGATAATGGGACCCACTTCTTTTGGATGTAGTGAAATTAATGATGTTTAGAAGTAAAAGTAGGGGTAAAAGAGTAATTTAACTTTATTAAAGTAGATAGTTAGTGGAGAAGGGGTCCCACTTTTTTGCCAAATAAGGAAAAATTTTGAAGTGTATCACTTATTTTGTTCCACCCCTTTTAGGAAAGTGTATCACTTATTTTGATACGGAGGTAGTACATGTTTTATGAAGAATATTTAAAGCAGTTCTGGTTTAGGGGATTTGATGGACCATTTTAATGATTTCTCTAGAGAATTTAAAATCCAATGTGATTGTTCATTTTGAATCCATGTATATTTAACAAATTTGGATGGTTTTGGAGAAGACACAATGTGATAGACTGATCTTGTCGATTTCGATTTGGGTGTTGACGATTTAGGTGTTGAAACCACCCGATAGACAGATTTTGTCGATTTAGGTGTAGATACCTCGCGATCGACTGATTTTGACAATTTAGGTGTTGAAACTACACGATAAATTGATTTTGAAGAAGTAGGAGAAGAACGTGTTGTTTGAGGTGTTTGAGATCTAGCACGAATGGTTTTGCAAGGTTCCGGATAACAAATTGTGCAAGAATGAATGATTGAACCATTTTTATGAAGTACATCATGACGAGGACCACATGAAGCATCTTTTCGTACAAAATATCGTGTATCATATTGAGAAATTGGTTGATTAGTTTTTCTATCAAAATAAACTTTGTTTCCATTTTTATCTATTTTAACAACCAAGTTTACACCATTAACAGAATGATTAACAGGACTATACTTTGCAGAATCATACACAATGCCATAAAGTGTAGCAGGAGAAATAAACTTTGTTGAGTTATTACATTTATTGGAATTAGAAAAAGAAGAAGCTAAAAATGAAGAATATCTAGACTTCTTAAGCGCCTTTGACTGAAGCATACTAGCTTTACTCGAACTAGACTTCTTCGAGTGCTCAACATCTTTGACTCTCCCTTGCACTGTCTTCATATGCGTGGATTTTAAATTTCGATCTGAAAAGTTTAAAACAGATGAATTAGAATCTCGTCTTATCAGAATAGGATTTTTGAGAGAAGAAATCTTAGATTTGAGAGACGTAGGCTTTGGAGAAACATCTGAAGTAGAAACGTTTTGATTTGAAGTAGATTTAATTGTAATAATATTAACTTCTAATTCATGAATTTTGGTTTGTAAATCAGATTTTTCTTTTTCAAACGCCTTGTGAGTTTCATCGATTTCCTTTTCAAGTTGACAAATTTTTTATCAAGAATGAGAGAAGGAACATAAATTTTTGGTGTTATCTTCTGTTGAAGTACAGCATCACCTTTTATCTCAAATTCTTTAGGTGTTACAATTGGAAAATAATCATCATTTTGAAAATTTGCCTTTTTAGTTTCATATGTTTGATTTAGTTCAGTGTAATTGAAACTAATTTGTGCATTCTCCTTTTTGGCCCTGTTGAAAATCTCAACTTCTTCTTCCTCATCTGTCATCCGAAGGAAACTCTGCCAAACATCTACATGAATGTATTTAGAATCATACAATGTTGGACGCGCATTGCAAGCCTTCATAAGATATTTAGGATTGTTGGCTCCCAGTCTTTCTCTTGAATTGAAATATTTGAAATCTTTAGGTTTGTTCAAGTGAATAGTGTGATCAGTTTGTCCTCGTTTGGCGATCAGTTCTTCAAGGTGTTTGATGTGAGAAGACAATTGAGTTTTTTCATGTTGAATTTGATTTATGACATGTTGTTTGTTGTTTAATTCTCGTGATGTGTTAATGTCATTTTCATGTAAGGTTTCAGATAATTTTTTTTTTGAGCATTTAATGATTTAAACTGTGATTCATTATCATCAAATTCTGTTTGTTTACGTTCCAACCAGTTTTTTGTGATCTGATAATCATGAAAAGCTTCAACGTACAGCTTGTAATATTTATCCTTTTGATCATTTGATGTTGAATTTTGTGTATTTTTGAGATTGGTGAGTTCAATTTCTTTTTCCCAAATTGTATGAGACAAAATCTGAATTTCATTTTCATATTGAATTTTCAATTCTGATACTTGATTTTGTAAATCGAGATTCTTTTGTTTGAAAAGTTGATTTTGTTTAATACGATGAGCAAGTTGTTCACCATGATGAACAAATTGTTCGCGTTCTTTTTCTAAATCATTCAAACGTTCTTGAAGTTGAATATTTAAATCTTTTTCAAGTAAAAACTTTTGTTTTAAAGAATCAAGTTCAGATGTTAGAATTTTAACAAAACCAGTATCAGGATCTGTGGATATATCAGAATTTGAATCGGAATTAGATAAGAGAGAGTTGATTACCTCAATTTCCTTGTTGGCTTCCTCGTTAAATCTATCAGAAATCTCAGCATTTTCCCTTGCCATAAAACATAAATTTGCTGAATGCTCTTCATCCTCAGGATCAGAATCTTCCATCCACTGGAGATCTTCAGCTATTAACACCTTACCTGTCTCGATTTGCTTTGCCATCAACATCTTCCGTTTAAAGTATTCAGAATCACGAACTTTGGGTTTCTTGCAATCACGGGAGAAATGACCAGCAATTCCAGAATTATAGCATTTCTTTTTAGGATCCAAAGGTGTGATTGTTGGTTTATCATTAGAAATTGCAGCAGATGGAGCAGACTTGAAGTTTGATGAAGACATCAGATTGTTATTTGTGGGTTTTGGATACCATTTTTTCTGATAGTTTGAGATAAGAGACATAGCTTGCAATACTTGTTGTAGTTCCTTTTCCATATCATCATCTGAATCTGATGCAAGTTCGTCAGATTTTTCTTTCATTTTACCTGATACATTAAATTTGTGTTGTTTTGTAAGTAGTGCAAGTGTATCCTGAATATTTGTTGCATCTTGTCTCGTTTTGACTATCTCTTGTACCATGGGGGCATTTTGAAGTAGATATTCATACAGTTCATGAACATCAATCGAATGAAGATCCTTGTGTTGCATTGCACTGTTACCAAAAGTAGCCCATTCGGGAAGTAGACTGTGGATAAACTTGATGTTGATCTCAATATTTTCCTTTTTCAGATGATTTTGACGGAGGTCATTCAACAAATGACAATATCGATGATATGTGCTTTCCAAGTCTTCCCCGGGTTTGGCTTTAAATGTTTGATAGGAATTTAAAGTGGTAACCATTTTCGCTTTATTCCCTAACACAGTACCCTCCATTTCTTTCCGAATTTCATCCCAAAGTTCTTTACCGGTTGTTAAACTATCTAAGCTGTTGTAGATCTCGTTTGGTAAACTTTGAAGCATGAATGTAAAAAGAATATAGATCGGCTTTTGCTCGTTGTTTTTGTTGAGCATTGTATCGAGCAGGAGGAAGTGGAGTCCGACCACCAATAACTGGAGGATCTCCATTTGGAACAGTAAGAACATCTTCATAAAACACAGCCACCCCATTCTCAAGATAATCTTGAATTTCCGTTGCCAATTCATGATGTTTAATGAAGTGGAGAAATCGTATTTTCCACTGGGCATATTCACCACGGTATAAAACCGGAGGTTTGAGATCGGTTCCGATTGAAAGTGCATCTTTTGACGTCATTTTGAAGATGTATTGTGTTAAACTTGATATGGGCCAACAATTAAAAGTTTAAGGATTTTGGTGTATTGTGATTTTGAAAATCGAAGATTGTAGCAGAAGTTCGTTTGTTAAATTCGGGCCGAACTTCTATATTGGGCCGAAGTATATGTGTTCGGGCCGAGCTTGTTGGGTCGAAGATTAAAAATGTATTAAGTTCGGGCCGAACAAATTAGTTGGGCCGAACTTCTCAATTAGCCGAACTTTAAGTGTAGTTCGGGCCGAACTTTAAGTTGGGCCGAACTTCGGGCCGAACTACTTTCTTTCCACTTCGGGCCGAACTTCAAGTGTAGTTCGGGCCGAACTTCAACTTGCTCGGATATGGGCCGAACTTCTAATAGCCGAACTTGAAGTGTAGTTCGGGCCGAACTTCGGGCCGAGGAGTTAAACAAATTCGGGCCGAAGATTGCAACAGTTCGGGCCGAGAACAGTGTTTTGTTCGGGCCGAAGACTTTCTTGAGGCCGAGAACTTTCGCAGAACAGCAAAAACTCACCAAATTGATCCTAGTTTGCTCAATTCTCAACCAAAACCATTGATTCCAATCACAAATTGCTCGAAAATCAATTCCTAACACTCGAATCCTATCATATATCCCAAAACATAACACATTTGATCGAATTTTGCAAATTACAGAGACTTTTTGAGTTTTTCACTTTTTCACAAAAATCACTGAATCATGATCAATTGTTGATGGAATTGATTGAAATTTGATTCAATTGTTATTAGAATCAATGCAGAAACATGAATCTTCAATCAAATCACCAATTCATAACGAAAAATTCAACAATTAATTTTCACAGAGATGTACCAAACTTTTTCTTCAAAATTTTCAGATCTGGATCAAATCATCACGAATTTGGATCTACTCTTAGAGAGTTTATGCTCTGATACCAATTGAGAGATCTAATGTGATTGAATTCAAGCTAATTCATGATGATTTGAGAAGAATTGATGAATTAAGTGTGTGTGTTCTTGGTGTTTTAGTGTGTGTAGTTGAGAGAGAATGAAGGAGGGAAGAGAGCTTTCAAAATGTAAATTCTATTCAAGTGTGGGAAAACTTACATTGAAAGACAAACCTACAAGTATTTATACCATCTACCACTTAACAAGGGAATCGTTAACTAATGACATTAAAGGTCAAAACTTATTACATAAATGGTCCTAACAAGATCATCTACATAAAACATAACCGTATACGCAGCGCGCGTTAAATTGGTTCGAATAGATGGAGGTATTAAACAAAATTAATCGAGTGCTCATTTTAAGCAACACTTTACTACTAAACATTTAAACGTAATTAATGTAAAAAACACCCCTAACATATGCGTTAAATACATGATTTTTTTAAATAGAAAAAGTTTATATATATGGTCAACTCATTAAAGATTGGTTTTAAATAACCCTTAATTCAACGGATGGTTTTTTTTATAAGGGAAATGATTTTCTAATGTAAACGATTAAATTAAATGCATTTTTTGGTTTTTATACAAAATTTATTGATAACCCTTTTTTTTTTACATTTCAGGCAACATTCTTGTTTCTACCGACGTTACAAACATTGAATTCAATCCTGTAATGCCAGAAGCATTTGCACTTCAACTTATCCATCTGATAGTACGAGATGTCGATGATGTCGATATGAGTGGTGAAGAACCCGAAGTGCCACCCGAGCCTCAGCCAACAAGTTATTTCAGCCGCTCAAGAACTTCGTTGTTTGGAAATAAACGTCTTCGCGTTTACCACCACAACATCTAAACACACAATCAATGAATTCAGCACCACTAATAAACTGTACCCCAAATGCATTTATGCAACAATAAAATGAAATTTTTTTATGATCCTGTCAAGCAAAATTATATAAAATTCTCAACTTTCTCAATTACTGTTGTTTGGTTACCAAAAAGATATCCTTTTAATTATGCGATATCCTTGCATCTAACTCGAATTTACATCAAAACGTATCTACTGTATTTCATTTTCATATTAAATGCTAACCATCTTACACTTTTATTACCTCAAAATTCCCAAATTTAAATGGTCAACGATTTTTATATACCATTTACGCCACTACACTTTTTTTATACCGGTTAGGCAAAGCTTTGCCATGACAATCAACAAAGCCCAAGGAAAGACAATTCCAAACGTGGGCGTTTATCTTCCGGAATCGGTGTTTTCGCATGGGCAACTTTACGTTGCCCTGTCAAGAGGAATTTCACGTCACACAACAAAAGTATTAGTAGCTCCAGCAAAAAACTTTAATCTTGATGGAGTTTACACGCGAAACGTGGTGTATCGAGAGGTTCTACATGATGAGTAAGATGCATCATATAGTAGTAAGATTTTTTATAACTCTATTTGTACTTAATTAGGTTTTTTTATTTTTAATGCCACCAGTAACATTGGAGATGCATCATTTGTGTTATTATATATCAAAGCATGTAACCGAACAAATTTTACACGCCGATGATCATTCTTGATTTATATCTCAAATTTTATACACATTATCATGCTGTAGTACTATAATCGTTATAAAAAAATGCAACCAAGCAACATTTTGATCGCCGAGAAAATATAGTTCGCAGGGTACCCGCCGCCGCATTGCGCGGGTACCCTAGTAGTAATGTCTTTACAGGCAAAAATAATGTTCAAGATCGTTACCCATTTGCAAGTTTTTGTCTATATTTATTTTCAAATTAACAGGTTTTATGCAATGTTCCCACTTCCCACATCGCCCAAGAGATATACTTCACCCAAATATATTCCCTATAAAAAAAAATAGATATCAGCTCCTCAATTGTGTCTTAGCTAGCATCCCACATTAGTCCAAGAAAGATTCTTGGTTCTTTAGCTTCACTATAAAGTGATAATGGGCAATCTTCCTAACTCAGACATAGCTCGTGGTCGCCGGTTGAAACCGAATGTTGACCAAACCAGCTGAGTTTGACTGGTCAGGTTTTAATTGTCTGACCGTTAAGTTTAACCGGTTTTTTATAGAAATTACGGTTGAACTAGTCTGACCGGCCGGTTCAACCCGATTTTTAAAACACTGCAGCTAACTTGTTTAACTTGTTTAATTAAACGGGTTATATGGGTAAGGTGTAGGTTGAAGGTAAACTAGTTAGAGATCTGATCTGTTTATATAAACATGTCGGTTTCAGATTGAACATTTGTTACCTGCCATCCTGCAAACCCGTATCCGTGAATCCGAACCCAACCTGAATTGACACCATACTTTCAATAGTGCAACGTGGAAGACTACAAGTACATAAAAGAAAAACTTTATACGGGCCATGTTAAAGAAAATAAAACTCTTGGTCAAAATCGTAAATGAGCCGTTTGGTATGGAAAAGTGGAATGCGAAAGTGAAACACAAAAGAGATTGTTAGGAATATTATTATTAATATTTATTAAAGATTTGATTATGTCAAAACTATTAAACTACAGGGACCTAAATTGGTGATATGAAGTTCAAGATTTGAATAAGATTTAGGAGATAATGATAATTGTAAAAGATATAGTATATCTTGTTTGAATTTAAAAGATTTAGTATTATCTTTTCCTTGTAAGTCTTAGATTTTCTAGTATATAAAGAAACCTAATGACATAGAATTAGATGTTCTTGAAACCCACGTTTTAACGTGTTTGTGTGTAAAACCTAAGCCTCAAGATCGTTTGATCCTGTTAACCAAAACCGTTCTACATATTTATATGTAGAATTGGGGCTTTTAGTAATCATTGTATATAAAGATGATGATGAAACCTTGTTTAGCAATACAAATCTGTTTATCTAATTCCGCAAATTTATTATTTGTATATGCTTTTTCCAGATCAAGAACTAACTATTCTTGAGCCTAAAGATCTACGTTTATGAAGAGTTATTCGATCTTCACAATTGGTATCAGAGCACGGTGGCTCAGATCTGGAATGAAACAAGGATGGTTCGATAATCACAAGAAGAATCAAGCATATTTTTTGAAGATATCACCGTTTTCTATCAAGTCAAAGAAATCTATATATCATTTTTTTGGTGGAAAAACAACTTAAATAATTCACATATTTTTGGTGGCACATCTAAAAATCTTCTCAGGATCGATGGCACAGAAGTTGCAGTTTATTAAATATTATTTTGGGAATTAAAAATCATTATTTAATATTTTAAAAGGTTAAAAATCTTCTCCATCAATGGCGTGCACCATTGATTTCCGATGCCTGAACAGCAGCAAGAGATCGATGCCTCCATGGATATCGACGCAGACGCAAATGAAGAAATCCAAAGTTCAAAGAGACAAACCGTTTCTTCTACGCTAGATCCTAACCGTCCTATCTTCGGAAAACCGACATACGACGGCGTAATAGCCGGAAGAGTATCCGGAAGGAAGTGGAAGCAGCCGAGAAATCAGAGATCGTCGGCAGCTAGGGTTAGTTTGAAGAAATCGATGTTCGAGGAGAGATCTCTGCAGAAGGAAATTAAGAAGGCATATAAGGAGAGAATGACGGAGATGAAATTAGTGATCGGAGACTGTTGTTTATGATGAGCTTACTAGCCATGGCTGATTCATCAAATGGGTTGTAATTTCAAATTTATGGATTCTACTGATAGGTCAAATTTCAAATTACTACTGCCATTTGAATGAAGAAATCACTTTAAGAGAAAGAGGTCAGTAGTGTATCTATTTGCTACTGATCAACATTTATGGATTCTACTACTGATCAGTAGGAATTCAATTTTTACTACTGATCCTTTTTAAATTACTATTGGGCAGTAGCAAAATAACAAATTCATTACTGATCCATACCAACATTACTAATGATCAGTAGTATATCTCGATTACTACTGATCCGATGCTTAAACTTTTACTACTGATCCTTGGCTGTCCGAATTTAATACTGTTGCGTTGACTGATCAGTACTAATCAGTACTAAACGAAGAAAATTTTGATACTGATTTCTTTTTGAACGATACATCTTACTTTGGAAAACATGACACACACCATGTTCATTCCATACCACGGTTTATTGATCGTATCTGATAATAATGTGAAACGAATCACATTATTCACACACACAGGTTGAAGGCATGATAAAGATAAAGGAAAGTTTTATTTGTTACATATTTGATCTTTATCAATTGATTACAGAAGATAATTGATTATATTTTATTTGAAGAAGAAGTGGAAAGTCCTACTACATAAGATGTTATGTATTGTTGTAACTGTAATTTAACAGAATCTTAACGAAAAGATCTGTTGAAGACTAAGATAAGAAAGTCCCTCATACAAGATATGAAGTTGCTGATTACTATATTTAGACGGAATGTGATGCTTAGTTTGAGTTTCTACTTCAACTTCAAATAGAAGATAGTTAGTTTTCAATGTAATTAATATAGCCTTGAAGAACACAAGAATGATAGCACACTTTTAGGGGAAGAAAAAGTGTTGATCATTCAAGGAGAAGTTCAAGTTTCTCGGATTGATTTGATTATGTCAAAAAGGGGAAGAGACTTGAAGATTCCTAGCTAATTCTATAAGTTTTGTCAAATCAAATAGGGGAAGATTGTTAGGAATATTATTATTAATATTCATTAAAGATTTAATTATATCAAAACTATTAAACTACAAGGACCTAAATTGGTTATATGAAGTTCAAGATTTGAATAAGATTTAGGAGATAATGATAATTGTAAAAGATATAGTATATCTTGTTTGAATTTAAAAGATTTAGTATTATCTTTTCCTTGTAAGTCTTAGGTTTTCTAGTATATAAAGAAACCTAATGACATAGAATTCGATGTTCTTGAAACCCACGTTTTAACGTGTTTGTGTGTAAAACCTAAGCCTCAAGATCGTTTGATCCTGTTAACCAAAACCGTTCTACATATTTATAAAGATATGTAAAGATGATAATTGGGGCTTTTAGTAATCATTGTATATAAAGATGATGATGAAACCTTGTTTAGCAATACAAATCTGTTTATCTAATTCCGCAAATTTATTATTTGTATATGCTTATTCCAGATCAAGAACTAACTATTCTTGAGCCTAAAGATCTACGTTTATGAAGAGTTATTCGATCTTCACAGAGATCAATTCCCATTGATGGGTGCTTTAGAAGAAATTTTTTGGTTCTTTTATCGTACTATCGGTCAAAGAATAATCCAGGGACAGACTTGTCTTTTACTTTCGAAAATTATTTAAAATAATATTTCAAGAAAATATATTATATTCCTTTTTTTATTTCTGAAAAGCCTATAAAATGTTATTGTATCTCTCGTTTTTTGTTGAGTTACTGATAATCATTTTAATCTTAATATTTTATGGTTCATGAGTTTGTATTTTGATTTTGGCTTATGAAATATGTTTTTTGTTATTTTAGCATTTGTCAAATACTTTTGAAATATCAACCAGACTAAAATTCGATATTTAACTAGGGTTTACTTTTTATCATGAGATTTGGTTTTGCATATCCCAAAAGAATACTTCGCTGTTCGCACTTCACAACGCGCAAGAATTATGTTAACATGGTTATACAATCTACTAATTCCTTCTATTCAAAATACGTGATACACTTTGAGTTTCATGGATTTTTAGTCAAAAGATTATTATGATAGCTAAACTAAGTCCACAGGACTATTACACCAGTGACTCCAATCTAGACTAGAAACCGAAAGATTTGACCTATACTTGATCCAATAGAATGATTGAGCTTGAATTTGAGAGATAATGGAAATCGCCTTTGACCCTTCTCTTTTGAAAATGATCTCATTCCTATTCCTCCAAATGAACCATAATGTGATATACAACCCGGTATAAAATAAAACTGATCTCTTTCCTTGAAAACCATTACGGGAACCCCAATCCATAATGTCATCCAGACCAACATTACTCGAAATGTGAATGCCCCACCACTCACAAATGTCAATCCATAGTTTACGGGTTTCGCAATCCGACCAAAACAAATGCGCCTCATCTTCAATATCTCTTTCACACTTACAACAAACCGCCGATTGTAATATAACACCTCTTTTTAGAAGGTTAAAACAAGTAGGTAGACGACGATATGATACTCTCCATATGAAGATGTAGATTTTACTAGGAACCCATTTCAGTTGAACTTGTTTTCATGTTCTCATAAACCAAATCGGTGTTTATTTGTTTTACTAATTTTGATTTTTGGTTCGTTTATGATTAACGTAGGTAATTGATTTGTTCATCGCTAGGGTAAGTGGAGGATGATTGTGAATTTCTCAATGCTGATCTCATATGATTATTTGCGTTTGATTAATAGTTTAACATTACATACTTCCTCCGTATCAAAATAAGTGACACAAATTAGCTTACACGTTTTTTAAGGTAAAAGATTAAAGTAGATGTTAAAATAGATTAAAGTACATAATTAGTGTAGGATGTGTCCCATTTTTATTGAATAAACTGATATTAATGAGTTTAAAAACTAAAATTAAGGGTATAAGGGTATTTTCACTTTATTAAAGTGGATAGTTAGTGGGTATGAGTCCCGCTATTTTTACCAAATAAGGAAAGTTTCAAAGTGTGTCACTTATTTTGAAACACTCGTGTGTCACCTATTTTGATACGGAGGAAGTATAATATATTTTCCCACAATTATTACATTTTTAACGGCTAGTTAGTAAGTTAGTGGTTCGAGCCTATGCAGTGACATCCACAAGGGGCAGGGCAGTATACCTTCCCTCGAACCTCCCACCTATTTATCCACAACGGGATTTGAACTCATGACCTTTAGGTCATGGGCAACACCTTAAAATAGATTAAATTAGATTAAATTAGAGGTTAAAATAGATTAAAGTACATAATTAGTGGAGGATGTGTCCCATTTTTCTTGAATAAAATGATATTAATGAGTTTTAAAAATTAAAATTAAGGGTATAAGGGTAATTTCACTTTATTAAAGTGGATAGTTAGTGGGTATGAGTCCCACTATTTTTACCAAATAAGGAAAGTTTCAAAGTATGTCACTTATTTTGAAACACTCCAAAATGGAAAGTGTGTCACCTAATTTGATACGGAGGAAGTATAATATATTTTCCCACAATTATCACTTTTTTAACGGCTAGTTAGTAAGTTAGTGGTTCGAGCCTAGGCAATGACATCCACAAGGGGCAGGGCAGTATACCTTCCCTCGAACCTCTCACCTATTTATCCACAACGGGATTTGAACTCATGACCTTTAGGTCATGGGCAACACCTTAAAATAGATTAAAGTAGAGCTTAAAATAGATTAAAGTACATAATTAGTGGAGGATGTGTCCTATTTTTCTTGAATAAAGTGATATTAATGAGTTTTAAAAATTAAAATTAAGGGTATAAGGGTAATTTCACTTTATTAAAGTGGATAGTTAGTGGGTATGGGTCCCACTATTTTTACCAAATAAGGAAAGTTTGAAAGTGTGTCACTTATTTTGAAACACTCCACAATGGAAAGTGTGTCACCTATTTTGATACGGAGGAAGTATAATATATTTTCCCACAATTATCACTTTTTTAACGGCTAGTTAGTAAGTTAGTGGTTCGAGCCTAGACAGTGACATCCACAAGGGGCAGGGCAGTATACCTTCCCTCGAATCTCCCACCTATTTATCCACAACGGGATTTGAACCCATGACCTTTAGGTCATGGACAACACCTTATTTTTTTCAGTAAATTTTTTTTGAACGGCAAATTTATTACTCGAGTCTAGCAAAACGCTAAACTAAACAAAATTACAAAGAAAACTTTAACCAATCCACCCAAGAAAGTTTCGGTGTGAAAGCCAAGTAAAAGAAAACAATTTTATGCTATCTATTACATCATATTTACGAATTTTACCATCATTTTTTTCAATAATACCTCTAGGTTAGAAGCCTTGGTCCCATAATTATCACTTATTATAATTAGATGGAAAAGAGAACACAATCATATGTGCACTGCACAATTAACTTCAGATTCGTAGAAATAACTTTTTCATAATCAAAAGTATTGTGCTTTCTGTTTCTGTTATATATGGCCCCCTCCCATGAAATATAGTAGGTTTTAACATCTGTATCTCCAAATCCTTGTTTAAATTGATTCTCATTTCCAAAAGCAAATGCTTATAAAGGTTTTTTTATTGAATTGTATTGACCAATGACCATTAGCCTTTGTAACTTGTTCTAACAAATGTAAATGTAAATGTAAAATGTTAAGGATTATTCTTTGCAGAGAACATTTAGGGCCCATTTGACGCGTTTGACGAGATTAACCCATTTGACCCATTTCATTAGCACTACTCATTTGCCCCGTTTCAATTATCTCATGTTTAACCCAAGCATTACCACAGGCACAAGACTAGTATATAAATGAAGCAAATAATAAATAATACGGAGTATGTAAAAGGGTACGGTAGTTTGTATGATAAAGTTCAAATCAAAAGGTACGGTAGTTTATAAGATAAAGTTTAAATGAGTGATTTAATAATAGAGTAATGGTATATCTTCCTATGATTTCTTTCTACCATATTAATTCCTACTCATTTAATCATGATAAGTGTCAAAATCAATGGATGATATAAGGAAAGAGAATTAGTGGATGACATATGTGAATCTTAGAAATGAGTAGGCTTATAGGTAGGAAAAAAATGTAGGAAGAAATATCATTTCTCTTAATAATAAACTACAGTATAATTTTAAAATTTTAAAGATTTTGACTTTTCGTTCCTATGTTTTTCCAGTAAATGATACTCCGTATTAGGATATGGGAAGAAATTCAAATCCCTAGAGAAGATGAGAAAGTACAAAAACAAAAGGTTTCAGATTCCAGGTCAAAAAGGAAAAGTTGACCGATATTGCGAAGTTATCAGCCATGGATAATTATAGGGTTTAATAATTACTATATATAGAGATTAAATTTAAATATGCAGTATACAAGGTAAAGATAATTACTAGTTTACTACTGATAAAATGTACTCTCTTCGTCCCACAAATAAGTTTACATTTCTTTTAAGCACATGTATTTATGTGATAGTTAATGGTGAGGTCTTTTATAATATTTTTTATTAAAATATAAGGTTATTTGGAAAGATAAATTGTTTTTAGGAGAAAGTTAGTGGTAAAGTACATAAAAATAATAATATTTTATTAAGTGGTCCCTCATGTTTGAGAAATGTAAACTTTTTTGTGGGATAAAATTTATAAGGAAAATGTAAACTTTTTTGTGGGACGGAGGGAGTATTAAGTTTCTTTTTGTTCTTTTTGTTTTCCGGTTAACAGAGCATGAGAGCAAAGGTGTGGAGCTTTTTGTTGGCGGTTTGGCCGTTCTCTCTCTGAAGACAAGGTAAAGAATATATACTAAAACCAATGTAGTCAAAGTTTATTTTGATAGGTAAACATAACAAGGGCATGATGGATCACACTGAGTAATTTTCTACTATGTTTTAATTAGAGGAATATTAGTTTTGTGACACATAATTAAGGTATTACTTCTATCGTTTTCCTTTAGGGTTGATCATCAATTCCTAATATGTTGGCCTTTATCATGATACGATACATACATACATACATAATTAGTTAATTGCATACATATAGAACTAATAATGTTGGCCGAAACCATTTACCATGGGTAAGGTCGGGTAATCTATTTGGGCAGGCCATCTCTGAAATTCCGAAGGCCCAGTGCTAATAGATGAAAATGGACCCCCAAATACAAAATTTATATAAAAAATTGGATTTTTAAATTTTTTTCTATTAAATTATTAATTTGACTTAACATTTTAAAATTTATATACAAGTATAAGATAAATGCAAAATTTTGACCCTTATAAAATGTGGGTAATGTGTGGCCGCACCTCCTAGACCTCCTCAAAGACACCCTTGTATTCGCCATTCGGGTCACACAAAAAGTAAGAAACAGGTCCAATGGTCCACTTTAAAGTTGTTGATATGTTATGATTTATGGACGTATCCGATGCTAATTAGAAGATACTTTTAGTTGATTTTCAGTTATGTAGGTTGTTACAGATGCCATAGTTGGTGGTTTAATTTGGTTAAGAGGGTATTATCATTGATAATTAGGGTTCTTTATTATTATTAATCTTATTTTTATTATGTAAACTGGAGTCAGTTAGTAGGGTGAGATCAAGTAGTGTGTGAAATTGGTAAGATCTGTCCATTGGATTGTTTAATAATATTTTATATCTAAAACAACCATTTAATTTATATATTAAACAGAATAAAAATGGACCCAACGATGAAACAATTTCAAGAAAAGCTTACTGAGATCGAGACCGAAGCAGAGAATCTTCTTCTTGCAAGAAATCAGGTAATTAAAACTTCATTTTCATCTCTTTATGTAAATATTTCATCATTTAAAAATATTTTACACATTGAAAATTACTCTATTATACAATTATCATAGCTTAAAATAAGCTATGAACAGTAACTTTCAGGTTTGCTAAAATGCGTCTGCCTACTTCCCTAGCGATACAATGTTCAGATTCCTGTAATGATGCTTCTCTTATTTTAACATTTAACTACTACATATTATTATTACACTTTCAACGTAATTAAAAAACATATCCAATTTATTGGGAGTTAATGCACACGTAAATATGAATTTATGGTTTTCTTTTAAAAATTATATATATTTAAAAATTTACAATTATTTAAAATTTAATAATATTTAAAGCAAATGAAATACTAACAACCAATTATCATAACAAAATAGTGTAATCACTCAGTTTTGATGCACTTAAATAATACTCCATCCGTCCCACAAAAAACTTCTCATTTCATTCTATATTTTTGTCCCACAAAAAACTTCTCATTTCTCATATTTGATGGGTTCCACACAATAAAAAAATATTATTACTAAAGAACTCACCACTAATATCCACTAATTATCTTTCTCTCTCCAATCAAACCTTATATTTTAATCAAAAGTATTATCAATGACCCCACCACTAACTATCACCTAAATACTTGTGCAAAAGCCAAATGAGAAGTTTTTTGTGGGACGGAGGGAGTAAGTAGTTAGAAAGTAAAATGAAACATTTAGCGATTTAAATATTTTAAATTTAATGCCACTAATTATCAATAGATTTATATGATCGAATAATTTGAAGTTTGTAGCAATAAAAACTATATGAATGATAGAAAAAAAAAGTTTGTGATGAAACGCAACTCCGGAAACAAACAAAACCATAAATATATAGTAACTCCTACAGCTAAATGAATGAATCATAAATTCCGCAGCGGAGCGCGGACAGTTCTACTCGTTTTGTACATTAGCCATTCTCACGATATAAACTTATGCAAGGATTTGCATATTTAAACATGGATCTTAATCTGTAATCTGCCTCAATTCCTCAATCGTGCACCATGGCTTCAATGACCACTGATTTACCTTTGGCGTCATATTTCATGATGATTATGCAAAAACAATTACCATGGATATTCAAGTATTTGATGATTATGCAAAAAGGTTTGATAAATTAATCCGTGTTTTTTTGGGTTTAATTAATCCATTATGGTACTCAATTTTTTAAGCATAGGAAAGAACCCTGACTCAATCACAATTAAATGAAGATAATGATGTTGAGAATCATAGGCTCATAGCAATCTTTGGTGGTCATCAGGGTTTTTTTTAAAATAAAGTTGGTCGTCATGTTGATTTTAAATAAAGCCAGTTAAAAAAAGAACATTTTGACTTCAAGTGAAAGTCTAACTTGTTATGCTTTAAATGCAATAACTTATTTTTAAACTTTGACTTGTGTAATATAATAATTCTATTTCCTCATATCATTTTTTAATTTTAAATTTTGTCATCATCAAATGAGTAGTATGTACAAATAATAGACACCAATATCACAATAAAGACAACAACTTTTGTTGCAAGTATAATACCACCTTTTTCATTTTTACTGGTATTTATTAAAGCATAAGTTAATGGTATCAATATTTCCCCTCCATTATCAAAAATCATAAGAATCAAATAGTAGTTTTAGATCTTCGTGAAGCTGAATGGGTTGAATTTTGGAAATTCCCAGCTCTAGCCAGTACTACACTTGTACCAAACTAAGAGTATCATATCTTGAATATCTACTTTAATTACTTGTAGCTCTATGTAATTTTTGCATATCGAATCATTCATAAACTTATCTTCAATGAATAAAGTACGTAAGTAAAAGATGTGAAGAAATGAAGCATTCTTAAACAAATCAAATCCACGTCTTTTCTCCGCTGCAAAATAAAATGAAAACCCCACACACACTCTGAAATCCTCTGAAAATTAAAAGCATGGCTGCCAGAAAGCGATGCAGCGAGGACTGCGCTTTAAGAACTTGTTTGGAGTGGATCGAATCACCAGAAGCTACAGTGTTCCTCTCCAACTATTTCAGCAGGAGCCGTTTCATCAATTTAATCTCCTCCGTTAACGTTCCCTGTAACAACCGAAACGTACGGTATCTTATCTCTCCAAATCCACATCCTCATTCATTCTATATTCTTCATCATTTCTAATTTTCTCACAAATTTTGCATTTGATTTTAATTTCTCAGCGCTGTTCAAATCGCTATTGTTTGAATCAGTTGGTGAACCGGTCTCCATACTACTGAGTAAGGACGCATGCTGTCATCTCCCGCTGAAGCTGAAGAGAGTTCTACGGCCAAGAGCCAAAACTGCTGAATCTTTTTGTATAACAATTTAAAGAGCTTATTAAACATTGTATATATCTTATAAATTAGGAAAGATAATCTCTAACTATAATACAATATTTGAATGATAATCAATGAATCAGTTTGATTTCTAATAGAGCTGAGTGATTACTCTTTGGAGTTCAAATTATTAGTAGTAGGACCCGACACTCATATGAAAATTTACCTTAAATGGTAGTGAGACCCAGTTCCTCTCCAAATATTTCGGCCGGAGCCATTTTATCAATTTAATCCCGAACCCAACCAACTATATTTTTGCCTTCCCCGGTTGTTACCAACTCCATCAAAACAATGCCAAAGCTAAAAACGTCACTTTTTCCTGCAAAACCAAGTCATGATCGAGCACCCTAGATGAAGATGCGAGTCTTCCTGCCTGATGATGTCAGCATGGGATATACACAAACTGTGTTTAAAAATGAAAATGAGTCATACAGGCGGTTCCAGAATGCAGGACATATTCTACTAATGAGGCATGTATAGTAGCAGAACTTGTAGGAGCAACTGAGAAGATGAAGAATAGCATTAGATTCAACCGAGAAATGTATTAGGGTTAATTATTGTAAAGATAGTTAGTTATGAAAGTAGTTATTTGTTAGTTATATATATAAATGGGTTAACTGCTTCAATTGTTGAACAGTTGTACACATACGATTTATATATATAGGCTGGATATAAACGTTTTGAAGTTTATGCATGTTGGTGTAAATGTAATATAAAATTCAAGTCATCTCTACCCATGCATCAATATTTACATTAAATTAGTTCCCTTTGTGTTTTCTGTTTGTTCGAGTACTTTCACATCAAATACAAATTATTGTTATTTCTTTTTGGTTTATCTCCAACATTATTAGGTGCTGTTAAAAAAAGGTAGGTTGGCCTTAGAATGCAAGTTATGGTTGATGACTAACTTTGTAAACAATGCAAGTATCTTATTTGAAGATGAGTACTCTTAATTGAATGTTTATAATGCATTTTTTCTATAGACTCGTTTGTAAGTGCGACAATATTTAGAAAATTACAATGCTTCAAGAAAAAGTTATTATACATTTTTATAACATTGTTTTTTAGATTATTTTGAAAGGATATTATTAGAAAATAGAAAATGAAGGTTTCTTTCCATCAAAATTGGGAGGAAGATTCTGGATGCAAGCCACCACCACCAACACAGTGAGCCAATGGCTCAAGACCACAATCCATTTAGTTGGGCCACGGATTACATTATATACTAATAACCCGACTTGCTTTTTATACTATTTTTAAGTGGTGCGGGCATCATATAAATTTGTAATTTTGAAATTTCGAAAGTTTTTTTTTGAAATTTCGAAAGTTTTACTTATGGTTTAGAATACTAAGTTTGCTCTGTGTGGTGCATTCAAAACGCCCATTGAGTTTAGATAATCTGAGGCACTGGGTTTATACCAATGTAGGCTGCAGGTCGTGAGTTCGAATCCCTTTGGGAGCGTTGCATTAGCGTAATTTAACTCATACCTCACACGGGCACATATTGGGAATTTTCTTTGGAAATCCCTTTGGGGGCTGGGTTTGCCCGCTTATGCTGAGCCCGAACTCGGGGTGTTCACTGAAAAATTGCGAGTAGCCTTCCGTTATTTCATTTGCCGTTTCCAAAAAAAAAAATTGCTACAATACTTTTGTAGACATAACTGAACACAAAAAATATATCCCAAACAATTTTCAATGAATGATTGACACATGTTCAAACCACTAACGTCACGGATGAAGTTTAAATTGTAAGTTTGTTTAAAAGCATATATGATGATTCGATCTTTAAAGTAAAAGAGATTGGTTCTTTCAATGTACTAGATATTCTATCTTTACGTTATGGACTTAGAATCAAAATACTTTTGGTGATTTGACATCTCTTTCTTTGATTAAGTATCAGCTGTTTCTTAATTTGTAGGAAACACCAACTGAAGATCGATCTTACAGATCTGTATACATAATGTTGTAAATTCGGTTAAATATGGGTTTAGGGGTGTTTGTTGGGTGGCATATTTACCTAACCCTACAAAACAAAACAGCAATTAAGCATTATGATGGGGAATTAATTTTCACACCACACTCCACCACACTGTACAAGTATTCCTGCAAATTGTACAAGCATATAAAACAATTAATGTCGTACATGTATTAAAAGACGTGGTGTAAAAATCACCCCCTATTGTTGGGATATAAACGCTTTATTACTGATGTGCAGATTGATACTGATCAAGTCTTGGTGCTGGTACAAGACTTACTACTGAAGATACTGATGAAGCATTTCCTACTGATCTCATGTTTAATACTGACGATCACATTTATTACTGCTAAACTTATTTATGGAGTTTATCGAGTCCGAGATCTTAGAAAGTTTGTTTAAGTAAATCGTATCTTTTGTAATTCAATTGTAATAACTAGGGTAAATGTTAGGCTTCAAGGACTATTATAAATAGTTCCTTATGAATTGTAAACATACGTGTGTATTGGTATTCGATCAATCAATATACATTGAAGTTTTTTGTGATAATTCTGTGTTCTTATTGCTCAGATAATTATTTACAGTTTATCATTCAATTCTTGTCAATCACAATAGTGTTAATCCGCTGCAACTTCTCATTGTGAGTATATCTGTGTGTCTATTAACCATCTGAGTTAATCGATCCTGACACCTATTATGAAGGAGTTAGGGCTATGTTGCTTGCTGAACAAGAAAGGAATATGTATTTGCATCCGTACGGTTGACGAGAATTTGATTACAGTTTTGGGTCCGAATATAGTTTGTAGGGTTTGTCATGTTTCAAGCTACATAGGATGTGGTCTTCAATTTCGAAGAGTGTATTGTTAGATCATATACAACTAAGATTGAGCTAATTCATGATGATTCATGGTGAGAAATAGAAGATTTGAGTGAGTGTGTGTTCTTGGTGTAAGTGTGTGTAAATGAGAGAACGATGGAGATGAAACAGCTTTCTAAAATGTGTATACTGTAAAGTGAGGGAAAGCTTACAAATTAAGCCTAAACACAAGGTATTTATACCTCATTACTAAACATGCTTAATAATCATCTAATTAAGCATAAACCCAAATACTAAGACTAATGACTAGCTTCAAACTATTACAACTTGTCATTTCTAGTCCCTAAACTATTTGATACAATACAAATGGTCCTAACAATCTCCCCCTTTGTATCAATAGTTTGAATTAGCCTGTTCTTGAAATCTTCTTCTCTTAGCAAAGTCTGAAACTGAATTAATCGTTTAAGTAGTTTTGATGTAGTATTAGTTTCAGCTTCTGATAATCAGATAAGAATAACACTTTTAATCGGCTTTTCAACCAATATAAAGTATCTCAGAAGATTTCATGGAGTCTTGACTTAATTTGTCTTGATCATTATCCAATCTTGCTCTTTTCGAACTTTTAGTATCTCATCCCTGTCTTCCTTTGTAGAAACTAAATTTTTATCGTTAAGGTTGTTGATCTACAAAATGCCAAAAACTGATATTTGTCAAGATTTGAAGATTCGAGAAATGAAACATCAGTTAGGAAAGGAGTTGACTTGGATTTAGATATGTTGGAGATTTAATTTTGGATAGAGATTTGTGAGGATAGGATAATGATGGTTTGTAGTGTGAAAAGAATGATTTGAAAGTTAAAAGTTTTGAATGTGTGTGTGTGTGTGTGTGTATGTTTGTATATAGGAAAGAATGATATATACATTTAAGATTTGAATGAATGTGGATGATATGTATTTTGTATGATACAAAAGATTTGTACAGTTTTGCTTTTGTATGGATATGAATGTGAATTTGTGGTTTGAATAGAATGATTTGACGGTTTAAGATTTGTAATGGAAATGTTGAGAATTTGTGAGAAATTTCTGAAGATGAGACGGTTTCTTTTTCTTCACAAATTATTTCATGTAAATCGACTAAAATGTAGACCCATGGATAGAGTTGTTCTGTAGCGGAAGTCTTTTCTAGAAGTTGTGGCTTTGTCGATTTGTGATTATTGATAATTGTTATTAGGGATAAAATGTTGTTGAAGTTTACGCTCCCCCTCGAACAAATAATTATGTCTTAATGAATCTTCTTCGGTTTCTTGTTTACTCCCCCTTAATTGGTGCATATGTCTTTTTGATGTGGAGTAATATGGGCTAATATATCTTCTTAAGTCAATTCTTAGTAAATTTTCTCCCCTTCATGATGATTAAGATTTGTCGGAATCATCATGAAAAATGTGAAGTTCGTCGAGATGAAATGAAGAAAATCTTCTAAGCCCATGAATACAAATATGATGAATAATGATATATTCATATTTTGAATGAATCAATATACATCATATTGTATTATCGAAAACCGAACCGATATTGATAACGTAGATATCCGATCAAATAGTTTGGCATTGAATCTCAATGATCAAATCAAATAGGGCAAACCGGGATCACATAGATTACCCGTTAACACAAACAGTTACACAAACTGTGTGACCTACGTTCAGTGTTGGAATAGATGTTAGCACTGGTAGGATTTTCATTCAATCATCGTGGAATACTAAGAACGTTGGTATCACTATGAATGTTCCGGCTTTATCACAAAGATAAGCTTGGTATTATGCCTTGTGTCCTAAAAGTGTATTTCGGTTCTAGACTTAATTAGTGGACAAACGAAGGCGAGGACTGGAGAGACTTGTCCTCTGTTTCAATATCAACAATCTCCAAGTGAGATGTCGATAGCATATGAGATAGTCTCCGTGGAAATGAAACAAGTACTTTTTAAGAAATGCTTGAGTAGCTGGGGGGGTTGTGCATTGCATCACTGGGTTCCATGATGTCTTGTTCAATATCAGAGAGCAACACATGCAATCTGATAGAGACGTGGCTACCCGGCTTTTTATCAGTTTGGTAAGGGTTTTTCGTTTTCTTTAACCCTGTCACACCCTCCTCACTCAAGCTTACTTTTTCATTTTTCGACTACTCCCTCATTTCATTTTACCATGTATAGCTGAATTGCACCCCATACTACATTCCCCTCTCAAATTTTATCTCTGCGCACCCCAATCAAGATCCCGTGATACTTGATTCTGCTCACCTAGACCTATGTACCCTTACATATTGTCCTATATTGTAGGTGGCTCCTGGGGAAGATCATGCCGGTTATAGCAGATCATAGGAGTAATTTGAGAGTGAACTATAACGCTCATGTGCAAATTATCAGCATATATGATGTGACTTTGTAGGAATAACATGGATTTTTCATCGGAAAATGTATGTGTTTCCGGCATAAGTTGTTGCCTTTATGACTTATAAGTTTAGGCACAGCAACTTGAACAATTGAGGAAATACCGGACTCACATAGAGTATCCGTTAACACACGGTATGAATCGATAGTCGTTTGCACAACCATTGATTCAAATGTGTGACCTGCGATTAGAGTTGGCGCAATTTTAGCTCTAGCAGGATTTCCACTCAATCCTCGTGAAACACCAGATTGTGATGCCACTATGAGTGTTCCGATGAATATACGGAGATTCATTTCCTTACAAATTGATTATGTATTATCATGCAACTTCAAATTGATTTAAGCGTTGGGATAAATCCTTCTCGTTAATGTTAGTCATCATTATTTTTACATGTTTTCCTCTTAATTTCTTTCCCAGCCTTTTGTTTTCATAGTTTCATTGGCCAATGGGTCGGGTCATGATTTAGATCCACTATTTTTTAAATTATGTTGTTTATAAATGCAAAGATATTTCTTGATGAAAAAGTTAAAGTGGTTGAAAAAAATTAGTAGAATAATTTAACAAACAGAAGATAAAAGGGAGTGGTTAACAAAAACCAAAAAAACTAACGGTTGATCCAAACTCATTGAAGTGTCAAGTAATACACAAGAGTAAAATCAAAACTAATTGCTACAATACTTTTGTAAACATAACTGTCAGGATCGATTAACTATAGATTAGTTAATAAACACCTTTAGATCTAACTGATGATAAAAGTTGCAGCGGATCAACACTATATCAATATATTAAGAACGATGAACTGTAAGAACAATATTGAATAATATTAAGAACACAGTTTCACAAAAAGCTTCAATGTATATTATTGATTGACAATACACACGTACGTTTACAATTCGTAAGGAACTATATATAATAGTCCTTAAAGCTAAACTATTTACCCTAGTTATTCTAGGACTTGATTTACATCGTATAATAAAAGATATACATTGAATTACATTCTATAACTATCTCTGCGAAGATCTCAGACTTGATATGTTCCATAAACGCGTATCAGTAGTAACTGCTATCACCAGTAGTAAATAAACATCATCAGTAGTAAGTCTAGTGACCAGTAGTAAGTCCAAAACCAATGTCAGTAGTAACTACTATTGATCAGTAGTATCTTCAATATGTGCATGATCAGTAGTAACTTAGTTATAGACTTCACCAGTATCAACTCATCAGTAGTAAAGCCCCATCAGTAACAACCATAGTATTCATCAGTAGTAACTATGATCAGTACTAACTGCAGCATCAGTAATAAGTTGATCTGTGATCTTGTTCCAACAATCTCCCCCTAAACTTATTGATTCTTTTTAATCACATAAGTTTCTTTTGTTCTTCTTCTTCCCTTCTTCTTTTCTCAAGGGTTCTTTGATTTTGTTGTCTTCTTTGCTCAATAATATATTTGCTATTTCTTTTTGTAAAATATGTCAATTTGTTCTGGAACATAACAGCATCATATGGTTTCATCATAGTATTTGTGAATATCTGATACATAGTCTGTTCAGAATGTGGATATTCTTTTTCATACAGGTAAAGCTCACATATTTTGCCTGACTTTTCAAAGAAGTACATTTGTGCAGTTGGAATCACATTCCAAGCATAAACATTTCCTGGATCTGTAAATTGTTCTGGATAGTTGTCTGGATAAAAAGCAGCATCAATCATTCTAGTTAGGTATCCAGCACCAGACTCTCTCCATGATTTCTTATTCATCCTTGGTTTTCCAATGATCAGTAGTTTAATGACATCACTTCTTGAACAGGACATGATCAAAGGTAACCATCCAGTAAATCTTTGTACAACTTTATCTTCCCTTATAATTTCTATGACATTGTTAGGAGTAACTCTCCAATTGATGATTGGATTGTTCTGCAAGGGAGCAACTGGTAGTTCAAGAACAGGAATGATTTGTTCTGTTTTTGACTTCTTTTGAGTACTTTGTTCTTGAGTAACCATCTTTCTTGTTTCTAAAGATCCATCTTGTTCCAATGGGTCTTTTTCCTTTGGGTAGAGGTACAAGTGTCCAAACAGCTTGTAATTTGAATTGGAGTAGTTCTTCTTGCATAGCCTCAATCCAGTTTGAATCCTTCATTGCTTGTTGAATCTTCTTTGGTTCATCCTGAGACAGAAAACATTCAAACATACATTCATTAGCAATTAAACTTATATTACACATGTTTGCAGTTAAGCTTTTGTTTAATTTGCTTCTTGTTTGTAGTGGTGAGTTGACATCACTTAGAACAAGGTCTAATGGATGGTTCTTCTGAGTCCTTATTGTTGTAGCTCTATCAACCACTAGTTGATTTTCAAGATTGGACTCATTTGTCTCAGGCAATTGTTCCTCTAGAGATCCTTCATTGTCATTGATGTTTGATTCATCATCATCTTAGTCAGTATTACTGGGATCAGTAGTATTGTTGTTGTTACTGGGATCAGTAGTATCTTGAGAATTTAGGTCATTGCTAGGACCAGTAGTATTTTGAGTACTATTACTGGTACTAGTTGTAACACCTCAATTTTCAAAACAATATTTAGATAACATTTAATCCAAAATACATAGTATAGCAACGGTGTCAAATACCGGTTTTACAAAAACGAAAAGGTTTCTCGTTCGAGATTATCAGAGTTTACAAAAACGGTGTTACAAATTATATCTTAACCATAGGATAAGGACTCTAATCATCAACACCGAGCTAATCTCAACAAGGCCTCTTCTAAACGGGCCTCCTAGATCTTCGATCCCGAACCTGAGTACATAGCAAAAACACAAACATAGTACGTGAGACAAAATTGCCTCGTGAGATGCATGGGTTTTAGACCCGATAAACAATTAGTCAAGTAATATCATTTAATCTTAAAATAATATTATTAAGTTCGTTTTGGGTCACTTTATCACTTTCATCATTAGCCAATGTCAAGATAATCGGAATGCCTCCAATCTATCAAGACCATCATTTCCACGGTAATCGGAATGCCTCCAATCTACCGGGACTCATAGGTATTGGGTAATCGGAATGCCTCCAATCTACCACTAACCTTAAGGTACCGTAATAACCGGAATGCCTCCAATCTACTACGGCCCTAGGGACATCATCATCATCATCATCACCATCACTTATCTTTTATCGTTATGAGCTTATAGCTCCCTCTTTTCTTATTCAATCATTCAATTAACCATCATACAAGCAATTCATCATATATCACATAAATGACTAAATTACTTAAAGACTCGATAAAAATCATTTATTCATAAAACAATTACTAGCTATGTACCCAGTTTGAAAGTTCACATGTACTCACCTTAGCCAAGCTTATCCAAATGTTGTGTTCCTTGAACACCAATATCACTTCTCGAGATTTGAATGCCTCAAATCTTCCAACCGACAATCTATCATCAAAACCAATACAATGGTTTACATCAATCATCAATACTAACTATATAATCCATGGCTAGTCAACTACTAGCACCATTTTCCCCAAAATTACCAAACCCTAAGTTCATAAATCACCACATTTTCGTGTTATCCATAACATGACCACGTTTTCCTTGTCAAAATATCATAGATCTAAGTTATATCACTTCTATTTAACCATTCATGAACAAATCCATAACTAGGGTTTATGATTCAAGCATCCCTACTTGAATCTAAGACTTATAACACAAGAGATATGAAGATTTACCTTAGATCTTCAACTAGGAGCAAGAATCACCAAGATTTGATGAAGAAATCAGCTCCAGATGACGATTTACACCCAAAATCGTCCACAAACTCGAGAGAAAGAAACCAGGGTTTTTCCTTGCAATAATTGAGCTCAAACCCGATTTTATTGCAGTCGTCCAGAGTTCACGGCGCGAACATAGTTCGCGTCGCTAACTCCAACCCGTAAACGCAGACTTAGCGATCGCCAACCCAACGCGAACTACTTCGCGATAAAAGGCCAAACTCCCTGGAGCTAGTTCCCGATCGGGAACTTAAGTTCGCGTCGCGAACTCACTTAGGCAGCCGGGCTGCACTTTTCCAACTTTGTCTCTACCCGGTTTCGCCCATAACTTTCTCGTACAGTGTCCAAACGACACGAAACCAATTCTTACGTGTTTTATATGATTTATCCATAATTATCATATTTTTACATATTTTATTTATTTACAAATTTCGGGTCGTTACAACTATCTACCCCTTAAGGAGATTCCGTCCTCGGAATCTCATCATAGTTCACGAAGTTCGGGTATCTTTTCCGAATTTCATCCTTGACTTCCCAAGTCAAGTTCAGTCCAAGGGAATGCTTCCACTTGACCAACACCAACTCAATCTCTTTATTTCTAAGTTTCTTGGTCTTTGTCTCTAATATGGCTTCGGGTTCTTCTATCAACCGGTTCGGGGCATCAACCCGCAACTCTTGCAACAGAATTATATTTTCAACTTCACCCACGAACTTCTTCAAATAACTTACATGAAACGTACGTGAACACCTTGAAGTTCGGGTGGGAGTTCTAACTTGAAAGCTTGCAAACCGACCCGTTTCAAAATCTTAAACGGGCCAACATACCTTGGGCTCAATTTGCCTTTCTTACCAAACCGCATTACGCCTTTCCAAGGCGATACTTTCAACATCACCATGTCTCCAACATTCAAATCATACGGTCTCTTTTTCAAACCCGGGTAGCTTCTTTGTCGATCTTGGGCTATTTTCATATTTGTTTGGATTATTCCAATCTTTTCATTGGTCAGTTTCACAATTTCGGGACCCGTGAGTTTCGTCTCGCCCGCTTCAAGCCAACACGATGGAGTTCTACATTTCCTTCCATACAACGCCTCATAAGGTGGCATTTTAACAGTCGATTGGTAACTATTGTCGTAGGAGAACTCAACTAACGGTAAATGTTCATCCCATTTACCCCCAAAATCTAGCACACACGATCTTAGCATATCTTCAACCGTTTGAATAGTTCTTTCGCTTTGACCATCGGTTTGCGGGTGGTACGCCGTACTCAACCGCAATTTCGTTCCCAACTCCTCTTGCAACGATCTCCAAAATCTCGAGGTAAACCTCGCGTCTCTATCGGACACAATCGACAACGGGACTCCATGAAGTCTTACCACTTCATCCACATACAACTTTGCCAACTTCTCAAGTGGCATGGTTTCCCGAATTGCTAAGAACAATGCACTTTTGGTCAACCGGTCAACTATGACCCAAATGGCATCGTGGTTCTTGCTCGTCTTTGGCAATCCAACAATAAAATCCATTGTTATATCATCCCATTTTCCAGCCGGGATTTGTAACGATTGAGCTACCCCGTAAGGTACTTGATGTTCGGCTTTTACCTGTGCACACGTGGCACACTTAGAAATATACTTTGCCACTCTTGCCTTCATCCCGGGCCACCAATACATCTTCTTCATATCTTGATACGTTTTTGTACTTCCCGGGTGGATCGAATACTTGGACTTATGAACATCGGTTAGTAACTCCTTTCGGGTACCCCCGAACTTGGGAACCCAAATTCGACCACCGACTGTTTTCAACCCTTGCTTGTTTTCCACAAAATGTTGGTTCTTTCCCAATCGTTCTTGCCTTAATTCATCTTTTTCCATCACTTCCCGTTGGGCATTCTTGATTCGTTCTACTATACTCGAGACTACTTCAATACGTGTTAGCTTTCCTTTAATCGGCTTCTCATACGCCTTTCGGCTCAAGGCGTCGGCTACCACGTTGGCCTTCCCCGCATGGTAGACAATTTCACAATCATAATCTTGTATCAATTCGATCCATCTTCTTTGTCTCATATTTAGGTCTTTTTGAGTAAAAACGTATTGAAGACTCTTGTGATCCGTATATAACGTACACCTCGTACCGTATAGGTAGTGTCTCCATAACTTTAAAGCAAACACTATCGCCGTCAACTCTAAATCGTGAGTTGTGTACCTTTCTTCCGCATTCTTTAGTTGTCTTGAGGCGTAAGCAATCACTTTCCCCCGTTGCATCAAAACACAACCCAAACCTTTATGTGAAGCATCACTATACACGACGAAGTCTTCCATCCCTTCGGGTAACGTGAGAACCGGGGCGTTACACAATTTTTCTTTCAATGTGGCGAATACTTTTTCTTGCTTTTCTCCCCACACGAACTCACTACTCTTTCGGGTCAACAATGTGAGTGGTGTCGCCACTCGAGAAAAGTCTTGAATAAATCGACGGTAGTATCCGGCAAGGCCGAGAAAACTTCTCACTTCGGTTGGAGTTCGTGGCGGTTCCCACTTCATAACCGCTTCAATCTTTGACGGGTCAACTTTGATTCCTTCTCGGGACACGACATGACCAAGGAATTGGACTTCTCGAATCCAAAATTCACACTTAGAAAACTTAGCATACAGTTTCTCTCGTTGTAGCACTTCTAACGTTTGTCTTAGATGACTCTCGTGTTCTTCTTTGGTTTTTGAATAAATAAGAATATCGTCAATAAATACGATAAGAAACTTGTCGAGGAATGGTTTGCAAACCCGATTCATAAGATCCATAAAAATGGCCGGTGCATTAGTCAACCCAAATGGCATCACCAAAAACTCGTAATGCCCATAACGTGTACGAAACGCCGTCTTCTCGGTATCTCCTTCTTTCACTCGAACTTGATGGTAACCCGATCTCAAATCGATCTTCGAGAAACAGTCGGCACCTTGAAGCTGATCAAATAAGTCGTCGATTCTAGGCAATGGGTATCGGTTCTTGATAGTCATCTTGTTCAACTCTCGGTAGTCGATGCACATTCTCATCGAACCGTCTTTCTTCTTAACAAACAATACGGGCGCACCCCATGGAGACGAGCTAGGACGAATAAATCCTTTGTCGAGTAACTCTTGCAACTGGGACATCAATTCCCGCATTTTGGTGGGAGCCAAACGGTATGGAGCACGAGCTATCGGCGTCGCTCCCGGAACTAAATCAATACGGAATTCTACTTGCCTCTCCGGTGGCAAGCCCGGTAAATCGTCGGGAAATACCTCGGGAAAATCCCGAATCACTTTTACATTTTCCACCGACTTTTTCTCTTTCCTTCCATCTAATACGTATGCTAAAAAGGACGAACATCCTTTGGCTAAACATTTCCTAGCTTTAACCGCGGCCATGAGACATGGCAAATGGTGTCGTCTCTCACCATACACATAAACTTTTTCATTGTCGGGAGTCCTAATCGAGACTATCTTCTTTCCACATAAAATCTTTGCTTGATTCTCACCCAACCAATCCATACCTATAACTATATCAAAACCCGCAATTTCCATGGGTAATAAATTCACCTTAAACTTTCTCCCATCTATTTCCAATTCACAATTTCGACACATATGTTGAACTATGGAGGTTTTACCATCCGCAATTTCTATATCATAAATTTCATCAAGGAGTTCTAACGGCACATTCAACATCACAACAAAATTATGTGACACAAACGAATAAGTAGCACCCGAGTCAAATAAGATCCGGGCGGGAATAGAATTTACGAGTAGGGTACCTGAAACGACATCGTGGGCTTCTTTGGCTTCATCTCGGGTAAGTTGGAAGGACCGTCCCTTGACCCTTGTCGGCTCCGCTTTCTTTTGAGCGGTTGACACCATGGTCTCACTTCCTTTCTTCGGGCATGCATTGCTATAGTGCCCTTTTTCATGGCTCGAATAGCACTCGATTTCATCCAACGGGTTGGCCCGGCAATCCCTTGCCATATGCCCCGGTCTTCCACATTTGAAACATGACTTCGTATCCACCAAACATTCCCCTTTGTGGTCTTTGCCACACTTCTTACAAGCACCCACACTTGTTTGTTTAGAGAAGGTCGGGGTGAACTTTCCTCTCTTCACCGAACCCGAGCTCCCCTCAAACTTCCTCTTTTCAAATTTTTCAAACTTTGGCCTCTCGTTGATTCTCCCTTGGCCCACTTCCTCCACATTCCTTGCCGCACTAATAGCCTCATCTAGTGTGGCGGCCCTCTTTACTTCCAACTCATACTCCCACGGGAGTCCATTGGCATACCGAACAATCCGAGATCTCTCATCCGGATACAATTTGATCACAAACGGGATTAACCCCGTGAACTTCCTAGTGTACTCATCGACACTAAAACCACCCTTCTTCAAATGAACAAACTCTTCTTGAAGTTTTTCTAAGTTTCTTTCGGGGCAAAACTTTGCCTTCAACCGTTTCACAAACTCATCCCATGTCATCTTGTACACCGCTCTCTTTCCCAACGTTTCATACATGGTGTCCCACCACACGAGGGCTTCATCTTTCAATAAACGAGAAGCATAGATTACCATATCATCTTCCTTGCATTTACTAGCTTCAAGGACTTGTTCAGTTTCACGGATCCAACGGATCGTGACTTTCGGTTCGCAGCTACCATAGTAGTTATCGGGCTTAAAAGCCATAAAGTTCTTATACGTGCACCCCTTCCTTACCCTCGGCTCGGGGTCACTCCCATCTTCTTCCGTTGATGATTTCTCAGTTTGAGCAACACTACTTGACTTGCTCTTTGTGCGGGGTGGAGATTCCTCCCGCCTTTCACGTGCCCGATGCTCATTGAGAAGTTGGTTCACATCCTCGTTCACTATGTCCCTCATTTGATTGAACATAGTTTGGAGGTGTTCCACGGTGACCGGGGTGTGAGTGTTCCTTTCAACACCCGAATTCTCCACTTCGTCACGAGGTGGAGGACCAAATACCGGTTCAACAAGGTTATTCGAATCTTGCCCTTGATCAAGTGGGCCTCTTGCACTTCTAGTTCTCACCATTTTGCTATAATAAGACATCAATCATTTAGTAATCAATTCATTAAAGTAACGGTGGCATTGACCGTTCCACAACCTGTTGGGTCATATTTAGTTGTAATCAATAGTCTAGGGACTAGTTATGTAACATTGTATATATGTTAAGTTTTATTTAGGAAATGGTCCTAACTAACAAGGAATTAAGCCATGGTATAAATACCAAAGTGTAAGGCTTAATTCCTTAACTTTTGCACATTAATCAAATCTTCCTTTCCAGCAATTGTTCTCTCCCTTCTCTCTACCTTTCTCTCTCTAAAAACCCTAATCTCCATCATCTCTTTTCTTCCTAAAATCATCATCAACACCAAAGTATGGATTGAATCAGTAATATTGTGCTTTTCAATTGGTATCAGAGCATAATCCACTTGGAATAGATCCAAATTAGTGCTCAATCGATCCATATTTGAAGTTTTTGAAATTTTTAGAAAAAGAGCTGTGAAATTAATTGTCAAAATTTTTGTTAGAAATTGTTGTTTTTATTGGATAATCATGTTTCTCCAGTGATTCTAAGCACATTAGAATCAAATTTCGTTGCAATCCATCAAGTATTCATCTCAATTTGGAGATTTTTGTGAAAAACTTGAAAACTCAAAATTTTACCGAAAAATCCAAAATCGAAGCATGATTTGATCCGTTTTGAGCTGTTTGATTGTATCAAACTGTTAGAAAAATGTTTTCTAACGTTTTGGGATTGGAATCACTGAATTTGGTTAAGAATTGAAGAATCTAGGATCAAAATTGTAGATTTTTTTGAAGAAGGGACGTACTGTGTTCGTCACAGCTCAAGAACAAGTTCGGCCTTCCAGTCTTCGGCCCGAAGTGTGAAGTTCGGCCCAAAGTAAAGCTCGGCCCGAACATTAAACAGGCCCTTGTTCGGCCCGAACTTTGTTTGAACAAGTTCGGCCCTGTTCAACAAGTGTTCGACAAACAGGTCTTCAACAACTTCGGCTTCAACTAGATTTCGACAAAAATCAACAATTGAAATATACAACAATCGATTTCACCAATCAATTCGATTCTGCTAATAAACACAACAATTCGATTCCAGCAACAATTGAATCCAACAACAGTTCGACATCAAGTGTTCAATTCAGAAAGAGTTCGGCTATTAAACATCGTCAAAAATAGTTCGATCTATTCTGAGTTCGGCTCGATCAACTCTGATCAATTCTGACTTCGGCTTTATCAATTGAAGATTCCGACTCAGCTTTTGACTCGAGACAAATTGAAATCGTCAATCAATTTTGAGATCAAGACTTCGTCAATCAATTCAAAAAAAAAAAAATTATTTTGTTCGTTCCGATTTGAAATCGCACTCCTCTGATTCGGACTCTTTAAATCAGAATTGAAATCGCATTCCTTGTCAAATTCCGATCTCAACCAGAATACCATGGTTCTCGACTTCGATTATCAATCTAACTGATCTTGATCTCAGTTTCAATTTGACGTCGCCATTGTTTGTTCTCGAAGTGTTTGTTCCCGTCCAAAGTCCAGAGATCTCGGCTAAGTGCTTGAAATCAGGCCCAAGTTGGACCTTTTTTTTAAGCCCAAACTCACTTTTAATCCAGATTTTCAAGCCCAAATCTGATATTCAGCCCAAAACTATATCAAAACACTTCTATTGTTTTTTTTTTTTATCAAAACACTGTTTCCGACTTCCACAATTGTTATTTGTTTCTCACACTTCCCATTATTCATACTCAATTTATAAATGTTAGGACTTATAAATGTCATACACTAAATCAAAATAAATCTTCATGTAAACTCAATTAATTATAAGAAATTTTAATTGCTTATAAGTGTGGATTTCTCAAGACTATTTGTTTTCATTATATTATCTAAGTTTCTCATTTGTTTTGGTTGAAACATATTTGGGTATTATACAAACATTTATTTGAACATTTTTTTTAAAAATCCAATATCAACAAACTTTAATCGTTTTATATTTTAACACAAGGACTTTTACCTCTAATTGCAAAAAAAAAAAAAATATGGATAAAGACCTTGCAGATGCGATAAAAGCTAGCAAATATTATAAACAAATGGAGATTAAGAAAGTGTCAGCTGAAGATGAAGAACAAATAACAAGTTTGTGCAGTATGCCAAGACAGAATACTGAGGGTTCTGACAGATTCAATGAAGAAGCCAACAAGGAAGTTGAGATAATCAGTACTTTTTCATCAAACTCTGATAATCCCACTGAACTGAGGGATGATCTGGTTGTTCCACAAAATGATGAAAATGAGGCACACTCTTCTTTTTTTGACTCTTTTCTATCTGACTCAGACACTGACAAATCAGCGAATTCCTTGTTTAATGAAAAACTTTTTCTTAAAATTGATGAGAAATCACAACTGACAAAACAGATTACTTCTTTAGAATCCGAAAAGGAACAACTTTTAAATGATTTAAGTGATTTAAGTCAATGTTCTCTTCAAATAACTCAAGTAAACAAGGAATTACAAAATCAGTTGTCTACGTCAAAATCTGCTTATAAATTTCAAATTTCTGAATTACAAGAAAGTTTACAAAAACAAGTAAACACAAGTAATGAATCAAATGCACAAATCTCAAAATTAAAGGCGGAAAATTTAACCTTTCGTCGTCAACTTGAAACTCTTGTTCCTCAAGTCAATCAAAATAAACTTTCAAATCAAAAAACACAAGAGTTACAACAACAGTTGTCAACATTTCATGCTGCTCACACCAGTGAAGTAAATCGTCTAAATCACATAATTAATACAAAAAATCTTGAAATATCAAACCTAAAAACGATGAAGACGGTATCAAATGACAAAGACGACTCCAAGCAGCTGATAAATGACTTAGCTATCCAACTCAGTCGAGAGCAAACATGGATGAAGTCTGCTGACATCAAGATGAAGGATTACCAAGATAAGTTGAAGGCAGCTGATAACGAAATTCAAAACTAAATGAACAAATCACAAACATCACAAACAATTTTAATAAGGAAATCGATGAACAATCAGCAACTATACACAGTCTTACTGTCAAGAAAGAAAATGCCGAAGAACACATCAAAAAATTGGAGCAGACGATTGTGAAAGCCGGTCATACAGAACAAACAATCAAGTTCAATGAACCAAAAGAGTTCAGATACTACAAATCAAAAGCGGGTCTAGGAGCTGAAAATCCTCGTTATCTGGAAAAAGCCGCTGATGTGCTCCCAACACTGTACAACTATGACTACATGAAATTGGGAATCTGGCAAAGCTTTCTTCATGTACCGGACGAAGAAGCAGAAATTGAGAAGTTCAACAGAGAAAAGCAAGAATATGCTCAAATCAGTTTCAACTATTCTGCTTTGAACAAAACATATGAACAGAAGAAAGCAAAATTTGAAAATCATGAATACTTTCCAATTGTCACTCCAGATGAATTTTCATTATCTGAGGATGAAGTGTTAAAACAAACCGTCGAACCCAAGCTTTATGTTCCATCGTTAATTTTAGAAAAGAAAATCGTCCAACTTGAATCTGAAATTGATGAAACTCATAAAGCCTTTGATAAAGAAAAAGAAAATCTTCAAACAAAGATACATCAATTAGAGGACACGATTTCAGAATTAAAACATAAAACTGACAAAAATGTTTTTCAAAATTCTAAATCTTCATTAATAGGACCAGCACCTGTTAATCCAGTACCAATTACTTTGAGAAGAACCTCTAATTCACCAGCTTTAAACGTCTCATTTAGAAAATTCGAGCCTCAGAGCAAGGAGCCCAAGCCCAATAGAGTCAAAGGAGATATGCCATCTAAGAAGTCGAGTTCGTCTAACTCTAGTACGCTTAAGAAGCCTCGCGAGCTTAAGCAGTCTAGACCATATACGTCTTCAGTTTCTTCGTCCACTGTTAAAATTAACAGTAACAACTCCAAAAATTTTAAATCTCCTGCATTTGCTTTTGGAACTGTGTATGATGCTTCTGCTTATCGTCCTGTAAATTACTCACCTGATTATGATACTGTGTTCTTTAAACATGATGAATTTGGTAAAAAGAGACTGTATGATAAACTTAAAAAGAAAAAAATTTCTCAAACTGATGATCGATTTTTTGTTAAGCTAAATGCTCCATGTGGTTTAAAAATCAATGTTTTCCATCAATCTGGTAAAAATATAATATCATGCAAAACATGCTTTCCACAATCATGCAACCAATATGTCTCTCGTCCACACAAACCTAATCAAAAAGGTTCATCTTCACATGCCTCCAAACAGACGAAGAGTTCTTCCAAAACCCCATCAATCTCTGATAAACACTCGTCTTCTCGTCGCAAAGTTTCTCGAGGATCTTCCGCACCTAAGCCAAAGTCTTCAGGTTCCTCAAATAGCGACAACAACACATCGACCAAATCTTCAACATTTGTAAAATACACTTGGATCAAAAATGAAAAATCTCATTGGATTATCCAATCCTCTGAGAAATCTTTAAAATGGGTCGTCAAATCCACAACCTCTGAACTGCCTCCTTGCAGTTATCCAAAGCTCTAAATTAATCATAAAACAATTCTACATAAAACATCTGTCACTAATCGTATAGGACCCATAGATAATTGGGTACCAAACATGTTTTAATTGTTTTATGTAGAATAACCAGCAAGGTGTTTGGAGTTCAGATTGACTTGTACACATTTCAGTGTATAACTCGAGCTACAACAGAATGAATTATATACACATCAGTATATGACTCGAGCTTCAAAGAAATGGCTTTCAAGTACATCAGCTTGAAACCCGCTCTTAACCAGTTTTACACGTAACTATAAAAACTCTTTCCCACCTCTTTTAAACAGTACACTTTTTCATTACTTATATTTTATCGAGGGGGAGAAATATTAATTCCAGGGGGAGAATTAGTATTTCCAGGGGGAGAAACTTTCAAAATCAATACTTTTATACCCGTTTGGATTTTTTTTAATGATACATTTTTTTTTTTCAAAAGACAATACCTTCCTATAGTTTGCCAGAACCGGCCTTACCTTCCAAGGGAAATATTTTTTAGCCAAAATTGGTAAATGTGAGGGTATATGTCTAGGGTATAGATTTAGGTGAGAGTAAGGTGATGTGAAAACATGATAATATCAAGAAAACACACCTTTGAGTGCATCCAAACCGTTCTTAAATCGGGCAACCTCACATATTTGTGATCATTCATGTGTTGAATGTTTCACCAGTCTTAACTGGCCCAGTCAAGCATTTGCACTCCACCACCAACCACTCAGATTCCTCTTAATAGGAATTTGTTTCAATTCATTAGGGGACGTAGCACATAATCTATCGACTACTCATTTGGAGTATGTTGGTATTGAAATTTTAACCTTCTGCCCCGGGTTACGTCTTCATTTGAATGCACAATGTGTCTAGATCTCACCGCCAAATATTTCCAATTTAGGACACATACACTATTGAAAATGAATCTCCGTGTATTCATCGGAACACTCATAGTAGCATCACAATCTAGTGTTTCACGAGGATTGAGTGGAAATCCTGCTAGAGCTAAAATCGCGCCAACTCTAACTGCAGGTCACACATTTGAATCAACGGTTGTGCAAACGACTATCGATTCATACCGTGTGTTAACGGATACTCTATACGAGTCCGGTATTTCCTTAATTGTTCAAGTTGCTATGCCTAAATTTTTCCATCTTAAAGGCAACAACTTATGCCGGAAACACATACATTTTCCGATGAAAAATCCATGTTATTCCTACAACGTAACATCATATATGCTGATAAATTGCACATGAGCGTTATAGTTCTCTCTCAAATTACTCCTATGATCTGCTATAACCGGCATGATCTTCCCCAGGAGCCACCTACAATATAGGACAACATGTAAGGGTACATAGGTCTAGGTGAGCAGAATCAAGTATCACGGGATCTTGATTGGGGTGCGCTGAGATAAATTTGAGAGGGGGAATGTAGTATGGGGTGCAATTCAGCAAAACATGGTAAAATGAAATGAGGGTGTAGTCGAAAATGAAAAAGTAAGCTTGAGTGAGGAGGGTGTGACAGGGTTAAAGAAAACGAAAAACCCTTCCCAAACTGATAAAAAGCCGGGTTGCCACATCTCTATCAGATTGCATGTGTTGCTCTCTGATATTGAAATAGACATCATGGACCCAGTGATGCAATGCACAACCCCCCAGCCACTCAAGTATTTCTTAAAAAGTACTTGTTTCATTTCCACGGAGACTATCTCATATGCTATCGACATCTCACTTGGAGATTGTTGATATTGAAACAGAGGACAAGCCTCTCCAGTCCTCGCCTTCGTTTGTCCACTAATTGAGTCTAGAACCGATAAACACTTTTAGGACACAAGGCATAATACCAAGCTTATCTTTGTGATAAAGCCGGAACATTCATAGTGATACCAACGTTCTTGGTATTCCACGATGATTGAATGGAAATCCTACCAGTGCTAACATCTATTCCAACACTGAACGTAGGTCACACAGTTTGTGTAACTGTTGTGTTAACGGGTAATCTATGTGATCCCGGTTTGCCCGACTTAATTCGATCATTGCGATTAAATGCCAAATGATTTGATCGGATATCTATATCATCATCTTTGGTTCGGTTTTCGATTATACAATGTGATGTATCTTGATTCATTCAAAAGATGCATAAATCATTCTTCATCACATTTTGTATCCATGGGCTTAGAAGATTTTCTTCATTTCACCTCGACGAACTTCACATTTTTCATGATGATCCCGATAAATCTTAATCATCATGAGGGGGAGAAAATTTAATAAGAAGTTCAGATTATGAAGAAAAATTCTTACAAGACTTAAGAGAATATATTAGCACAGTTTTCTCCACATCAAAAAGACATATGCACTAATTAAGGGGGAGTAAACAAGAAACCGAAGAAGATCCGTTGAGAAATAATTGTTTGTTTGAGGGGGAGCGTAAACTTCATCAATGTTTTATACTAAACAACAATTATCAAAGTTGATAAATCGACAAAGACACAACTTCATCAAAAGACTTCCGCTACAAAACAACTCTATCCATGGGTCTACATTGTCGTCGATTTACATGAAATAATTTGTGAAGAAAAAGAAATCGTCTTATCCTCAGAAATTTCTCACAAATTCTCAACATTTCCATTACAAATCTTAAACTGACAAATCATTCTATCCAAACCACGAATAACATTTGGTCAGAACAAAGGTTTGCATTTAGAGCATGAACCTCCTTCATACGTGAGAAAAGGGTAACTGGCCAACAGAATAATTGTTTGTTTGAGGGGGAGCGTAACCGTTATAAACATGTTACCTCAACAACAATTATCACATCATAGATCGACATAAAGCCACAAACTTCAAGAAAAGACTTCCGCTGCTAATCTCTCTATTAATATGAGTCTTATTTTAAGTCGATCTATATGTATCTTCAAAGTAAAGTCTTCAAAATACTTCTAGTGGTTGAAAAGCTACAAGAAGTATCCGTTTTCACATGTTGACAAAGCTCAAGCTGATCCTGATACATCACTATTCAACGAAATTTCTAGCAGGTGCAGCTTTTGCTAAAGATGAAGACTTCGAAGATACGCTTCCCAGACTATTGTTACAAAGGGGGAGATTGTTGGGTCATATTTAGTTGTAATCAATAGTCTAGGGACTAGTTATGTAACATTGTATATATGTTAAGTTTTATTTAGGAAATGGTCCTAACTAACAAGGAATTAAGCCATGGTATAAATACCAAAGTGTAAGGCTTAATTCCTTAACTTTTGCACATTAATCAAATCTTCATTTCCAGCAATTGTTCTCTCCCTTCTCTCTACCTTTCTCTCTCTAAAAACCCTAATCTCCATCATCTCTTTTCTTCCTAAAATCATCATCAACACCAAAGTATGGATTGAATCAGTAATATTGTGCTTTTCACAACCAATATGACCTATTCCCTTAAGGTCAACCCTATCGAGCCTACACTTTAAGGTCTCCATAGCCATTTCATAAATATCCTATGAAACCTTCGGTCCTACTAGCTCAGTTTAAGTCTAGGATGGTCAACTCAACCTAGTTCACTTAAACTATAGCTCTGATACCAAGTTGTAACACCTCAATTTTCAAAACAATATTTAGATAACATTTAATCCAAAATACATAGTATATCAACGGTGTCAAATACCGGTTTTACAAAAACGAAAAGGTTTCTCGTTCGAGATTATCGGAGTTTACAAAAACGGTGTTACAAATTATATCTTAACCATAGGATAAGGACTCTAATCATCAACACCGAGCTAATCTCAACAAGGCCTCTTCTAAACGGGCCTCCTAGATCTTCGATCCCGAACCTGAGTACATAGCAAAAACACAAACATAGTACGTGAGACAAAATTGCCTCGTGAGATGCATGGGTTTTAGACCCGATAAACAATTAGTCAAGTAATATCATTTAATCTTAAAATAATATTATTAAGTTCGTTTTGGGTCACTTTATCACTTTCATCATTAACCAATGTCAAGATAATCGGAATGCCTCCAATCTATCAAGACCATCATTTCCACGGTAATCGGAATGCCTCCAATCTACCGGGACTCATAGGTATTGGGTAATCGGAATGCCTCCAATCTACCACCAACCTTAAGGTACCGTAATAACCGGAATGCCTCCAATCTACTACGGCCCTAGGGACATCATCATCATCATCATCACCATCACTTATCTTTTATCGTTATGAGCTTATAGCTCCCTCTTTTCTTATTCAATCATTCAATTAACCATCATACAAGCAATTCATCATATATCACATAAATGACTAAATTACTTAAAGACTCGATAAAAATCATTTATTCATAAAACAATTACTAGCTATGTACCCAGTTTGAAAGTTCACATGTACTCACCTTAGCCAAGCTTATCCAAATGTTGTGTTCCTTGAACACCAATATCACTTCTCGAGATTTGAATGCCTCAAATCTTCCAACCGACAATCTATCATCAAAACCAATACAATGGTTTACATCAATCATCAATACTAACTATATAATCCATGGCTAGTCAACTACTAGCACCATTTTCCCCAAAATTACCAAACCCTAAGTTCATAAATCACCACATTTTCGTGTTATCCATAACATGACCACGTTTTCCTTGTCAAAATACCATAGATCTAAGTTATATCACTTCTATTTAACCATTCATGAACAAATCCATAACTAGGGTTTATGATTCAAGCTTCCCTACTTGAATCTAAGACTTATAACACAAGAGATATGAAGATTTACCTTAGATCTTCAACTAGGAGCAAGAATCACCAAGATTTGATGAAGAAATCAGCTCCAGATGACGATTTACACCCAAAATCATCCACAAACTCGAGAGAAAGAAACCAGGGTTTTTCTTTGCAATAATTGAGCTCAAACCCGATTTTATTGCAGTCGTCCAGAGTTCACGGCGTGAACATAGTTCGCGTCGCTAACTCCAACCCGTAAACGCAGACTTAGCGATCGCCAACCCAACGCGAACTACTTCGCGATAAAAGGCCAAACTCCCTGGAGCTAGTTCCTGATCGGGAACTTAAGTTCGCGTCGCGAACTCACTTAGGCAGCCGGGCTGCACTTTTCCAACTTTGTCTCTACCCGGTTTCGCCCATAACTTTCTCGTACGGTGTCCAAACGACACGAAACCAATTCTTACGTGTTTTTTATGATTTATCCATAATTATCATATTTTTACATATTTTATTTATTTACAAATTTCGGGTCGTTACACTAGTAGTATTTGAATTACTACTGTCCTCATTCTCAGAGTTACTACTGCTTCCAGAATTTGAGTTATTACTGTTATCAGTATTAACTGTGGGAGCAGTATCAACTACTATGTATCTCATCTCTTCTAGATCATCAGGTTGCAATTGTTCCAAATCATCACTAATTAGTGCAGTATGCACATGACTAGTGAAAAAGGATTCTCTTGCAGCATCTTCACAATCTGCAGCCTTTCCTGTGGTAGTTTCTTGACCTTGACCTGTACTCGATACAAATGCAGCATTATTAGAAGAAATAGAAGGGTTCTTTTGATTTACCTCAGTTTCAAATACTCTGAGATCATTGTAGAGTTCATCCAACTCCTTTTCTTCTAGTGCATCTCTTTGTCTATATATCACTGTGTACATGGCCCATTCTTCACTAAGAGACCTTAGGAACTTCATGTTAACATCTTCTTAATCCATCTTAACCCCAACCTGGTTAAGTTCACCAATTAACTTGTTGAATCTGTCAAACACTTGAGTGAGTGTCTCATTGGGCTTTCCTTTGAAGTTTTCAAAGTCTTGCTTGAGAACAGACTTCATGTTCCTCTTGGTGCTCTTGGTTCCAACGAATCTCTTCTCCAGTGCTTGCCACAACACCTTTGCATCATCATATTCAACAAAGAGGTGTTGATAGTCATTAGGGATGGCTAGTAGAAGAGTGCTTAGAGCTTTGAGTTCGATCCCTTTGTCTTTCTTCTCCTTTTCACACTTGAGTTTGTCTGCTTCAGTTGCAGAACTTGTTGCTTGACCAGGACCAGTTTTGTTTCCTTCAATAACAACTTCCCACATGGAGTAATCAGTAATAAGCATGTATTGCTTAATACGATTTTTCCACATCCCAAAGTTATTGGGAGTGAGTATAGGAATTTTATTTGCTTGGGTGCTCTCATTGTTATCAGTCATGATTAACAATTTGTGTGTTTTAAATATTTAAAACTTTTTGTTGTTCTTAAAATTCGTAGATCTAGAACCAATACGCTCTGATACCACTTGTCAGGATCGATTAACTATAGATTAGTTAATAAACACCTTTAGATCTAATTGATGATAGAAGTTGCAGCGGATCAACACTATATCAATATATTAAGAACGATGAACTGTAAGAACAATATTGAATAATATTAAGAACACAGTTTCACAAAAAGCTTCAATGTATATTATTGATTGACAATACACACGTATGTTTACAATTCGTAAGGAACTATATATAATAGTCCTTGAAGCTAAACTATTTACCCTAGTTATTCTAGGACTTGATTTACATCGTATAATAAAATATATACATTGAATTACATTCTATAACTATCTCTGCGAAGATCTCGGACTTGATATGTTCCATAAACGCGTATCAGTAGTAACTGCTATCACCAGTAGTAAATAAACATCATCAGTAGTAAGTCTGGTGACCAGTAGTAAGTCCAAAACCAACGTCAGTAGTAACTACTATTGATCAGTAGTATCTTCAATATGTGCATGATCAGTAGTAACTTAGTTATAGACTTCACCAGTATCAACTCATCAGTAGTAAACATTTCTGCCCCATCAGTAATAACCATAGTATTCATCAGTAGTAACTATGATCAGCACTAACTGCAGCATCAGTAATAAGTTGATCTGTGATCTTGTTCCAACAATAACTGAACACAGAAAACATATCCCAAACAATTTTCAATGAATGATTGACACACCTTTTAAGCAACTTTCTTTAAGCAATCTCTTGGCAAATGTGAGGTATGAAACTTAGCAAGGCTGTGATGTAGCAGATCTAATTAGCATCTCATTCTATAAATAAAAGTAACAACAAAACCAGAGTTCAACTAGATTAACCACCTGGGTGACAATTGATAAATAATTTGAATTATGAATTTCAAATGCGTTCACTGAAGCATTTGTAGTTAGGATTGCCTAATTTCTAAGCTGCTCACTTACTCCATGAAGACACCAAATAGTAGGGCTTCTTAGGCTTTACCAACCAAATAAAAAAGGTAGCTAAATTACACCCTAAATCAGATAACTTTCCACATCAAGAAATTGAGAATTTTGAATGAAATACCAACCCTGGAGCAGAATCAGTAGCGCTCATCAGTACGGAAAGTGTAAGGTTTAGTGAATCGACGACCTTAGATCCTCTCATAAAACTCCTCTTCATAACTTCTTCCTTAATCACCTCGGTTTCAATTCTACTACTTCGATGTTGCCGTCGATCACCTCCGGCACCGGTTGAAGTTTTTGCTCCTCCATTATTATTTCCGATACAAAGAGATCAAAGGAGAGAAATCTAGACGTTGAACAGTTTCGTTGATTTGTGTGTGAGATCTGTTTGATTTTTTAACTTGATTCTTACGGTTCAGATTTTTTTAGTGTATAGCCCGAGTCCGGCCCGGTAATTGAATCGGCGTTTTTTACCCATTGGGTTTATAAGCTCTTGAACTGTAGATGACACTACAGCGTGTGCAAGTAAGCCCAAATGCGAAAAAGAGTAAATTACTAAATTACAATATTACATAAATTGTTCGTATAGTATTTTAGATTTTGTATCATCAAAAATAATAATGACAGCTCTTAGAGCTCTCAATAAGAAGGAAAGATAGATATAAAATTACCTCTGAATTTTAGGATAACTATTTTATCAACGAAAGTACAAACTTTTCATGGGCTGTCATTAACAAAACCCTTTTATCATTATATTTTTATCTTGAGATTTAATTTCATTTTTAATTTTTTCTCAATTTTCATATAAAATAACCAAAATATCTTTATTTTTAATTATTTCATTTTTATTTTAACCTTTTTCGGTCATCTTTTCTGGGAATTTGACAAAGTTCTGGTTATCCGTAATTTACTCTAAGAAAAATAAAATTGAAAAAAGTTTTTTTCTTGAAGTTAAGCAGTGACTTTTTGAAACTACAAGGTTAAACAAGGTCGTATCTAACTAAATATAAATTAATTAATTAATTAACTTATACAAATCAAAATTCTTAATCAGATTAAAATTTTATTTCATCATCCATTTCATATTGTGAAATGTTAATTTTCTTTTCCTCTCATACCTACTTAATTTAACAAAAGATTGTGCATCCAAACCACATTTACTCTAAGCCGATTATATAGAAAAAATGAAGGAGGTTATCAAGAAGTGTATGAGATTCTAGAGCAGTCGGACGGTGTGTCTGATTATGAAATACGGCTGATTCTAACGGGCATGACGTGACATCTTTGTTAGCTTGAGAAGTAAAATCTAGCGCGAAGAGATTGAAATCGATCAGAAATATGAAATGTCTGAGTTAGTCTAGATGAATAGTTGTAATGTAAAAATGTAAAATCGGTCCCTCTTCTATACTATGGTCCCTCAAAGGCTCTCAAATGAATCCATCAAGTGGTTATGCGAATTGAAGTGTATTTGTATATAGTTTGTTTAGAGCATGGTTCTAAAAACTTGTATGCGTTGATATTTGACCATGTCGTGACGTCATATTCTAAAGTTTGGGCGTAAGGTTTAATCTATATTGGCCCACGTGGTTCTATACTTTTAAAACACTTAAAAACACAGTTTATGATAGGTTATGATTAGAAATTATATACTGAAAATAAAGAAAAATATTGACGAATCTATGTTAAAAATTATAATCATAATGTATATAAAAAATTATCGCTTTAAATCACTCATTAGGAATTGTCACCCCTCATCCTGCTTCCAAAGTTTGAAGCTTGATAATACTTTCACGTCTCACCTTTGCTTTCCTAAGTTTTTTTATATTGTATTTTTTTAAATGAAAACTACAAAAGTTACGTGGTATAGAAGAGTGACTGCAAAAGCTACAAAGAGGTGGCGTATTAGCAACCAAGAGATGAGTGGGTTTGGCTACGAAGTTAATAATAAATGAGCCGGTTGTTGTTGGCCACAACTTAGACGGTTTGGCAGTGCCGTGTGAAATTAATTTGAATCACACTTGCCAAATACATAAAGATGGTACCGATAGAAATTTATTGAGCTAAAAGGATTGAAACAAAACTACAAAACATGTATAGGTCGGTGTTACACTATATAAGACTAAAATTTAACATAAGAACAGTGTATTTAGGTGCAATCTAAATTCATATATTTCTTTCTATTAAAATTAACTTAAAGTTCAAAGTAATTTCATATAATTAACATAAATTATAATTTGAATACTTCCTCATTAACCTAAACTAAGCACTTGAGTCCTGGGGGTATATAAACTATCTTAATCGAGCCAAGTAGTATGGAATTTGAATTTGACTCGTTTAATAATTACCGGACTCGAACTCGAATTAAATTTAAAATTTGTGTTCAAGCTTGAACTCAAATATTTCTTTAACGAGGCAACATGGCTCGTGCGATGCACGGGCTTCGTTCATGAAAAAACGTTATTTGAAGGTAAATCGTATACATTGTACTGGGGTAACGGGCAAAATACTAAAATCAAGACCGCTAACATGTTTAGGTTATTTGTGAGTACTCTAGTACATAAGTAAAGTTTGTTGTAGGAAAATGCAAAGTGATAAAATCATTATTATTATTTTTATCAGCGCAACACAAAACATGTTATTCATAACATATAAGTGATAATATAAAAAAACTTCATGGTTTGTCTTTTATAAGCAAAACTATGATTCAATAATGATATATTTTCAACTAATGTCGGTTAATGCAAACATTATGTCAGGCATCTGATTGTACATTTTTTCTCATAAAGTACATACTAAAAAATAGAAATCCATAAAAATACACAAAAACATGTATCTCCGTAATTAAAATAACAACGAATTCGTTATCTAAAACAAAAACAATATAAAAACTCTTCGCGTGTAACAAAATCAAAGATCAACAATAATATCTTTCAAGTGAGCATTGAATTTACTACTATTATTTAACATAGAATTTACTACTATATATTTTATAATTTTTTTTATAGTTTATAATATGTAACTTCTAGTTAAATGAAAAGACTGTTATTTAGAATTTACTACCATTATTTGTGTTATTATTTAATTAAATTTACCACTATTATTTAACACAGAATTTACAACCATATATTTTATAAATTTTGTTATAGTTTATTATATGTAACTTCTATTTAAATGAAAAGATAATTATTTAGTTGAGTTTACTACTATTATTTATGTTATTATTTAATTTAATTTACTACTATTATTTAACATAGAATTTACTATTATATATTTTATAAATTTTAGCACTACATTTAAATATCTATATAATTAATATTACTTCAAACTTGGAACTTAATTTTTATTTAATTGAATTTACTACTATTATTTAATATATAATTTACTAATAAATATATTATAAATTTTGTTATAGTTTATAATATGTAACTTCTAGTTAAATGAAAAGACTATTATTTAATTGAATTTACTACTATTATTTATGTTATTATATAATTTAATTTACTACTATTATTTAACATAGAATTTACTATTATATATTTTATAAATATTTAGCATTACATTTAAATATCTATTTAATTAATGCTACTTTGAACTTGGAACTCAATTCTTATTTAATTGAATTTACTACTGTTATTTATGTTATTATTTCTTTTAATTTACTACTATAATTTAACATAGAATTTACTAAATATATTTTATAAATTTTTAACACTACATTTAAATATTTATGTAATAATGCTGCTTCAAACTTGGAACTCAACTTATATATAGATGATTTATTTAATATTATAATAAATACAACATCAAATGAAAACCTATTAATTGAATTAAAAGTAAAATAACAAATAAAATGAACAACAATTGTAACATTTAAAATGATAAGACATCCATCTTGAATAATGTGTGATAATATTACACACAATCTCATATATTATAACGATATTAGATCATTATATAGTATCATCTTTATATAAAATGTACAAAATTAACGAATAACAATTTTATACATATACAAAAGAGGTTGTGTAATTTTAAACAAAAACAACTTTCATATTCTCTATAAAACAAAACCATAAAGAGTTCATCTCTCTAACATTTTTTTACTTCAAAAAATACAAATATAAAGTTTATGTTGGAATGACAATTAATAGCGAGGATAAATAACAAAATCCTTAAGGTTTTAGTTGTTGATTCTACTTGTTAGATGTTTCTTTTTTATCCACATTCCTAAATTTCACCTCATTTGCAAATGTGAAATTAGCTCCCAATTATTTTGGGATAAAACCATGAGCTCCTATCATAAACTTTATTACAATATAAACAATATTAGCAACACTACAATTGGATTATCCAAGAAAAATAATATGTAGAGATAAAACATAAACTTAAACAATATATATAATACATAAGCTTACAACTTTATTAGATAAATGTCTCAATCCATTGTAAGGAAAAATGTTTCTTTTGGATGCACCTTAAACTTGATTACAATATAAACAATATTAGCAACACCACAATTGGATTATCCAAGAAAAATAATATTTACAGATAAAACATAAACTTAAACAATAAAGATAATACATAAGCTTACAACTTTATTAGATGAAGGTCTCAATCCATTGTAAGGAAAAATATTTCTTTTGGATGCACCTTAAACTTTGTAAGGAAAATTGTTTCTTTTGGAAGCACCTTAAACTTGATTACAATATAAACAATATTAGCAACACCACAATTGGATTATCTAAGAAAAATAATATTTAGAGATAAAACATAAACTTAAACAATAAAGATAATACATAAGCTTACAACTTTATTAAATGAAGGTCTCAATCCATTGTAAGGAAAAATATTTCTTTTGGATGCACCTTAAACTTTGTAAGGAAAATTGTTTCTTTTGGAAGCACCTTAAACTTGATTACAATATAAACAATATTAGCAACACCACAATTGGATTATCTAAGAAAAATAATATTTAGAGATAAAATATAAACTTAAACAATAAAGATAATACATAAGCTTACAACTTTATTAGGTGAAGTTCTCAATCCATTGTAAGGAAAAATATTTCTTTTGGATGCACCTTAAACTTGATTACAATATAAAAATATTAGCAACACCACAATTGGATTAACCAAGAAAAATAATATTTAGAGATAAAACATAAACTTAAACAATAAAGATAATACATAAGCTTACAACTTTATTAGATGAAGGACTTAATCCATTGTATGCAAAAATGTTTCTTTTGGATGCATCTTTAGAGTGTTTAAATTTTTTTCAACATGAAAATGAGTATTTATAGATTCTAATGTGTACGATTTATGACACTTTGAAAAGTCCTAATTTATTGAATTTTTTATTATTATCGTTATTTAATTAATTTCAAAATTCTTGGTTTTACAATTTAGTGAGTTTGTTACATTGTTATTAAAATGAATTTATCACTATAATTATAACTCTTGATTTTACAACTTTTGAGCTTCTCAATATTTATTAACATAATTTATTTCATATTAAAATAAAGCAATTTCAAAATGGAATTCAATTTTTAATAGATGGTAATAAATGCAACTTCATCCATGAAACTCATTTTTTATATATATAATAGATTGTGAGTACTCTAGTACATAAGTAAAGTTTGTTGTAGGAAAATGCAAAGTGATAAAATCATTATTATTATTTTTATCAGCGCAACACAAAACATGTTATTCATAACATATAAGTGATAATATAAAAAAACTTCATGGTTTGTCTTTTATAAGCAAAACTATGATTCAATAATGATATATTTTCAACTAATGTCGGTTAATGCAAACATTATGTCAGGCATCTGATTGTACATTTTTTCTCATAAAGTACATACTAAAAAATAGAAATCCATAAAAATACACAAAAACATGTATCTCCGTAATTAAAATAACAACGAATTCGTTATCTAAAACAAAAACAATATAAAAACTCTTCGCGTGTAACAAAATCAAAGATCAACAATAATATCTTTCAAGTGAGCATTGAATTTACTACTATTATTTAACATAGAATTTACTACTATATATTTTATAATTTTTTTTATAGTTTATAATATGTAACTTCTAGTTAAATGAAAAGACTGTTATTTAGAATTTACTACCATTATTTGTGTTATTATTTAATTAAATTTACCACTATTATTTAACACAGAATTTACAACCATATATTTTATAAATTTTATTATAGTTTATTATATGTAACTTCTATTTAAATGAAAAGATAATTATTTAGTTGAGTTTACTACTATTATTTATGTTATTATTTAATTTAATTTACTACTATTATTTAACATAGAATTTACTATTATATATTTTATAAATTTTAGCACTACATTTAAATATCTATATAATTAATATTACTTCAAACTTGGAACTTAATTTTTATTTAATTGAATTTACTACTATTATTTAATATATAATTTACTAATAAATATATTATAAATTTTGTTATAGTTTATAATATGTAACTTCTAGTTAAATGAAAAGACTATTATTTAATTGAATTTACTACTATTATTTATGTTATTATATAATTTAATTTACTACTATTATTTAACATAGAATTTACTATTATATATTTTATAAATATTTAGCATTACATTTAAATATCTATTTAATTAATGCTACTTTGAACTTGGAACTCAATTCTTATTTAATTGAATTTACTACTGTTATTTATGTTATTATTTCTTTTAATTTACTACTATAATTTAACATAGAATTTACTAAATATATTTTATAAATTTTTAACACTACATTTAAATATTTATGTAATAATGCTGCTTCAAACTTGGAACTCAACTTATATATAGATGATTTATTTAATATTATAATAAATACAACATCAAATGAAAACCTATTAATTGAATTAAAAGTAAAATAACAAATAAAATGAACAACAATTGTAACATTTAAAATGATAAGACATCCATCTTGAATAATGTGTGATAATATTACACACAATCTCATATATTATAACGATATTAGATCATTATATAGTATCATCTTTATATAAAATGTACAAAATTAACGAATAACAATTTTATACATATACAAAAGAGGTTGTGTAATTTTAAACAAAAACAACTTTCATATTCTCTATAAAACAAAACCATAAAGAGTTCATCTCTCTAACATTTTTTTACTTCAAAAAATACAAATATAAAGTTTATGTTGGAATGACAATTAATAGCGAGGATAAATAACAAAATCCTTAAGGTTTTAGTTGTTGATTCTACTTGTTAGATGTTTCTTTTTTATCCACATTCCTAAATTTCACCTCATTTGCAAATGTGAAATTAGCTCCCAATTATTTTGGGATAAAACCATGAGCTCCTATCATAAACTTTATTACAATATAAACAATATTAGCAACACTACAATTGGATTATCCAAGAAAAATAATATGTAGAGATAAAACATAAACTTAAACAATATATATAATACATAAGCTTACAACTTTATTAGATAAATGTCTCAATCCATTGTAAGGAAAAATGTTTCTTTTGGATGCACCTTAAACTTGATTACAATATAAACAATATTAGCAACACCACAATTGGATTATCCAAGAAAAATAATATTTAGAGATAAAATATAAACTTAAATTATAAAGATAATACATAAGCTTACAACTTTATTAGATGAAGGTCTCAATCCATTGTAAGGAAAAATATTTCTTTTGGATGCACCTTAAACTTTGTAAGGAAAATTGTTTCTTTTGGAAGCACCTTAAACTTGATTACAATATAAACAATATTAGCAACACCACAATTGGATTATCTAAGAAAAATAATATTTAGAGATAAAATATAAACTTAAACAATAAGGATAATACATAAGCTTACAACTTTATTAGATGAAGTTCTCAATCCATTGTAAGGAAAAATATTTCTTTTGGATGCACCTTAAACTTGATTACAATATAAACAATATTAGCAACACCACAATTGGATTAACCAAGAAAAATAATATTTAGAGATAAAACATAAACTTAAACAATAAAGATAATACATAAGCTTACAACTTTATTAGATGAAGGACTTAATCCATTGTATGCAAAAATGTTTCTTTTGGATGCATCTTTAGAGTGTTTAAATTTTTTTCAACATGAAAATGAGTATTTATAGATTCTAATGTGTACGATTTATGACACTTTGAAAAGTCATAATTTATTGAATTTTTTATTATTATCATTATTTAATTAATTTCAAAACTCTTGGTTTTACAATTTAGTGAGTTTGTTAAATTGTTATTAAAATGAATTTATCACTATAATTATAACTCTTGATTTTACAACTTTTGAGCTTCTCAATATTTATTAACATAATTTATTTCATATTAAAATAAAGCAATTTCAAAATGGAATTCAATTTTTAATACTCCGTAGATGGTAATAAATGCAACTTCATCCATGAAACTCATTATATATATATATATATATATATATATATATATATATATATATATATATATATATATATATATATATATATATATATATATATATATATATATAGAGAAGATATAGATATAGATAAATGTAATTAAATGCTACATTAGTTTACACATTATTTCATGACTTTTGATTTTACAATTTGATGAAGTTATTAGTTTTTATTATATATTTTTTTTATTACAATAGTCTTTTTTATTACATTAATATATTAATCATATTTATGACAAACTATACATTAGTTTATTACTCATAATCATTTTCTAATAATTATTCTAAAACTCATGATATGTCAATTTATTAGATTTTATTATAAATACATGAGTTTATTACTTATATTCATTTACTAATAATATTATTTAAAGACTTTTGATAAAGTTATTAGTTTTTACTATATCTTTTTATTACATTAAATTCTTAGTTTTATGACAAAACTCAACTTTTAAATATATAGCATGGCCTGTGCGATGCACGGGCTTCATTCACAATAATGAGTTATTTTGAGTGCATATCGTGTACAATTTACTGGTATCACCTGGAAAATACAAAAAGTGTGATATGTTAATTGCGGGTGTTCTACTAAATGAGCAAAGTTGTTCTTTATCTGCATTGATGTTTAGGGTTTGTTGTTTTTTTTAGTTATATTGATTGTGTATGTTAATTGCAATTATTTCTTTAGCTTAAAATAGATTTCGTATGCGTGAGTAGACGTGCAAATTGGATCGGGAACCGACCGCGATCGCAGGACCGGACCGGACCGAACCGAGCTCCATAGTTCGATTCGCGGTTCTAATTTTTATGAAAAATCAGTTCTTGGTTCCAGCCGGTGCGATTCCGAGCGGGCCGATTGGGTCCAAACCCAGAAAAAACCGAAATAAGTCGAAGAAGTTGTCTCGGTTCTCGGTTCGGTTTTGTTTTGACTGGTTCTCGGTCCGGTTCGGTTCGGTTATGAGTATCATCTGTTCGGTCTTCGGCCCGTCCAAAACCATTTTATCGTTCGCTTCTGTTTTTTTATAAATATCTGTCATCGTGCATTTTTTTATATTGATTAATTTTAATAAACCTTTAAAGTTTGTTGTTATGTAATTAATATTTGACGATAATCTAGATATTCAACTATTTTTGTGATTCAGAAATGCATGAATATTATTTTGTTGTGTTTATTAAATATTATTTATGGTAAAACTTTTGATCTTACAATTGATTAATTTATTATTTTTTATAAATGAATTTATATAATATTATTATTAATATTAAATGCATGGTATTTATTGCAACTTCAAAGTTGGAACCCAATTTTTATAAATGGTTGTTCTGTTAGGGTAAAATATAATATCATTTGCGTCATGATAGTGTGCTATTTATAGTTTATAATATGTATCTTCAAGTTTTATAAAAAGACTATTATTTAATTAAATTTACTACTATTATTTTTCTGTTAAATTATTTATCTTGTTTAATTAATATGTAACTTCTAGCTAAATGAAAAGACTACTATTTAATTGAATTTACTACTATTGTATACGTTAAACTCTTTGTATATTCTATTACATTTATTCATGAGCATCATTTATAACAAAAACTTAATTTTTTAACATAGAATTCAATACAACATAAACCATGAAATTCAACTATTTTATAATCTATATATATAGATAAAGATATAGAATATAGATATAGATGTTAAGATATCAATAAGTTATATACTCACATCAATGAAAGAAATTTATAGCGAGGAGAAAAAAAAATCGCTAAAGGTCTTTCTTGTTTACTCCACTTGTTAGATTTTTTTTTGAATGCACCTTTAGAGTGTTAAAATTTTGCAACATGAAAATACGTATTTATAGATCTTAATGTGTAAGATTTATAAAACTTGAAAAGTCTCTCATTTTATTGAACTTTTTTATTATTATAATTAATTATATTTATTACAAAACTCTTGGTCTTACAATTTAATAAGTTTGTCAAATTGTTACTAAAATGAATTCATTACTATAATTTATGTTAAAAATCTTGATTTTATAAGTATTGAGCTTCTCAATATTTATTTACATGATTTATTTAATATTATTATAAATGCAACATCAAAATGAAATTTAATTTTTATATTTTATACATATGTAAAAGAAGTAAGCATAAATTTAACAACCATCAATAATTGGATTAAATGTAAATGAACAACAATTTGTGACCACTAACATGATAAGATTACATCTTAAATAATTGTGATAATATCATACACAATCTCATATACTATAATTTTTATACAAAATGTACATAAACAACGAATAACAGTTTTATACATATATACAAAAGAGATTGTGTAATTTTAAACAAAAACAACTAACATACTTCTCTAAAACAAAATCATAAAGACTTCATCTCTATGATTTTTTTTCAAAAAATACAAATAATAAAGATTATGTTGGATTACCAATTAATAACGACGATAAATAACAAAAGCCCTATAGATCTTTGTTGTTGACTCCACTTGGAGTGTTAAAATTTTGGATGCACCTTTAGAGTGTTAAAATTTTTGCAATATAAGAATGAGTATTTATTAGTCGAAATTATTTCTTCAACTTTTAAATGTATTAAATAATTATAATTAAATGCTATTTTTTTTATTATAAAATGTTTTATACTTATATTAAATTACTAATAATTATTTGAAAACTTTTCAGATGACAATTTGAGTTTATAGTTATAATTATTTCTTCAACTTTTAAATATATTAAATAATTATAATTAAATTCTACATCTTTTATTATAAAATGGTTTTAATTACTTATATTAATTTATAATGAAAATAATCCAACTTTTAATAAATGCTACATTAGTTTTAGACATTATTTCATGACTTTTGATATGACAATTTGATGAAGTTATTATTTTTATTATATTTTTTTATTACAATAGTCTTTTTCATTACATTAATCATATTTATGACAAACTATATTACTCATAATCACTTTCTACAAATTATTTTGAAACTCATGATATTGATAAGTCAATTTGTTAGTTTTTATTATAAATATACATGAGTTTATTACTTATATTCATTTACTAATAATATTATTTCAAGACTTTTGATATGAAAATTTGATGGAGTTATTCGTTTTTACATTAATTTCTTATTTTTGTGACAAAACTCAACTTTTAAATATATTAATTTATTTATATATTACAAATATATAAGCGAACACTTGTTTATTATAAATTTGATACATATTGATTACTAAAGTAATGTACAATATGACTTGTCTTCACCTCCGATCATCATTTATTCCTTTTGTTTTCCAGTTTGTGCTGTCATCATGCCTTGTGTTGCCCAACGATCGAATCGTCAACCCACATGTTTAGCTATTGTTTGTGTGTCATATATACTATCTAGGCTTTAACACTTGAGTATAAGATATAGGCAAAAAATATTATAATCAAAGCATTAGACGATATAATCAATAATTAAGATATTGTGTAATCATCAGAGTAGCACCGTCGGAGATTGTCGATCCTACAAAATAAACAAACCTAAATTAAACGATGTATCATTACACAAAAATAAATTAAATAACAATCGAGACATATTTCATTCACCGATTCGCCAATACGAAATTCATAATAGGAGAATAGATGAATGAGATTAACAACTACACTTACCTATTTATACTAAGTGTATCATTTTTAGTTTGTATGAAAAATAAAACCTATTTAATATATGTGTCTTTACACATGCTAGAAACCTATATATTAAGTGTAATAATTAATTTAAATTAATTAATCTTAAATTGTTTATGATAAATGGATTTATTATATTATTTTTATTAATATTAAATACAAAGTAATAAATGAAACTTCAAACTTGAAACTCATTTTTTATATAAAAATAAAACCTATTTAATATATGTGTCTTTACACATGCTAGAAACCTATATATTAAGTGTAATAATTAATTTAAATTAATTAATCTTAAATTGTTTATGATAAATGGATTTATTATATTATTTTTATTAATATTAAATACAAAGTAATAAATGCAACTTCAAACTTGAAACTCATTTTTTATATATACGAGGCAGCATGGCCCGTGCGATGCACGGGCCTTGTTCATGATAATGCGTTATTGGTATCAACTGCAAAGTACAAACAAAGTAAAGTGTGTCGGAGGTAAATGTAAGGTAAATAAACATGAGTGCTTGTTTATTATAAACGTTGAATTAGGATACTAAAGGAAACTTTTAATTGATTTTAATTAAATAAAAAGGAAATTCGGGCTTGTATAATACTGGTGGACCAACTCTTTCGCCAGCTGGGGCGGCTCAAATCGAGAGGCCAAAATCAGGATTTACAATTTTACATGCAATGAATTGACCATCATGCTCATATATTTGGGCACAACCACTAATGGGTTTCGAAAGAGAAAAGTTAGGCCGTGAGCTCAACTTCAGTGTTGGTTTTTGTTAACTAATAAAGCTTCATGTCAAATACATTACATATTGTATAATTTAGTTAAGTTGTATGCGTTGAATAAAACAATGCATTTTAACCAAAGACACATACATTAGAATTAATATATAAAGATCCTCATCAAGCTCATCATCAGTCAGTCTCTTTTGAACCCTGCGATAGAAATACAGTAACACGTTTTTTTGCTGTGCAAAAAAAAAAGGAAGAAATAATGTAACACGTTTCAGAAAAATAACTAACCTGAAAGATATTAATTTAAAAAAATATAACCTAAAAGATCGTTTTTATAACGGCTTCATCCTCAGCTTTCACCCCGCTGCAATGTTTTTTTATTAAAAAACATGTTAAAATACATTTTGACTTATAAAGTTGACTATAAATACAACACCATTGATCGTCCCAGAACTGAAGGAGCTGACTTCATGATTCAAGGTTTAAATATAAATAATATGTGTATTTTATGTATTATTATTTATTTATTTTCATGGAAAAGAAAATGGTGTAATAATTAACGAAACTGAGCAACCCAAAATATTATCATTTTTTATCACTCTTAACAATCAAAGACAGAGAGGTGAGCACATAGTCGGCTGTAATATAGTCTCTACTAATTCTAACTCCATATTATCATCATATTCAACATTTGATGCCCCTTATATTCACAATTTAGCCAACCCTCGAATTATATCCAATAATTACCTTCGATTCCGACCTGTGATAAGGCAGCCGTTATGATGGCGGTTCACCTCTACGATTTCTGGAAAACAATTCGATTGCAGATTGTATGAGGTTTATTCTCGCTTCTTAAGTTGTAATATGTATATGCCACTGTCATGAATTTACCCGTAGACATAAATTTGACTGGACAAAACGTATAAACGTTATAATTACTTAGTAGAAGTACATGTATTAAAATGGATGAAGAAGAAACTTTAGCATCACCATTACTGTGAAGTCCTTCAAGGCACTCTTAAGATCTTGGTTTCTATTAAAGTCAAACAATGCCTATATAGTCAATAATAAACTACAAAGAAAAGGTAAAGAGGAAAAAAAGGAAGAAAATTGTGTAAATAATCGAATTGTGAATTACTTGATAAATAGTCCCAAATGGTTATGGTTCAACATCTTTGTCATTTTGGATCTTCTGCCTTAAAGTATACATTTTGAAACTTCACTCAAAAATACGTCACAAAACAAATTTTGGATTCTTAAAAAGTCGACAATTTATAAAAACAAAAACCATCTGACATAAGTTAAATTAAAATTGCCTCATTGACCATAAGCTGAAAAATAATTGAACGAATATGTAAGAATGGGAATTGGAACAAAGGATACACAATGATTTATAAATTTTAGGCATACAAACCTTGATATTTTGACACTGTGATAATCTTGCTTATGTCCATGGAGGTAGTGAAAATTAAACCCTTTATTGGATTTGAAGTGGCGATTTGGCATACCTTGATATTGAGGACAACAATGAAACTGGAAGCTTTGAAAATGGAGGCTACATATGCAACTACGTCCATGAGAAAGAAAGCTGATGGAATTGAAGTTTGGGTTTGGATTGGGGAAACTACGTGGTATGCAAACATGGCATATGATTCTGTAATTGAATTTGACTCCATAGCATATTACTCAATACCACCTCACAATATAAAAGGAGAGATACAATATAAAAAGAGATATCTGAAAATTGTCAAACCAAAACACCAATAATTTAGGTAGTAATCAATGCTGGATTAATTAGTCCGTTATGAATGGTTGAGTTAACAAATGACGGGATTTTCAATTTGAGTGGTCCGTTATAATAATAAATGTTGTAGTAATCAATTATAAATGTTGGGTGACGAACTATTGTTACATATTCTTCTCGTCAGTTTTCACTTCATTAGTTTTAATGTTAGATATTAAATGTAGGGTAATAAATACTACATCGAAATTGAAACTCGTTTTTTATATATATATAGATATAGATTAATTTATTTATATTTACAAAGCGAACACTTATATGAAAATAAATGATCTTTTTTATTATAAACTTTGCTACATATTGATTATTAAAGTAATGTACAATGTGACTTGCCTTCACCTTTGATCTTCACTTATTCCTTTTATTTTCCCATTTGCATGGTCGTCGTGCCTTGAGTTGCCCAACGATCATATCGCCAACCCACATGTTTAACTATTGGTGTGTGTCATATATACTATCTAGGCTTTAACACTTGAGTATAAGATATAATTAAAGAATTATATAATCAAAGAATTAGACGATATCATCAAAGAATTATGAGGAACTAAATCATACCGATTTGAGTATAAGATATTTTGAAATCTTCATAATAGCACTGCCAGAGATAGTCGATCCTACAAAATAAATAAACTTAAATTAAATGATATATCATTACACAAAAATCACTTAGAAAACAATCGTGACATCTTTATATATATTAAAAGAAGGTTTTTTTGAAATCTTTAATGCCATGTTATAATGGCACATCATACCTTATGCCATGTATGATATATATTAAAAGAAGGTTATTATGAAATCTTTAATGTCATGTCATAATGGCACATCATACCTTATACCATGTATGAGGCCACTTGGCACTTAAATGCCAAGTCATTATTTCCACCTAAAAGTCCACATATGCACTTTTAAGCCACCTCACTTTTATTGATCTTTATAAGAGTCAACTCCTATATTTTACTAAGTGTAAATACGTGTAGATTTTTTCTATTTCATATTATACGATATAACATTTAGTTATATTTTTTGGTTATATGTTTTCTAAATGCAATGCAATGGAATATTAAGGCTGTAAATGTCCACATAAACAATCTTAAATGTAAATATCTTTATCTTTATATATATTAAAAGAAGGTTTTTTTGAAATCTTTAATGCCATGTCATAATGGCACATCATACCTTATGCCATGTATGATATATATTAAAAGAAGGTTATTATGAAATCTTTAATGTCATGTCATAATGGCACATCATACCTTATACCATGTATGAGGCCACTTGGCGCTTAAATGCCAAGTCATTATTTCCACCTAAAAGTCCACATATGCACTTTTAAGCCACCTCACTTTTATTGATCTTTATAAGAGTCAACTCCTATATTTTACTAAGTGTAAATACGTGTAGATTTTTTCTATTTCATATTATACGATATAACACTTAGTTATATTTTTTGGTTATATATTTTCTAAATGCAATGCAATGGAATATTAAGGTTGTAAATGTCCACATAAACAATCTTAAATGTAAATAAGTGTAAATCTTTTCTATTTCATGTTATACGATAGAACACTTGGTTATATGTCTAAATCTTTTCTATTTCATATTATACGATAGAACACTTGGTTATATTTTTTTGATGATTGCTATTGTAAAAACCGACGGTTACATTAAGTTTTAATTTATGATAATCAGTGTCAAATAAAATTCTTTATCTTTATATATATTAAACTAAGGTTTTTTTGAAATCTTGACATGTCATGTTAGTAACGTCATAATAGCACATCATTCCTTATGCCATGTGTGAGGCTTATGTGTACACTCACTATTTACATGTCATCACGCTTATGTAAAGTGATTACCACAAATATTTTCACGTTTCAGTCAGCTTGATTTTCGACTATTAGCACATGTTGCAGGGTGGAGAAAACTTTTATGCAGTGATTGGAAGCAAGCGATGCTAATATTTTTTAAGTTTCATGAGAGAAATCAGTCAAAAGAGCCCCGTGGGCCCTACTTATTTAGCCAAACACCCACTGTTTGATCAGGTATGTTTGGTTACGTGTTATTTTTACTCGGGCGGGGTTGACCCATTTGAGTAAATGATTGCCGTAGATGAAATCGGTTAATGCTTGGTTTGGTTCAGCTGGAAATGTGACACTATTACACCATGATCCTCACCATAATATTCAGTTGGCAAGATGGTTCATCTTTTGTAATGCAACTACTATTCGAATGCAATTTATGTGAATTTTATGCATTCTCCACTCTATCCCTTTTGAGCCATGTAACTCAATTAAATACACTAATCTATTTGATCAATTTGGTGTTGCCTATAACCTAAAGGTCATGGGTTAAAGCCATGGTGGGGGCAAAGTGGAGTAGATTAGGTATCGTTCAAAAAAAAAATGTTCAATTTTTATCTGTAATTTTATGGGTTATTTATATTCAGATGAATTAGGGTTTATGTGTTTGCTTTAATTTTCAATTAAGAATGCATATTTGATGATAACGAGACAAATTTCACACATGTTTACTTGATTTGTTGTTAGAGCTTATAATCATGGGCATTTTCAGATCAAGATCATGGATGGCAAGTTTCTAGATTGTACTGTTGAAGGACTAAATATATTTATAAAAATTTTAAATAAATTTTATAATTACAAAATTCAAAAAATAAAAAATTAAAAAAACCCCCTCATTATGATATAACTACTTTATATCTCACCCCTGTTTTGCATCCTATTTTCAACCATGCCACACTAAAAATTGTTGGTAAGAAAATAAAACTCGAGTAGCTAGATGATGCTGTCAACATAATACTTTCCTTACAGGTTAGTGAGTGTACACATTAGTAAATTAATTTATTAAAATCTTTTCTTTTAAATTTTTGTTTCAGACTTCGTTTCAATGTATGCAAATCTTGCCAGTTATGTGGATTTATGTTTAATACCCAAATCACCATTCTTCATAGAAGGTGAGACGTTTGAGTTTGTTGAAAAACAACTAAAAGAAAACGGGCACATGATTACTATTGTAGTTGAAGGAACGGGTGAAGGATTTCTTACACAAAACAAACTACTAAAAGATGGTGGAATGTTGCTTTCCTATTAAGGTGTAATCACTCAATTTATGTAATCGTAGTATAAAGTTTTGGTTTTTGAGTGCGCGCCTTTGATTCTCATGAAGGTTGAACAATTTTGAGAGAGAATTTATATGTGTGAACCTCCATTCTTGTGATTCTTATGCATCAAAAGAAAATGTATCTTTGATTTCAGCTAACTAATCATGGGGGTAGGCATATGCTCTGAAATGTTTTATTAAAAAATTGTGATACCTAGGAAATTATTTCAAATTAAGGTACATAATTCCCAATGAATTAAATATTCTTAATTAAGTAAAAGATTATAAAAAAAATTTATAGGTCGTCTGTGATTCATCACGGGTTATAGGCTAGTATTTCATAATAGGAGAATAATCACTTAGAAATTCATAATAATAAGAGAATAGATGAATGAAATTAACAACCACACTTGCCTATTTATACTAAATGTATCATTTTTATTTTGTATGAAAAAATTTAATTAATTAATACATTTAATATGTGTCTTTACACATGCTAGAAACTAAAACCTATAGATTAAGTATAACAATTTAATTTAAATTTATTAATCTTAAATTGGGACACTTCATATACTTGAACTGAAACCTATATATTAAGTATAACAATTTAATTTAAATTTTTATCTTAATATTAGAAATTTAATATTAGTAAATTAATATAAGTAATAAACTCATGTATGTTTATAATAAAACTAATAAATCGACCTATTAAGACTTCTAAAATAATTATTAAATTATTTTTTATCTTATAATTGATTTATATATATATTAGTGTTATGTTTATAAATATGATTTATTTATGGTAAATTTTTTTATCTTATAATTGATTAATTTATTATTTCTTATAAATGGATTTATTACATTATTATTATTTTATTTATGGTAAAACTTTTGATCTTACAATTGATTAACTTATTATTTTTTTTATAAATGTATTTATTAGATTATTATTATTAATATTAAATGCAAGGTAATTAATACAACTTCAAACTTGAAACTCAATTTATATATATATATATATATATATATATATATATATGTGTGTTTAATTTCAAGCTCAATACCCATTTAGTGATTTTTAATTACACAAATTTTCAAACTCGATAAGCTCGTTTATGAGTTTGGGCTTGATAAGCTCGACTTGAACAAGTTTGTTTATGATCAAAAAATTGTTGACCTCTCTATGTTTATATATGGTATCAAAATATTAATAAAAAGAATTTGAGAGGAGTTGATAAAACTTAATACTTTATACATTATGTCTTGGGTTCAAATCTCATGACTAACATTTATTTAATACCTTAAAACACAAAACCCTTATTGGTCCGTCCAGCTCGTTCGGCTCGATTAGTTCGTTTGACTCGAATAATTAAATGAACTTTCGAGCAAGTCAAGCATCGTTATTTTGAGCTCGATTTGTGAAATTAATCGAGCAGCACTGTACACCCGAACTCGAGTTAACCAATCTCAAATTTGAGTAACTCACTAAATCATCAACTTGAATACGCCCCTAATTAGTTGACCCCCTCATTCTCCTCCTCTTAGACCACTAGGAATTGCCCGTATACATGGGTACATGTTAAACACGTATTAAAGCTATTTTTGACTTTTTAACATTGTATTAACTTATAATGCACACCCCAAATTTATCCTCTCTCGTATAACAATCATATAAGATATCTTTGGTACCCACAAAAAGTATCACAGACCAATCACGATTTTAAAAAGAACTCATTTAATTTGCGTTAAACGGATGGTGTCGAGACTTTTGGCGCAATGTCTGACGTAATTTGGCGATATTTGGTGCCACCAGTATCTTAGTTAGAGGGCATTCAACTCACGATACGGTGAGCTCTTATTGTGATGTTAAGCGCAATAGAGCGTTCTATCATTATTTGTAGTTCTCAGTTAGAAAGGATTTAAGCAATTACCATAAAAGATCATCGTATATGGCCATATCTTTTTCTTACCGCCCATCACTAGTATTGATTAGGGGTGTTCACTATTCGGATATAACCGGATTGTCCAATTGGACAATTTGGATCGGACTATTTGGATTGGTTATTTGGTTTTTTGGATCAGTTTGGACTTGAACCAAATTAATAGTTTGGATTTCGGATTGGATTTGGTTTCCGTTGTGAAAACCGGATTGTCCAAACAAACCGAATAGTAATATATAGTAAATTGATTTATATATAAACACTTGCTGGTTTCCAATGTAAGCAATTATGGTTTCCCTTTCCTATAGTAAATTGATTTATATACTAACATTTGTTCCATTTTATATTGTATAAGTTGGTGATGTACAATCTTTTTGGAGTTTTTGATAAAGTTGATGTCAAATTTTTTACATATATGATTGTAAATGTCACAATATATGAATTAGACTTGTTTTTATGTACAAAGTAGTTTATAATTTTGGAATTTTACATATGAACTTAATATTATTTATGTTACATACTTTTGGAATATTTTGAAAATTTTAAGGAAAAACCAAATGGATAAAACCAAACCAACCAAATTATTATTTGGTTCGGATCGATTTGGTTTTCGAATTAATTTGGACGGTTCGGTTTGAACTTTTGAAAACCGGATTTTATTTGGTTTCACCTATTTGGATCGGATAAAACCAAACCGTCCAAACGAACGCCCCTACGATATTATAACAATTTGCATAATATTAATAAATTTCTTTATGTTTATAACAATTTTGATCACAATATAAATGAACTCTTTATTACACATATTAAAATTTTATATTCAACACCAAAATTTAATCTTACATTTTGCATCAAAAGTTTATAATTTTACTTGTTTTGTTTTAATTTATAAAATTTAAGGTGTGTATATTTGGACCAAAGCTGGTATAAGACTACTTGAGCCAAACACTCACTTCAACATCATCTCAACATTCCTCATTTCACATTCACATTCTCAAATACTCATTTACTAATAACAAAAGTCATTACACCCCTTTACAGACTAACAAAACTCCTTCAAGCATACAACATAAAAAAAAATGACACGGTGTTAGAAGACCAACATTGAGTTTGGCAGAAGGTATACCTCTCACGCATCAAGTTGACCACAACTCTAGACTTTGTAACATGTCTACAAAGACTTCCGAACCGAGGGTTCAGTCAGCCTAAGGGACTACTTTGTCTCCTCCCGACGTCATGGCATGAGGCAAGCAGTTTGTCTAGCTACGATTTGAAAGTTCTAGAATGCCTTTATTTTCAAGGTTAAGGAGATGTAGAGACTCAATTGTTGATATTATTCAAGACTATTCCTTTGTAAGGATTTATAATCATAATAATAAGTAGTGTTATTTGGATAGATTGGCTAAAATCTATTTTTTTGTAATTTGTAAGCTTCTAGCTAGAAACTTCCTCCGAATCACTTTGAAGTTCATGTTTTTTGAGGTAAAATAAGGTAATAAGAGATTAGTAAATTTAATTGGGTAATTAGAATGGATAGGGACCCACACTTTTTACTATTTTGTTGCTTTTATAGGAAGATGACAAAAATGAATGGGTCCCACACCTTTAATGATGTTTAAAAAAGTATAAATAAGGGTAAAGGGGTAATTTTAAATATAAAATCTTATTAAATAAGGTAAAATATTAAAGTGATTCACTTATTTTGATACACCCCGAAAAGAAAAGTGATTCAGTTATTTTGATACGGAGGAAGTATTAATTTGATGAAAGCAGTTTAAAAAAAAAACCCACTACCATTTAGCGTGGGGTTGCGACATTACACCCCATCTGTTAGTAAAATTTAAAAAAAAAAAAATCCAATTGAAATTTAATGATTAATACGTCCAAATGTAAATAGAAAAATCCATGTAAAAAAGGAGGTTAACAATTTTCTATATATATTTAACTAAAAGTATAGAAATGTGTGTCAATGTAAAAAACGACTCATCTTACAAATTCAAGAATAACGTCGATCACAAAGAAAACGTGCTTGGCGTTTATCATGATAACATCATAGATATTTGTTTACATAAAATAACAAGTTATCAAAATACCAATAATTTGTTATTGTTATAATAATATTACTATTATCGATATACATGTTCATATTGATGATGTATATATGTGCTCCCCTTTCAACCAATCACATATCATTTTAACACACTTACAAAGGAAACATATCTCACTTATGAACATTGTTATATGTACGTGTGCATACCTTTATGATTGTAACATATGGAAAATTGATTGGATATTTTGAGGTAAAAAAATTAATGGATCCCATATGGTTTGTTTATGTGGATAATTAAGTAGCTACATTTAGCATTTTCAATTAAAAAGAAAATATTTCTATTGAACTTTGTGAGTATATGCATAAGAGAATCTAATTCTAATGTCATTTTGTTGAAAAAGTTTGAGAAAAGCATGATTGTAATTTTTTTTACTATTATCACAATAAAAAAGATTGCATGTCAGTTTTAAATAGATTTAACGCATAAACGAGTAAAGTACAAAAACAATTAAAAACCTCACATATTACACGCAATGGATTCACAAAAATTGAGAGAAATCATCCAAAAGGTACCACAATACTTAAAACCACAACTTGCAACCGAAGATGTCTGAATGCATAAGTTCAAACATGGTAGTAGGTTTAGAAACCGAGGAAGTAAGAGGTAAATAACATTGTTTGCCAAGTTGGCGCACATGAAATTTTGACATCGCATTGTTTGAATAATTAATGAATTTATGACTAGACAAAAATTTTAAAAATGTGTCGGGTGGTATAAACACCGGTGCCATGTATGTGATGACACAACAAAGAAACTTGTGGCAGTCAACTGCAGAGAGGGAAACAGAACGTCGTAAAGATCACTAACGCTATCATTCGTCTGGAGATGATGTCCTATATGGCTGTATCAAAGTCCTTTACGTTAAAACCAAAAGGGTCAAAATCAAATGATGGTAATTGTCAAGATTATTTTTTTAACAGAATTAAATTTTTAACTATTTGACTTGAGACAAGAACATCTTTTAAAGCTAGTTATTATTTGGAAAAGGTATATAAAAAAGAGTTTCTCCAATCGTCACATAAATCTTTTAAAAGGCGATCGTCACTAGATACATGGTTACACCGGATAATATGAACATACAAAACTAATGTATACAATTAACTATTTAACAAAATCAAACTCATAGCTTCAATGGCTTGATGTTGCAAAACCTAGCATTATCAATCACAGTTGTCCATTCACATAAGCATATATTAACAAACAAGAACTTTTGGTTTGTTTTTTAAATCTAGAATGTTCTAAAAATGAATTCTGAAATCTTTTGTATAAGACAATAGATGTGTTATGTGGTGAGAATGTGCACACGATATTCATGGAAACTAAGACCCCATCGTCAGCTTCATTCATTTCCACATGATTTCTTTTTCTTTAAACTAAAATAACTAATTAATTTTATTATATCCTTTGATATATTTTTATTCTATTTATAAAACCATGATTCTAAAAAACGCGTTATAGCGGCGCTAACGCGTGACTCTTCCGTTACGAAATAATGCATAGCGAGGGCGCGATAAAGATGTCGGAGATCAGGTACAAATATGTTGCAAGGTATGTTTAGTGTATATCTAATTGAAAGTGTGTGCTTATAAGGGTCATGTGCTACTCCTCTTACAACCAATTGGTTTTAAGATGGAACCTCACAAACTTACATGGTATCAGAGCAAGGTTTACGCGTTGTTGGTCAAACGGCCACACAGACCCCACGTAACCAAAAATATCCATGTGTTAGGCGAGAAAAAAAATGACGCCGCACGTGAGGGGGTGTGTTGAGATGTCCCACATTGGACAAGATAAGAACCAGTAATGTGGGACCCCACAAACTTACAGCTTGCATATTCTATATTAGCGTTTCTAATATATGTTACACATAAACCCAGATTAGAAGTTATATTTTTAGAATTGGCTAAGTGAGTGGTGTCGAGGTTGAGTGTTATTGGAGATGGTGGTGGTGCCATTCTCGTCGGAGATGAAGGTGGTGGTTGCCATTCAAAGTTTTGAGGTATAAAAGAGGTTGAAGTCCTGAAAGTTCAACTTTTTGCTAAAATAGAGCAAAAGGGAATTAAAAAGAGAGAAAATCAAACAAATTAATAATAGAAAATAAGTGAAACGTTCTGTATGATTTTTATAAAGTCCTTAGGAACAAATTATAGTCATTGGATCAATCAACCCTTAACACTGTGTTCCAGAGGAAAGATATAGATGGAAGAGAAAAGAATTGGAAAGAAGAGAATAAATTTTTTGTGTTCCAGAATATTTTTTTAAAGAAAGGAAGATAAAAGAGGAAAGAAATTTTAGGTATTTTTTCTCTCCTAATATTCCTCCCAAAAGTGGGAGGATTTGGAGAGAAGAGGAATTTTAGTTAATTAAAATTATTTGCAATTACTAATTTACCCTTGATATTAGCTAATTTATTTATATTTTAAGGATAAAATTGTAAATGTGCTAATTTTTTTTCCTTTCTCTCAAACTCGGGAACACAAAGATTGATGATTTTCTTTTCTTTTCTATCTGATTCGGGAACACAAGAAAGAAAAATATTTTCTTCTTATCTCTTCTTTTCTCTTCTATTCCCTTACTTTCTTTTCTTTTCTTTCATTTAAATATTCTGGAACACAACGTTAATCACTACTACCACCAGAATCACATATGATTCAACACATCAACACCACCACCATCCATGTGTATTAAATCACATGTGATTCAACACGGCCGGCCACCACCACCAACCTCTGTCGCCCACAGTCTCCACCACCGGCAACCCCTCGCCACTGTCGGCTGCTTGCAATCACATGTGATTGCGTATCTGTGATTGCGCTAGCCGGAGGCGGTGGCCGGCGACGCCGGGCGGCGGAGGACAGTGGTGATCGGCGGCGGAGGCCGGCGGCCGGCGGCCGGAGGTGGTGGCCGACGGTGGTGGTGGTTGATGTGTTGAATCATATGTGATTTAATGATAGTGGTGGTTGTATATTGAATCACATGTGATTTGATGATGATGATGATTGATGGATTTTTTAAACCAATGACCAGGATTTATCCCTTAAAATTTTATAAAAATTAAGGACCTTTCTAAACGCAAATCTAGAAAGTAATAAAATATGAATAAGTGAAATAGTTAGGTGGATGTACTCATGTACAATATTGTACATGTCAAATTAATTAATCCACTAATCATACCACGTATTATCCAGTAACTGTGTACATACATACAATAGCATACTTTTAGTAAAATACATTTAATAGCGCAAAAAAGCAAAAACAATAACATTTTGATACAAGTTAAAAAAAATGAAAAAAAGATACATATCTAGACACGCAATTTTTTTAATTTTTTTTACAAAGTGATGTAGATAACAACACCTTATATTTAATCACTCTTGTTATAAGTAAATCCACTCTTGTTTTACTTTTGAGTTTAATATATACCTTTTACAGTGTTTTGATTTTCTTTATCAATCATACTTTTATTTAAGAGAAAAATGTATTTTTAGTATATGAACTTTGTTTATTATATTATTTATTATCTGCACTACTAAAGGTGCAAAATGATACCATAAACTTGAGAAATGATCAATTTAGCAATATATCGTGTTTTCTTACGTAACTTATTTTAATTGAATTTTTTGACAAACCAAAAAATATACGTTAATCTCAACTAAATCACATGATATAATTTGATCATTTAAATAAATCGAGTTATTAAGTCAAACTATTTTGTCAAATTATGCATTTTTACCTTAATTTAAAGTTGCAAGGACTTTTTTTTTTTTTTTTTTTTAAGTTGCAAGTTAATTTTATGTAGCTCGAAATTCATCTAGGTTCGGCTCAAGACGAGTCGAGTTCACAAGTGGACTCGGGTAACTTGTACACGTGTTCACATGGTTTAAGCTACTATAAAGCTGGCCAAGTCGGTTGAATGCCAAACCCAACGCAAAACTTTTCACACAAAAAGATTCTTGGAGAGAGAGAGAAAAGCTCGTACACGAGCCACCAACGCCTGTACATTTTTCTTCAAACCTTATGGAGCTTGGATTACCGGCGGTCATTCATCACAACTATCATCTTCTTCTTTCCGCCCTTGCGCTCTTCCTAGGCTTCGTCTTCTTGTACAGTTTGAGGTCGAACGTGAACTCACGTCGTAAATCGAAGGAAATCGTGCGGAAGATCACTAATAACTCCGGTAACGATGGATTGCAGCTGCCGGAGACAGATGGAAGAACTGACGTCATTATCGTCGGAGCCGGTGTTGCCGGTGCTGCTCTTGCTTGCACTCTTGCGAAGGTGCGCAATTTCTTAACGAAACATCTTTGCGTATACGTAGGGTTCTAACTTCTAATTAGGCGTATGTATATGCCGCTCTAATTCTACGATTAATTAGCATTCGCATACTTCAGATCCATGTATTTCATACAATTGTACTTCATATTCAACCTAGAATAATCGGAATGATTTAAGGCACTAGTATTTCGATTAATTCTATTTTCCCCCCTTTCTGAATAGACTAGTTAAATGTTCAATTTCGTTTCAATAGTTTTCATTTTGATGGAATATTTGGAGTTCTCAGCATCTAAGTAAATGCTCCGCTATAATTTCTTTCAAAACACTTAATTTTAGCTAAGAAATTATATTATTTTAAAAAAATATGCTATGAAAAACTCGTAAAATTTTCCAGTTTATTCACAATAATTGTTATCAACCACCTCTTCTGAAACTGTAAAAGTCAATAATGTGACACAGCTAGTTGAATAAAGGATAAGATTTTAAGATCCATATAAATTTCTCCAGGTTAATGAATTAGAGTGGTTTAGTTAAATTCTGTGGGTTTAATAGTCTATACCATTAGCAAATTTCAGTTGTTATGCATGATAAATAATATTAGCATGCCATGAGCTTCTTACTATTGGTCAATGTCAACTATTAGCTTTTGATTAGTAAAAGACAAAGTTGTTAGAAATATTGAATAATCAAATCCACTATTATATCTTATTTAAACCAACTAATCTTATAACTTTTTTACAATTTATATCATAAATAAGTAACAACATCGAAAAATTGCCTATTGTTATGGTAATCAAATCCACTTTGCGAATTTTTAAGAATCTTTATTTGTAGTTAAATTTCCATATTCAGTATCTTTTTAAGACTGTAAGATGATATAACTTAAACAGGAAGGACGCCGAGTGCATGTGATTGAAAGAGACTTAACTGAACCAGACAGAATTGTAGGTGAACTTTTACAGCCAGGAGGCTATCTAAAACTGATTGAGTTGGGTCTTGAGGGTAAATAATTTTCCTAATTAAACCTAAAATTGTGTAATCTTAATTAAAACTGAAAACAAGTGTCTAAGTATGACATTTGATTGCAGATTGTGTGGATGGAATTGAAGCTCAACAAGTTTTCGGTTATGCAATTTATATGGATGGTAGAAACACTAAACTCTCTTATCCTTTGGAAAAATTCGATTCAGATGTATCTGGAAGAAGCTTCCACAACGGTCGTTTTATCCAACGAATGAGGGAAAAAGCTGCATCTCTTCCAAAGTAAACTCTCTTCCCCTCTAATCAAATAATACTAATATCATTAATTACACTGTTGGTCCTTGCAGTATGGCCCAAATAACAAGTTCAGTCCCTTAAGTTTCCGAAAGTTCTAACACGAATGGTCTTTTTTACAACAGTGTTAAACTAGAACAAGGAACAGTAACTTCATTACTTGAGAAAAATGGAACAGTTCAAGGAGTTTGTTACAAAACAAAAGACGGGCAAGCAATGACTACACTTGCACCTCTCACTATTGTTTGCGATGGTTGCTTTTCTAATCTACGTCGCGTTCTCTGCAAACCTAAGGTATTTATATTTATTTAAATATTTTACAAGATTTATTTTTTTAATTTTTTTTTTAATATTTTGAAAAGGTGGACGTGCCTTCTTGTTTTGTGGGTTTGGTTTTGGAAAACGTTGATCTTCCATATGCAAACCATGGACACGTCATCCTTGCAGATCCTTCACCAATCTTGTTTTACCCAATTAGCAACACTGAGGTTCGTTGTTTGGTTGATGTACCTGGACAAAAAGTACCTTCTATTTCCAACGGTGAAATGGCTAATTATCTCAAGACCGCCGTAGCTCCACAGGTATTTTATTAAATTATTATTTTATATTTTTCTTTTTGGTTATTAATTTATATTTTCGTTTTTAGATTCCACCGGAGCTATATAATGCGTTTGTAGCAGCAGTTGATAAAGGAAACATAAGAACAATGCCTAATAGAAGCATGCCAGCTGACCCTCAACCGACACCCGGTGCACTTTTAATGGGAGATGCATTTAATATGCGACACCCGTTAACTGGTGGAGGAATGACTGTCGCGTTATCAGATATTGTTTTACTTCGTGACCTTCTTAGACCACTCAAAAACCTTAATGATGCACCTACTCTTTGCAGTTATTTAGAGTGCTTCTACACTCTAAGAAAGGTAACTCTACATTTAATTTTCATAACTTGTTGGTCCCCATCAGCTTCGATCCAAGGGCTGAGAATGAAGCTGATGGGGCCCACAAAAATTCAGGATTTGATCGTACGGAGCTGATCTCGTGTTTTTTTTAGCCGGTTTCGTCTACAATTAATACATTGGCGGGTGCATTATACAAAGTATTTTGTGCATCACCCGATCCAGCAAGAAAAGAGATGCGTAATGCTTGCTTTGATTATCTGAGTCTTGGAGGAATGTGTTCAGAAGGCCCGATATCTTTACTTTCGGGCCTCAACCCGCGTCCGATAGTCCTATTTCTTCATTTCTTTGCTGTGGCTATTTACGGTGTTGGTCGGTTGCTTATCCCATTTCCTTCACCAAAACGGTTGTGGCTCGGTGCTAGACTCATCTCGGTTAGCATACATTTTTTAATAATATTTAAAATGAATATATAAAATAATGAGCTATTAATTCATAATTATTCTATGATTTGCAGGGTGCATCTGGGATAATATTCCCGATTATCAAGTCGGAAGGGGTTAGGCAAATGTTCTTCCCTGCAACGGTTCCAGCATACTACAAAGCTCCTCCGGTTGCTTGACATTGAAAAGTTGTTACTGGTTAAATCATCTGTTATTCTTCTTATAAATAAAATTGTTTTTTGAAATGTAATTTAGTTATTTCATGTAACATTTATCAGTGTTATACAGACAATTTTTAAGAGTGTATATTTTGAATATTAAATGTACAATTTGACTTTTTATTTTTATTTTTTTGGTTTCTAGATTTGTAGTTTTGTGTGGACATATGTTTGCACGTGATATGCATTTTAACCCCTTTTTTTGATTTATGTGTGTCTGATATAGTGATCTGGAACAACAATTAGGACAAAAGTATTTCCACCACAGAAGCATCTTTCACTAATTATAAACGGAAAATTAATGTCTATGGCTGTTAGCTGTAGGTAGGTGGGCTCCTCTGAGAATTAAGAGTGGGGTTACTGTCCTAACAGAATACTCGTATTAGTTACAATATTTAAATTAGGGGTTATGAGTCTGATCTGGTTTGCGGGTTGTCTAAAGTTATAAACATTCAATCTGAATTCAATATACTTATACAAACGGGTTAGATATCTCAACCCTTATTTATTTACTTTTAACTTGAACACGATTTATATAAGCCGTTTAATTAAACAGGCTAAACAAGATAGCGTTTGAATCGGTCAAACATGTCAACTTTTTAAATATGTATGCAGAATTTACTAAAGTATATTTGCATTTTTTAAATATATCTATTTTTCATATACTTTGTATATCTATAAACTACTATAGTATAAATATATATTTTTTTAAACATGTTCTAATAATTAATTAGGTTGGCGGTTCGATCCATTTAAATTATTATCAACCCGAACATAACCCGTTTAATAAACGGGTTAGTTTAGTTTGCCCAAAACTGACCCGAAACTTGTTTGATTCAATCCTCACCTGTTTATTTTTATGTCAGTACTAGGATTGACTAATGTCCTAACTCCTAAGCGAATACGATAAAACTCATTAAAATTGAACTTCAAAAAGTTTTCTACACTACAATTATACATAAATTACTTCATTTTTTTTTTTATATGTCTTCCAAGTTTATAATTTATGTTAAATTTAGAAATGGATGTTGATGGTTCCACCTAGCGGTTTCTCAATGACAGCTTTAAATGAGCAGTTGCAACTCCACCAAACCTAACTCCTTTCTTTGTGTCTTGGTTATTGAATGCTAGTTTTTGCTAAAAATATCTAGTCATATAGGAATCCATTAAGATGACTACACGATCCATCCGTTTTTCTCTCACCATGGGGCATGGACCAATATCTAGCTCTGATACCAAATCAAAAGTTAAATACCTTTTCTTTATTAATTTTATGAATATTGCTACACAAAGAATATAATGATATGATATTTATAGGATGAGTAATGGTATTTAGGCCTACCATTTAGACCTACTCATAGGCTTACTCATTAGATGAAGACACGTGTCAAAATCAAGGGATAAAATCAGCAGAGAGAATTAGTGGAATACAAATGTCATCCTATCAAGTTTGTAGGCCTATAAGTAGGTCTAAATGGTAGGACTAAATATCTCTCTTATAGGATACATAAGTACTTTTATGGTATAGAAATGATCTCCATGTAAACCTCTCCAAAAATGGTGGAGCACCAGCGCGCCTAGCTCCTAGATTTGATATGATATAGGACAAAAGATGGATAATGAGATATGTTATACGAAGTATTACTATGAAGTTTAAGAAAATAATATGTTAGAGACCGTGTTCAACTAATGATTTAGTACGTGTTAATGCTAAATAAGGATTCAACAGTTCAATACGAACCCTATAACTGCAATCCTTAATAGTTCAAATATATCTAGCTCATACTCAACTTTTCTTTCTATACATATGTAATATCGACCTTCCAGAACATCACATTTACTGATTCTTGTTAGCTTTATTCTTCCCACTCATTTATTCAATAAAACATAACATTTACTAATTTAAAAGAAAAAAAATTACTAACCTTTTTAGCGGTGTCCTAGTGGTAAAATTCTAGTTTCCAATGTCGAAATGCTTGTAAGTCCCAAGTTCGAGCTATATGAGCAACAAAAATATATCCCCTTGTGGCCATGGAGGTTCATCCGCGACTTCAGGCTACCCTCAAAATGAGTGGTCGTCATGAGATTAGTGTTTGGAGGAATAAGAACACAAACACAAAAAATAATTTTTGAAATAACGTATTCTTATTCAACAACTTTAATTGAAATCATACATCCATATTTATACATAGCAATCGGTGCATATAACCGATGCATCCCCTTGTTAACCGACGTATCCCTGCAACTATTCACTAATTACAATTTGACTCCCTATATTTGGTTAACTATTATATAATTACAAAACATACCCTAAAGTTTAGTTTACTTTTTAACATTCCCCCTTAAACTAAACTTTGAGCAATCATCAAGAAATCATCTTCTTCCAACCCAAGAGGTTTTGACTTAAATTCATCACTCATTCTTAAATCTTTATCCAAAATCTTTTCATTTGGATCACACATAACATCATGTTGATGCTTTATCAATCTTTGCAATCATCATCATGTCTTCATGTTCTTGATAGAAGAAATAAACACATCCAAATTCCTTTTAGAATCAACCATCCACCAATCTTTTCATGGTGGGAACACACTTACATAATCTTCACAACCATCGCCCCAAATCTTTTCATTGAGACGGTAACACAATCACCAATATTCATAAAGTCAAACCACTTTGACTTTTGAATCTTCATCATCGATCACTAAGTTTCCTCAACTTTTCTTGTTTCTTGAGAAAACATAATATATCAACACGTCCGTTTTTTTTATGAGAACGTTGAAATATAATTTCATCACCATGTTGTCAAAGTACTTTCATCAAACATATGGTGTAACCAAAAATTGATCTCCAAATTCATGCTCTGTTTTATGTGTCAAAATTCCATACAGGTTCCATTCGATTGAAGATGCGTCCACCACCGATCGGTGCGACGGTGCCTAATTTTGTATTCTTTGAACGACATCCTCTTCCTTTTTCTTTGTTTATGCCAACAATTTCTGATTTCAATGACTGCAACTTATAACGTAATTCCCAAATTCAACTTTATTTGTTTATTATTTCTGGAATACTGAAACTTGGATTTGGGGTTGCAACTCCATATTCGAATTTCTCCATTTGTCTCCTCTCACCAGTGTTGCATTCCCGTTCGTGCTTCAATTTTGACAGGTTACTACCATTGCAGAAGTTCTCTGTGATTTCACTCTCGAGGACGATTGCATCGACACAACTGCAACATCTTCTTCTTCTTCTTCTTTTTTTATTTATTTTTTATTAGGAGACCTCATCGGAATCAGAAAAGCGAGAAATTTAAACACACGCCAACATGATTCTTCTTCTTGCCTGGTTACTTGCAATCGATCACACAAAAATCCGACACAGGCCAATCATGGCTCTGATACCACTTGTTGGAGGAATAAGAACACAAACACAAAAAATAATTTTTGAAATAACGTATTCTTATTCAACAACTTCAATTGAAATCATACATCCATATTTATACATATCAATCGGTGCATATAACCGATGCATCCCCTTGTTAACCGACATATCCCCGCAACTATTCACTAATTACAATTTGACTCCCTATATTTGGTTAACTATTATATAATTACAAAACATACCCTAAAGTTTAGTTTACTTTTTAACAATTAGTCGGTTCGCAAAACGAGTCAGAATCAGATTAAAAAAAACATTTACTAATTTTTGCAATGAAGTAGAACATCGTTAACTTTATTTCACGCGTAATCAAAGATGTTAATGATACGTATTGTAGAACTCCTAACGTAAGTCCATCACCAAAAAATCATGACATTGTTTTGTCGATCAAATTAAAAGAATTCTAACCCGTATGTGCCAATGAAAAACTCATGACATTAGTGAGACATTCTTTTGTAATTCGGAGAAGTACCACGAAAATCGCATTTGGTGAGATTAAAAAACTCTAAATACTGGCTCCAAAAGCATGACGAGTTAGTAAAGATTGAATCGAAAATGGTGAAAAAAGGTCATAAACTGAAAACGGTCTTAAAGAGGTTGACCAATAACTCGAGTAATAATGCATCAACTCAGCTTCCGGAGACCGGTGGAAGTACCGATGTCATCATTGTTGGTGCCGGTGTTGCTGGTGCTGCTCTTGCTTACGCTCTTGCAAATGTATGTACTAATCGAAACTTATTTCTTCTAGGTTTTTAGAATAAACTCGGGTTTATAGTTTTAAACACGATTATGTAAATGTTCGTTATCAAAGATTACTACTAATTAACTATTATTATGTATTTATGTGACTAATTTTACGGATGATCATTAAATCGATTTACATGTAAAATAAATAAATAATTCTACGATTTGTCTAAAATTGTGAAATACAACCAAATAAATGGTGTATGTGAAGTGTGTACAAATATATTCACCATCAAGATTATCCATACATCACACGTTTGTTATTGAAAAGGGTCACATACTTTAAACAGGACGGACGTCGAGTGCATGTAATTGAACAGGATTTGACCGAGCCAGATCGAATTGTAGGTGAACTTCTACATCCAGGAGGCTATCTAAACTTAATTGAGTTAGGTCTCGCGGGTATGATTCAATTAAAATATTGATTCTGTAATACTTCATTCGTTTCAAAATAAGTGATGTCACTAACTATCCAATTAAAAAGGAGTCATATCCTACTAACTATACAATTTAATTTATTCTAATTGTTATTATAGTTTTTTGAATAAAAGATAGTGAAATTAAAATTGTATCACTTATTTCAAATCGGAGGAAGCAAGTTTAATAAATTAATTAAAATATGATTTGTATGTTCGATCACAAAATTGGTAATTACAGATTGTGTAGAAGGAATTGAGGCTCGAAGAGTTTCTGGATATGCTCTTTTTCTAAACGGTAAAAGCATTAGACTCGATTATCCTTTGGGAAAATTCTCGTCGCCCGACATATGTGGAAAAAGCTTTCACAACGGCCGTTTTATTCAACGAATGAGAAGCAAAGCTTCATCCCTTCCAAAGTATGATGATATCTTTCGCGGTCGGTCAAAGTCATAAATAGAATCTAAAAAAGTTCACATAAATATGTTTCTAACTTGATTAAGGGCATGTTTGGAAAAGTTTATTAATGGGACTTATTAGCTTATTAAGCTCAAATAAGTAAATTTATTTGATCTTAATAAGGTAATAAGCTCATAAGTCTCGTTAATAAGCTTTCCCAAACATGCCCTAAATGAAATACTACCTCCGTATAGATACATCTGAGACAAAAGATTAAAGTGAAGAACAATAGATTAAAGTTGATAATTAGTGGATGATAGGTCCCACTCCTTTTAAATACAGTGATATTAATGAGGTTTAAAATAAAAATAAAAGGATAATTTCGTTATATTAAAGTGGATAGTTAATGGATGACGAGTCTCACTTTTTTTACCAAATAAGGTAAATTTTATAATGTATAAGTTATTTTGAAACACCCATAATTATAGAAAGTGTATCACTTATTGTGATACAAATTATGTTATAATGAAATTAGGTTAGCGGGTTCAGTTTAGTAGGTTGGTGAGTTGTAATCACTTAACTCAAACCCGGTCCATTTGACTCATATAAGTTAACAGATTGGTGGGACAATTGGGTCGGCGGGTCAGAAATAAAAAATGGAACTAAATACAATGGTAATATTGAGGAACTGAAAGGTCAAACAGATATTCACATATGTTTTAGGCGGTGTTTTGGAAATTTTATAATATTTATATCTTTTTCGAAAAAATTTATTAAACTAAACAGGTTGGTGGATCAACCCATCTATACCCGATTCATATATGGGTTGGATGATGAGTCGACCTGTTTTTGACCCGAACCACTTTAGGCTCTACCCAAACCTGATTATTTTTATGTCGAGTTTTGGTCGTGTCGAGATTTGCCGCCACTAATTACAGTTTAGATGCATATATCGTATATACCACGATTATGGATTTCTGCCCTTTCTTTATCAGTGTAAATTTGGAACAAGGGACTGTAACTTCATTGCTTAAGATACAAGGAACTGTTCATGGAGTTCATTACAAAACTAAAGATGGTCATGCAATGACTGCATACGCACCTCTCACCGTTGTTTGCGATGGTTCTTTTTCAAATCTACGACAACATCTCTGCAACCCAAAGGTATATATATCCCTACAACTTTAGATATTTTAACTTCTTAGGTACTATTTTTTTGACGAATTTTAATAATATTTGTAAAAACAGATAGAAGTGCCTTCTTGTTTTGTGGCCCTAGTGTTGGAAAACACTGATCTTCCTTATTCAAACCATGGAAATGTTATACTCGCAGACCCTTCAATTGTATTGTTGTATTCGATTAGTGACACAGAGATTTGTTGTTTGGTTGATATCCCTGGCGAAAAGGCTCCTTCCGTTTTGAATGGGGAAATGGCCGACTATCTAAAATCCGTAGTCGCTCCAAAGGTATTTGATTTCGATCTTCATATTTGTGTGTGGCAAGAAATTAAATTTCCGTATGGTTGTTAAAAGGTGTGACTGAAAATAAAAATAAAAATCACGAAAGGTTGAAAAAGTGTTATTGTAGGTAAAAAATAAATCAGTCATAAACTATCAAATGTATTTAAACAGGTCCTAACAATAACGTTAGTTGATGCCGTGTCCCCAACTGGCGGCGTCTTATCATAGGCACGCTCCCGCCAGTTTTGCCGTCCCTTGGGTGCCGTGAGTTTGGAGACGGGAGGAGGGGTGGCGTGAGTTTGGGTAGGTGGGGCCAAAAGGGTATTTTGTGTGTGTGTATTTTGTAATAGTGGGTCCTAAAAAGCTCAAGGGAAGATGTATTATTGGCATGGGTATGTCAGTTTTGTATCGGTTGGAGGGTGAGCTAACGTGGCGCTAATTTGACAAAAACTAACGATGTCAGTTTGTATCATTGTTGAGACCGGTCTTATACACATCAAAAGGAAGAAAAAACTATATAGTGGAACAAGAATATTGGGGGAGTAACATTTTTTTACATAGAAAGTGTCATTATAACCAAAAGATAATTTTTGTCGGCTAATTGATTGGATTATTTACATTAAAAGTGAAGAATGGTATCATGAATTTACAAAATAATTAATTTAGGACCCTAATCTATTAATTTGTTTGTGTTTTCTTACGTCTATTTACTTCATTTATAACTTTTGATGAATTAAAAAAAATACTTCCTCCGATTCAAAATAAGTGATACAATTTCCTTTTTTGGGTGATTCAAAATAAGTGATACACTTTGAAAAATTACCTTATTTGGCAAAAAAAAGTTGGACCCTCACCCACTAATTATCTACTTTAACAAAGTGAAATGACTCATTTACCCTTACTTTTTACTTTTAAACATCATTAACCACACTTTATTCAAAAAATGTGAGACCCATTATCCACTAACCATCCAATTAATCTAATTTAACCATCATTATAATCTTTTGCCTCAAAAACCGTGAAATTCAAAGTGTATCACTTATTTTGAATCGGAGGAAGTACAAGTTTATCCCAATATACTGGAATTAGAAACAATTGACGTGACTAAATTAATGAGTCGGGATACTAAATTTATTAATTTTCCAAATTTAAGGTATTAAAATATACTCCATCCGTCCCACAAAAAACTTCTCATTTCACTCTAAATTTTTGTCCCACAAAAAACTTCTCATTTCCCATATTTGATGAGCTCCACACAATAAAAAACTATTATTACTAAAGTTCTCACCACTAATATCCACTAACTATCTTGCTCTCTTCAACCCAATGTTTTAAAACCCGGGTTGACCCGGCCGGTCGAACCGGTCGAACCGGGACCCGGTCCATAAGGCGGGTCAACTCGGTCCGGTTTAATGCTTGTTTTCTGCCCGGTGAGACCCGGCCGGGTTTCCGGTTGAACCGCCGACCCGTTGACCCGGTACCCGTTAAAAACCCGGAAATTTTAAAAAACCCAAATATCCCAAATCAGACATCGTGTTTTCACTCGCTCGTTTCTGCTTCTTTCTCCCAAATCAGACATCGTGCTCGCTTCTGCCATCGAATTTACTGCTGCTGCATTCGATTTGCTAAGCATTCGAGTTTTCACTCGCTCGTTTTCTACACAAGGTAATCTCTTTGCTCAGCATTCGATTTTTCTGCTACTCGAGATTTTTCTGCTGCTCGATTTGCTTGCTCGATTTGCTCGATTTTTCTGCTGGTCGAGTTTGCTCATATTAATTAAATCTGATTTGTTTTCTCTTTGGTTGGATTTGTTTGCTCAGTTTAATTAAATCATATTTGTTTTCCCTTTAATTGGATATGTTTGCTACTTTGCTCAGATTAATTTATGTAATTTGATGGTTAAGAATGCACTTTTTTTTGGATTAAATGTTGTTTAGACTTTTAAGGATATATGATGTATGAAATAATTTTGTGTAATATTTTTTCCCTATGTTTTTCGGTTTTCCGGTTGAACCGCCGGTTAAACCGGTTGAACCGGTTGAACCGTGACCCGGTCATCACACCGGGCCGAGCAATAACCCGGGTTTTAAAACATTGCTTCAACCCAACCTTATATTTTAATCAAAAGTATTATCAGTGACCCCACCACTAATTATCACCTATAACTTGTGTAAAAGTCAAATGAGAAGTTTTTTTTGGGACGGAAGGAGTATATATTATGACTATCTTTTATTCAGACTTCTTAAAAAGTGTGGGTAAAAGTTACGTCAGGAAACATCTTTATATACTGACACAAAAACAATATGGAAATACGTTTTTGACTTCTTGCAACACGATTGTTCATATAAAATAAAACCAAAAAATATAACATTCTATCCATAATTTTTTTTAAATGTCAATAAAAATTCAGATAGTACAGTAATATTTTTCACCATGTCAATATATAATATACATGTCACTAAACCAAAAGACAATTTCCTTGTAGTCTGTTTATTTCCTCGAAGTTTTAATTAACTCGATCTATTCACCAATTAAGTGATAATATATTACAGATTCCACATGAGTTATGTAATGCCTTTATAGAAGCAGTGAATAGAGGAAACATAAGAACAATGCCAAATAGATGCATGCCGGCTGATCCAAAACCGGCTCCAGGTGTGGTTTTATTGGGCGATGCTTTGAATATGCGACATTCGTTAACAGGAGACGGAATGGCAGCCGCTTTCTCGGATATTGTTTTACTTCGTGACCTTCTTAGACCGTTGCACGATCTAAACGATGCATATAAGGAGCTTCAACGTTTCTACATGCTTCGAAAGGCAAGTCAATTTATCCACAAATTAAGTGTGCAATTTGTATACACGTACAACTTGATCTTCATGCTTATAATGCAAACCAATAATAATTTTTCTACAACTAAAAGTTATAAATGTATGAAACCGCTAGCCAAAAAACTATGACGTGGCAAAGCCAGAAATATGAAATTTTGTTGAAGGAGTGAGTTAACCGATTTTAATTAAGTGTACAGTCAATTAAACGACCTAAAAAATATACAACACCAAAAACGAACATTCTTTTGAAGTATGTCATACATTGTTCGTTGTTGGCGTTACCCTTAAGCTAAGAGAAGTGATTTGTACACTCTAATTTACTGGATGTGATTTTAATATCACATAAATTATTTTAAACACAATAATTGTTTCTTTAATATGTTATACAATTTGCATAACAGAAGTATATTATGATGTTTAAAGTGATTTATACGATGTTAAACTCATATCCCATAATTAATGCTTCATAGACTATGTTAATTGCATAGTGTACAAACCCTGCTAAGATAATACACGGCCTACTCTTGCCCTGAACCAAATCAAATTTGGGGCATAGGGGATGCATTTTTGTCTGGTGAAATTTAATACGAGAACAAAAAGAAACAATATTTTAAAAATATTCTTTTTTTCCAACTAAGAAATATACTAAACACTGTTTGTGGTGAATGAAGTAAAATTTTGGTGTGCAAATTTCCTCTTTTACGCTAACGAAAGCTTACATAATTCTTTCTTGTATATATATATATATAACTTGATGCAATTTGCAGCCGATGTCATTTACAATGAACACGTTCGCGAGTGTCACTTATAAGGTATTTTGTGCATCACAAAATCCAATTAGAGGAGAATTACGAAGTGCTTGTTTTGACTACCTGGGCCTTGGGCGCATGTTCGCGGATGGACCAATGTCTATATTTTCAGCACTTGATCTGCGCCCGTCGGCTCTTTTTCTTCCATGCACCGGAATGGGTGTCTACACTGTTTTCCAGTTGCTAAAACCACCCCTTTCACAAAAACGGGTGTTGCTCACAACCAGACTAGTCCTGGTGAGTGATGTTAAGGGCATGTTTGAGAAAACTTATTAATAGAGGTTTTTTAGCTTATTAGCTTAATAAGTTTAAATAAGCTTGAAATTTCAATCTTATTTTAAACTTATTAAGCTAAAAAAACCCCTTAATAAGTTTTCCCGAACATGCCCTAAGTAACTTTTAATTTCTCATAAGTTGTAACTTGCTTGGTCTGATCCATGTCACATGTTGGTTAACATTTTGGATTCAGGTTGCAATTGGAATCATATTCTCGGTTTTCAAATCAGAAGGGGTTTTGCAAGTCATGTTGATCTCCAGAAGAATTGCGGCGGAATAGCCTCTCATGAATTACCACGATCCAATGTTAACTTAGATTAGTCATATATATGTTGATCTTTATAAATGTAAACTTTTAAAACGATACTCTTTTTTATAGCTGGAAAGCATGGTTATATTGGAAAAAGAACGATATGTTTTTAGTGCGGATATTTTTATTGGTTAAATAAAAATATCCTTAATTCGTGTCTTATTCCATATAATACGTATACCATAAATACATGCAAATATCCTTAATTCTAGCCTATTACAATCACAGAGATATTGCTTTCCATATGTACACCTTTGACTACTATTATGACAATATATTCTATTTAATGGTATTAACTATAATATATTCTAACAGGTTAAATATATGCGCCAAATGTTTAAGTGCAAAATCTTATGATGCCGAAGAGTTCGCTATGATAAAATGTAATTTGGTGACAATATTATACTCCCTCCGTCCCACAAAAAACTTCTCATTTGGCTTTTGCACATGTTTTTAGGTAATAGTTAGTGGTGGGGTAATTGATAATACTTTTGATTAAAATATAAGGTTAGATTGGAGAGAGAAAGATAGTTAGTGGATATTAGTGGTGGGGTTTTTAATAATAATAGTTTTTTATTGGGTGGAGCCCACCAAATATGGGAAATGAGAAGTTTTTTGTGGGACAAAAGTTTAGAGTGAAATGGGAAGTTTTTTGTGGGACGGAGGGGGTAAGTAACAAGATGAAAATTAATTGTACACTTATGCGTAAGAAAAACATTTGGACTTTTTAGTATTGACGTGGTTATATTTCTATAATATACAATTCTCATACCGAATTTACTGTTCATTATAAATGAACGGGACGGTTGCATGTAATATGAACGGAGTATTAATAAATGAAATTTAGATGCTACAAATAAATGAGATTTATAAAAGTTTAAAGTGGGACAGCTGTAATATGAATGGAAATTTAGAGGCTACAAACCAGTGAGATTTATAAAAGTTTAAAATGCCCCTAGGATAGGGTTGCTTTTGAAAATAATAAAAAAAATTTATAGCTTTTCGTCCTTGATTATTTACAAATAACAAAAATATTATAATTATGATTTTAATTTAGAGAAATAATTTATTTATACTCATTTTCCTACCCACTTATAAGATGATATGTGTATTTCATAAATTTTTCCTGTTAATATTATCTCTTAATTTTAATACATATCCTAATTTAATGAGTATTAAAATAACTAAGAACAATGATAGGAAGCAACATCATTACGACATTACCTCTTTAATTTAACATACACTTAAACGAAACATTTATATTTTAAAAAATCCACCGGTAAAAAGTTTACTAAGATACAACCAAAATGAGTCTAATATAAACAAATTTCTTTCGTATAACTTTTAAATTGAAATAATCACTTTTCGTAACGAAATCAAATTAAAATTCACGATATATATATATATATATATTAAATATGTAGAAATCTTATCAAAATTTAACATGATAAGTATTATTATTAGTATTGATTCGAATCACAAACAAACTATATCTTAGTATAGAAATATTATTAATTGAAATAAGAATTTACTTTTCAAGTTAAAAAATTAGATCTAAAACTCCGCTGCAACGCGCGGCTATAACAATACTTGTTTTTTAACATTTACTGACATTTTTTACTCGTATTACTAAGACCCGTACCAACGGCAATTTCCTTGCCCTCGTTGGTTTCGTCACTTCACCCGACACTATCAACACGGGTTCGTTGGTGGCCTTCGTCCGTCTGGCTCTTTAGTCTACAGAAAAAGTGAAGAAAGAATGGTTTCAAGGCATGCAGGTGAATCCAGGGGAGGATATTGGGAATTCAATTTTTATAATCCCTCAAACTATTATATATACACCATTTGCCCAATAGGTGGTGATTTTTACATCATAAATTGAATGCATTTACCACAACCAGTGTTTAATATAATTATACATTTAACTGTAAAATTTATACTGTGTGATGTATGATATAAAAGTTGTGGTGTGGTAATGAATACCCTTACCCAATATGTGTTCTCACGACTACAACACACACCTTATCATTCCTTTTGTACAATCAAAACACCCAATTTGGCTAGTTTCCTTTCACCATGAGTCGGAGAAGCGATTCATTGCAATCAAATGATTCAACAACTATTAACACTCCGATTCCGCAACCGGCTAGTTCTTTAAATGTCAGACAGGCGAGCAACCTGTCACCTAGAAACATCGCTTCCGGTTCCGGTTTTGTTTCCAACCCATACCTTCAACCGCGAGGGTACCGGTTTTGGTTTTCAACCCTACTTTGCCTCTTTGCTTCCGGTTCTGGTGGCGGTTTTCGTGTCACATGCATCCCCATCAAAATGAGATAGAGCGTGGACGTGACGGGTAACCATAAACATATAATTATCACAAAACCAAAATAATTTAAAATTCCATTACATATAAACATAAAACAATAAGTTTGTAAACAATTCCCCAAAATGATTTCATAATAAAAGAACACATTCTAATAATAGTAACGAAATCCATTTTTGACGACAAATGATGGCATTCTAAATAACGTGAAGACTCGGTTCTCAAAATGAATGCAACTTAGCGTCTTTACTAATTAACGATAAAAATATCAAACAAAAAGTAAAAAAGGTTGAGTGAATTCATAAAACTCAATATTTATAGCGTCATCAATTGGCAAATCAATTATATAGAGTCTCATCAATTGGCAAATTGTACGATATAATTTTAAAATTAAAAATGTTGCAACCACCAAATAGTACGATATAAATCGTAGTGAAACGCATAGAGTGATCCTCGAAAGGTTTACAAAATCTACGAGTTAATATGTCGAATCAAAAGCTCATAACCAATACACAACTAATAGATAATTGCCTTACATATCACCAAATGAATATATGCGCTCTCTATTTCGAACAATGTTGAAAGTTAGAGAGCTACTGCAACTATGGGATGGTATGTCGTTATGACTAACCACTAAATATAAGGATAAACAACTTTATGTATGTAACCAAAACGACTTTATGCAGTACATCATGTAAACTTGGTCACATATAAGGATAAACAACTCCTTGGGCATACATAAAGTAATCCGCAGGGTAAACTGGTGACTCGACAAAGTAATCTTGTCACAAATTATCGGCAATAGATATGTGCAAAATGGACCGAGAACTGACTAGAACCTCTGAACCTAACCGGATAGAACCGAGTTATACCGGTTCGGTTCTCGACTCAGATTTTCAAACAAAATCATATATATTTCGGGTTCCGAGCGGTTCGGTTCGGTCCAAACTGAAGGAAAAAAAGAAAAAAAAAGTTGATGAAACTTTCTCGGTTCAGTTCCAGCAGGTTATCGGTCCGGTTCGATCCGAGCGTCATTGGTTCAATCATCGGTCCTGCCGAAACCATGTTCTCGGTTGTGCACAAGCCTAATAGGCAGCACTAAGACGATCTCTTGGTAAATATATTCTTGGTTCTCTTGACAAGTTTGAACTTTCAGCGGTTTGCATCAAGATAATCAAGAATGGTGTGAAATTGTGCTAGAATAGAAGGTGACGTTGCCGCCAGAAAATCCTCATTACAGCCATATATCAGTGTTCAACTCAATATTTAAGTTGTGAGTGTGGTCTGTAGTTGTGAGTGTGGTTTGAATTTATGAGATATGCATGTATTTGTACGAGTGTAAAAAGGGAAAAAAATATATTTTGAATTTGAACCCTCACTCATCCTCGAATTCCCCGAACTCTCTTCCCTCCCTCTTTAGTTATCTGACGAACGAAAATAAGGCACCCACTAAAGAACCTATACAAACGATGTCGTTAAACCAACTAAAACAACAAGGTGGCATAACCCTTTTAAAAACCAAATTTCAAGTATTTCGTAAAGAGAATTCATTTCTACACCATAACTTTTATATTATACACTACATAGAATAAATTTTACAACTAACTGTATAACTATATTAAATACTAATTGTAATAGTTAGATTAAAAATCTATATTAACATAAAAATTGAGTTTCATTTTAAAATTGCATTTAATAACCTTGCATTTAATAAAAATATAATTATATACCCTATTAACAGCCTAATAAAAAACGAGTACCCTTTCAATATCTAGCATTAACAACATTTAGCCTATTAAAAACGAGTTCTTCACTCAAAAACAAAATTAGCAGCCAACTGCCCTTAGCATTAAAAGCCTTCACTGCCCAGATTATCTTAAATCCAGCCTTTCAATGCCCAGAGAACATGTAACGGCTTCTTCAATGCCCTACCAACCTTAAATTACATGATCTGAAAAACATTTTCCACCTGCATATTATCACTTGCAAGTATATAATGGGTCAGTAAAGCTTCCAAAGGTTCGGTACTACAACAATATCAGGTCAGTAAAGCTTGCAAGGGTTCTTACAGTATTGGTGAAGGTTTGTTCTTAGTGTGATCGAATTTGATGCTCAACTTACCATTGTAATTTATAATTTTGCAGATAACACGAACACCATCCCTTCCGTCTCTAACACACTACATAAGTCGATAACCATACATTTTGTAACAAATCTCAGAGGAGATGGGAACCACATTCTTATTTTGGTCTGAAATTAACAGACTCGATGCTCTGCAAGATCAAGGTAAAAACCAGTCCCATAATTATGTTGTACTAATTAGTGTTTATAAATTTACAAAGAAAACCAAAATTTTAAGATTATCATATATACATATTACATTTTCACAAGATATCAGATTCTAACTCACTACTAGAAACAACAATCTTTATATAAATTTAACTTAGTCTTTTATATATTTTCAGGTCCTAAATAACTTGCAAACTTTTAAACACCACTTATAACACCATTAATATTCATCTAAACATGATTATGTAATTTTGTTAATTACTTAACTATAAAAAACAACACTATTTAGCATCTATAAATATTAAAATACTATATTTAAGCATTAATAATAAAATTTAAGCAATCGTAATTTGATAAAATTAATAAACATGTATTCAAGAGGATACTTATCCTCCCGTTTAATCACATCCAAAACAATAACGATTCTGCATTTTGTATGTTGTTATGTTTTCTAAGTATAACATTATGATTTAAGTTCAATAACTTGATTGGAATTAACAGTTTAATTTTGCCCAAAAGAATACTAATTCGTCATTTGCAAAAAAGTGAACAACAAACATTTAACATGTTCACACAACATAAACCTTAAATTATTAAGCGAAGTAGCAGCACAATTAAGAAACATGTGTAAATAAAACTCGATAGTTTAAACATAAGTAAGATTATGCATGCCTGGGATGGGGGACATTGGTAAGGTAAATATAGGAAGAAAGAGATGATTGCACGTTTATCCATGGCGATTATCGTACCATCAATAAACGGCTCGATTATCCCAGACGACGAATTGGTAGGGGACAAAACTCCCGAGTGTGGGCGACGGCTTCTGCTGAGGGGAAGAAGAACCTTCAAATCCAGAAGCATCGACGGAATTTCAAGATGACGGAACGCAAGCCGACAATTGTGAATCACGAACACAATGAGCCCTAATTAAGGAGTCGGTTATGGTTTTGGGCCACTCGATTTTTATTATGGGCTTGATCCTTTTATAGTATCTAGTCCATATATATTGTGCTGATGGGGTCAGTCCTGCCAGTGCATTCGGTCCAACATCTTAATACAAGTTAAAATGTGGATTTTATAAAAATATCTTTAATAAACAAACACTTATATTTCAATAAATAAATTCACATCTTTTCCTCAAACCCATTCCCACAAAACACACACTAGTAGGGGTGTTCGTTTGGACGGTTTGGATATATCCGAACCAAATAGATGAAACCAAATAAAATCCGGTTTTCAAAAGTTCAAACCGAACCGTCCAAACTAGTTCGAAAACCAAACCGATCCGAACCAAATAACAATTTGGTTGGTTTGGTTTTATTCGTTTGGTTTTCATTAAAATTTCCAAAAATACTACAAAAGTATATAAAATAAATAATATTAAGTTCGATATGTAAAATTCCAAAATGATAAACTACTTTGTACATAAAAACAAGTATAATTCATAGCTTGTGACATTTATAATGATATATGCAAAAATCTTGACATCAACTTTATCAAAAACTCCAAAAAGATAGGTATATCGCCAAATGATACAATATAAAATGGAACAAGTATTATTATATAAATCATTTTACTATAAGAAATGTAAAGAAAAGGAGTACCATAATTGCTTACAATGGAAACCAACAATTATTAGTATATAAATCAATTAATATATATTACTATTCGATTTTTTTGGACAATCCGGTTTTCACGATGAAAACCAAATCCAATCCGAAATCCAAACTATTAATTTGATTCAAGTCCAAACAGATCCAAAAAACCAAATAACCAATCCAAATAGTCCGATCCAAAATGTCCAATTGGACAATCCGGTTACATCCGAATAGTGAACACCCCTGCACACTAGTTATCACTTTCGTATCCATTCCAAAACTTTCAAACCAAACATACCCGACATCGTCTTCAACTCGTCTTTATTCCTCACCGATCTAGGTCTCTGCATCCTCCGTTGCCCAGGTAAATTTCAAAAAGATAGTTACAACAATCTGAAAAGTTTCTGAAGCAAACCCTAATATCTTCCCCCAAATTCGTAGATTAACCCTACGTTTATTTGGCAGTGATCGGCAAAAGGTTAGAAGGTACGGTTTCTTTGTGTGAATTCCAGTTACAGGTGTAGTTACAATTAAAACAAATTGGTTAAATTTATTAAAATTTCATGTACAAACGCAATGCGGTATAGTTTCACTCTGTGATCTATTTGTCGATTTTAGGGTTTAGACACTTTATATGCAAGTTTACTAGGGATTTTCTTTACTACGAATTTGACGCTCCTTACATTCTTGGTGGAACTTAAAGCAAATACAAAAATGCCACCATGTTTGTTATTGAATTGGCATTACGACATTACAATACATGGCTCTACTGCAGGAAACTTGATCATATGGTGAATCTAATGGTGATTTCATAATTACAACAAGCTGGGACTTTGATATCCAAATTTGAACCGATTGTGCAACAAAAGAGGGCTTTTGGAACCCTAATTTGACACTCAGTGAGTATCAATCTTTCTACTTATCTCTAGTTAACAGTTCTAAATCAAAATACTATTTGATAATATACTTTAATGGTGTGATTAGAAACAACCTATGTTCTCTCAACATAATGTTCAATTCAATTCACCATTGCAATTTGTTCTGCATTTTTTCTAATGTTGTATGTTATGCAAAGTAGTTTTCATATCATACCAAAAACATTTAAAATCATTAACTTCAACTGTATGTTTAAGCAGGTACCTGCTTTACAATGGACGATTATGCAGTCGTTTCAGATACACCACAAATGCTTCCACCGCCACCTGGCAGTTTCCTAGACCGTGAAGAACTTATCCAGCATGTGGGTGAATTTGGTGTTTCTCAAGGATACATTGTTACAATTAAACAATCAAAAAAAGAAAAAGTTGTAGTTTTAGGATGCCAAAGGGGAGGTGTTTATAGAAACAGGCGTAAAACAATTGATGATGGTACAGGTGAACTTGTCAGAAAAAGAAAATCTGGGTCCCGCCTTACAAATTGTCCTTTTGAATTAGTTGGAAAAAAAGATGACGTTTTTTGGGTACTTTCGGTTAAAAACGGGTCTCACAATCATGAACCATTGAGTGATATTACACAACATCCATCTGCTCGACGGTTTACAGAAAACGAGGTTTTGTTAATTAAGGAATTGACAGAAGCTGGATTAAAACCGAGACAAATTTTGAAGAGATTAAGACAACATAATCCCGAGCTTTTATCGACTCCAAAACATGTTTATAATATTAAAACTAAACTTCGACAAGGAAATCTTACAGGTTTGGGTTTGGATTTCTCAATGGATATTTACCATTTTACCATTTTACCCTATTGAAATAGTGTTATAACTGTTTTTCTGTTGTCATGGTCAGTTAGGAGATATAAAACATTGAGACCTCAAAATTCAGCTCAAGGAAATTCTAATTCTTCAACAACTTCAGAACCATCTTGGAGACAACGTTATCCTCCTGTAAGAACACATGAATTAATAATTAGACAACGTTTATTTTTAAATTAAAATTTGTATTTACATAAATCGGTTGTTTATGTTTCAGAGGGTACCAAATTTCATTGGTGGAATGTTTATAGACTCACAATCAAGAACATCTATCGATGTCATAAACCCTGTAAGATTACAAATTATTTCATGCTTATAATTTCCCAGTCACTAAATACTTAATTTATTATGAATTATGAATAATGAATTAATATAGGCAACCCAACAAGTGGTATCTCAAGTTCCTCTAACTACTGGTGAAGAATTTAGGGCAGCAGTGTTTGCAGCCAAATGTTCTCTACCATCATGGAGAAATACACCTGTCATGACACGTCAGCGTATCATGTTCAAGTTTCAGGAATTAATTCGTCGAGACATTGTATGTGATTTAAATAAATTACAATATTATGTACTCATATTAAGAAATCTTGATCTTTTTTTTGTAGGATAAGATTGCTCAAAATATAACTTCTGAGCAAGGAAAAACATTAAAAGATGCACGTAATGAGATGCTTCGTGGGCTTGGTGTGAATCTTTCATCCCTGGTTTTTATATATGTTTATTGAATTTGAACTTTATGACAATTTAATTTAATTTATAGAGGTGGTTGAACATGCGTGTGGGATGACAAATCTGCAAACGGGAGAATTTGTTTCAAATATTCGAAGTGGAGTTGATAGTTACAGTTTAAGGGAACCACTTGGTGTTTGTGCTGGAATTTGTCCTTCTAATTTTCCAGCTTTAGTTCCTTTGTTGGTAAGCCTGTTTTGAATTTGTTGGATGCTTATTTTTATGCTGAATTTGTTATCCATTAAGTCTAATTCCATATGATATGATATGATATGATATAATGCAGATGTTTCCAATTGCAGTTGCATGTGGTAATACGTTTATTCTTAAACCATCCGAGAAAGATCCAGGTAGGAATGGAATGCTTCAATATATATTTTTTTTATTTTTTAAATTAAAATGCAGATACTAAAAAAATCATTATACAGGGGCATGCATGATACTTGCAGAATTAGCAATGGAAGCTGGCTTGCCCAATGGTGTATTAAATATAGTTCATGGAACCAATGTAAGTATAAATTATTTTATTTTTTTGGATTAACTTGCTATTTGGCATGTTATACTGTTTATTGACATTTTGCAGAATATCTTGTTAGTAATTCTAGCTTTGAGAATTGACTGATCAAATTGTTCCATGCTCAGGATATTGTGAATGCAATCTGTGATGATGATGACATTAAAGCTATAACGTTTGTTGGTCCAGATTCTGTAAGTTCTGTTCACTTTTACCAGTTATTTATGGCTATTGTCATTTATTTTTTTCAGCACTTAACTGTTAATGATTTAGGCTTTCTAAAATGAAACTGGGCTTTAAGCTCTTAAATGTTGGTAATAAAATTGGAATTATGAATAGAGTAATAGTTCATCTACACCATATTCTATAATAACATGAAAATTTTATCAACTTCTGCAAATCCAAAAGACAATCTCATAAACTGTTATTTTGCATAATATAATCTTGTGTATGTTTTTATACATTAAAATAAGTTCATTTTCAAAAACAATTGGTTTCTAATTTATTTCATTTTTCTTGTAGTCTGGTTCACACATTCATGCAAGAGCATCTTCTAATGGCAAACGTGTTCAGGTATCATTCTTCTCTAACTCAATTTCTTCTGCTAAACAAGGGATACTAATTTGGGTTTGATTTAATCAGTCAAATATTGGTGCAAAAAACCATGCAATTGTAATGCCTGATGCAAATATTGGTGCTACTTTGGATTCTCTTGCTGCTGCTGGATTTGGTGGTGCAGGACAAAAGTGTACATCACTCAGTAGTGTTGTTTTTGTTGGTGGTTCAAAAACATGGTATACATTCATTTACTAAACTGTTATACTTAAGTCATATGTTAATGTCAGTTTGTAATCTTGTGCAGGGAAGAAAAACTAGTGGAACGTGTAAAAGTCCTTAAAGTAAATGTTGGAACTGACCCTGATACCGATCTTGGTCCAGTCATTAATAAAATGGTGCACTCATTTTCACAATTAGTTTTCTTTTTTCTTTTTACATTGTAAAGCTGGGAAAATTGATTATTTGATGCGTCCACAGGCAAAGGAAAAAGTAAATAGATTAATCCAAGTAGGTATCGATGCTGGTGCTAGATTAATTCTTGATGGAAGACATATCGAGGTATATCCTTTTATTTTATTTACTCATATAATCTATGCTTTACTTTATTTATTTATTTTTTAAGGGATTTGCTTCACAATTATGATAGGTACCGAAATATGAAATGGGAAATTTTGTTGGGCCCACCATTTTATCTGATGTTACTGATGGCATGGAGTGTTACAAGGTATTTTTTTTATATTTTCTAAGATTACATACAATATAATCGTACTAAAAAATAATAAATAAATCCTAACATCAGTGTCTTGTGTGCTCAGGAGGAGATTACTGGCCCAGTTCTCCTCTGTATGCAGGTTCGCTCAATATCATTATGTACAATAATTGTATTTTATGTTGCATAATATTAAAATTTTAAACATTATCGTATTTTCAGGCTGAGAGTTTAGAGGAAGCAATATGTATTATCAACAGAAATAGGTACGGCTTTGGGGCATCAATATTTACTAAAAATGGGGCATCTGCAAGGAAATTCCAAACAGAGATAGGAGCTGGCCAGGTATTGTACCACTTTTAGGGTAAATTACATAAATTGTCCCTCTAGTTTTTATTGCACAGAAAATCCCTAATTTTGAAACTTGTAACACTAATGGTCCGGTTCCTATAGCAAAAAAGGCTGTTAGAAAACATTGTTGTTACAAGTTAAAGAGTTAGGGACTACCTAAAAATAGTTGAGGGGCGAAATCCAAAATTTTATAAAAACTTCAGGGGCGATTTATGTTTCATATTTAGTTTGCATGAGTTAATCTGAGAGTGCAACAGGTGGGTGTAAACGTTCCTGTCCCGGCCCCACTACCATTCTTCTCATTTACAGGAACAGAAGCATCTTTCTCAGGGGACCTAAACTTCCATGGTCAAATCACTTCATTTTCTTGTCAATTTTTTCATTTTTTTAAAAAAAAAACTTGAAATTAAAGTTGGTTAATTTCTGTTGCAGGTAAAACAGGTCTTCACTTTTACACACAGATTAAAACAGTAAGCCAACAGTGGAAAGACTTTAGGTGCAATGATGAAATATCTTTGGAAGATTTGCCTGCAACAAATTTTCAAAGTAGTGATGGAACGTCTTTATTATTACCAACTCATAATTTTCCTAATGATACGGTTCATGATGATGATGGTGATGATGATGATGATGATATGGGATTACCATCAGATGCACTTGATTGTGATGATGGGGGCCCACCAACATTTAGTATCCCACATAAGGATTTCCAAACGGGTGAAGTGTCTTTAGGGTTGCAACTTAGAGATTTCCAAAATAGTGATGCCTCACAGGACCCCAAGTTCTTGACCCATTTTCTTAACTGGTAACTTTTTTTTCTTGTTTTTTGTTTAATACAAGTAATATTTGGTAATAATAATGGGGGAAGTTGTTGAACCTAATTTTTGTCCAATTTTTTGACATCCTGTTTTAACTAATTTTTATTTCAACCAATTAGTGGTAAAATATGACTCAAAATTGACTCATTCACAAATATATGGGTCAAAATCGGCATCTCATTAGAAAAGTAGATGTGACTCTTCACTGCACATGTAATTGAGTGATTGCCAAACATTTATTTGAAGCATTGAAAATGTTTTGAAGAAACATATTTTACTTTTGCAGGAGCCGAAACGTACAGTAGATTTGAAGCAGTTAATAGTGGGTGTTGTAGTGTAAAGTAAAGCTCATGGATATCTAAATCCTCTTAGTTGCTTGTTTAGGCTTCTTGTACTTGAAAGTATTATTTATGTTATGCAACTGTTGGAACTGATCTTATATGTGATTATCATTGCTATTATTTTGTCGATGATTTCGGTTGGTTCTTTCTTTTTGTCTAACTTTCTCGCATCTTAATGGTTATGATATGATTGGTTGAAATATTATTCAAAATCTTAACATTCTAGTGGTGTGCACAGTCCAAGATCCAAGAATCGAACTGAATCGTTTGGAACCGAATTGAGAACTGAGAAAATGATTTCAACTGGATCGAGGACCAAACGGAACCGAAGCGAGCCCGACCAAGAACTGAATCCGGTTCTGATCGGTTCTCGGTCCAATTTGCACATGCCTACAATCTTAACATAGTAGAAATGTAGATTCACCAAGAGAAACCACCATTACCCAAATACGTCATCAGTTTCCAGTAGCTGTAAACAAGTCCATCAGCGTGCAGCTTTTCTGTAACTTTTTTAGGCATACAAATTAGGACCAGTCAAAGATTGTTAATTTAAGTTAGCCACTGAAACTAGATGCAATGTGAGGGAGATGAACATCCAAAGGAAAAACAAAACTAGAATAGAAACATTAAACCAAGTTCTTAACAAAATCACATTTTACTTCAAAAACACTACATCAAATCGAATCATTTTTGCAAAGAAGTTAACAACAAGCTAAAGAACATCTTAAATGCCTGTGAATGCCTTCTTGCCACCACCTGAAGATCCAGCTGGAATCACCTTCAACACGTTGAACCTCACAGTCTTCGACAATGGTCTAAACACATTGACAATAACATTCAAAATCAAATATAAAAACAAATAAAAAATTATTAATTTTTTTATAGATAAACTAACACACCTGCATTGTCCAACAGTGACATGGTCCCCTTCTTTCACACGGAAACATGGAGAAATATGAGCTGGAATGTTGGAGTGCCTCTTCTCATATCTGTATGTCATTTAATACAAACTAAAAAAATTGATAGAATTTAGTTTAGTTAAATGAAGGGTAGTAAGAAAACTAACCGTTGATATTTCTTGACAAAATGAAGGTAATCCCTGCGAACAATAATGGTTCTCACCATCTTAGCACTGTGACATGTACCAGCAAGAATACGTCCTCTAATTGACACATCACCGGTGAACGGGCACTTCTTGTCAATGTAAGTTCCTAAAATTATAAAGTTTTAATTAAAAGATCAGTAACCGATCAACAAATGCATTACTTTATTTACAAGGAATGCAACTAATACTAATACTAATTCCTTATAAAACAAGATAATAAACTCCAGCAAGCACATTATAAATCCAGATAATAGTATAGTAGGGTGTATAAATCCAAATTAACACTAAATATTTTATTTTAATATAGACATAAACTAATAGACACAGCTGACTATTGGTCAAATATGTAAAAGACCCTTAGACTTCATGTGCCAATCTTAACAAGAGTAGAAGATTAAAAGTCCCAGTTCTAATTTTCAAATTCATCTTTTCCTACATATTAATTACAAACTATTCTCCTTCTTACCAACTAAATTCACTGTACATAAGGTACTTCCACTTGTTCAAACAAAAACCCTAATATCTTAAACAATAAGAACAGCTTCTGTATTACTTAATAACTATATAAGATGGCATACTACAATTATAAAAGCACAAAATGTATGATAAACGATACCTTCAATAGCCTCTCTTGGTGTCTTAAATCCAAGACCAACACTCTTCCAGAATCTGTTTCCACCTTTCCCAGGTCTCTTTCCTTTCCCGCTTTTTTTGGAGCTAATACAATACCAACAATCACCATTGTCATCTTCGATAACCGATTAATCGAAATCTAAATAATTGGATGAACAAAATTAGAAATTGTCTCTCACCATAGAAACACCTTAGGTTGCTTCAAAAACGCCTTCTCAGTCTATCATCACCAGAAAACGACAATTTGAACAAAATTGTAAGATATGATGTACGTAATGAGATAGATATAAATAAAAGTTGAGAATTTAAGAAATCAAGTAACCTGTTCAGCCATTATCCGAGCTCAGTGGCGGAGGCAGAGTTGAAGAAGAAAACCCTAGCAACGCTTAATTTCGTTTATTTATTAAAATTGGCTCTAATGGGCTTTCTTTGATTAAGCTTTTCTTATGGGCTGCGCCATGCTGAGCTAGGCTGGGCTGGGCTGCATTCACCTTTTAAATTATATCCACATAGGTTTTTCTGTCAAATTGGACCGGATTCAAAATCAGTCAACAAAAGTAAAAAACCATTTGGTTTTAACCCGGAGAAGTAAACTTCCGGTTCGGATCGGATTCAAACTGGTTTTGTGTCGAAATCTAGTTTAACCAGGTTTTAAAGCTATGTAAACAAAAATCCCCGTTTCAAACTGGTTTATTCCCCAAACCTCAATCCAATTCCAGTCCGACAGTTTGCAGTCTGATAAGGTTGACCCGGTTCGGTAACCTCCAACACCCACTTAATATTAATAATGCTTCTCTTAATTTTGATAATAATCTACGTTGTACTTTTTTTAAATCCATGGACACGTTTGCATCACTCATGTTGCATTCTTTAATTTCACATGTATCCCTATTTATTTGGTTTTTTCTTTTCTTTTTTAATTTAATGGTTAACCCCACATTTAGCAATTGCATCAGCATTTGGTGAATCAGATGCAAATTGGTTGCATATAATGTCAACTGGCTACAACACATTGTGGAGTGAAGTCTTCCTTTCCATTACCGTTAAACATGTTCTCTCTTTGTTTTAGTGCATTTTTAGCACATGATGCAATTCCAGAAGACTGATAATTAGAAAGTGAAGGCTACAATACAACTACAAGTAGGCATCATCCATGCCAAACGAAAATTTGATTTCAATGTTACATTCATATTTGTAAACATCAAAAGTAAAAGAAAACAAATAAGTCTACAAAAACATTAAACCATCACTTCATAATCACTTTTTAATTGTTTTGCAAACAACCTAAAACAAGCTAAGCTTCTTAAATGCCTGTAAAGGCCTTCTTGCCACCACCTGAAGATCCAGCTGGAATCACCTTCAACACGTCGAACCTCACAGTCTTCGACAATGGTCTGAACACATTAACATTCCAATTCAAAATCAAATATTAAAAAAAAAATTATTAATTTTTTTACAGATAAAACTAAAGTGCATCAACACACCTGCATTGTCCAACAGTGACATGGTCCCCTTCTTTCACACGGAAACATGGAGAAATGTGAGCTGGAATGTTTGAGTGCCTCTTTTCATATCTGTTTAAAAACAGAACACATGATTTAAATAATATTAAAAATGGTGAATTTTAATTTTGTTTAATAATTAACTGTACCGTTGATATTTCTTGACAAAATGGAGGTAATCCCTGCGAACAATAATGGTTCTCACCATTTTAGCACTGTGGCATGTTCCAGCAAGGATACGTCCTCTAATTGACACATCACCAGTAAACGGGCACTTCTTGTCAATGTAAGTCCCTAAAATTATAAAGTTTTGTAATTAAAGATCACCAACGTTTACTGAAATAAAAACCAAACCCCTAAATGAACTGTTTAAAGTTTTAAGCAAATGGGGCTAATTCTTGTACAGAACATAGTCAGATTCCTAAGGGTCATTTCTTGTTTATATAAGTTATTATAACTAATAAGTTGCAACTAAAACTGAAGATCAGTAAACGTACACTGATCAGAGCTAATTGACATGATTGCCTATAACTCAAATATCTCATGTTTTGGCCAAGTTTACCAAGAAAATAAGTTCCATTTTCAAATTTCAAATTCAAACAGAATTATTCAGGACGAGTGAAGTATGAACTATGCATTTTAGCTTAGCTTAATTTGAGGGAAAAGCACCTTTTTAAGCTAATAAGCACACTGGAAATCCAAACACAAGTTTAATTACACTAGACATTTTCCCATAACCCTAGCTTGGCCGGTGACCTGGAAGATGACTCTGACGGATTCGATACCGATGATAAATCGATAGATGATGATGCAATTTCAGATACCTGGGATGGTATTCCGGCTGCGAATTCGCCTGAAGAGGGTGTGATTCCGCCGGACCTACAACCAAACAATGCCGGAAAAAAAGATTCTCCGGTATCAGATTCTCGCACGGTTGACGATGCAATTAATTCCTGCAACAATGTCGAGATGGATTACACGGGAGCCGAAGAGCCTCTAAACATTCCCCAAGGTGCCAATATCGAGGTTAATATACGCACAGATTCTAAGGTGCGGCCAGAACCTAATTTTCATAGTGGGCTTGGACTTAATTTTGGGCCATTTCCTTCTTCTGCCCCTGGTGAACCATTTATCTCCAGCCCATTTGTGGTGGGCCTCGGTCAATCGGCCCCAGAACTTGGTTCGGTATTAAAAAAAAGGCGTAGATTCTCACCTTTAAGACATCTTCACACGGTAGAATCTCCCGATCATACAACCACTTTATTTCCGGTTAACTCACTACCTGTTAATTCCATTGATCTAAACAAGGCTGTATCTCAACCGGGTTCTTGTTCCCCATCGATATCGGTCGAGTGCTCCCAATCTCTGTCTTCAGGTTCAGAGATCGACAAAACTGCTGCTGTAGGGGCAGAATTAGGGTTCGAAATTAACAATGATGAACCAATATTGCAAGAAATTCTATCTGGTGCAGGCGCCCATAATGTTGTCCAATGAATCTGCTCTCTTTAAACATTAGGGGTGTGAGCGAATCTCACAAGGTTGATTGGGTTAGAGAACTCAAACAGAAACACAAAATTGATTTCATAGGACTGCAGGAAACTCACATGTCTGATTCTGATCTGATTGACATCACTGGTTGTTGGGGAAACTCTGGGTTTAGCCACAAATATGTTAATTCCACCGGTAGATCTGGTGGTCTGCTATGCATATGGGATTCTGCGATTTTTGATACTAATTTTTGTCAAAAAACAAGATACTCTCTTACAATTGGAGGTCAATGGAAGGGTTTAGTGGGTAATACTTTTCTCATTAATAATTACGCCCCGCAATCTATCGTTGAGAAGAGACAATTATGGGCCGATCTAGCAACTCTGAAAAATTCAGCTCATGGGAATTGGATTCTATACCGAGACTTCAATTCGGTCCGCTCTCCTGATGAATGTTTCAACTCATCTTTCTGTCAGTCAGCTGCAAACGAATTTAACAACTTCATAAACTCTTTGGGCTTAAAAGAATTTAACATGGGTGGGAGACGTTTCACCTATCTTAGTCCAGATTGCAACAAACTCAGTAAATTAGATAGATTTCTTGTTTGCGGGAATTTCATTGCTGCTCAGCCTCGCTCTTCGGTTACAGCTCTTCCAAGGGAGCACTCGGACCATTCCCCCATCATACTTTGTAATCACGCAGTTGATTTTGGTCCTTCACCCTTCAGGTTCTACAACTCGTGGCTACTTCGTGACGGGTTCTCAGATGTGATAAAAAACGCGTGCTTGTCATTCCAGGGTTATGGCCCACCGGATCGTTTTCTAGCTGCTAAATTACGTCACTTCAAAAGGAAATAAAGTCGTGGAGAGCTTTAGAGTTTGCAAAAGAAAATAAAGCACTATCGGATCTCAAATCCAGAATTTCTGACCTTGATGCTTTAGTGGAATCCAGACCTTTGTCTATTGTTGAGGTGTCGGAAGTCAATGGAGGAAGATTAAAAATACACGAACTCGAGAAGTTCCGCAGATTAGACCTAAAACAGAGAGCCCGTATCAAATGGTCGGTGGATGGGGATGAAAACACTTCATTTTTTCATGGTACCCTAAAAAACAAAAACAGAAATAATCGCATTCACGGCATAGCGGCCAATGGTGGCTGGATTACCGATCCGTCGGTCATCAAGAACGAAGCTTTTAGCTTTTTCTCGGCGAAATTCACTGAACAGCGGCCAATCAGGCCAAGATTTACTAACGATTTATTTTCTAAACTGTCTTCTTTGCAGCGCGATTCGATTGAAGTCCCTTTTTCCACGGATGAGATCAAGAATGCGGTTTGGGCTTGCGGAGGTGAGAAAGCCCCTGGGCCCGATGGGTTCACAATGAAATTCATTAAGGCCCATTAAGACTGCCTTGCGGAAGATATCACGGCATTCTTCAGGAATTTTGAAAACACAGGAGATATCGCCAAAGGATGTAATTCCTCTTTCATCACCCTTGTTCCCAAAATCAAAGATCCGATCAATTTCAAAGACTTTCGGCCCATATCGCTTATAAACTGCATGTACAAGATACTTGCAAAAGCCTTATCTTTTAGGATTAAATCGGTAATCGGTGGTGTGGTCAATAACACCCAATCGGCTTACATCAATGGCCGAAACATACTAGAGGGCCCACTAGTGATCAATGAGCTCTGTTCTTGGGCGAAATTCGCACATCAAAGTATACTTTTATTTAAAGTAGATTTTGACAAAGCCTTTGATTCAATAAATTGGGAATACTTGGATTCGGTACTCGCACAAATGAATTTTGGCATCAAATGGCGAAGATGGATCCGCGGTTGCTTAACCTCCTCATACGCTTCAATACTTATCAACGGTTCTCCAACCAAAGAATTTCACATTACAAAAGGCGTTAGACAAGGAGATCCACTTTCTCCTTATCTATTCATCATAGCAATGGAGGGTCTAAACGTTGCAATTCAAACGGCTTGTAATAAAAACTTATACCGGGGTATAAAAATTGGGACTTCCGGCCCAAGTTTGTCGCATTTGTTCTATGTGGATGATGCGATTTTTGTAGGCGAAGCAACAAGAAGCAATATGGAAAACCTTGCTAGAATTCTCAGATGCTTTCATGCATCTTCCGGGTTGAGAGTTAATTTCCACAAATCAAAAGTATTTGGTATTGGCATCACCCCAATCCAATTAAATTGTTGGGCAAGTATTCTTGGTTGCATCCCCGGCTCTTTCCCTTTCACGTATCTCGGGGTGCCGGTTGGTGCCAACATGAACTTAAAGAAACATTGGACACCAATAATCGATAGATTCACTTCAAAACTATCCGGGTGGAAAGCAAAGAATCTCTCTTTTGGTGGTCGACTAACTCTTGTAAAATCGGTCCTAAGTAGTCTTCCACTATACTACTTTTCGCTATTTAAAGCCCCAACAAGTGTAATTGATCGCCTTGAACAAATACGAAGAAGGTTTCTTTGGGGCGGTACCGACGGTGGTAATAAGATTAATTGGGTTGCATGGTCAATCGTATTGGCTCCAAAAGAAAAAGGCGGTTTAGGAATCGGTTCGTTAAAATCGCAAAACCAAGCCCTTCTAATAAAATGGTGGTGGAAGCTTCGAGATGGTACTCCATGCATATGGAAAGAAGTTATTACGGCCGCCCATAATCTAAGGAAAAAACCAATTCATCAAATGGCGAAATTGAGTTCGAGTGGCGTATGGCGCAATCTAACTAGAGTTGTGCAAACTTGGGTTCGGTTTTTCAGACCTATTCTCTACTCGCCTAGGTGCAGGTAACGTTTTCTTATTCTGGAAAGATCTATGGATCGGGGGAATTGCATTACAGTATCGGTTCCCATCCCTATATGCACTCGAAAAAAACAAAGGGTGTCGAGTTGCCGAGAGGATAACCAATTCAGGTTTCTCGTGGGATTGGTCAAACAACTTAAACTCCGACACGTTGATAAGAGAATTCTGTGATTTGCTTCATCTGATAAACACCATTCGGCTCAATCATATAGACGACACAATCTATTGCAAATTAACTCCTGATGGAGCATTTGCGGTTTGTCATGCAAGACAGTGGCTGGATGAAAAGATTACATCTCCGGGATACACTAGCATGCCGTGGTCTACAATCGTACCTCTAAAAATTAATTGCTTTAATTGGAGACTTGGTTTGGGTAGAATACCAGTGGCGACCACTTTGGCTAATAGGGGTGTAAACGTTGGGTCCACTTTGTGCAAGATATGTAATATTGAAGACGAGTCTACTGAACACTTGTTCACTAAATGCCCCCGCTCAATTGACATTACGTCATGGATATTCAATTGGTGTGGCATTTCGGTACCATCTTTTAGCTCGGTAGTTGAGTACATAGAATTCGGTGTCGGTTGGGGGAATTGCCCAAAGAAAAGAAAGGTTCATAATATGATTATTCAATGCACATTGTGGTGCATTTGGAAAGCAAGAAATGAGGCGGTCTTCAAGAACACATTCATATCATCTACAATTATCGCGGGCGATATTATTTCTACCTCTTACATGTGGCTAAAACATAGAAGTAATTTTCATTGTAATTGGTTAGATTGGTGTATTTCTCCTTTTATGTCTCTTTTGTAAACTTTTACCTCCTTTAGCTCCTTGCTAAGTGGGTGTTTTTTAATATATTTGCCGTTTCCAAAAAAAAAATAAAATTCACAATCAACAATCATAATCATCAACGTCTATAACCAGTTAATCAAAGCTACAACTTGAACAGAATTAGAAACTGTTTCTCACCATAGAAAGACCTTTGGTTGCTTCAGAAAAGCCTTCTCAGTCTATCAATACATACAGAACACAACGATAAAAACATGTTAAGATCTGTCTGTACGTAATGAGATAGATATACATAACAGTTGAGAACTTAAGAAATTAATTAACCTGTTCAGCCATTGTTGAGTTGAAGAGATCCGAGCTCAACTTTCAGTGGCGAAAAAACAAATGGAGAATAATAGTAGCAGAAGTGAAAACCCTAGCGACCTAATTTCGCCTGTCTATTTCATTAATTCATGGCAGAAACTTGGGCCAAGTGGACTTTACTTGATTAAGGGTTCTGGTGGGCTGGGCTAGGTTCCTATTTATTACCTGATACTCTATTAAATTATATCCAGCCCAGATAAATTGTTAATTGTTATACTTCAATAATTTTGGTTCCTTAAACTTGGTACATGAGTCTTCTATTTTTCTTAATTATTAAAGTTGAACTTTTCAAAATTGTCAATTTAGTATTCGTATTTATTTAATCACATTTTCTTACATTATTTATTTCTCTTGTAACTTTTAATGATCTAAAAAAATATAAATTAACCTTAATGTGTTAAAATTAGAAACAAATAACGAGAATTCAAGACCAGATTCAAAGTATTAAATTAATAATTTTTTCAAATTCATTATCATATAATGATATCATAAAAGAGGAACTAGTAACATCTTTCATAGTCCATTATAAAAGAGGAACTAGTGTCTAATGATAATATGAGAAAATGGATTTTGTACTTCATTTTACTGGAAAAATAAATTAACATTGACTGACATGAATATCGAAATTGCTACTTACAAAAAAGTCCATCAACTATATAAGTTGTAAGATTACCTAACGATTGTTATTGAGAAAAGTTAATATAGATAACAACGGTGTGGTACTTGTATAAAAGTAATAGGATTGTATATAATTATGTCATGTAAGTTTTCTCTTATGATAACGATTATCTATATTATATATATTTTTAAATTATTTCCATTATAAGGCCTCTAAAGGGTGGTTAAGTTTATTTTCACAAAATTTATAGTCATTTTCAAACTTTCTCATAACCATTTGATAAATATTTACCTAGTAAGAAATCAAACTAAAGATGTCTTTATCGTTAATTGTATCTATGTGGGACAATAAAATTCCATTACCTCCTATGCTTGATTGCTTGTTGATATGTCTCGTTTGTTTAAAGGAAGCCTACGAAATTAACGTATACGGTTTTATGGACTCGTTTCATTCCAAGGACCAATAATTCGCCAACGTGCATTATCTAATCACAATGCATAATATCTCATCAGTCAAAAGTTGGTCCAATGTTTTTTAGATAATTAAAGCAGATAAATTATCAAGAAGACAATAATCAGCCATAAAAATCCTTCGATGCTCCCTCTTTTCTGGACAATGGAATGTTAAGATGCATGGCACATGTTGACTAGGATTCAAACCATGAAACTTTCATGGCATTATTAACTCATGAAAACGATAATACATCACATTGCACCAAAATTAGTTATATATAGGTGTATGAACATCTTACACCTACACGGCTATACCCGGAGAAGATCGACCAATATTAATAAAAAATTCGGAGTATAAAAAACATCGAAACTATTAGGCATAACCAAAAAGCAATGATTAGGGTCGAAATTTATTTGTAGTTGATAAAAAGAATAAGTCATATTTTATTACCCTGTATTTAATCAACTGGCCCTACTATCATCAATTATTAAATGTGCAACATTATATCCTGAATTTAATACTCTGGGTTACTAATTTAGTCTTGAATTCTCGCGTCATTTGCTTCTAATCTTCTACTATATATGAGGCCTAATTTGGCTTGGGTTTGACAACAAGGCAATTCCGGGCTCTCCCATTGGACAGTTTTGCCACGTATAATTCAGCGATTGGCTCTAGCATCTCATGACCAAACACGTTTTGTGAGTAATACTTCCCTCCTGCAATTATAGAAACAAGGCAGAGATAACGTCAAAAGATACACAATATCATTCTATCATAAATATTTCATTCAAATATTGAACCGAAACAGCTATATTGCAAAACTAATAAGCCTAAATTTCGGGCATATATATGGTATATAATTCAAAATCCTTATATCCCGTGATTTGGTATATCTCTTTACCATATTTGAATTTAGGTTACCCATTGACATCTACCTCTATATATGAGGCCTAATTTTGAGTTTGTTTTGCCAACATGTCTAATTCAAGAATTCTCATTGGTTGTTATTGTTGACGTGTAAATATGTAAAATGCCACATGTCAATCAAAACCAAACCAAAAGAATCCTCAGCAAACCCAACTGAAATTCGAATTACTCCATATATATAAATCTGGAAACATTTAATACCCTGATATTGGTAAGTATTACACCCATTAATATATTCCGTAACTAACAAATACTTTGAATATATTCCATAACCGAATACACCTATTTTATAGAATTAGTCATACCAATTTTAACGAAAATTTACCTGTATTATTCTGTTCCATAAATCCCTTTTTTCGGTATTTTCCTTTTGTATTCAAGTTTTTCGGAAACTTAGTTGTGAAGGTCAATTGTAATTCGAAAATCTATTTTATATACATGTGCATTCGTGGAGATTTTTGTGTTGTTTTTTCTTTTCCAATAACTTAACTTAACCATCACTGATTATTAAATTTATATTTCGTCATACCTAATTTAGTAACTTAACCATCACTGATTATCTCATTTTTATTTTCTAATCTAATCTATTTTGTTTTATATACCCTGATATTGGTAAGTATTACACCCATTAATATATTCCGTAACTAACAAATACTTTGAATATATTCCATAACCGAATACACCTATTTTATAGAATTAGTCATACCAATTTTAACGAAAATTTACCTGTATTATTCTGTTCCATAAATCCCTTTTTTCGGTATTTTCCTTTTGTATTCAAGTTTTTCGGAAACTTAGTTGTGAAGGTCAATTGTAATTCGAAAATCTATTTTATATACATGTGCATTCGTGGAGATTTTTGTGTTGTTTTTTCTTTTCCAATAACTTAACTTAACCATCACTGATTATTAAATTTATATTTCGTCATACCTAATTTAGTAACTTAACCATCACTGATTATCTCATTTTTATTTTCTAATCTAATCTATTTTGTTTTATATATATTTACATATATATACTAATTTTGGTATTAATTTTTTTTCGTCTAATTGAACAGCAAATGTCATTTACAAAAAAGTTTTATTTCGTCTATAAATTTCATATAACATTTATTGATGTATATAAAATTGTATCTCATTATTACAATTATGAATTCTTATGTTATTTAAACAGTATCAATATATTGTTATTTTCCTACATATCTCTCGAATCATGCCCGCCCATTCGGGCGGGCTTTGAAGCTAGTTTGAATATATTGAGATTAACTTATATTTGTACGTCAAAAGTTATAATGGAAGTGAATCATGTAAGAAAACACGATCAAACTAATGCGCCAGAGTACTAAAATTGATCTTTTTTGCAAGTTCAATGTATTAATCTTTAATAATTCAGAGTAGTAGAGTACCTGGTCAACCATATTCATAGTACTAAAATGCATTTTGGATATGTCATACACAAGTTTTCTTTAAAACATGGGTTCCGACTCGCTATGGTAAACTTACACAAGTTTGTGTACCGCAGAATCAGGGTTAGTCCACTAAGTTTTCGTACCCTGTGGTCCGCCTATTTTCAAAATTTTGTTGGACTTATCTTGATTCAAATGAGTTTACACATACGTATACATGGTTGATTTATTTAAAAGTGGGCCCCTAAATTTTGTGGGCCCTGTGCAGCCGCCCTTATCGCCATACTCAGGAACGGCCCTGTGTGGAATCGGGGATCCCCTTCTTATGTGATGCATAATACCGAATTTTTTTTATGGTTGCTAATTTTCGTGTTAACATTGCATGGCAATACGTTATCTTTAAGATGGCTTGAAGGCGCGACAAAGCAATCTTAAAAGTATTTGAGGGTACATTTTATTATAGAAAAATGTTTTTTTAAAAATTATGAGAGACGAAGAATAATCTTTCTATTAAAGGTGGTTCGTCTTGAAAAGCAGTCAGCTTGTGGCATATATCCGTATATGGCCAATTAAGAGTAGAATGTGAAACTCTAAGAATATTTGAATTGGGTAAACGTATAAGATTTTTCCAGACTGATGGGGAGGGGTGAGTATATCATTTGTTGTGTCCGAACCCATTCCTTGGTTAGGCACAAGATTTGTACATACCACTAGGCTACATTGGTGGTAGTGAAGATGTGGTTATCTTTATTTTTATTTTTACTACATATAATGTATTTGATACATTCTCAAAGTAAAAAAACTTAATTTTCTATTAGCACACTTACTCATTTGATATTCTTATAAATGTCAAGTGTTTACTTGTTTTGCGGCTCCATGGTGGTCTGGGATGACCACGACGGACTGGCGGTGGAGTGGTGACATCAAGCAAAAAATTGGGATGTTTGCAGGTGAAGGCGAGGACGACGAGAAGGAATGCATGCAACATGTTAGACTAAGTGTAATGGTGATCAAACTCATGTTTTGTCACGACCATATCAGCATTACATTAGATTTCTCTATCCAGAACACATAACAAACCATGACCAAACTCATTTAGTGGTGATCAAACATGTGACCAAACCATTTTTGAAATTTTTTTTATAAAAAATATTAATAACAAATAATAACATTACCGTATTAATTAAAAAACATTACAATAAGATTTAGTGGTTATCTGTTTGGTGTCAAATGTGTTCCACTAAGTCAGTTCTAAGGCTTAGATGAACTTCCTGACTGTGTACCTCTCTGATAACTTGTAATGCTTCATGCGATCGTACGAGATCATTTTCACCAAGTTGCTCTTCCGGAGGAAAGTCGGGAGGTACTGCTCAATATTTGTCCTTTATAATCATATTATGTAATATGATAAGTGTACATTAAATCCGTAATTTTCCTTAGACTTTGGGACCATGCATGAGTTCTTATTATAGTCCATTTTTTCTTTAGAACGTCAAAAACTCGTTTCACGTCTTTCCGTACCGCTTCATGCGTTTTCTTATACCTTATTTGTAAGTCATGTTGTTACTTGTTAGATACAAATGTGACCTATGGTGCTTTCATGTCTTTGGGATTATTGAAAATAGACGATTGACGTTGAATATTGTTTTAAAAACTATTAATTAATTAAATATATTAACATTAACTAACATTTATCTCCATTAGTTACTATTTTGTCCTTATTTCCGCTTACTAATTATATTATCCACTATTATTTCAAAAAAAAAAAAAAAACATGGGTTAATAGTTACTCCCTCCGTCCCTAAATAAAGTTCCCATTTTCTCCTTCAAGTTTGTCCCTAAATAAAGTTCCCATTTCTCAAACTTAAGGGACCCACTTAATATAATAATATTATTACCAATACTTTCACCACTAACTATCTCTTAAAACACTTTCTCTCTCCAATCAAACCTTATATTTTAATCAAAAGCAATACCAAATACCCCACCACTAACTATCTCCTAAAATGTTGTGCCCAACACAAATGGGAACTTTATTTAGGGACGGAGGGAGTATAATCTAATTATTAATTCTTATATTTTGGAACATGTTATTGTCACTATAAAAGTTATTACTTTATTATTAGGGTTTTTTTTAACATATGTCTTGGGGCATACATTAGGTGCAATTAATAAAGTATTTAGTTTCCTAATATATTTCGAATAACATTAACGAACTTTAATATATACCATTTTTGAAGATGCAATTAATACGATTCTTGATTTATATGAGAATTTGATGTATACATTAGAAAAACCCTTATTATTATTATCATTATTATTATTCTATATTTAAAACGTGATATATCAGTTTCATACGTGAATGCCGGTTACGAGTAATTAAACGGGTGATTCTTGTATTAAAATATGAATTTTTTTTAACATAAATATACAACTCAAAAACAAAACTGTATGGAAAGTTAATTAATTTCCTGGTAATATATTTGACGGTTATTTGTTTGTTCATTTATAAGCACATCTTGTGTGTGTAACATAAATCAATCAAATTCATTAATCCTACGTTAAACAAGAATCTCCCTCTCTCTCGCTCTCCTTGGAATGGAATCGAATTCGATGATGAGATTTGCAGTTCTTCTGTGTGCAGAAGACAGTGATTACGTGAAGAAGATGTACGGAGGTTACTTTGGGGTTTTCCTAAAAATGCTGGCGGAGGAAGGCGAGGTTTGGGACGTCTTCCGTGTTGCCGGAGGAGACTTTCCGGACGATGATCAGATTCAACTTTACGACGGTTTTGTAATCAACGGCAGCTGTAGTGACGCCCACGGTGACGATGCTTGGATCTGTCAGCTTCTCACTTTGCTCAACAAATTGGATTCCATGAATAAAAAAATTCTCGGCATCTGCTTTGGTCATCAGGTAATTACTTTCATGGACTTTAGTTTAAGCTCATGTTTGAATATATTGTCATGCTACCAATGAAAATCAACACGTGTTCATTCCTTTTGCATTTGATACTTTCGGTTTCCTTGCGCCTGAGTCGGTGGAACTTCTTAACAGAGTCCAATGTGTTATGCATAGCAATGTTATGACACCCAGATCCACAAATTTGTTTTTAAAAGAATTAGTTTTGCAATTCAAAAAGGCATAGCGGCGCAGCTTGTTGCCCGCTTGCCTTCTTTATCCATGTAAAAAATGATATTTTGAAATGCTATGTTACATTTAATATTTTTTTTAAATATAAAATAAATTATTTACGTTTTTTTTTATATCCGAGACGCAGTTTTGAATTTGAAAAAGCACGCAATTAATGTAAAATTAGTGATATTACCTATTATCTGTTTATTGCGTATTAAATACTCAATTAACCTCGAATGTTTGGAGAAAAAAAAATCAAAAAATAAATTATTTAGGTTTTTATGTCCCAGACGCAGTTTTGAATTTTAAAAAGCACACAATTAATGTAAAATTAGTCATATTACCTATTAACTAAACAAATCATCAGCTTTTCCAAACATTAAAACTGATTATGTAATTGTTGTGATCAAACATCGTAGTGAAATTCACACACTATTTTTCATAATAATCATGTTTTATAATCGCTAATTATCTGATTATCAAGAGAAGTGATATTGCTTCCTACTATTTGTTCGTAATTATTTTGCTAAAGAATTGATATTGGTACCATAACTTTTAATGGTTATACCACACTATATAAATTTTACAGCTAACTGTATAAGTATGTTATGCATTGGATGTGGTACATACATTAAAAGATGTGGTAGGAAAATCATCCCTATTTTGCTATCCACTAGATTAAAACAAGTATTAAAATCAATGGATGATATGCTCAAAGAGAATTAGTGGATTATACATGTTTAAAAGTGAATAGAAATATAGTTTAGAAGTGAATAACAGGAGAAATATAATTTCTCTTTTCACAGATATTCCTTCAAAATCTGAGTCAAAAACTTCCTTGGAATCTGATTACCCGTTTTCTTATAAAATAAATAAAATTTATTTAATTTATCATGATTTGATATTCGTACATGATTTGATATTCCTTGGAATCTGATTTGATATCGTTAGATCGATGTATTAAATATTTTCCATAAATTTACCACCAGTCAAATAGACACACTTTAATACAAATTCAAACATTACACTATATCACTGATAAAATTCTACTCTTACCTTTTTTTAAGTTTTGTATTAGTTAAACTAGCATAGGACACCTGCAAAGGAGCGGATATATGTTTTCATATGTGTTAACTACATAAAAGTAACCCCCTTTTAACTCATCTTATCTAACGTCTGACTAGTTTTCAAAACCATTCAGATAACACACCTGACTTTTAAAATCTAATTTAATTTAACCCAATTATTACACGTGTCTTTTCCATTTAAAACGTGAAAGAAAAGCTAAATGGTCCCTGCTTTAGCGTATCAACAAATAATTGAAGGAAGTTGGATAAAAGGTAGATAAATGAAGAGTTAAATAATATAAGTGGAACATTAAGATATGGAATCATTATTTTTCCGTAATTTTGTAGGTGACCTAGACATAGATAGGATAATGCATTATTCAACCTTTCCATATATTAAAGGAAGGTCTGACATGATATCTTATACTACATTTAATGGTCACACAATTTCACCATCCAAATAAGTGACACATTATCTTTCTCTCTCCATTTATCTCCTCTCACTACCTTTCACTTTTCACTCTTAATGATCACCCTTGAAAATATTTTATAAATAATAAAGTGCTGGGTGAGATGTTAACAGAGAGACCCCACCAAATTTACAAAACTTGAATCAGTCACCTTTGGTGACTCTAAAATGGAATCTTCACGCGTCAGGCATATGCATTTTAATGGGGTTGGCGCGTGAGTTTTACCTCTCACCTCCTCTCACGGATACCATTAAAGCCAGCCCGATCTAAATCGATTGAATCCACTTTATTTTTCTTTTTGGTAATTTTCAATATTTGTTTTTCAATATAAACAATTCTGGTCAGGTTAGATGAACCGATCCATATAATCAATTGAATAAATAGATTGCTATGTTTGATCCCTTAATGGATTAATGGACCAATTTTCTAAATCTAACAGATAACTAACTGGATTAGCTCAAATCCGGATCTAAGATCCAATCCACTGCCACCCCAAAGGTGTATAATTGCATGGCACCAGTTTCAATTATAAATCAGAATTATTCTGATAATTGATTTGTTACAGATATCTCTTCAATGATTTTAAGGACTTAATATCTCATTTTGATTATGACTGAGCAGCATTAACAGAGGCATTGAAAAAACAAACAATCAATAGACTATATTGACAATCAGACATTTAGCATCAATAAATACTATTATACAGTTATGTAATTGCAAACGTGTGGAAATTTATAAACTTCTACAGATTATAACAAGAACAACAATTAACAACTTCCTTTCCATTAAACTTGAACTCAACCGGTCAATAGACCAAAAACAAGACAAAACACCTCGCTACAATAAAACTCTCAACGAATCATTATCAACAGATAATGATCGTTCTACACTCAGAAATACAACCAGAAAACTAATACAAACCCTAATCGGAGAAGACGATTTAGAGAGAGAACTTACAGAGAAAACCTTTTTGTTTTACACACTTAAAAACTAAAAATAACAATACAAAACTTAATATATATTTTCTCTAAATATCTTCACCGACTCACTTCCAGATGTTTCACTTTAAACCCTGCAGAATAAAACTCATACAAAAATACAATAAAACTAATGAAAGTAATTACCTCTTTTACCTGACTTAAAACCATTACATTGTCGGTCCTTCTAACCAGCTCTTAACCTGCACTTAACAAAACTTAACCAAAACATTAAATTCACAATTGCATTAACTATTTCAACATCCTCCCATAATTCAATTGTGAAACATGTTAACCAGCTTAAGATTTTCACAAAACATTTCATGACTTTTTGAAGGTAATCCTTTTGTAAATATATCAGCAGTGTTTAAAGTGGTATCAATTTTGCAGATACTAACTATACCTGCACTAGCTTTAATTCTTACAAAATGTAAATCAATTTCAAAATGTTTCGTCCTATCATGAAAAACAGGGTTTGCTGCAATTAAAATCGCAGCCTTATTATCACAAAACACTTTTGATGGTTTACTACAATCAACACTAAGTTCAACCAAAATCTTTTTAATCCACAAGATTTCACAAACAACAGAAGCCACAGCTCTGTATTCAGCTTCTGCTGTTGATCTAGATACTGTATCTTGTTTCTTGCTTTTCCAAGAAACCAGATTTTTTCCTAGATAAACAGCATAGCCTGTAATAGATTTCCTTGTTGCCAAACACTTACCCCAATCAGAGTCAACATAAGCTTCTAATTCAAAAACTATCATTTCGATCAAAAACAATACCTTTTCCAGGAGATCCTTTTATATATCTTAACACTCTTAAGGCTAATTTAGCATGAGATTCCAATGGACTATGCATAAATTGACTTAAACAGTGAACAGTATAAGATATATCAGGCCTAGTTAAAGTCAAGTATATCAACTTTCCAATCAACCTTTGGTAACCAGTAAAATCACTTAACAACTTATCATCTTTACTAGCATTTGCTTGATCAGTAATTACAATATTAGTTTCCATAGGAGTGGCTACAGGTTTACAACCTGTCATGCCAAACTCGGCTAGAAGATCTAATGCATATTTTCTTTGACACAAGTAAATTCCAGTTTCAGATTGTAATACTTCAATACCCAAAAAATACTTGAGTTTACCCAAGTCTTTAATCATAAAATTTGAATTTAAGTAAACTTTAAATTTTTCAATTTCAGCAGAATTATTTCCTGTTACTACAATATCATCAACATAAACTAGTAAAATTATAACATATCCATTACTATTCTTTACAAATAAAGAATAATCACTTAGACTTTGAACAAACCCAATATTTACTAAAGTTGCTGTAAGTTTTTCATTCCATTTCCTTGGTGCTTGTTTTAGCCCATACAAGGACTTCACAAGCTTACAAACCTTATTATCATCTTTAGAGAAATATCCCTCTGGTAAACTCATATACACTTCCTCATCAAGATTACCATAAAGGAAGGCATTATTAACATCTAATTGGTATAACGACCAATTATTTTTAACTGCCAAACTAATTACACATCTAACAGTAACCATTTTCACCACGGGTGAAAAGGTTTCATCAAAGTCAATTCCTTCTCTTTGACTATACCCTTTAGCTACCAACCTAGCTTTATATCTCTCTACCTCACCATTAGCTTTATATTTAATTTTGTATATCCATTTACAACCTATTGGTTTTCTACCTAGAGGTAAATCAGTAATTTCCCAAGTTTTGTTTCTATACAAGGCTTCCATTTCAGTATTCATTGCCTCTACCCAATTACTATCAACCACAGCCTCTTCAAAATTATTAGGCTCACACACTTTATTTAAGCTACTAGTAAAACAGAAATTCTCAATAGATAAATTCGAATAATTAACAACTTTATTCAAATCATATTTCACCTTATTATTTAACACAAAATCAGTAAAACGTTTGGGTAAAACAGTTGGTCTAGTAGATCTCCTTACATCATTATTTTGTAAAACATTTTGATTTTGACCCTCAGGGGCATTCTGCTCACGGTTATCGTCATTAGAAGGTGCTGCGGTCCGACTATCACTAGTAGATACATTCCTATTAGGACCATCTAACTCACTTCCACTTACTGTCGTACGATTATCACTAGAGGAACCACCACTATTCCTACTAGGACCATCGTTACTAACACCCGTGGTCCGATTATCACTAGAGGTAACGTATCTACTAGGACCATCTAACACGCTGCCAACATCTTGAGTTGCCCTCCCATCATCATCGGGTACAGTATGGTTATCATTTGTTTTAGGAACATAGTAATCAAAAAAATTCAAATGATTTATATCATCTGTTTTTTCCAACACTTCAGAAGTCATTTTTAATGGAAATATATTTTCATAAAATTGCACGTCTCTTGAAAAAATAATTGTTTTGTTGTCAAGAGAGAACAACTTAAAACCTTTTTTTACATTTGAATAACCCAAAAAAATACATTTTTCTGACTTCGAAGCAAACTTATAAAGATTATTTAAAATTTTTGAAAAACAAAGACAACCAAAGCTTCTAAGGTGACTAAGAGAAGGCTCATGGCCAAAAACTAACTCATAAGGAGATCTACCATCGAGAACAGAGGAGGGTAACCTGTTAATCAAATAGGCAGCAGTTAAAACTCAATCAGTCCACAAATATAGGGGAATTCCCCCTTGAAACATAAGAGATCTAGCAGTATTAAGAAGGTGTCTATGTTTCCTTTCAACTATACCATTTTGTTGGGGAGTATAAGTGCAAGAAGTTTGATGAATGATACCATTAATTTCACAAAAGAATTTCATTTTATTATTAACAAATTCAGTCCCATTATCTGACCTAAAGATTTTTACATGTTTACTAAACTGATTTTTTAACATGTTAAACAAAATTTCAACATTTTCAAAAACTTCTTCTTTACTTTTAAGCAAAAAAACCCAAACAGCTCTTGAAAAATCATCAACAACAGTTAAAAAAAATCTATATCCTTCTCTACTAGTGATCCTATAAGGACCCCAAACATCTAAGTGGACAAGGTCACCTAAACTAGTAGACTTATGGTCACTTAAGGGAAATGATTCCCTTGTTTGCTTAGCCCTATGACACACTTCACAAGGAGACATATCAACAGGACCATCAAGTTTCAGTTTAGATTTTAACACACTAACTACTTGATCAGCAGGGTGCCCTAACCTATTATGCCACACAACTTTCGACAAATAACACATACTCAAACAGTTATAATTAAGTATATTATTACTTACACTTACAATATATAGACCACCACATTCTTTACCAGTCACAACATTTGTCCTTGATTTCAAGTCCTGAATATAGCAATTATTTTCATCAAAACCAATAAACAGTTTACAATCTTTTGACACTTTTTGAACAGACATTAAACTCACACAATATTCTGGTATTACTAAAACATCGAATAAGGTAACTTTGTTATTTAATTTTAAATTCCCAATTTCTTTTATAAAAGCTTGAGTACCATTTGGGTGACTAACAGTTATTTTCAAATCTGATACATCAACAACATCAACTAAAAATTTTGAGGACCCAGTCATGTGTTGGTTTGCTCCAGAATCAACAATCCAACCAGACACACAATTTTTATTTTCAAGAGCAGTATTTGAATTAAAAAATTTATTAAAATTTTCATTGAAAATTTTACTTTTGTTGTAAACAGTTTTAAACGCACCTGCCATATTCGATTGCAAACCAGGAGTAGTACCACTGGACTCTCCAATTAAAGACATAATTTTGGCTATCTGCTCATTTGAAAAAGTACCAGTTGATGTAGCTCCACTTGAACTACTTTTTTCATTACAAACTACATTGTTAGTGTTATACTTTGTTTTATTTTGTGAAAATGTTTTCTTTTTAAAATCCGGGGGATATCCAACTAGGTCAAAACACCTATCCACAGTATGCCCATACATATTACAGTTTGTACATTTAAAGTTTGTATTGGGTTTTTTACTAAAAGTTTTATTGTTATTATTACTAGAATTATTGAAGTTATTATTTGAAAAACTTTTAGTGTTATTAAATTGAGCAGCAAACACAGAATTTTGACCTTTTGTACTATGGTCTATACTAGATCCTTTCCTATGGGATTCTTCCCTAGAAATCATACTATAAGCAGTTTTAACATCGGGAACGGATCTCTAGTTAAGATAATACTCCTAATTGGCATATAGACATCATCTAGACCCATTAAAAACTGCATTAATTTTAACACTTTATTATGATTTTGAAGAACATTGCCATTATCACACGCACACACAGGAATTTGGACCAAAGAATCATATTGTTTCCATAATGAATTCAGCTTATGATAGTAGTCAGATAAACACAATCCACCTTGTTTTATAGAATTTATATTATGATGAAGATTAAAAACCATAAACCCATCAACTTTGTCATACGTTTCTTTTAGTTCATTCCAAACGACTCTAGCATTTGTATTAAAAATCTGACCAGCACACAGTTCTTCAGATATAGTACTTAAAATCCACGATAATACCACAGAATTACACCTATCCCATTGTTTACTTAACACATCATTTGTTAGACTTTTTTCACATGTACCGTCTATAAAACCTAGTTTATTTTTAGTTTCTAAGGCCAATAACATTGTTCTACTCCAAACACTATAGTTTTCTGAACCTTTTAATTTCAAGGAAATTATAGGAGTACTGGCAGTGTCACTCGCATGTAAATACAAGGGATCACCGAAATCTAGTTTATTAATAAGCGTAACATCATTTTGATCACCCATGTCACCACCAAAAATATTGAGCACAAACACACAAAACAGATACTACAAACAACACACCACAGATTTACAGATCAACAACAGCAGATAACAGAACAGCACAAACAACCTACAAAGTAACCGAATAAGGAACAAGATTCCAGAAACTCTCAAGGAGTCTGGACATGTATTACTCAGTACTTTCTCTGCTAAACACACAACAATTAATAAGAGATAAAAGGAAGAAAAAACCGGAGAGGATGAACGAATACTTACAAAGTACTCCAGCTAGCCAGGCTGTAAGGAAGAATACTTACAGTGATTACAAATTGCGGAAAAACGAAAGAGAATAACCTATCTTCTGGATCAGCCAAGAAGAGAAACTCGAGATCTTGAGAAAAGAGCTCGCAAACGCCAACAATAACCAGGATCGATACAGTATTTTGCTGATAATAGAAGAAACACCAATCAATCGCAAGATCAATCAAATATGTACTGAAAAACTTCAGATCTGAATAAAATGTTGACAAATGAACCCCAAACTAACAGATCTGCACCAGATCTTTACTAGATCTAACTATCGCACAATAATCAGCAACAAAAAACGATTTAGGTTTTATCGCAACCTAATTTCCGAAACCCTAACTTCTTCGATGATCGGAGACTTAACAAACGAAGATCGAGCTTAGCTATTTAAGCTCTGATACCATGTGGAAATTTATAAACTTCTACAGATTATAACAAGAACAACAATTAACAACTTCCTTTCCATTAAACTTGAACTCAACCGGTCAATAGACAAAAAACAAGACAAAACACCTCGCTACAATAAAACTCTCAACGAATCATTATCAACAGATAATGATCGTTCTACACTCAGAAATACAACCAGAAAACTAATACAAACCCTAATCGGAGAAGACGATTTAGAGAGAGAACTTACAGAGAAAACCTTTTTGTTTTACACACTTAAAAACTAAAAATAACAATACAAAACTTAATATATATTTTCTCTAAATATCTTCACCGACTCACTTCCAGATGTTTCACTTTAAACCCTGCAGAATAAAACTCATACAAAAATACAATAAAACTAATGAAAGTAATTACCTCTTTTACCTGACTTAAAACCATTACATTGTCGGTCCTTCTAACCAGCTCTTAACCTGCACTTAACAAAACTTAACCAAAACATTAAATTCACAATTGCATTAACTATTTCAACAAAACGACAATGTTGCTCTAAAGAATTTCAAAATCATACTCCTCTACAGTTTTCCCACGAGGTTATGTGTTCAAATCCTATTGTGGGACAAAAAATAGTGTAGATTTAACGAGTGTATGTGTTAGCCATTAAAAAAAATTTGATATCTTATTCCTAGTAACCATTAAGTTGCATCTTTTCCAATGTTCCAGATACTGGCTCGTGCATTGGGAGGCAAAGTTGGGCGTGCGACTTCAGGGTGGGATATTGGGGTCCGAACCATTAACTTCACATCATCCACAAACATGTTCACTGATTTGAAAATGCCGGTTACACTCTCCTTAATCGAATGTCATCGTGATGAGGTACATTATTCTAAATTTCCTTATTATCAGTTTAACATGACTACCAAAAGGCATTTGGCCTAACAGTATAATGTTTTGCCCTCCTTCCGGTTCAAGTCCCATTTTAAATAAAACTGGTATTTAGAAGTAGATTAGTATTTGCCTTTAAGTTTAATGTGAAAACAAGAACCAATGTTTTCAAAAACAATTGAAACAGGTTCTGGAACTCCCATCCAAGGTGGAGGTGTTAGCATCATCAGATAAAACAAAAGTGGAAATGTTCAGGTACGGTGATCACATAATGGGCGTTCAAGGTCACCCGGAATACACTAAGGAAATTCTTCTACACCTCATTGACCGTCTTCTTCAACGCAATCTTATTGAGGTTTTACAAATGTCTAATTTTATCATAAAAACGAGTTAATTCCCATTTACTGATTTTATTTTGTGTTTTATAAAACACGCAGGACGCATACGCTATGGAAGCCAGAGCCAATATGGACGAGTTTGAGCCTGACATGAAGGCTTGGAAGGAGCTATGCACCAACTTTCTCAAGGGGAGGAATATAAATAAATGTTAAAATAACATTATGTCTTAATTATCATTGAAAAATCTTTATGATAACCGTAATTTAGATTATCAATTGGTTCTCTAAGCATTATTTTCAATAGGAAAGCGCCTCCTAATTTGCCTAGAAAATGCACATTACACTAGAACTGTGTGTCTGTACTATTAACACCTTAAAACAGCCAAAAGCATTTTATGTGTTTCTTAAAAGACACGATGTTTGGTCAAGTCCTATAACGAGCGAAACCCTCGTTTTGTGAGAGAAGGCGTCAATGGGGACGACAACAAAGAGAATACTTGATCCAAAACATAATCTGCTCAACAAACAGAGATAATGATCCATGTCCTTTATTGACCAACAAAGTATTTTATTTTAGTTCATATCTCCCAAATCACAATAAAAATTATAGGCACCCACCAATACCCAACAAATTTAATCAATCAAGTAATTCAGCATATGTTTGTAAGGAGGTGTGACAACAGTTTTACTCAAGCTGCAAGACCTGACCCCTTCCTGCACTCTGCCAGCATATCCATGTAAAACTGGCACTTGCTGATGTCACTTCCAGAACTGTTAATACACTGCATCCATAAAAACAAAACAATATCAATAAGACAAAATTATGCACATAAGCTTAATTATTCACTTTTCATCTTAATGTATTTCATTAATTAGGGTACTTACATCTTGGAATGCCTTAGAGTGCATGCCACAAGCATCAGAGTAGGAGTTGTTGGTGGCAGCATCTGGAGCAGCTGCACCAACAGTTTCATGCTGAATTGTACGAGGACCCATTACAGCATCCACAGCCCTGTGAGCAACAGCACTTCCAGTACCAAAAGCCATACCTACCAAATATTCAAATTAAATATATATTATAAATAAAAAAAGAAACTTTAACCATAGTTAAGTAACAAGTGCATATGTACATGTATGTTAATAATATGTACCTTGGGCTATGGTTGAACCAATGCCTCCAAGCATTGATCCACCACTGCTACTCTGAACAGGGGCAGGAGGTGGTGCACGGTTCACTGCACAAAAGATTTCAAATTTAGATTTAATATAATTACATGAAAATGTGCCTCAAAAGGTTAAAAATCCTAAATTTGTCATATAATGATAATAGTAACAACAAATAACAAATAAGCTGTAGACAGCATTACCTGGTGCTGGGGGGTTTCGTGCTGGAGCACGGGCAGGTGCACGGGCTGACCTTCCTGCAATTTAAAGTGTTAGAAACAGAACACAGAAGGCCTTAAACATAACAGCCAAAACAGGCATTTATCATGCCCACATAACAGAAAAGAGTGCCTAAAGTAGACGCATAACCAAGAGCTATAGGCAAAGCAATACAATAGTTCATACATGTTTATGAACTACAATGATATCATGAGTTCTGAAATAATCTACAGCTAGAAGACACCAGAAATGAAACTGCTTATAAAGTTAAACTAGCATATCATTTGTTTTGCAGCTTCAAAACTTTGTTCCGTTAATCAGCTTAAACTATAAGATAAAGCAACTAGCTCAACAAGCTGTTCCAAATCAGGATTTCTAATCAAAACAAACTGATACAAAATAGAAATCGGTGTTCTTAAGCAGCTGTATAACCAGATAAAATACTACTAATCCCTAGCATCGAAGCTAAAACAAAAATCGTTTAAAATGGGAATACAATAAGGCCACGAGTGACAAACCTCCCTAGTTCCCACAAATCAAAATCCTAAATATCTACAACCCTAAAAATCTCAAATTTCATTTGTATGTAAGCAAATAAGATTCCAAAACAATCACACACCACAAATTTATAGCTAAATCTCTAACAAATCGGCCATTTACAAACACCTCAATATAAAGCACGCAGTTTCAGCGAAAATATAAAATATAAACCCTAGAAGTGGAAATAGTTACGCCACGTAGATCCGTGATTCACCCAAACAGATCGAAAATTATCGGTGCTATAAATACATGAAACATTAGAACCTGATTCAATTAGAAATCGTAGAGGAAACTTACCACCAGAGCTTCTGCGAGGCATGTTGATTTCTAGAGAGAGAGGCGGCGAAAGCTAGAGATAGAGAGAGAGAGTACAGATTAGAGACGCGAATAGGAGGATTAACGATCAAACCCTCAAATCGTGTAGGTGCCTCTTTATAAGGGCAGTGTCTGGTTTTATGGTTGTATGTTACGCCTGAAAAGTTGTACAATCTGGTGTTAGAGGATTATGGGTGAATTGGGCAACACGATAATGTGTGTGTCTTCTGGAAGCGTCTAATTTCCTTGGTCAATTTTTTTTTTAAAAAATGTGTTCTTATTTATGACGTGTTTTCATCCAGCTTTACTACTAATATCAATGTTTTAAAATTGGAGTTTTGAACCGGAACGATCGATGCCTTAAAAACTGTCAAAACGGCTGAACCATCAAGGACTTTATTTACGATGCTTGAGAATATTTTACACCAATCACCAACTCAGACCTCCTCCAAAACCACCGGACGAGAACTCCGACCTTTGGAACAAGGTCGTTTTTTAGGCACAGAGTATTGTTACGTGCATGAAGTAGGAGACTAATTCCAAGTTGGTTAGTGGCATTTAGTCCACTGATGCTTAACTTCTGATTCTACATTTTCGATTGCATGTTCCCACGTTCTACATACTTGCATTAATTACGGCATATAATTTGTGTTAGTTATTTCTTTTCTTATTTAAGTATTGTATTTTGCTTTGAGAAGGAGATTAGAAAATTATTTGCAAAAAATCTAGTTTCTCTTTAGTCTAATTCTTGGGAGATTGATCATCTCGAGTCGGTTTTCTATCAAATATACACTTAAAAAATACATATGTAGAATCAGGGATAAATACAACAGATTGTTAGGAAAGATTCCGATGTCATCAAACAAGATGTTTCCCTTGAAATTCTTTGAAAATACCACGTTGGTTCTAAAAGTAACAGATTACGAAACCACATATCTTTGGCATAAACGTTTTGGTCACATGAATTGTGGGCACCTAAATCATATGAGCAAGACTATTATGGTGCGGGGATTACCGAGTTTATCAGAAAAGAATGATGGATGTCAAAGTCGTGCACTTAGGAAACAAATCAAGAGAAATATTTCCAAAGAAAGCCTCGTGGAGAGCTACTAAACCTTTAGAACTCATTCAAAGCGATGTTTGCGAGCCAATAAGAACTCATTATATAGGCAATAATAGGTATGTCCTTACATTCATAGACGATTATACTAGAAAATTGTGGGTTTATTTTTTAAAAGAGAAGTCAGAAGTATTCACCAGTTTCAAGAATTTCAAAGCATTTGTTGAAAAATAAAGAGAGATAAAAATCTAAGCCATAAGATCTGATTTTGGAGGAGAATACAAAAGCAATGAATTTGAAGGATTCTTAAGGGATAACGGAATACATCAATTTACAGTTCGGCACTCACCCCAACAGAATGGAGTGGCCGAGCGTAAGAATCGTACACTAGTGGAAATGGCAAGATGTATGATCAATGAAAAAAACTTACCAACAAATTTATGGGCTGAAGCAATAGCATGCGCTGTATATGTTTTAAACAGATCCACTACAAAAAGTTTGACAAACATCACTCCTCATAAGGCTTGGAGTGACTTTAAACAATAGCATGTATTGTATATGTGTCTCACTTTAAGATTTTAGATACCTGACATTAATCATTATTTACAATATAAACTTACTAATAATGAAAATATGAGATAATCATTTATAATTTAATTAATTATATTTTTTAAAATTACTATCCATTTTTATTTAGGATTATCAAAGTCCTATACATAAATAACATAACTTCAAACCGCATATGGTGGCCGATATTTTTGGCACACGGTACCTCAACATATAAAATCATCAACCCTCCAAATTCGAGAAACATCATTTTCCCCCCTTCTGCTTGGGCGGCACGAGAATCTCACCGATCTTTTCCCCCCCACCTCCTTCGTACTACTCTCTAGGGTTTCACACTTTGGAAATTGATCTCACCACCAAATCGACTTCAATGGCGGACGAACAGGTCACCCCTTCGTCACCACAACAACCACCACCGTCCAATTCCAACGCCGCTCCTCTCGGCCACAACGTGATTCCGATCGTCAACAAGCTTCAAGACATTTTCGCTCAGCTTGGAGGCCCTTCTACTATTGAGCTTCCTCAGGTTGCTGTTGTTGGTAGCCAGAGTAGTGGTAAGTCTAGTGTGCTTGAAGCTCTCGTCGGCCGTGACTTTTTGCCGAGAGGATCGGATATCTGCACTCGCCGGCCTCTTGTGCTGCAGCTTCTTCAGACCAAACGGAAGCCTGACGGTGTTGATGAAGAGTACGGTGAGTTTTTACATGTGCCGGGGAAGAGGTTTTACAATTTCAATGATATTCGTAAGGAAATCCAGGTACTTCCTACAAGAACAGATCGTTACTTTCTGTTATTATAATTTTGATTGTATCTCGCTACCTTTTTTTGACCTAAACTGTTATATTTTAGGCATTTATGAATCTTCTTAAATAGATTTCAGAATTAAATTGAGATACGCACTATATGATCAATCATGGATATATGTAATAGTGGCTAAGATTCATTTAACTTTAGAGAACTCGAACTATATCTGTATGACTGGTTGCATCCTTATTTTTTTGTATTTTTTTGTTGTTGTATTAGAGGTCTAAATAACATTTCTATCCATATGGACAAAAGTTTAGAAATTTGTGCAAATTTGAATTCCCACAATGATATAGTAGCCTAATTATCTACCTAATGTATTTGAAATTGGAGAGAAATTTCAAATTTGGCACATGTCTTCCACATATTCTCTATCTTCATATCCTTCGATTTAGCACTTGTCTCGATCTCCTTGTTAGGTTATTTTTTAGGTTAATAAGCAATGATTTTCGAATTATTTACTTGTTTTTTCCTTCTTCTCATCATCTAATGTTACATAAAGCAACCGCCCACATACATGTCTTGTGTTGCTTTAGAAACTAATTCAATATTAATACTTTGAATCCTTTAATATAAAAACGAATAGTTTTATTATTAGTCAACTAAGTCAAAGTTCAAGCATTGACTTTCTAGTTACCTTGTCTCCATACTTTAGGCTGAGACAGACAGGGAGGCAGGAGGAAACAAGGGAGTCTCTGACAAACAGATCCGTCTAAAGATCTTTTCACCATATGTACTTGACATCACTTTAGTGGATTTACCTGGAATAACAAAAGTTCCTGTTGGTGATCAACCAACCGACATTGAAGCTCGTATTAGAACAATGATAATGTCATACATTAAACTTCCCAGCTGTCTAATCCTAGCTGTCACACCTGCAAATTCTGATCTTGCCAACTCAGATGCACTTCAGATTGCTGGAAATGCAGATCCTGATGGTATGCAATGATGCCCTTTTTCATTAAAAAAAAGTGAAATGATTGCTTGTTCTTTAACATTTTTTTTTTTGCTGTCAGGTTACCGAACAATTGGTGTCATCACAAAGGTGTGACATACATGATTTTATATTTTCGTTTGTAATATTTTTAATTTCTGACTATTATTATCTTTTTTGGTGGTTTAGTTGGATATTATGGACAGAGGTACAGATGCTCGCAATTTTTTGCTTGGAAAAGTGATTCCTCTTCGACTTGGTTATGTTGGTGTTGTAAATCGTAGTCAAGAGGTAATAATAATATTTTTAAATTTAGATTCTATATAATGGCAGTCCTTGTAAAATTTCCTACTATTTTAGCCGTATGTAACTTTTATTTATTTAATTTAATTTTCTCATTTATTTAAAATAGGACATCATGCTCAACCGATCTATCAAAGATGCACTAATGGCTGAGGAGAAGTTCTTTCGCAGTCGTCCAGTATGATAACATTTTTGACATTGTATTTTATCATATTTTTTCAGTTATTTATTTATTTATCTAATTTACATAATTTGTAGGTGTATAATGAGCTTGCAGATCGTTGTGGTGTCCCACAGCTAGCAAAAAAGTTAAACCAGGTAAAGAACACACACTAGCATGAAATTAACAGGTTTTTAAACATTCTAAGATGTTCTTTTGGCCCGTTTGCAGATTTTGGTGCAACATATTAAATCAGTGTTACCAGGGTTAAAAACACGCATTAGTGCTGCATTAGTTTCTGTAGCAAAAGAACATGCTAGTTATGGAGAGATTACAGAATCAAAGGTATTTAATCTCCTTATTAAACGAAACCTTTTTTCTCTTTTCTTTCCAACGTTTGATTTTTAATGATTTATAGGCTGGCATGGGAGCTCTTCTTTTAAATATACTTTCAAAGTATTCAGAAGGTAATATATATATTTCTTCTAGTTTCTATATTTTCGTTTAATAATTAATTTTGTTTTATATATTTCTAATTCTGGATCTCATTGAACAGCCTTTTCTTCAATGATTGAGGGGAAGAACGAAGAAATGTCAACATCTGAGCTGTCAGGAGGAGCAAGAATTCACTATATTTTCCAGTCAATATTTGTCAAGAGTTTGGAGGTATGTCTTTACTTGAGTTTATTCACACACACAGATACCATTTTATTTTGTATTGATTGAGTTAGTTGTGCAGGAGGTTGATCCTTGTGAGGATTTAACTGATGATGACATCAGAACTGCCATACAGAACGCAACCGGCCCTCGATCTGCACTATTTGTCCCTGAAGTAGGTCTACTCTACATTATATATTTATATTATTATTATTATATATATATTCCATAGCTTAATATCTTGTTATTTGCTTAGGTTCCATTTGAAGTTCTTATCAGAAGACAAATTGCTCGGTTGCTAGATCCAAGTCTTCAATGTGCAAGATTCATCTATGACGAGCTAATAAAGGTAAATATATATATTTTATATTTCTATGCAGCTGCTTAATAATGACATTTGGCAGTTGGATGATGACTAATATGTTCTTTTTTAGATGAGTCATCGGTGTATGGTCAATGAGTTACAGAGATTTCCTGTTCTTAGAAAAAGAATGGATGATGTTATTGGGAATTTTTTAAGAGATGGTCTTCAACCTTCAGAGACTATGATTGGCCACATTGTTGAAATGGAGGTATATGATATGCATACATATCATTATTTAAAAAGTTTTAGTGACACAAAAAGGTGCCACTATATGTGGGTTAGAGACCTTTTCTAAAAAATTTAATAAAAAGTTTCAATTTTTTTACGCACACTTTACTCACTTTTTTTAAAAAAAGGCTCACTAAAATGATAAAAATCTATTACCCGAGTTTTTTGTGTCACTATCTGGTTTCACCTACCAGAACTTCACCCTCAATTTTTTATGCAGTAGCCAGTATGTATACAGCACTTTTTTGAAGAGTAATAAATAGTTCTAGTTTTTATCTAATCTTTAGTGACTGCTTTTTGACTTTTAGTGACACTTACGAATGAGTCACTAATGACATTTTTCTTATATTTTAAAGCATTCAGAAAGATGAGAAATTACTAGTTGCTCCTTTTTTTCTGTTTAGATGGATTACATAAACACATCACACCCAAATTTTGTTGGTGGGAGTAAAGCAGTAGAGATTGCAATGCAACAAGTCAAATCTTCTAGAATTGCAACAGTGCCAAGGCAAAAGGTATACTTATTACTGCAAATTTTGATTTTTTATTTTATTTTTAACTTTTTTTTAATTGGTAGGATGGAGTGGAGCTTGAAAAAGCTCCACAATCTGAAAAAGGAATAAAATCACGAGCCATTCTTGGTCGACCTCTCAATGGAATTGTCACAGAACAGGTCATACAAGTTTTAATAATTGTTGGAAACATGTTTAAAAAAATTAATGATCTTGAGTATTTTTGTAACTAACTTTTTGAGTTACTTTATATTTACAGCATAATCAACCTGGGTCTCGGGCAGTTGGTGAAGTTGAAAAGCCGGCTGCAGGTAATCTTTTGCTTTATTTAAAAGAAAAAGTAGAGTTTTTGTTTGCTAATTGTTTTGATTTTTTTAATTGTTTATTTTTCTAGGAAGTACAAGTTGGGGAATCTCATCGATTTTTGGTGGATCAGATAGTCGAAATTCTGTAAAAGAAAATCCTGCAAACAAGCTGTTTAATGAACCACTTCAAACTATGGATCATTCATTCTCTATGATTCATTTGAGGGAGGTATGTGATTGAAACATTTAATCTTTTTAATAGATTATAGAATCCAAATGATTGGAATTAAATAGCTAATATTGTTTAATTTTGAATATAGCCCCCAACGGTTTTGAGACCTTCAGATACTCCTCATTCAGATCAGGAGACAATTGAAATTAATGTTACAAAGTTATTGTTGAGGTCATATTATGATATTGTCAGAAAGAACATTGAGGACTCCGTGCCTAAAGCAATCATGCATTTTCTGGTAAACACATTTTCTTTTCTTTTTTTTTTTTATAATAAACCCTCTCTTATTTTTGAAGAAAATGAAACATTTCTTTTTTATTTTAAATTTTGGCATCAGGTTAATCATACCAAAAGAGAGTTGCATAATGTGTTCATTAAGAAGCTGTACAGGTAATAATTACAAGTCAACATTAAATGTTAGTTAATTGTCTCTGACATGATATGTAACAGGGACGATTTGTTTGAACAAATGTTACAAGAACCTGATGAAGTTGCTACAAAGAGAAAACGTACCCGTGATATGCTACGTGTTCTTCAACAAGCTTTTCGGGTAAGCAAACCATATCTAACACATTAATAATTTATAGATTTAAAAAAAATGGACAAGAATCATCACCTTTTTAAATTTTTTTTTTAAATTTAAATAGACATTGGATGAACTACCATTGGAAGCAGAAACGGTGGAACGGGGTTACAGTTTGACAAATAATGACACAACGGGTCTCCCAAAGATCCACGGGCTACCCACATCATCATTTTATTCTTCAAGTAGTGGTTCAGGTTCAGCTGATTCCTATACAGCTTCACCAAAGAATCAGAGGTCAAGAAAATCTTCTCATTCAGGGGAGTTACAGTCACCTTTTTATGGCAATTCAGAATCCAATGGAAATAGTCGCTATTCTACACTCGATCATTAAAAGAAACAAGGAGCGTGATTTGTTTTGTTGGTATGGCCTGTAACAGGGGCATTTTTGTCTTTTCAATTGGAGATGACGTTTATGATATATATATATATATATATAGGTAACATAAAGTTGATTGTTTTTCTGACTGGACGTTTGGAAATCCTATACTAAGTTCCTTATTTTTTTGAAGAAATGGGTAGGCATTAGGAAATAAGTGTTTGGGGCTTTTACAAGAGTGCATTTAGTGGTGACAGAATATTTTTGTGGTTTTTGCTTGTGGCTGCTGTTGTATATACTTTCGAGATTTGTGTTGCATGGGTAAATGATTGTTTTTTATTCGCTGTTCCAAACACAATGCCTGCTAATCCTCTCAACATATTGGATTGGATCTATTCGATACATTACCAAACAATAACTTGGAATGTAATCTATGTTAATCACCATACTTATGTAATGGTTAGATTTGGTCTACATAATTCCCAAAATACCCTCTTGTGGTCAAAGGTTTATCCATGCCGACTCTAGACCACCCACAAAACAGATGATTTAAAACGAGTAATTCCCATGTTACCAGAAAGACTAAAAAAATGTAATCCATGTGCAATAAAATGAGCTACCAAAGATACAAATTGCCAATTACATCTTAGAGCCTAATACAATAGTCTAAAATGCTATAAAATGCAATCTCAAGTCGTGAATAAATAAATATCTACAACCCTACTGTGAGTTTATCATCTTGACTTATTTTTTGTACCATTTTCTTCAGTATCTGAAAGAAGAATACAAGAAACTCATCACCTTTCAGCTGTATTTTTTCCTCCATTAGAGACCACCATCATACCATTCACATTTAACCCATCATTTTCATTTGCTTCCCCATCACTCTGCATTAAATAAATAAAAATCAAGATTGATGCAAAAACAGGGACTTTGTTGTAAATTGAAACAAGTGTGTGTGTGTGTGTGTGTGTACCTGCTCAATAGCCTTTACGGTAGGGTCCAGGGGCCCTGATGCTGATACCTTGTTCAGGTCTCGCAGGACTCCCTGCAAAAGTCAACATCCAGAATGGGAAAGTCAATTATCATATCATAAAGACAAGTAAAAGTAACTATGAAGAAAGAAACAGGAAGTTGAAATGAACAGTTTGACCTAAAAAGTTCAGACCTTAATCATAGGAGTGTTTGGATTTGCGTCTTAAAACTGATTATCTGATAACCGAGACTTGATGTCACAATAATCAGCTTTTAGTTTTTTGGCTAAATATAATACGTTATTTTTTATTATCTGATTATTTAGGTGTCAATTAATCAATTCCATACCAGCTGCAACAAAACCGATTATCAACGGTTAACAAAATAACATGTTTCCTGATTTTTTAGAAATAGTTTGAGAGCGAGGCTTCAAAAACATCTCCTTTTTTCACAATAATACCCTTTTGGTCATTTTATCTATTAGCTCCTAAATGTTTAGATTCGCCAAACAGCAAACATCTAATTATCTAAATATTACAACTTCAAACAAGAAAAGCATATTCAAACACGATCTTCATGCAAGAATTCATAGAGAGATATATATAGACCTTGTTGGCCCATTTGAGCCCGCATGCATTGCACAATGTCCTTGGGCCAGAAGGCCCACGACGCATCATAGGAGTAGACTTTGAGCTAATTCCACAATGTCTACATCTGCAAAAACCAAACCCAATTTCAGTAAATGAGTCAACTCGGTTTATGTTCTTATCTCCTATAAGTGAAACTCACATTGTTTCTTCTTCCTGTGTGGGACCACCATTCCAATCAGAAGGAGCTGCTTCATCACAAATACTCTTGGATGATGTGAACTGACCTTTTTTACGCTGCATTCTGGGAGTATCAATACAAATCAACTTGTATCAGTTAGACCCCTTGAGTTTCATCTTTTTACAATCTATACCATCCAAGACTTTTAATTTGTAAGCCAACTTAAAAACAACTTGTGTATTCAAGTGTCAGAAAAGAATGTTTGGGGGTCAACCAACATTATTTGTACTAAAAAATTGACCCTTTTCGATCTTTTTCAACCTAAACCCATTTTGACATGTCACCCAACCCGTCCAACCCACAAAAGTAATGAAAAATCAAGATAATAACATCAAGAAAGGCACATAGAACAGCAAGCATGTAAATAATTAGCAAAATTTAGTAGCTCAAATACCTAAGAGCAACTTCCTTCCGTACGGTGTAACGGATTTTCTTATCAAAACATCTTTCTTTTCTCTTCTCTCTGAACCGACTCAATGAAGCAGCCCTTTGTGGTTGACTTGACCTTCCAGGAAATTCATTTAAACTCTATACATTTACATACAAAACAAAAACACCAAATTAATCTAAAATGAACAAAACTCGCAAAATTCATAGTTTGGATCACACAATATGTGTACTTATACCCTTTGATTTTGAGGAGGCAGCCCCATAGTAGGTGCACTGGTTGGTACTTCATACCCACCCAATAGCAATAACACAGCTTGTACCTGTACAATCACCATCAACATAAAAACTTCCATAGGTTACAAACAGATCAAAAAACAAATCAATAAAAAAAAAAAATCATAATAACATGATAGTAATATCTTGAAACTTGCTCAATCAGGTTAGTGACTAATGCATGATGAAGAAATGCTTATGATATAAACAAAAAACCCTAATGCAATTATAAATAAAAAAGAAAAACCTTTTCAGGAGAAACAGCATCAAAGACATAAACTTCGCCCTGAAACGACAGGGTAAGCTGATCTGCACCTGCACCACTTCCATTAACCGGCTGAATTTCAGTTTCCGGTACATACAAAGCATGCTGCTGAACGCTCATTTCCTCCATGCCACCTTCTAAACTACCGTTGTTCTGTAAATGATTATGATGAGGATTGTGGTGATCGTAACGGATATGGCTAGGGTTATCTATTGATTCTTCTTCACCACCTGCAACATCATCGTCTTCATGTACAACCACATCTTCAACTATATGATGTTGATTATCGTTGTTATTATTGATACTAATTCCTTGATTTTGTTGATGATGATGCAAATTCACAGGCTGTATATCGACTGCTTCGTAAATCAATGCTTGACGATGATGTTGATTATTGATATCAGCTTCCGACATTCTCCAAAAGCATCAATCGAAACCTAAAGAATGTTACAGAATTTTAAGCTGGATACATATCAGATTGAAATCGAATAATTTGATTATTGAAATCAAGATGGAGGTAAGAAAGGGGGCCAAAAGGAAGCTTTATTGGAGCCCTAATCGTAGTAGGGATTGGGGATTACGAGAATACGGATGAGGATTTCTGATTTCGTAACATTCAGTTGGGAGTGCTAATGACTTGTACCTTGTGCCTTCCGTGTTGTAATGAAGTATCTTATTTGGTTATTAGTAGGGGTGAGCATAAAAACCGAAAAACCGAACCGAACCCGAAAAACCCGAAAAAACCGAACCGAAAAAACCGAACCATTTGAAAAACCGACATCAACGGTTTTGATTTTTGGAAAAACCGAATGTTTGGGGCGGTTTTCGGGGGCATATGAAAAACCAAACCGAAAAACCCGCCCGCCCCGCCTTTATGTGTATTTCAAGTTTTATAAAAAATATTCTTATATTTTTAAAAGATTTGGTATAAATTTATTTGCAAAAGGAAAGCAACCATGCAATGAAACTTCTATGGATGAAGACATTGACTAAGATTGTTGCGAAAGATGGTTGGATGTTGTTATATTATTAATTTTTTTCAGATTATTTTAGTTGAATTTATTATTACATTATATTAAACTTACTAGGTGTTTTTTATTTATAATGAAATGAGTTAAGGTTTGGAAGTTTGAATTATAATATTAGTTTTAAGGTAAAAAATTGGTAAATTTAAAGGAAACTAAAAAACCGAAAAAACCCGAAACCGAACCGAAAAACCCGAAACCGAACCGAAAAACCCGAAAAACCGAAACCGAAAAACCCGAAACCAAACGGGGTGTGATTCTCAAAACCCGAACTTTCAGGGCGGGGTTTGGTTTTAGTTAAAAACCGCCCCAAACCGCCCCATGCTCACCCCTAATTATTAGTTTATAACAGCTTAGAATTTTATAATGTATACCTAGCATAGTATTAAGATACATCTGATAAAATAATTATTTTCATTTAAATGAAAAATTGCATAAATGTATTTTTAAAATTGTACTTTACATTTAGAAAATAAATATTTCATTAAATGCATCATAATATATGATATTATGATTAATTGTCAGATTCAATTAATCGAAGGTAGAGTTTGGTACAATTTGATGGCAAAAGTTAGCTACATGGTTAGTTAATATACTGTAAAGACTATGTGGAATCCAACTAAAGTTAGGACCGGTAATTGTGGTCTAAAATACTCTTACAGATTTCCTATGCATAATAATTTTCTACAATTATTCTCAAATATTGGATTATACCTAATCAAGTTGAAACACAATCATAACGTGACAAAATTGTAGTTAATATGTAACACCACTATAAGAGAAATGTAAATATAGTGCCATTTTTACATAAAATAACAAAATGTTTGATGGGTGAAAACTAAAAAACATGTTAGTATTTTTCGGTAAAAAAATAAAATAAGAATGGACATAGAATAAGGATTTGCGATTTATATTTTGTAAAACATAAAAAAAACATCCCCTGATAATCCAAGAAACGTTAAAGGAAACCATGAACGTAGACGATGAAATTGAACAATTGAAACAAGAAATCCAACGACTTGGCCGCAAACAAAACGATGGATCGTACAAGGTAATGTTTTTTGCCTGAATCCACACACATGGTTTCTTATTAATATATTCGATTATTTTCGTGTTATGTTTCGATTTACGTAAATGCAGACATGATTTTACGTGTTATTATTGATCTAATTGGTCTGACAGATTTAGGTGGCATGATTTTACGTGTTATAACTATTATTTGCGACCAACCCCTTTTTTTCCTTCAATTTGGTCGTGTATGCGATCGATGATGGTCGCGTGTACATTATGCATGATAAGTGGTACATGTAATAAAATCAATTTTAAAGTTTGGTCGTGAGTTTGTTCGCCACTACAAAAGTTCGGTCATGTGAAGAGAGAAAGCTGATGTGAGATGAATGACCAAACCTGGATTTGTTGACCATCACAAATAGTCTAAATATTTATTTCTTTAGATCAAGATTGAATGTTTGTTTGTGATTACTAATTTCAAGTTTGATGAACGGATCATGAAGGTGACATTTGGCGTGCTGTTCAACGATGACAGATGTGCGAATATTTTTGAAGCATTAGTGGGGACACTAAGAGCAGCCAAAAAACGCAAAGTTGTGACATATGATGGTGAATTACTACTACAAGGTGTTCATGATAATGTTGAAATTATACTCAATGAGACCACATAAAAGAGCATGATTGATCATCATCATCTGCTTCATAAGTCTTTGAACTTTATGTTCAAACCATGTTATTTTCTTGTATATGCTTATGATAATATGATACAATTGTTCTAAATTGTTGGTTATTTATGTAGATTATTTTCTATATAAGCCAACTATATATGCATTATGACTTATATGGAAAATTAATAAACACACATTACTATTTGGTTTGCTCAGACTATTCGGTTTTTAAGTGTAACCAAAATACATATTCAGTTCTTAACCAAACCAATCCAAGAAACCAAATATTCAAACCAAATAATCTAATTGGAATATTCGGTTATACTTATATAGTGAAGACCCTTGGACAAAATGTGACAGCTGCCAAAATTCGTTCATCTCATTACATGGAAAAATGTTGGCGTTGACTTTATTATTGGTCAGCAAGTATGAATGCTTGAAGTAGGCTTTGAGCCGATTGGGTTTCATCAGGAGTACCCGATATAACAACAATGTGATCAGTTGTTCCTGAATGTGGTTCGTGAACTACAACTTTTGCACCCGAAATCTGCTTTTACAAAAAAAGAAGGGTTAATTAATCATAAATAAAACATTTAAAATACGGTAATCATCACATATATAACTAATCCTAATTAAAAGCAATAAATACGATAATTAATGATAACATGTTCAGGTCATAACATACAACTAGTAATTACCTGTATTAAACGACTTAGATTGCTTCCATTCTCCCCATAAACTGAACCAATAACATTTTCAGGTACTATAATTTCAACACTCACATTACTCACTACAGCAGATCTACCAACACTGCCAATATCATCAATAATAAAAAAGCAGTTAAAGAAAATTATATTCAAAAGGTTGATGTTGACTTCTTTTTCTCTAATAATTATTAATCGGGTCATTGGGGTTTGTATTTTATTGGTAACAGGACAAACAAAAAAGAAAAAAAACAAGTATAAAATATATAGGTCAAATGTACTGAACTGGTTGAAACTCACTTGAAATATATTTTAATGCTATATTTTGTATTCTTATTTTAAAACATTAATGATCCAAAAAATTAAGATATTTTTTTTACCGAAAATGTGGATGGTCAACCGACCCAGCCTGTTTTGACCAATACATAAACTGATAAAAGTGACCCTTTTGACCCGTTTCAATGGTTTTGACTTTTGACATTCAAAACAATAAATAGATTCCTTTTTCTATTAAAGTAAACATATGCAGAAATGGTATTAGATACAAACCTTCCAAGCTCAACACCACCTTTAACAGCTGAATTATCCGCTCCTATCTGCAATCAATCACAATAAATAAAAACAACTTTAAATATAAATATATATATAAAAAAATAGAATATTACCGAAGATTGCCATTTTGCATCTGACATTTTGTTGGAAAAAAATTTGTTTCTTAATCTGCCTGTAACACTATACAAAGCATCCCGTACATTTACAAACTCTCCTGTCATCTTTTAGTTCATTTAAGTTGCAATTAGAAAATTAATTAATTATATAAATCCAAAATAAAAGGGTATAAAACGGCTTACCAGCACTAGTTGATCATTCTCTAAAGCACATTTTGGGAGTTGATTATCACCGCCTAATTTTATAACTGCACCAGTCACCTTTCTCATATCTGCAATTATGGACCCACCTTTCCCCAACAAACACCCCATTTGGTTTCTTGAAACCAACATTGTTGCAGAAATCGGGTGGGTCCCATTTGAATCCACTATTCTATTGAACACGAGAATAGCTGCATTTTGTGCAGGCGAGATCTGTGATCCTAAGCTCTACAATTAGAAAAAGGATTAATTATGACATAAGAAATTTTACGTTGAGTAAGTTACAAAAATGGTCCATGTGGTTTGCTAAAAAAAACGGTTTTGGTCCCTCTTTGATACTTTTGCAGTTATGGTCCATAACGTTGCTATTTTCTACTAATCGCGGTAGTCGGTCCTTCCTCGGTCAAAGGTGTGCTAAGTTTTCTCAGATTGACCATTTTAACCTTCAATAACTTACATTTCTGGCCCTTAAACTTTTAATTATTTCTCTTTTGGACCCAGAAACAAAAAAAAAATTAAAAACATTTTAACACCATTTTAATGGAGAAGGGACCAAATATTGAAAGATAATCGCAACGTTAGGGACCATATATAAGTTTAAGGGCCAAAAGTGTAAGTTATTACAGGGTAAAATGGCCATTTTAAAAAAATTAACACCCCTTTAACAGAGGAGAGACCAAGATATATTGAAAGAAAATAACAACATTACGGACCATAACCACTGAATGCATCAAACAGGGACCAAAATCGATATTTTAAGCAAACCACAGGGACCATTTTTGTAAATTGTAATTTACTCTTTTATGTTCAAAACCAACTACCAAACCTCCATTGCAGAAATAGTGATTAATCTTTGATCACACTCAGGAACAGGACCTGCAACGGTTATATTAGCACCTGATTCTTTTTTAAGAGCTTTTAAATTTGTTGCTGATCTTCCAATCACACTGCCAACACAATCATTTGAACATAGCATTCTGAAAACTATTTCCTGTTTAGAAGATTGGGAATCTATGAAAGGGGGACAGGTGTCACCATCTGAAGATACAGATGGGATATCCATGTATTCGTTAGGTACGGGCTCCCGAGAAACCGTATTGTGGGGCCTACTTAAAACCATCTTTGCTTTGTGAGCATTGGGGCTATCTTGAAGGCAACGAGTGACAGTAACAAGTGCTTTTTTCATGGCTAACATATCACCTTGGATCTGCAACAAGTGTACAAATATTTAGTAAACTAAAACTATGTTTTTGTGGAATAAATAAGCAATTTGGTCCACAATATGCCCAAGATTGATTCTTTTTACAAATAATAATGTTCCTTTTCTTACATGTTCACAAAAATCACTATTATAATGATGCAACAGGGATTAAATTATTAACTTTTATTACCATCTAGAGATTACTTCTCAATGAGGCATTAAATCAAACAGTTTCAAGGCAATGGAAAACAAAATGCTAACTAACCTCAATCATTTCATCATTAGGTAGTGCACAAGATGGCAGTTTATCTTTAACTATAACCCTAATCTTACATCCAGTATCCTTCCTAATTTTCTCAATCACTTTCCCTGCCTTTCCAATCACAGACCCAATAACACTCTTATCAGTTAATAATCTACACGAAACCACAACTTCAGGAGCGAATTGGCCCCCATCAGCTTCTGCAGCAACAACCAAAATCTTCTCAAAAACCCTAATTAATGCTTCCTGTGCAACAGAAACTTCAATACATTCATCATTTTCACTAAACGATAACGTTCTGTTCACTGAGCTATTACCGGTGACGGTGATCACACGGTAGTCGGATCCAGGGATCGGGTCTTCGACCCGGATTTTAGCTGAAGTTCCCTGCCGCAACTGTTTGATGGTTACGCCGGATTTTCCAATAACACCGCCAATGCGGGAAGCATGGCAGAGGAGGCGGAAGGAGGTGGTGCCGGATAAGACAGCGAGAGGTTGTTTGTTTTTGTGGCGTTTGGGACCACCGTTGACGGCGGAGGCGGCGGCGGTTGGAAGGGAGATTGACGGTGATTCGTCCATCGGTGTGTTAAGTGATTAGTAGAATTTGAGCAATTAGGTGCTGAATTACATGAGATTTATGATTGATTTTAGTTCTGAAGTAGGAAACCGGTAAGCAATTTCATCAGGGGTTTGCCGTCTTCTCAAGTTCTCATTAGAAGTAGAAAGTAGAACAAAATCCCGCTTTTATTGCCATTAACGGATGTGGTTTTCTATGGCAAAAAACAATGTTGGTTTAATTTCGGATCCTCTTATTCAAACACCCCAACCTACCAAAAAAACACCCCATCAAACTTCACATGTTTTTTCCTTGAAAATTGTGTTCAAAGATTAATAAATTACATTTAAATCGCAAATTTTTTTTAAATATTTTTTTAAACAGTAAGAAAAAGTGCGCAAAAGCTATTTTTAAAAGTAAAAATTAACAGATACGTAATGTATTAAAGATTGTAATTAGAGACTAACAATTTACATATAAATAAAGAGTAGAGATCTATAGAAAACCTCTATTAATTAAAGAATATAAAGAACTAATTGTAACCTTTAGATCAAAAATTAAGTGGACCAGATGAAGAGGTCCAAAAACACGCGCCTTCATTTGCCTGGGAACAATATTGGACAAAAAATTAGGCTACGAGGGTATTTTAGGTATATGGGGCAAGGCAACTTTTCAATTTTGGTTTTCTCTCTCTCTCACAAGTTGCAGGTAACGAAGGTTTTCAATCGGACCATTCTAGGGTTTCGACACAAGTTTTCAACGGCTTCAATCGGACGATTTAAATCAGACATAAGGTTGCAATCAAACGTTTACTATTTCGCATACGATTACTGTTATGTTCAGTCCCTCTCTCGTAGTCGAGCGGCATTCATCAAAGGGTTTTTATCGAAGCATTTCAACGCCCGTTTCTGTCTCAGGGCTACTCTCACAGTCGCGATTTCAAGGTTACTCTCGGCGATTCAAACAGATTTCAGTGCTACTAAGTAAGTCCTTCTTTTTCTTGTGTTAAATTGTTAGGGTTTGAAACAATTTAAACTTCATGTCAAGAGCAGATTATGTGTTTAAACTGCCCATTTTTTGTCTATCTGTCCACGATTCTGAATATGGTACTGTTTGAAACGGGTTGATTCGGGTTGGGAAGTGGGTCAAAGGTGATTCTGTGTTTGTACCGCCAATTTTGGTGTGTGTTAAATTGTTAAATTTCATGTCAAGAGTAGGTTCCAAACAGACGTATTTAGGTAATTGAACCAAAACCTAGATCGACAAAAACGAGTGAAGCAAAAACAGAGGAAAGCTAGATGAAATCTGAAAGCAATTATGGTTTTGAAAAAATAAATGGATATTACAGTTTAGGCGAAAATTTGATTATGATAATTGTTTGTGAATGATTCTGCATTTGCATTTTCATTTCCATATGATAATATGCTAATGTTATCAAAATGCTAATATCCATCCTAAATTGTAGGTAACACTAGGGTTGTAAATCAGAAATAACTTGAAATTTATTCTTTAACAACTAAAAAGCCGAACCTCAAGTAATTAGGGTTCATAACATATGTGGTTCTTTCGATCACAGTATAGTAAGTACATTTCGAGTAATTACATTTACAATAATAGTAATAGTTGGTTTTTTGTTGTGTGAATATGAGCATAACGAAAGTAGGGGAAAAAAAAAGCAACACAATTTTTTTCATATGTCGGTTACAAACATAGAAAGTATGATAATATGCATTTGCATTTTCATATGATAATATGCTAATATTATCAAAATGCTGATATGCTTCTTAAATTACAGGTACAAGATGGATAAAAGATAAAAAAACATGAAATTCAACAAGATGGTCAGTAATGCAAGCTAATGTTTGTAATGATGCTAAAAGAAAAAATAAAACGAATAAAGATGATGACGAATTTTTTTGGGTTGAACCTGAAAGGAAAAACAATATATAAGAAATTCAAGAAGGTAAAAGATGGATGTCAGTCAAACTAAAAGTAGGTTTTTATGTATACTATACAATATATGTTTTTTCCCTATCATATGGATTGTTGGATTGTGGTGGTTGTTTTATTAAAGTGTTTAAATGTGTTTTAGGTTGGTTGTTTTATTATATAGATTGATGGATAGTCGTTGAAGTAACCTATATTGTTATTTATTTTGGGTTTTGTTTGTATGGATTAAAAAGTGCAATAGAACAAGTGCAGGTACATAAAATGTCATGTGGGATTACATAAAATGAATATGTGTATGTAATATGAAAATGCAAATGCAACTGATAGTATTTAAAAACAGACCATGTATGTAAAATTTTAGGAAGTAACTACTAAAATGAAAATGCAAGTATGGAAATGCAAATGCAAGCATGAAAATGAAAATGTCAATTTTCCAAAACAGCTGGTTATAGAACCAAGAATAACTACATATAATGAAAGGGAATTCATTTATGTACTACAACTTTTACTTCTTATACAACACTGTACACGTTTTATAACTAATCATACAAACATGTCAAGCAACAGTTGTGGTAGATGAATTAAAAATTATGGTATGAAAATCACCCTTATAATGAAAATGCAAATGCATCTACAAGTATGAAAGTGCAAATGCAAGTGACAATATTTGTTAAAACAACACAGGAATGTAAAATTCAGGGAATAAGTAAATAAAATGAAAATGAAATTGTAAGTATGAAAATGCAAAACATAATCAATATTTAAAAATTTAGGGAAAAACTAGATATAATGAAAATGTAAATATCAAAGTATGTTAAACTACATTTAGTAAGAATATAAAAATAACTAATCAAAGAATAATGTGCCACTCAATATAAACTCTTGCATCATCATCATCTACTTGTTGCAAGTTTTTTCTGTGCATCTTCTACTCTTTTCTTTTATTGACAAGTGCAGATATTATGAGGATTATACTCGTCTTCTTAGAAGATGACTTTCTTTTTTTTTTTAACTTTATGAACTTCAATGTTGTTATTGCCATCAACAGATCTATTAACTCCATCACCAATTTCATTAGATAAATGCAAGTCATCAACATTTTTCAAAGTTTCTACAGATTTACTATTATTTACAATCTTACCATGCTTAGAACACCTAAAAATCTTTAGAGTAACAAGTTCACCATTCCTTAATAAGAGATCATTTTGGTAGATTTAATGGGCTCAAAGCCACCTACGTACAGTAGCATAATCTCTATAGAAATTCCAAGCATCAGTCAAAGAATCAAATTTCATACCATTAATAGGTCTTTTAGAATCAGGAACCCAATACTTATCACCAAGAGCATCTACTTTTTCAAAAGCAATTCGAGGAGAAGCTGGAACATGAAAATCTATAAAAAATTAAAATTACTAAACATGGTTAGACTTGAGAAACTAGGAACATAAGATGAATATGCAACTGAAAATATGAAAATGCAAATGTAGTCACTATCTAATATTTCAGATAAAAATGCAAATTCCAGTCAGCTGTTTAATATTTCAGATGAAGATGTAAATGCAAATTCCAGTTATCTATATAATATATCAGATGAAAATGCAAATGCAAGTTCCAGTCATTTGTTTTTAATTTCTGATCAAAACACAAATGCAAATGCGAGTATGAAAATGCAAATGCAAATGCGAGTATGTAATTGCAAATGAAAATGCCAGTGATTTAAGAAAATGTCTAAAATTTATGTATATTTGTGTTCCAGTCGATGTTGAAATATTTGTGTAAGCTAATTCCATCAATTTGCATATCCAAAAAATTTGCATATCCTTTAGTTCCATTAATTTGCATAACCCAAACGTTTGGTTCAGTAAGCTAGACTAAACAAAGTAAGATAATTTCTTCATAAAAACATATACCTCATTATAGTTAGTCAAAATTTCAAATCAGATCCAAAATTCTAGAATATTCATAGTTTCAAGTTATGTCAGAAAGCATTCAAAGACCAACATTCTAAGAATAAGTACCAATTCAAAACCCATTACACACGTGATGTTTATTAAATGAAACTTCAATGGCTGAAATTAAAATCACTTGGTGCTTACAATTCTTAGTTACACAACAACAAATTGGTTGTTAGAAGATCTGTGACCTACCTGGATCTGGAGCTGATTGAGGATTGTAGGAGCTGTGCGACATGGAGATTCGGTAATAAACGAAATAGAAATCGAAAATTAGGAGTTGTGACTTACCTGGATCTACTTGATCACGAGATTTCGATTAAAGAGGTGGGGGTTCTGCTCGTATGGGAGTTCTGGTTCGTATGGGTCTCTTGAAGGAGATGGAGGAGAAGATGAGGAACTGGGGGAATTGAAAATCACGTATATGTTATGAAGGAGTGGACAAATGACAATAATACCCTTAAATGCCCTTAATTGTTTTAACTAAATCAATAATTTTAATTGCTTCTTTAACTTCTTTAAATAAGCTAAGTTCTTTCTTGATCCATATTCATAAATAAATTGAAGATTAACAAAACAACCCATAAATTGACGACATGGTTTTGAATTTTACTTTTATTTTAAACTTATTAACCTCATTTATGCTTATCGTTTTATCTTTTTAAATAATTGTGACTTTTACTCTTTTTTTTCTTCTTATTTATAATTAAATATTATTTTTATAATTAAATATTATTTTTTATAATTGTAGTGATTACTCAAAAACGTTAATTTTTTTTCGGAGAAACATCGTCATCATTTTTTACGAATAAGATATGATACTTTTTTTTTTGAACTGCATATAAGGTATGATACTTATAAAGTGATTTAATTTTTCTTAAGTTTTTACGTACAATTTATTAACATATATTATTTGAATTTTAGGTGTTCGTTTCTCTTGAAAAGCTGATGGAATTTGTTAATAAACTTGTCATATTTATTGTATTTTTTGTTTTCTTATTATAAAATTTAAAATAAATTTACAAATTAGAAATTACAAAATAAATTATGAAATGAAAATTATAAAATACAAAATAGTCAACCTATAATAAATACAAGTAATAATAATTAAGTAATCATTAGATTGAGATTTTAATAAATAAAAGTAATAATTAGATTAGGGTGTTTGTATAGATTAAAGGGGTGCCTTAATAGGCAACCCCTTAATTTCACATACACAAACATTCTACTCCGTATTACGGAGTACTATATTTAGCAATGACTAAAAAATGTTTTGAGAGTTGTAAACATAAAATTGTATGAAGATGGAGATTTTAGTATAGATTATTATTTTTTCCCTACAAAATTGAGATTGTAAAATAAGATTAGAATTGTAAGATTCTAGTTAAAGGCTCTAGTCCATTTCATATGTGTTGTACTTCATATGAATACAAGTTATATGTAAAATTTATAAAGCACTTATAGTTTAGATACGATATTTATATTGCTTTATAACGATTTATTTAAATAAATATCTTATTAAGGATTTGAATTTTAGGATGTTTGAACTATTGAATACGAAGACTTCATTCATAATTTTTACTATTGTAAGTTGCTGGTGATTAGCTTTATTTTAGAAAAAAAAATAAATTATATTCTAAGTTTTTAATTTGATCGAATCAGATCGAGTATCTTACGATTCTATTGTCAAGTACGCGATCCTACATAGATCAAGATCCTACATAGATCCCAGAACAATCGACATGTTTTCGTAGATCAAGATCGTAAAATCATAAGATCAGGATCATAACAACTCTGGTTGAAATGCTAATGCTTGTATTTCCTTTATTTTTATTTTTGTAAAAAACAAAGATGAAGATAATTAACATGGTAGTCTTTATATTATTTGTGATTCTTATAGTGTACTATGATAAGTAATTTGCTAGAATGTATCGTTGATGATTATGTATATATAGTGGATATTAGCTAGACCATAATCAAATGGTATATAGTTTTTGTGGTCTCTTTACGAAGAAGTGCAAATCAAAACAAAACAGTCTTACCATGATTATTGATGCCAACAAAAAGTCTATAAGGCATGTTATACGAATTGACGTTGTAAGTTGCATCAAAGACAATTACATCTCCAAACTTTTCATACCATTCAAAACACTTTGAGGGTGACACCATGACAAGTTTTCCAACCTCCTTTTTTCATCTAGTGTATACATATTTAAATTGATATAATTACCTTTATTTGAAGATTCCGTGTGATCTAAAAGGTTCATTGCATCACAATCTCCAAGCATTCTCCTCACTCTAGTAAATAAATTACGAATGTCCTTTTCAAGGAATGACAAATCTCCACTCTTTACTAGTTTTTGAAGCTCCATGGCTCTAATTATTTGTCTAACATTAAGTCCCACATCTTAATATAATAAAATTTGTTTTTCGTCCTCTGGAGTGATAATACGGTTAATAGGAAGAAAACGCATTTACTCACATGATAGTAGTTTGTGATTGTGAACCTGCACGAACTTTGTGACATGCCATTTCTCGAGGAATTTAATAAAGCTTCTTTTGAAAGTAACCCGCACATGAGTTTTACACTCACATTTTATCAAACCCCTATTTCTAGGGGTGAGCATGGGGCGGTTTGGGGCGGTTTTTAACTAAAACCAAACCCCGCCCCGAAAGTTCGGGTTTTGAGAATTACACCCCGTTCGGTTTCGGGTTTTTTCGGTTTCGGTTTTTCGGGTTTTTCGGTTCGGTTTCGGGTTTTTCGGTTCGGTTTCGGGTTTTTTCGGTTTTTTAGTTTCCTTTAAATTTACCAATTTATTATTTTAAAAACTAATATCATGATTCAAACTTCCAAACCTTAACTCATTTCATTATAAATAAAAAACAACTAGTAAGTTTAATATAATGTAATAATAAATTTAACTAACATAATTTGAAAAAAATTAATAATAGAATAACATCCAACCATTTATCGCAATAATCTTAGTCAATGTCTTCATCCATAGAAGTTTAATTGCATGGTTGCTTTCCTTTTGCAAACAAATTTATATCAAATCTTTTAAAAATATAAGAATATTTTTATAAAACTTGAAATATATATAAAGGCGGGGCGGGACGGGTTTTTCGGTTTGGTTTTTCATATGCCCCCGAAAACCGCCCCAAACATTCGGGTTTTCCAAAAGTCAAAACCGTTGATGTCGGTTTTTCAAATGGTTCGGTTTTTTCGGTTCGGTTTTTTCGGGTTTTCGGGTTCGGTTCGGTTTTTCGGTTTTTATGCTCACCCCTACCTATTTCTTTGATGTTTGGAAACGTCAAATATTGGCTTTAATGGCTTCTTTCCTTCATAGAGTTAAAAATCACTTCTTACGGTCTTACCATTTCTTTGATTGGTCAATCTTTACGAGCTATACACCCATTTTGCTTAGCATAATTTTTGTAGAAACATAGCCTCCTCAAAAGTGGAAAAAGTTTGGCCAATGAAAGGTTTTGGTCGACGAAGGTTTAAATCCGACACAATTAATGATTTGCCCAATAAAAATATTAGGACAAGTCAAGAACAACATAGTAAACTGGTCATTCAAAAAAAAGAAAAGAAGAACATAGTAAAGATATTAAAAATGAAAAATATCAGATCCAACAGAAATAATAATTGAAATACAATGTAAATTATTGAGGGAGGTGATATCTATATTACAAAAACTTATTCACAAACATAATATATAAGTTTTAAAATAGACAGTCAAAATATAAGTTATGGTGTGTGGATAAATTTTTATAGGGTAAATTACAGTTTTTGTCCCTGATCTTTGGCCGATTCGGGGTTTTTGTCCCTAATCTTTTTTCTTCCGTTTTTTTGTCCTTTAAGTTTTTAAAATTCTGGAAATTTGTCCTTCCGTCTATTTTTGGCCGTTAACTGACGATTTTTTTGTCAATTTCCCCAAATTACCCCTATCATCATCATCAAAATCCATCTTGTCTTTTCTTCATCATAAAATCAAGAACATCCTTCAAACCTTCATCACCAGAGTATGAAAAAAAAATCCAAAAAAAAAAAAAAAATCAAATGGAAAATGCAAATGAAAATGCAAAATCCATTAAATATGTACAACTCGTATTTCAGACGTTGATGAACAAGAATCCAAAATCCATAAAACCCCTAATTAGGGCTCAAAATCGTCTGTTTCAGCACCTAAGATTTGTTTCAGAGAACAAAACCCTAGCTTCAAAATCCGAGCAGTGTTGATGCTGTTAAACTTGCGAGCAAACAAGAATAGTCGTTTCTTCAGATCGTTTCTTTCAGAACATTAACAGAACCCTAGCTTCAATCGTTTCTTCAGATCTCATAAACTCCATTCATAACCCTTTCAATCGTTTCTTCAGATCGCGTTTTTCAGAACAATAACAGATCTCGTTTATTCAGATTATGTTTCAATCGTTTCTACAGATCGCGTTTTTCAGATCTTGAAATCGCAACCGCCATTCATAACCCTTTCTATTTTTCCGATCTCATAACCCTTTCTATTGCTCAAAGTTTGAAGGAAGTCAAATTGGGGATATGGTGGTAGCAGGTGTTGAAAGAGGAGTCAAATTGGGGGTGTTGTGTTTAATTTTAATTTTGGAGGTGTTGAAGATGGAGACGGATGAAGATTAAAGATTCTTAAGAACATCCATCATTGATTTTGTTTGATTTTTAATTGCTAAAATCTGTTGAATTCTTCATCTTGATTAACAGGCGGTGGTGGTGTTGGGGGGAGGATCACAAGAAGATGAAGAGACTGTGGAAGGAGATGAAGAAGATGAAAAATGGTGAAAAGGACCAAAATGTCCTTACATGCCTTGCATTTTTCGTCAGTTAACGGCAAAAAATAGACGGAAGGACAAATTTCCAGAATTTTAAAAACTTAAAGGACAAAAAAACGGAAGAAAAAAGATTAGGGACAAAAATCCTGAATCGACCAAAGATCAGGGACAAAAACTGTAATTTACCCATTTTTATATTATAGTCTTGTAGATATGATTTTCCATTTATTAAAGATAGTCAAACAATAATTGGTTAGCATTTCTCTTTTATTAAAGCTAAAAATGACCCCGCTAAGTAATAAATGGACAGTCTAAAAAACCCATTTTGGATCAATCCAAAGGAACAGTCTTTTAACATACCAACCAACCATTATTTTCAGTACAAATTACATAATTACTTCATCAACATAAAACAAATTAGTTTTTCACATAGTAATTTAACATCCATAATACACCAATAATCTTTTTACATATGATTCTTATGCAACAAGGGATCAGAAACAACTTGAGGCTCAAAATCAGGCTTCACATATCGAGAAAGCAAATCGGCATACAAATCATATCGAGCCGTCATACGGAACCCCCATTTGTCTTTTAGCTGTCTGCAGAGGTTAAGGTCCATTTCTGATATCAACAACCCATCTTTGTTCCTTAAAAGTGATGGTGTGCATGATGCATCTGGTGCTGACACATGACTTGAACCGTAAAAATGACCAAAATCTGAATGTTGTGGCTTTCCATCACCTGATGTGAACGGGTTTGGGAATACTTCGGTCCCGACCCGATTGATGGACCCCACAAAGTAACTGTTTGCTATTGCAGCATTTCGGGCCTAAAAAGAACAACATATGTGCATAGTATTTTAGATTGGGGAATATAAGATTTAATACTTTTTTTTAGTATATAAGTGATTAATGTGTTAAATATGATTATATAACTATAGTACTCCGTATTACAATAAGAATCTAAGGGTGTGTTTAGTCGTAGAAAATGTGGCACTTTTTTTAAAACCATTTTCAAGAAAAACTTGAAAACAGTAAATGTGTTCAAATTGGAGTTTTAAGGAAAAGTTTCCATAAAAGATAGAAAACTCCTCTTATTTTCTACACTGGAAAATGAAAACATTTGAGCATGTTTTCAAAATTTCCAGTAGTTTTCTAATGATAAAAAAAAACTTCCCGTTTCTAGATATATGGAGATGAAATATTTGAGAAAGTTTATCACAGCTAAACACACCCTAAGCTTCTTTTTGATTAAGAGATTAGAAGGTTTTATGCATTTGAAAATTTTCACGGGACTTTCAACCCCTTTGACCCGTTTCATTTTTAGTCAAATCTTTTAGCTTAGCCCATTTGACCCATTAAAGATTAAAACACCAGACCGACAAATTTGTACATAAACGGTTCAAAATTGCCACCTCGAACGAAATTACAAGCATTGAAAAATATATTGCCCAAGATCAAACATTTTGGACAGACTGAAAATAAAAAGGCAAAAAACGCCAATTTTCGCCCAAATTCACTTGTTTTTTCTGTAAAAAAATTGTTATTTGTCCAAGAACGAGAATAAAATGCAAGGAATGAAGGAAATATGCAAATATTTATGTACCTCAACGGGCCACATTGGTTCACTGAGTTCACCAACAGTAGCAGATGGATTGAAGACAATTTCTGCACCGTTTAACCCGAAAGCCAGCCAATTTAAAGGATGATGTCTTCCATAACATATATTGACAGCAATTTTTCCAAAAGCTGTTTGAAACACAGGGTGCCCTGTATTTCCCTCCATATAATATGTACTCTCATTGAAATCACCAACTCGAGGAATATGATTCTGCCAACAAATTTTTAACCATACCACTAATTATTAGTTTAATAGCAATAAACACACCCTAAATTTGAAAATTAATCAGTCAACAAGAAATAAAAGATAAATTAAGAATAATTACCTTTCTATGGGTGCCAATTATATTACCATTATTCCCAATTATAACTGCAGTATTCCAAATAGTTTCCCCATGTTTGAAATCTCTTTCAAGTATTGGATTTACAATAACCATATTATACTTCCTTGCAAAACCTTGAAGAAATTGTGTTGATTCACCATCTGCAGCTTCTGCAAACTCACACCATCTTTTCTCACGTGTGCAAAATGCAAAAGGCATCATCCATGCTTCCTATTTTTCACTTATATATGTTAATAAATAATTAAAAAATAAATGGAATGGAAATGGAAATTAAGTGTTATATTTGTGGCTTACTTGTAGACATAATATATTGACACCTGAAGCACCTGCTGCATCTATAATGGGCTTTAGTTTTTGGAAAATGGCGTTTTTTTGGTCAAGAAATGGTGCAGTTGTTGGTAGAGAAATTGAATTTTGAATTAGTCCAATTCTTACTATACGGGGCTCTCTTAGTAATTCTTTTTCAGCATTAAAACTGAATGCCTGCAAATAGATATGTTTTGGTAAAACATTACAATAAACAGTTTGATTTCCTATCATTTTTAGAATTTATTCTGCCTCTGCTACTGGTTAGCTATATTAAATTAATTATTTAGAATTCCAGATGGAAGTATGCAATTGGAGATAACTGTTTTTACCTGAATATCAAAGTCATGTTGTGAGGACAAACTTTTGGCAGTCTCTGCTACTGTCAAGGGCTCAATTGCTTTTCCACAATTCAGTCCAATAAGCAAGCGGCTGACTTCCTGCAAAAGATATTTAAAAATTTACATCATCAAGAAAACAACATGATCTCATGTTAATAAGTAATATAACGTCTTGTTCATTTTCAGTACTAATTATGAAAAGTTTAACACTCATATTTATTTTGGAGGTCAAAAGCAACTTAAATCAACTTCAAAAGTCAACGCTCAGCAAGTCAGCATTTTGTAAGGAGAGAGAAAGATCAATTATTAGTACAAGTGCAACTCATTTATCTACCCAAAAAATAAAATAAAAAATAGATTGATACTCTTGTATCTACCTTAAATCTGACAAATACTAGTTCATAGTTCAAAAACGAATCTCGAAATAAGATCGTAAACAGGTGTGAAGTAATAACTCGGCCTAATATTATTAGCAATCAACCACCGAACTGACTCCGCTGAAAAGAGGGAATAAATTTACATAACAAAATTAAAACACAACGTGCACCAATTCAACAGATTAAACATCTGAAAAAGCAATTAAATTCAACCGAATTGATAAACAAAAATCATATGCTTTTGCAATCAGTAAACACACACACACAGAGTCAATAGGGTTACCTTGAAAGCTTGGGGAGAAAGGGATGATTCGAGCAGGCGATGAAGAGATTCGAATCCACAAATTGAACCATCTGTTGGTGTTCCTGATGATTCTTCTGATTTTCCATTTTCTTTTACGAATTCTTCCTTCTTCTCCATTATTCTTTCGTGAACGAGTGAGCCAAGTGACAATTTCGTCCGAGATATATTTTGATGCAGTTTGCAATAAAGTCCCTAAACTATGCCTAAACTAAATGTTTGAATATTAATTTGATTCCTTCAATTATTATGTGGTCTTTCACCAATCCGACCTCATTTTAGTTAAATGATTCTGATCAAAAACATGTTCTGGATTGTCATTATTTAACTGAAATATTCTCTTTCTACAACTTTGGGTATTTGGGAGAATGGGTGTAAATAATCTGAGTTAATCTTGAGTTCAGCTAGGGTCGAACTCAATATGTTTAATTTTAGAGGGTTTGAGTTGGAGCTCGGGCTTAACTTGAGGTTTTATCCATCTTTAACGAGCATAATTTGAGTAAGAACTTTAGGTTATTATGTTTTTAAGAGATAAAAGTTACTTGGAAGAGTTTGCATATTATCTATGCGATTTGATGAATAGTATGGTATTTCACGCCAGCTCCTTCTTCCCACTTTTCTCCAGCTCATGCTTCAGGGATTTCACCCCTGATTCTCAATCTCAGGCCACCTCATTGACTTTGCTGATTTCTGCCACCGATACCTACCTAGCATCGTCATCTAACTCTAGCTCATGCTCCTTCCTTGCCTGTAATTCTTACTTCTTCACTAGGTAAATGTTTATGTATTTCTTTTCAAGTGTCCCTTTTAGATTTTGGTTTCTGATTTTTTAATACATGTTATCATCAACAATTGCAGGTCATCTTCTTCTTCAGGTAAATTGCATTAGTCTTTATACCTTTTTTCCAATTTGTTGCTTCAGTTTTTAGAAATGCTACAAGTAGACGCAACCTTCAATTGTTTCTTTGAGCTTTCTCATCAGTGTCTAGATTCTAAACTAATCTTTTCTCAACATCTACATCCCTGCTACTACCTCTAAAGCTAACTTTCATCCATCACTTATTATCTTTAACTTTTGTGTATTCATATCAGGGTTCATAAATTTCCATATATTCATATACTAATTAAAGATATTGATACGGTTAGTAACAACGATCCTAATAAGATGATTACAATTAAATATTGCACAACATCTTTGGGGCTTATTTGTCAAAGTTGTGTGTATTTATAAGTGCAAATTTTGATAATAGGAATATAATGAATTGGGTTTTGGGGACTTATTTATCATTTTTTAGAAACCCCTTTTAAGTTTTGACTTTTTAGGATAATTAAGGGTCAAATTATTGCTTTAGATGTGATTTTGAGTTTTTCTTTTTGTAAGAATGAGAGAGTTTAAGAAATGAAGTGTGTTTTCATTTAGAAGATACATATGCCTTAAATATTACAATGGTCATAAGTAACGTATACATATTTACGGTAATACAATAATTGTAATAATGAAGATTGATGGTGTTGACTGTAATGCTAAGTTATAGGAGAATGAGGATTGACTGTATCATTGACTCTATCACCCCCCCCCCCCCCCCCCCCGCAAGCTAAGTGGGGGTGGTCCAACACGAAGCTTGGTGCGAAAATCTTCAAACAATGGTTGAGGAAGACTTTTGGTGAAAATGTCTGCGAGCTGAAGTTGAGTTGGAACGTACTGAGTGAGCAGACGGCCTGAGAGGACCAATTCCCGTACAAAATGATAATCAATATCAATGTGTTTAGCCCGTTTGTGAGAGATTGGATTTTGACTTAAAAATAATGCACTGTGGTTGTCACACAATATTGTAGGACATGTGGTGGGTAAAATATGTAACTCTTTGAGTAAATGTGTAATCCATACAATTTCAGCCGCAGTGTTTGCCAATGCACGATATTCTGATTCACAACTTGAGCGAGATACGGTAGGTTGTTTCTTTGCACTCCAAGAAACAAGGTTGCCACCCAAAAAAATAGAGTAGCCATAAGTGGAACGGTGTGTCTCAATGCAACGAGCCCAATCCGCATCAGAGTAGCCAAGAACCGTAGGTGAAGCGGAATGATTAAATGTTAAGCCGTAGGATAATGTTCCTTTAACGTATCTTAGGATGCGTTTGACTGCTTGAAAGTGATCATTAGTTGGAGCATGAAGAAATTGGCTAACTTGATTGACGGCATAAGATAAATCAGGACGAGTAATGGTGAGATATTGAAGGGCTCCAACTAGTGACCGATACAATGTAGGATCGGAGAAAGAAGTTCCTTGGGTGGTAAAATACGTAGTAGTTGATAGTGGTGTACCGATGGGCTTTGAATCAAGTAATTTTGCTCGAGTAAGAATGTCAGTTGCATATTTTGATTGACATAAAAATAGCCCCATGTTCGTATAAGTGACTTCTAGTCCAAGAAAGTAATTTAAGCGACCAAGATCAGTAATTGAGAATTCTTTATTGAGCCGTGAAATAAATTGACGTATAGATGATGGTTGATTGCCAGTGAGGATTATATCATCAACGTATACCAAAAGATAAAGAATGCATGAATCTCGTTTAAAGACGAATAAAGATGTATCGGCTTTGTTGCATGTAAAACCAACGGCAACTAGAAAAGTGCTAAGTCTTTGAAACCAAGCTCGTGGAGCCTGTTTAAGACCATATAAAGCCTTTTTGAGATGACATACATGATGTGGAAATTGTGGATCAAGAAAGCCGGGTGGTTGTTCCATAAAAACGGTGTCAGTAAGGTTGCCATTAAGAAAAACATTTTTAACGTCTAATTGATGAAGATCCCACTTGTTTAAAATAGCAAGAGAAAGAACTATTCGAATTGTAGATGCTTTGACAACCGGACTGAAGGTGGCATTATAGTCAATTCCTGGGACTTGAGTGAAGCCTTGAGCAACAAGACGTGCTTTAAATCGATCGATTGTGCCACCATCATGAAATTTTGTACGAAAAACCCATTTGGAACCAACAACATTTGCATTTTTAGGACGAGGAATGAGAGTCCATGTGCTGTTTCGATGCAAAGAAGCCATTTCATCGGACATGGCATTGAACCACTTAGGGTCTTTGGCGGCAGTTTTAAATCCCCGTGGTTCCTTTGTGGCAAATAAAGCAGTATGAAGAGGAGATGCCGACAAAGTAGCATAATCAGCTTTGTGTTTTGGTTTAAAAATGCCTGCTCGTGATCTGGTTGTCATCGAACGGTTTGAAGTTGTGGTGGGAGGCTGCGGTTCAATGGGTGGTATTTGTGGGTCAATAGGTGGTATTGGAATATTGGTTGTTTGAGGTTGAGGGGTAGGATCGGGATTAAGAGGTGAAGGTGGGGGCTGTTGGGTAGGGGCAGTAGGTGTGGAAGTAGATGGTGTAGTATTTGGTGAATTGGTAATAATAATTTGAGGGTCAGTGGAAGTGATTGAGGGGGTGGGGTTGGTGGATGTAGGTACGGGTGGAGTAGGATGGTTAGGACAAAGGTGACATGGTTCATGTGTGTGAGCATTTGGTGGGGTTGTAGGGTCAGGCGATGGTATGGGTGGTGTGAGTGTATTTAATGGGGTTGTAATATTGTCACAATATGTTGAAAAAACCAATTGAGCATCACATGCAGACGAGTTTGGACCCATAAATGGGAAATACTCTTCATCAAATTGAGCATGGCATGTTGTATAAATTCGTCGGGTTGTCAAGTCTAGACAATGATATCCCTTATACTGAGTAGAATATCCAATAAAGACACAAGGTGAGCTTCGCGGGGCAAGTTTGTTTGCCGAATAATCTCGAAGATAAGGATAAACGCAACTTCCAAAGACTTTAAAATTACCATAATTTGGAGTTGTTGAAAATAATAATTCATATGGTGATTTGTTGTCTAAGACTTGTGTGGGAAGACGATTAATAATATATGTTGTCGAGCCAAATGCATGTGTCCACATAGAGGCGGGTACATGAGCCTTGAACATCATAGCCAAACCCGTTTCAGTTATATGTCGATGTTTCCTTTCAGCACGACCATTTTGTTGTGGCGTGTAAGGACAAGATAGGCGATGCAACGTACCATTGTTTGTAAATAATGTACGTACTTTTTCATTTACAAACTCGGTTCCACCATCAGATTGAAATATTTTAATTTTGCAAGAGAATTGTGTTTGAACTAAGTTGACAAACGCCTGTAATGTTACAAAAAAGTCGGATTTGACTTTTAAAGGATAAAACCACGTGAATCTGGAGAAATCATCAATAAAAACAACATAATAACGATAACCATCCGTAGAAATAATTGGAGAAGGACCCCATAAATCACAATGTATCAAATCTAAAACATGTAATGAACGTTTATGATTAAGATCAAAAGACAACCGTTTACTTTTTGATAATTGACATGAAGAGCAAATTTTTGGGTTAGGTAAAACAGAGGTGATTGATAAACAACCACTTTTATTAAGTAATGAAATAACATCAAATGAAGCATGACCTAAACGGCTATGCCAAAGATCATAAGATGCTCTTATTTTCTTAGATGAAAGGCTTGCTAAAAAGGCGTGTTTGCCTTGGTGTAACACATATAATCCATCCTTACTTTGTCCCCGAGCTAGAGGCTCATTTGTGGTCCGATTTTGAATTGTAAAAACACCATCAGAAAATAAAACATCAACACGATTATCATGAGTTAGTTTTGGTACGGATAATAAATTCTTGGTGAGTTCAGGGACCACAAGTACATCTAATAAATTAATAGCCGGATGTATAGTTGATGTACCAATATGAGTAATAGGGGAAGAATTGCCGTTACCGAAATAAACTTGTTCATTACCCATATAAGAAGAGGATGTGTCTAGATTTGATGTAGAGACTGCCATATGAGTTGATGCTCCAGAATCAACAAACCAATCAGGTGAAGTATTAGAAACATTACACTGTGCGTGAAAGGCTTGAGCCAAATGTGCATGCGATGATGGAGATTGAGCAGCAAAGGTATGAAGATCGGGACATTGACTCGCGTAATGTCCGTCTTTTCTGCACAGTTGGCAGTGAGGCGGTCGCCTCGCTGAATTGTTGCGTCCACGACCTCTTGAAAAACCACCACGGGACGAGCCACGACCACGAGAATAATTAGTACTTCGGTCAGATGAGGTAGCCGTGAAAGCTACATAAGATGGTGCCGAAGAGGGTATGGTTGAGAGAAACAACTCGTGACTTTCCGCCTGAGAGAGTATTTGACGGAAAGAAGCCCGTGGAGTAATCAATCGTTGAGTGGTAGAAAAGGTATCAAACGATGAACCAAGACCCGATAAGAACCAATGGATTTTATCGGATTCATCTAGAGGATGACCAATAGCATGGAGATGATCACAAATAGACTTAAATTTTCGATTATATTCAATAACTGTGGAAGAACCTTTTTGGAGATGTCAGAGAGAATCGCGAAGAGTATGAACTCTTTCAACGGAATCATGACTGTATGTTGTTTCTAAAGCTTTCCAAACGGCATGAGCAGTGTCATGACCGAATGTTTCAGCCATGGCTTCTTCACTTAATGAAGCCTGAATGAGTATTAACGCACGCTGGTCGGCAGCCAACCAGGATGCATAAGCTGGATTGGGAGAAGAAACATTGTTGGTAACAATGGTGGCTGAAGGAGCAGGCACGGAGCCATCAACGTAGCCTGTTAATTGTTGATACCCGAGAAGGGGAACCATTTGACGCTTCCATAAAAGGTAATTAGAAGCAGATAATTTAATTGAGATCATGTGGAGAATAGTAGCAAGAGGAAGAGGAGAGTCCATGGACTCTGTAGATGCGCCAGCCATGGTGGTCGGAGAAGAAGAAGGTGCCAGAAAAGATGCTTAGGCTGATTGTGGGGTTCCATCTTAAAACTAATTGGTTGTAAGAGGAGTAACCCAGGACCCTTATAAGCACATTACAGGTTCGATATTTGTCCAATGTGAGACATTACTCAACACGCCCCCTCACGTGTGGCGTCATTTTTTTTCGCGCCTAACACGTGGATATTTTATGGGTTACGTGTGGTCCGTGTGGCCGTTTGACCAACTACGGGTGAACCTTGCTCTGATACCATGAGAGAGTTTAAGAAATGAAGTGTGTTTTCATTTAGAAGATACATATGCCTTAAATATTACAATAGTCATAATTAACGTATACATATTTACGGTAATACAATAATTGTAATAATGAAGATTGATGGTGTTGACTGTAATGCTAAGTTATAGGAGAATGGGGATTGACTGTATCATTGACTCTATCAAAGAACAAATATGTGTGTATGCAGTTGCAAATTTTGATAAGGAATATGATGAATTGGAGTTTTGGAGCTCATTTGTCATCTCTTAGAAACCACTTTTAAGTTTTGAGTTCTTAGGATGATTAAGAGAAAAATCGATTGTTTTAGAGGTTATTTTGAGTTTTGCTTTTGTAAGAACAAACATGCCTGTATGCAATTGCAACATGATAAGAGAAATACAATGAATTGGGTTTCTGGCGCTTATTTGTCATTTCTTAGAAACTCCTTTTAGTTGACTTTTTAGGATTATTAAGGGCCAAATTGATTGGTTTAGAAGTAATTTTGACCTTCTCTTTTATTTTTTTAAGAATAAATATGTGTGTAGAATAAATATTTTTTAACTATTAGCTCTTTAGGTGGCAAAAAGGGCTGGTCTGGTAACTTTGTTGAAGGTCAAAACATAAACTTCGTGTTCACTTTTATATGTTCTAATAGTTTGCCTCTCAATTATGATTATAAACTATACTTGAAGTTTCTTTTTACATATTTGAGAATTCCATCAAACTTTAAAAGTTATGGATTTTATCATGCTAATCCACTGACTTAAATGTCTTAACATACATAGCAATTGCTCAATTTTCCGCAACAACGCTAACACTTCAAATTACAAGCATTTGAGTGAAGTATCCATCGAACATGTGGTATACAGTGCATGAAAAATCAATAAACAATCTTTTATCTTTTATCTGCAGTATAAAACAATTTTTTACGTAGTGTACGGAAATCCCCCGCGGCAACGCGCGGGATACAACCACTAGTTTGTTGTATTTAGCTTGTTTTAGGAGGAAACGATTTTTTTTAAAAACAACTGGAGTAGTGCTTATTCAAAACGTAGTGTATAAGAACTTTAGATAGTTTATAAATTACTACCACACGTTTGAACTTTATGATTTGTTTGTATTTTAATATTTGAATCTTTTGATCTTTTTATGTTTTGTATGTTAAATGCTTTGCATGTGAAATAAATTTTACTTGGTATTATTACATAATGTATGAAACAAATAACTTGATTATAAGTGTGTATTTAACATTTGCAAGGTGATATATAACTTATTTGAGAATAGTATACTGATTTATATATAAAAAAAGTTGTTTAAATATCTGTTTAGTTATTATTTATTTATCATTTAAACAAAAAAAAAAACTCTTAATCTGCTTCATTTAGATGGTTAAAATGGTAATTTATTTAATTAAGAGTTTTATTCCACACACAAAATAGACACCAATTACTTATTGAAACCAAATTGCATAAATCTATCACTAATTATATTACGACTTAATGGAAAGAGGAAAAAACAAATAGGTCCGTGGGTGGTTTCTAACCGTAGGCATTTTACCAACGTTCATGAACCCTTGTAAGACCTTTTTGTGCCCGGCCTGTCGGCCCGCTACGTTCCTGAACCCTTATAACACCTTTTTGTGCCTGCTCTGAAGAATTCATGGGCCTAACTTCCAAGTCATGACCATTTATGAGTTCAAAAACTATTTTCCACATGATATCGAACACATTCATTAGTATCATATTAACTTTAATATTACCTTTAATTCGAAGTTAGAAGTTATAATTTTAGTAATTGAATATAAGTTAAAAATTATTATTGTGACGTCTAATTATTATGATAAGATTATTAATATAAACAAAGGATTAAAGTTATGTTCATAAACAAATAACTGTAGACTCAATATTTATTAAAGTTTAATCATAACTAAAGGAGAATTAAACCATCCAATAGGTATTTTGATTTTAGATAAAAGTTGTATGATGGCCCAAATTGTTTGCTATCTTTTTTTTTTCTTTTGAAAAAAAATTCTAAAAAATGATAAAAATTCTAGATAATATATTATTAGGGAGACCATGAAACACAGATTGGAGAGACCATGAAACACAGATTGGAGGAAAAAACAGTTGTTTAGGTAAAATATGGCAATTTGAAAAGTGAAGGGATCAGATATGAAAATCAAGCCACAGATTGATTTACTTAAATAGACCAAATTAACAAACTAAACTCTGATCCGTTACTTGCACTTAGGGGTGTTTGGGATTGCTTATTCAAAATAGATTATGTGTTTTGAAAATGAATAATCAGATAATCAGCGGTTACAAATCATGATTATGAAAAGTAGTGTTTGGATTTGATTATGCGATTCGAAATCGTAATAATCAGATAATCAATCATATGAGTGTTTGGCAAACTTAAATTATTAGATCTTTAAATGTAAAATGATAATTGTAGACATTCAAAAAGTTGAAGCTCACAAGTAAAAGGTGGTAGGTAGCATCAATAAAGTGGTAAATTTGCAGAGAGGGTAAATCACGTTTTCAAAAAGCAACCTCCTAGATGCTTTTTGAAAACTCTGTTTTATAACCTCTAAAATGTGGATAATCACTCATGTGATTTTATATGCCAAACATTAAAATTAGATTATTCACGTTATCAAATCGCAATAATCTAATAATCCAAAACATAACGCCAAACACCCACTTAGAAGCCACTGGATAGAAAAACACCCCCAAAAGCCTTCAACGAATTCCGATAACCGGCGGTTCTGGAGTTCCGAGAGCCGGAGAAGTTCGCCGGAAGATATGGCGAGAGATATCGAGGAAGTCGACACCTCAAAGCCGTTAGTTAATATTGCTACTACCAGCTCATCAGAAGGCCAGGGCTAAACCCGACCCGGTACTGGCTACGTGTCGATGTTTCAGCTTCGTCACCATCGTGGCTTCTATTCTCTGCATTGTAGCGAATGTTATCTCCGCCATTAAATCCTTTAAAAATGGATTAGATGTACGCCGTTGATCTATTTCCCTTTCACTTCAACTTATATACTGATACATTTCTTTCTAAAGTACCTGTCATTTTATGTTATTTGTAGATATTTGATGGCATATTTCGATGTTACGCCGTGTTGATTGCGGTTTTTGTGGTTGTTGCTGAGACAGAGTGGTCGTTCATCACCAAATTCTGGAAGGTTCTCTCTCGTTTTACTTTTTAATTTAACGAATTTTGTACATTTATGAGTTATGACTTATGAGGCAGTGTATTACATTCTCCAATTGGAAGATTCGTGTACGAGTTACTGAAATAATAGAAATTCAGCAAATAAAGTTCGAGAAATCCATGGAGTTATTGATAGGGTTTGGGCAAGGGTTGTAACAGACAATTGATTACATGCTAAAGCTAATTAGATATAGTGTTTCATGATGTTACTTTGTAGAACGATTATAGGTAAAATGGTGAACAAGGATCTGATAAATTAGGGCTAGTAGTACATAAATTAATAAAATCTGAAATCCAAACCTAGACATGTAGGAGTAGCGGTCCAGTGATTATTGGAATCATTTAGGGGTTGCTGATGTTATCCTCATGCTGTAGCATAAATCTACACATACAGTTATTCGACAGTTGTACGGTTATTGAAATCATGCGAATTTCTAATTCAAGCTTTGTTTCAGATTCTAGAATACTGGGCTGGCAGGGGCATGCTGCAAATTTTGTAAGTCAGGCGTATATATTCTTTCTTTTGACTACATACTTTTAAATCAAGTTACATATTTACCTTATAGTTTTAACAGCAAGAAGTTACCCATATAATTTTAGTTTATGCTTTTCAAGTCTGTGTACTTAATCTTGTTTTCATACAAAATTCATCTCATCATGATAAAATGAAATCAAGCATTCTATTGTATTTTATTTTCTAAGTACATCTGTCTGTAGCTCTTATTAATATATTAAGACAGTTACATGATTTATTTTTATTTCAGTGTTGCTGTTATGACAAGAGCTTATCCTGATATATATGGAGAAAGACATGAATTTCCCCTTCTTCGGGATATAGCAAGTTACACACTCCTTGCTTGTGGCTTCATTTATGTTCTTTCTGTAAGTTAAATCATCAATATCAAGTAGAGTTCTCATTGTACCATTTTGTTAGCCGGTTGTTGGTGGCTCATTCTGAATTTGGAATTTTTTTAGGGAGTCCTCTGTCTTGGTTTCCTCAAGCGTGCCCGCCAACACAAGGAAGTTTCAGCACAGCAAGCCATTAAAGATCTGCAGGTCAGCTTTTCAACTTAATTAACCATCAAAATAATTAGTTTAGTCCTGCACTTCTCATTAATCTAATCACTGCAAGATATTTACTAATGTTGAGTAATGGGTCAAACATATTTAGATAAAAATTTAGTAAGGGTTGAAGTGGGTGGCCAGGTTGACCCGCAAAAGCCTTTTGTCCATTTCTCCTACATTTTACAGTACCATTCGGGCAACTTTCAATTTGTTTGACCCATTTTCTTTTTATCTACTTATTTTCACTTGTCCTATTAGACATAAAATATAACCCAAATTAACTAACTCATAAATAAATGGGTTGAAATTATAAGTGGGAGAATGGTTGTTTTGGCACCAAAGCACTTTTTTTCCCTAAATTTGTACTTTCTTCATAAAATACCTAGTGTGTCATATATGATTATAAAAATTATATTTAATTAAAAAATATTCTAATTTGTTGACCCTTTTCCTTTTTGGCTACTATAAAATAACATTTAGCCATTAGAAACACAACATAACACATATCAAGTCATTGATAAGTAAATGGGTGCTACGAACCAAACAATAATAAACAACTAACGATGAAAATCACCAATAGTCAATGTATAAATAATAATCCTGGAATTCGAGAACCAGGTTTCTCCCTAACAATGAAAGACAGCAATACTAATAAACTTCTCGATGGCTGATCAACCAGAGGGGGGTGGTCGGCCCTTATAAAGAAACCGAACTAAGCAACCCTAATCCTAAAAGGAAACCAAATCAAATTCAATACATATCCTAATAAGATAATACCTAATATTTAAATAATAATTATTTGATAATGATACTTATTATGATCGTATCATTACTCCGCCCGCAAAACACACCTTGTCCTCAAGGTGTGGCTTCGAGCGATTCCTGGATCCCATGTTTTGACTTGTAGGTCCATCTTTTGCTAATCAAAGTGAAACCGCAAAATGCTTGCAAAAGAGTATTGGCTCAACTGTTTTCTATTTGGCCACTGTAGAGTTAAATTAGCAAGGCAAACATTGATGCCTTTGTGATACGATGCATCTCCAACTCCTTGAGCAATATTTTGTCGATTTGTTTTTTTGGTTTGACCTGTTGAAGTGACAAACTTTTTCCAAAACTCTCTCGCCTTAACCCGTCTTATCTGCCACCGTCGTGTGTTGGTTTCTCTCGCTGATTGCAAACATGGCTCTCCTCTATCTTCAGCATCAGGGCAATCTTCATTGACCTCTTTTGTCTTAGTCTGGCTCAACTCATCTTTTTCATTATTGCTGCCATCAATCAACCCTGGTTCATTAACAACCGTTTTCAGATCTTCTTCCACGACTTTCTTCTCTATCTCTTTCAAGGATGTGGTTGATGACACCGGTAAATCTGTCCCTCTCACTAGAGTTTGGTTTTCAATCAAACTTCCCTGTGTTGTTGTTCCCCCTTCCCTCCAATCCCTCATCCATTGTTCATAATTATTGAAGCTTTTACCAGTGGAGACTTTAGATTGAACTAGATCAGCCTCAACATCAGGCATATTGAATAAATCGATATTTTTTTTGCGTGAACAGTGCCGCCGGATGAACAGTGCCCTCGTGAACAATAGTTTTTTTTTTTTTTTTTTTTTTTTTTTTTTTAACGATTGCCGATTGGCCCAGAATTGAACAGCTCTGATACCAATTTGATACAAACCAACGACTCAACAAACGAATAAAGAAAAACTAACGACAAAGTGTCGATAGCCGAATGCTTATATTGATAATCTTAGTTTTTGAGATCCAAGTATCTCCCTAATAATGAAAGACAAAAACAATAATCTTCTCAATGACTAAACAATGAGGGAATCGGTCTCTATTAATAGAGCCACCCCTATTCCTAGACCTAGATAAACAAGGAAATGAAATCATAACAATACCCTAATATAGTAATACTTAAATAATAATAATAATATCCTAATTATAATTAGGATCGTATCAATGGGCCACCACCACTATTCACATTTATAGTAGTGAAACAATGTTTCCTTTTATGTTAAAATTATAGGAACTTGAGCGCAAACGAGCAGAACTTGAATCACTGCTAGTCGTTGATACACCATGAACAAAAATCAAATCTCATTCCACAACTGCACTGCTACAACTACAATGAAGGAAAATGAGTGAGTAAAAATGTGATCAATTATTTCATGATCCTACCTTTTAGTATAAACTTTGTGATATAATTATTAGGAAGATGTCAATTTGTTGGATTTCTTTTGTATGAAAAACTGGATTCTGTTGTACGTAATTATCATTTTGATTTTGTTGGAGTGACAAGTTACCGTTTGGATTTAAGAAAAACAACTTTTCAAATTACGGTGTTTATTATTCAATTTATTTAGAGTTTCAGAATAACTGATATACAACAGGTGAGTATAAACACTATTATTATAGTAAGGATCCAATTTTTTGTTACAAAATAATTCAGTGTCTTGTAGACCCAGCCCAGATCCAGACATTCTTGGAGCTTCTTTGACCGAGGTCCACCTTTTGCTACCTGGGTTTGAAGTTGAACCCTAACTCGGTTTTATATTTTTAAACACTAACTCTGTTATTGATTTCGTGATACTCTTTTTTCAATTTGATCAAAAAAGTGTTATATGCATTCTTATTTAAGTGTTTTTTGTCAGATTAAGGTAATCTCTTTTTGTTTGTGTGTTTTGTACAAGATAGCTGTTTTTTAGGCTGCAGGTTTTAAGTCAAATAAGTTTTGTATTTAATTGTTGGTGTTGTTAATGACAGCCCTGAGAGCTGTCTCTAACATGCATAAAACGATTGTACATTCATTGCCTTGTCATTATCATTTTCCTTAATTGTTATTATTTTTTGGGTTTTGATAATGACAGCCTTATAAGAGCATTAAAATTTGTAGATTGATCAAAAATATTCCTTATTCATTTATGAAAATACAAGTTTCTAATTGGCTGTCATTATCAAACCCTTATTTTTTTGTCATCGTAAAATTTTATTACTTAAATCGTCCCTGTGTTTAATTTATATTTTATTAATGCTATATTGTTTTTCATGGTAACATTTTTTTCTCACTTGTTCTGGTATCATAATCCATTAATGTACCATTCATTAGACCGGCTTTGCGTGGAGATCCCCGATCAACCTTTAATTTTATGGTAGTTTAATTTGCAATAATTAACTAGTTATATTATTTACGAGTATATACTCTGGTTAGTTTAAATTGTTTTTCCACTAAAAAATATTGATAGCCTTTACAATTTTAATCTTCACAATCTTGAAATTTAAATAATAATGATAACATATTAACGATTTTGTTAATAGCAATCAAATCCCGTTATTTCTCTCGATCGGTTAGCATCAATGAAAAGTATATATTTTCCTTCCAAATAAATACTCCGTAGCATATAAAAACAATATTCCATACCACGTTGGTTTGGTGGGAAAGAATATAGAAAAGATGGCGGAAACCATGACGGCGGAGCTTCCACTAGACGTATTAATGTTGCAGATATTATCAAAGTTGCCGGCCAAATATCTAGTCCGTTTCATGAGTGTTTCCAAACAATGGAAGTCATTCCTAAAGTCAACTATGTTTGCCAACATTCATCTCCACAATGTGAGGAACGACTACCATCATAACCACCTTAAATGTCTCGTCGTATCAAAGGAAAGACCATTCACCTTCAGCACCATTGACTGTGAAGCACCCGATGATGGTTTAACCGCCAGCCGCCCTTTGCCATTTGAAATCAGTCATGGAAACACGTTTTCAGTTATAGCATCTTGTAACGGATTGGTATGTGTAGGCGTCTTAAAGAGTAGTTATGATGAATACTCTGATTTTATTTTATGGAATCCTTTAACAGGCGAGTATAAAATTTTGTTGAAAGCTAATTTCAACAAAAATTGCTACCACAATTACGGGTATCCATTCGCGTTGTATTACAACTCCTTTGATGAAGATTACAACCTTCTTCATGTAACCAATGATCATGAATATAACATTTACTCGTTGAAAAACGACTCATGGAGAAGAGTAGTCAATTCAACAATCCAAAGTTGTTGGAGGCCGCCCTATTCTTGGAGGCCAATTAGTATTTGGTCGAATGAAAATCTCTATTTCTTACAAGAACATCTGGCAAGATGGTTTAAAAAGTTCACATATCCAATTATAAGATTTGACATAAAGACGGGAAAATTCCACGAGATAACAACTCCATCTTTCGAGAGAAACACGTGGTTAAAATGTTTGAGTTTCACATGTGAAAGAGGCTACATTAACTTATGTTTGATGGTTGACATAGATGGTAAAGAATGGTGTATGGAGTCATGGAGAATGGACGGAAATGGAGATTGGAAGAAAGTGTCGAGTTATTGCTGGAAACTATGTTTGGAAAATTCAGGTGGGATAAAAATGTCACCTATTTTTCTCCAAGCACTGCATTTGATGAGGAATGGAAGTTTGTTGATGACTAATTTTGATGATAGAGATCATCTATACAAAATAGATATGGAGAAACATAGTTGTAATGAGTTGAGTTCATATACCTCAAAAGGCATGTATATATTGCCTACAACTGGGAAATACATGGAGACTTTGGTGTCACCCAATCAATATATCAACTAGTAGCAGCCACATTAGAAGTAATTACAATAAAAACTCTTTAAATTAATAATGTCAAGAAGTTTGTTTTGTTGAAAGTTCAGTTTTGTCATCATACTTTTTTAGTTTACTAGGATAAAACCCGCGCGATGCGGAGGGCTGCGAACTAAATATTACTGGCGATTAAAACTTCATTCGTAACATATTTTTAGAACGAATACAATACATAATTGCAACGAATTGTATGTTTTTTATTTCGATTGGCAGCTTGTGCTTGCTTCTGTCTTCACTTGAAGAATTAAGGCTTTCAACGATGCAAATTTCTCCGATTACATCTAAAAAAATTTTCATTAATTAGTAGGGGTATAGGGTTATATAACATATAAATCCTACATAGTAAAATGGAGTTAATTTTACCAATTGACTTCGAGGCTGGTAATGAGTTATTCAAAATGTTCTCGTATGCAGCAAACTCAAAACCATGTAATGGACCAGACCACTCAGCGCATTCTTTAATCGTTGTGCTTGATTGAAATGAAAGTTTTTCATTCAGGCCAGTAAATGTAAAACTTGACTTGGCCTGCCGCAACTTACCTCCTCTGATATAATCTCATTTTTATTGTTGAAGTTCGTGTGGGGCCACATTCGTAGAACCCTGACATTGAGGTGAATTTTATCCTTAAAATCATGAATGTTTCTTATATAGTGCAATCCGATTGTTGACATGTTAAGAATACCTTACACAAAAAATATTACAAAACTCATACACGGTAGGAATAACATTTGTATCATTTGTTAAAGAATAGAATGAAAAAACAGAGTTGCAGGTGATAACTCATAACGTTGGTTATGAAGGTTTTTCGGTTTTTGATGAAAACAGTGATGGGTTTTCTCGGTTTATAATACCGTTGTTTATATAGAGTGGAGGTAATACATATTTTAATTTAACAAATTAAATTAATATTAATGCAAATATTTAATGGGTAGTTATAGCATGATTAAAAAAACATATAGGTTAAAATTAAGTCTTTATATTGGTATCCGAAATATCCATTTGGTTACTATATATTCTCTCTCACAGTTCATAAGGATGAAAAAAATGTAAGCTTGAAAAAAACGTATACATAATTAAGTCTTTATACCTAGTTATAGCATTGACTGACCGTTTTTGTTTTAAGACTGGCTAAAAATGAAAAAAACGTATATCGTATAATTAAGTCTTTATATTGGTATCCGAAATATCCATTGGTTACTATATATTATCTCTAACAGTTCTTAAGAATGGAAAAAACGTAAGCATGAAAAAAACGTATACATAATTAAGTCTTTATACCTAGTTATAGCATTGACTGACCGTTTATGTTTTAAGACCTACTAAAAATGAATAAAAAAACGTATATGTTAAAATTAAGTCTTTATATTGGTATCCGAAATATCCATTGGTTACTATATATTCTCTCTCACAGTTCGTAAGCATGAAAAAAACGTAAGTATGAAAAAATCGTATACATAATTAAGTCTTTATACCTAGTTATAGCGTTGACTGAACGTTTTTGTTTTAAGACCTGCTAAAAATGAAAAAAACAAACGTATATCGTATAATTAAGTCTTTATAAGCATTTAATTTTCATTAAGTTGGACGGTTAGTATCTTACTATTGAATGCGTAAATTGAAACAAGAATTATTTTATGAAGTTAAAAATCATACAACTTCCTTATTCAGTATCACACTAAATTGAGTACTTGTTTTCACGTTATATTATAGTTATATTTTAGTAGAACCGCTCGAAATCAGGGATTTGATAGTTATACAATCATAATATAATATTTTTATATGGTAATTTTTATTCCATTTGCTCGGCAATAAGTGAATCATTCATTGAATGTAACCGCAATTTAAGAACCAAAAAATGTATATATAATTGTGGGATGAATTACAATTAGTTCATATAATTAATTTGTCCTCTTTGCAATAAAAACGTATGTATAAAACGTTGCTTTAAAAGGTATGTTTAGTAGGGGTATTAAAATTATATTTAATTTGAAAAGATATAGGTTAATTTTGGACTAATAGCATTGATTCGGCTTTTTTATTACAATTTTGTATAAATTATGGAATCTATAAGAGCATTAATTTTTTAACTGAAAATATATAATTCACATTATGTCAAAATAAAATAACAGTTAATCTTCATCAAGTTGGAGTGCTTTAAAAAGCAATTAAAAGGAATAAGTCAATATCGAAAATAAGTCAATATCTTTATATGGTAAATCTAAATTGCTAGTATTAAGGACATTTTTGTTAATTCGCATTAGTCACTAAACTTTCGTCCAAACAGTGATTTTCATTTGCTTGTGGTTGATGTTGACGAAGTATTATTTTGGAGGGTGATTCGATACTTTCTCATGATTTTCCAATTACTACGACACATTAAGAGATTAAAAATAAGTAATAGGGTGTGACAAAATGAGACAATTCACACTTCAAAATATATAATTTGTGTAGTTGCACTAAATTAAATCGTATAACAATAATTTTATTATTGGGAAAGTGAGTAATTTATATTTTTAAGCCAAACCATAATATTAAAAAAAAACACCATTTGTGTCACAGAAACGTTATGTGTGATACAATTAATCATTGTTGTTCCATCCGTAGGGGTCTGTTTAAACGTTTTGTCGGTAAGTCGAGAGACGCTTATTTCCAGAGAGGGGAGTTCTTAAGCGTCTGAAATATTTTTTTGGTTGCGTGGCGGGTGGGACTTCGGGTTCTTCATCACATAAAACAACGGCATCATCATTGTACTATCGGATGGATGCGTTGAAGTGCATATGCTTATGACATTTCCGGGTTGAACTCAATGTTTGTAACGTCAGTAGAAACAAGATATTTGACTGAAATGTAACCAAATCAAAAAGAGATATCAATATTTTTTTAAATAAAAAAGTCTGTTAGGTAAGTGGGGATGCCCAATTATGGAAAGTAAAATGAATATCGAAAATACTGGAATTAACATGTTGGTTTTCTAATTAGTTTCACGCGAGTTGCGTACACGGTTATGTTTTCAGAATCAGATCTCCCAATCATTGTTGTCGTGGCTACCGGTACCAGTACTGTGGATTCCAGAGGTCTTCAAAGTTTTCAATCGGTTCATATCCATCAAATTCCTTTGAAAGAGATATAGAAAAATATTAGTTAACACAGAATTTATGATTTTAAAGTAAGAATTTGAAACTCTGAATTTAATCAAATAGAGGTTACATCTACTTCTTCAACTGATCGTGGCAGTGGCTGAAGCACTGAAGCACCATATTGGGTGATTAAAGACATTTAAATTTTTTCAATATGATTGTAAGTTTTCACCTCGTTTGTAGGTTGCACAACAACTCCATTGTAAGTTGATGAAGTATATATATATATAGGTTAGAAAAAAACGTAAAATTCAATATATCTCTAATGTATAAAAAACGCACCTCATAATTGAAAAAAAACGCATGCTTTCAATGATTTCAATGTTTGTAACTTAAAAAAAATCCATGAGAGATTTGTGATTTATAACCGTAAAAAAAATAGGATGGAGTGTTGTAAACCACACGAATTCAATGTTAAAATTTAATACAAAAAAGCGCATGTTGAAGTAAATTACCATTACTGATTAATTTTTCTAAAAATAAAAGTAGGAAAACGTCTAATTTTTAATGGCTATAATGATTTGCGTCTGCACATTGAAAGCATGGTGGTTTAATGTTTCGTTTGTGTACCAAATATTTGATGTGGTGTAGTGGTAAGGTTCATAAATGTGTTTCTAAAGAGCCCAAGTTCGAAACCTGTTAACAACCTTTTTTTTCAATTAAGATGTGGGTTTAAGACCTTCCAGAAATGGCAAGCCTGTTTTAAGACCTGCTAAAAGTAGAAAGGCATTCCTCTATTATAGATAATAGAGAAGATAAGGGATTTATGCAGTATGAACAAAATCACAAAAATGCGTAATTTAGAACATTAATAAATTCTTCAAGACGTGCAAATGATCCACATAAGGTATAACAAAGACCTACATAATGTAATTTATTTTTATACCTGTCATTTAAAAGACACAAATAAAGATACTAAAAGATCTTTAATCTGGAAAAATCACCTTAATAAAGAACCTCCACAGTAATGCATAACCTTCTTGCCGTCAAAATTGAATTTCAATTGAGAACCAGCCTAAAAAAATTTAAGAATAAGTATTATAATATACTAAAAATGCTAGCGTTTGGCTAGTAAATATCCTCGTTTAAGTTGGTAACATTTGACTTTAATGGAATTAAAGGTTGACGTTACAAAGATTATTAAGTAATGTTAAGAATTAAATGTATTCCCAATTAGTATATAATGCTATAATAACGATGAACTTGAATGGAATTAAAGTTTGACGTTACGGCTTGAATGAAATTAAAGTTTGTGTCATGATTTGCTCGGTTGGTTAGGTGTTTATTAAGACGTTGGTAAGTTTGAAAGCCAAGTGAGTTGGTAGCAAAACTGGTTAACATTGTTGGCTGGTTTCCCACAGGTCTTGGGTTCAAATCCCATCCCATACATTTTATTTTGACAAACGAATTTTAAGACCTTCCTAAAAAAGAAAGAAAAATTAAGACCTTCTAATTTTAGTATAGATTAAGGTTATTGAATATTAATTTATGAGTAACAAACTCTTAAAAAGCATATACTCAAGTCACTTGGTGAACCTGTTAATAAAAGGTTACCACATCTTATTAATTTCCATATCATTTTCTTATTTCAACATAAGCTCCATGTAAAACTCCCAACTGTTTCCAATTTAAACTGATTTCTCTTTTCAATTAAAATGTTAATTTTCACATCTCTACTATCTATAATGAGTGAATGACTTTCTAATTATAGCAGGTCTTAAAATTGGCTGCTATTTCTAGAAGGTCTTAAACCCACATCTTAAATGAAAAAAAAGAGCCATCCGCAGGATTCGAACTTAGGTATCTAGACTCCTTTTTATTCACCTTACCACTTAACCACATCACATTTTTGAAGCAAAAGCGAAACACTAAACCGATATGCTTTAACCGTTACAAGTAAGACGTTTTTAATATTAACACATTAATTAAAAGCGGTTAAAATTACTTATGTTTTGTAACATTTAAATCCTTTAAAATTTTACTATCCGTTTTTTAACATCGAAATTATTTATACATTAAAACAATCATTTACTTCATACGTTTTTTTTGCTTCAATAATGGTAAGGTGAATAAAGAGTTTTAATTTTAGCACCTTAAAAACCATACGTTTTTTATGGATTAAATCATTCAACATTTGACTGAACGTTTTTCATTGAATTCCTTATTAATTTTACGTTTTTTTAGCCATAATACAATCATTCAACATTTGACTGAACGTTTGTCATTGAATTCCTTATTAATTTTACGTTTTTTTAGCCATAATTAAATCATTCAACATTTGACTGAACGTTTTTCATTGAATTCCTTATTAATTTTACGTTTCTTTTTAGCCATAATTAAATCATTCAACATTTGACTGGACGTTTTTCATTGAATTCCTTATTAATTTTACGTTTTTTTAGCCATAATACAATCATTCAACATTTGACTGAACGTTTTTCATTGAATTCCTTATTAATTTTACGTTTTTTTAGCCATAATTAAATCATTCAACATTTGACTGAACGTTTTTCATTGAATTCCTTATTAATTTTACGTTTCTTTTTAGCCATAATTAAATCATTCAACATTTGACTGAACGTTTTTCATTGAATTCCTTATTAATTTTACGTTTCTTTTTAGCCATATATATATACACCATCAAGAGACGTTGGGATTGTAGTGCAACCTACAAACGACCTTCACACATACAATCATATTATCTACTTCATGGCTTTAATCACCCAATATGATGCTTCATTGCTCCAGCCACTGCCACGACCAGTTGAAGAAGTTGAGGTACCGTCTATTTGGCTAAATTAAGAGTTTCAAATTCTTACTTTAAAATCATAAAGTTGTTGTTAACTAATATTTTTCTATTTCTCTTTCGAAGGAATTTGATGGATATGAACCGATTGAAAACTTTGAAGACCTCTGGAATCCACATTACTGGTACAAATGTAAATTTGTTCGAGTTGAATATGTTTGGCTTGACCACAAACATAACATACTATATTTGTTCCTGCTTGACAAATTTGTAAGTTCTTACCAATTATTATACACTCTCTTTATTTTTTGTACTAATAATCATTTATTTTCAGAGGCACAAATTCGCTGCGATTATCCCCCCCGTCTTATTTTCTGCATACCAACGCTGAAAACTAGAAGGCGGTGTCTTTTCTTTAAAGTATTTCAAAATTGATTACAACGACGTCGAATACTATCCTAATTTCAGTTGAAAAGGCATGGGAAAATTTTGAGTTTTGCATGATCTTTAAATGCTAGAGTTTGTATTAACGGCCAGGGTATTTAACGGATTGTGGCGGGTTCCGGTCAAAATGGGTAATATTTTTACGGGGCCTCTTTATAACGCTAACGTAAATGAAAACTACAGGTAAGACCTTAACCCGCCCGAGCAATGGATGATGGAAACTTTGAGTCTTTGACTCGATAGCTAATTCACCGTTCACGTCTACAAAGAGAATACAACCATAACGAAATGAATTGTATGGTTTCTTTTGCAGCCGCTTGTGTTTACCACTCAACCCGTCGGAGGCCCAGAATGAGTCAAGTGGTTTGGGCCTTAGAAGGATACGTTGAATGTCTGACCTAAACGATGGTATCCGACCCGGTCAAAGCTCAGTCTACTTGTCCCATAGGAACTCATTTATTAATTTTGTAGTCAGAAAACAATGTAACCGAACAATATTTGAATTAAAAAGGGTTTAAATTGGCGTTTGATGTGATTTTATTTGAATTAAAATGTGAATATGTTGTGCGTTGTTAATCACTGCCTTTTTGGCAAAATAACCATAGTCACCATTTAGTCTATTTAATAAGATGCAAATTTAGCTCCTTTTAAAATACGTTTTGTAAATTCACATGTTGAGATGAGATAAATCTGATGGAAGGATGATACTTGAGATTGAACATGAACATGAACGGGCAGGGTAATGTTTCAGGTCAAACGGGCAATTTATTCGTACATGTTGAATAGGCATGGTCCAACGAATTGTACGGGTTTAATATGATATGTTTGTCATGAATTATATATTAGGTGAGACTTTGGTTTTGAGTATACCTTAATCTTAAGTTTGACCCGTTTGATAAGATTGACAAATTTGACATGTTTGACCCGTTTAATATAAAAAAATCATGTTGAAAATGCTCTAGATTTTAATGATTTTGTAGAGATTATATAAATACTCGATTTAACCTACTTCTCAACTTGAATCATTACAGATTAATAAGGTTAAGGTTAACCCATTTATGGAATTTTAAAATTAACCTTTTTAATGTACCCACAACCGCAAAGCGCGGGTTGGTTTAAGACCGTGAGAAACTTATATATGGTTTTAGAACCCTTGCAAGATCTTTCTGGTTTTGAAAATTCCTAAAGATTTTGACTATTTTTTCTCTTTCTACATATTCGTAATTTTGGTTAATCTCCAAATTAATATTGTTAAGTATCGTATTTAATTCATATCATCCAATTATCTCGAGACTAAATGAAAAACAACATGTAGATATGAGCCCTTTACTTTAATAAAAATCCATTTTCTGATTATGTAATGGTTTTTATACGCTAATTACTTTTTTTGGAGTAAATTTTCATAACTTCATATTGGATTAACCATGTTAATTATATCTAAAATACTATTCTGAATATGTCATTTCAATCAATTTTATACAGGCATATTATTTTTCAGAAGACCATAAACCTGGACTTGAGGTTGAAAAAGAGAATATACATAAAGCTGGAGGTTATATTCATTTTGGTTGAGTTGGTGGGAGTCTAAATTTGGCTAGAGTTATTGGTAGTTCACTGAGAATCATTTGTTTTTTTTTTTCTTCTGATTATTTTATTTGTATGGATAATGAAAATGAGTCTTTAATCATCTTTTAGGTGATATGGAACTGAAAAGAGATATAACACCTCCCCCTGTGAAGCAAATTTTAACTGCTAATACATCAATTTAAACTTGGTAAGTTGAAGCTTTTTCATTAGTGTTGTTATTAGTAACATGATTAGTTGCTTGCAGAGGTGGAAAATCGGGCGGGTAAACTGAGTTGCGTAACAAGTCAAAATCAAAACGGGAAATTTTGTATGGGTTGAAAAGATGGTCATCAACTCAGGTAAATTTAATTTGTTATATTGTCTTTGACTTTAAGGTCAAACAAACCAATTCAACTTCGAATCTCAAATGAATAAAAATGGCGGGAATTCAAACAAACTAGCGATATTGTCTTTCGCCTTCGAAGTTACTTGCCTGTTGTTTTGGGTATTCATTGAATAAGAATGACGGGAATTCCATTTTTATTAATTAAATAAATTTTGTTGTGTTGGAGACATACAACTTGATTAAAGACATTTATTTTTTGTACTAACTATTAATGGGTTTTTACGATATGTGTTTTAATGTTCTTGCAGCTATTTTGTGCTCATCTTTTGTGTTACATGGTTTCATTTTGTGCTCTTCATTACCATATGTAGTTTTTTTTGCATTTGAGTTAACAATCCAGCATTATTGGTGGCAATTGGATCTGCTTCAAAGTCTAATTTGTTGTTACATGGCTCAATTCGAAAACCTCATGTGTCTGATATTGTTTAGCTATTTCAATATTAAACGACTCATTATTATATTTGATTGGATAGAGTTTATGCATAACTAAATGAAAAAATTTATAACCCCAATGATGTTATTTACTTTGTATTGGCAAATAATTAGTTTAGTTTATAATTTGGCTATGGGCAAAATCATTTATTGAGATTCTACAACGTGGATTTTGTAATTAACTGTAATTAGTGAGTAATTATGCAATATTAGCATACTCACTTTATGTTAATCTGATTAATGCCAAATATTTGACAATTACGTAAAAGTAAAGACTGGTTTGGAAAATTTTGAGAAAATATATCTTTTAATCCTTAATTTTCCGATAGTTGAACTTTCACAACTAAATATATAATTTAAATAATTTGTGTAGGAGACATCTAACATGTTTTGTATACCAATTTGACCCGTTTCTTATGATACCCATTTGATGCGTTTTATCCATTTTGTATAATGTCTTTTTGACCCATTTCGTATAATACCCATTTGACATGTTTCATTTAATACATATATTACCCATGGCACCCATTTTTACACATACTAATTTATTTTAATATTAGGTCAATTGTACACTCCTTTACCATTTTTTTTTTAGGTCACAAGATATGTAACACCTCAATTTTTAAAACACTTTTTAAATCATATTTTTGAATAAAATAATACAAGTCCAATATTCCAAAAATACGGTTTAACAAAAACCAATAAAACATTTATCAGAGTTATAAAACCGGTGTTACAAAAACAATATCATAACCATAGGATAAACGGGATCTACCTACGAGCTCCCGAGCTAATCAACACTAGGCCACTTCTATCCGACCCTCTAATCCATCGATCTCGAACCTGAGTACATAGCCAAAAACAAAGTAGTACGTGAGACAAAAATATTCTCGTGAGATACATGGGTTTTCGACCCATTCTCAACAATAATAAAAAGTCCTTACTATTCAATTCTTTTCTTTATTCACTTATTAATTATCAACTTATTACCTTATCGTTTATTCATACTTACTAGTAAGATAACCATAAGCTTACCCATCACATAATCACATACATGTAAGCTATCCTTAAGCTTACCCCTTTTATCACATACGCCCCGGATCATTCCGAAGCAAACTCCCCCGATGTGGGTTATCATTAAGATCACATGGTAATTGGGGTTCTCCCAAACTTACCAAGATCACCAAATCCCCCGTCTTGCGGGTTATCGTAATCCCCCTTTTTATCGGGTTATCATAATCCCCCTATTGTCGGGTTATCGTTCACATAGATATACTACCCTTGCGCAGGGAGGTACCGCCCCAAGTAGTAATCTCACTCCCCCATAAATGGGTTATCGTTATCCGGATACTTTTATTACACACATTGAATCATCAAATATGGGTCTATGCCCCACCAATTCATAATCAAACACAAATTAGAATACATCTATTCTAATTATCATATTATTCTCTTTTCTTATTCAATTTCAATATTGACTTTGCCAAGTCCTTTATTAAATAAAACCTATTTATCATTTATAAACATTATATCACTTTAACTTCTCTTTGACTAGAATGCATATTTATTACTAGTCACTTCTTATCTATTCTCTTAACAATTCAGTCACTACCTTTATTAGTATAATATACTAATCAATTCTTGATACTTGAAAATCATTGCTATTAGCTTTATTAATACATATCATTAATAAACCAACTATCATACTTTCTTAATCATTACTCTTAATCAAACATCATATTAATGAAGAGTTACTAATTACTTTTCATTTTCATAATCTGTTCCAAAATCATTAGTTATTTAGACATATTCAAGTAGTCTATTACTTGCATTTTCTTATCTTTTCAATCGTATCTTTATAAAAAAACATTTATTAATAAAGACTCATAAAACATCATAGTTGTCAAAATCATTTGCTATGTACTCAGTAAAAGTCTCATGTACTCACCTTAGCCAAGCTAACCCCAATTTGTGTCCATTGACACGAATCCTTGCTTTCCAACTTGTGAAATGTCACCAAACTTTAGGTCTTCTTGACCTACCATTAATATCATCACAATAACTAGTTATAATCCATAACTAATCACTAATCAATCCATATCTACAACCCTAACCACCAAGTTCATCCAACTTGGTGGAATCTCAAACCCTAGTTCAAGATTTCCATCAATAAACCGAAATCCAACTTGTACACATCGATTACAAGCTTACAATGAGTGTTCTACACCCATGTTCAGTCATCTTCCCCAAAGATGACATGGTTGGTTCCCCAAACCACCATTTTTACCCATACAAAGCTCACAATCAAAGTAGATAAGCAAGACAATCAAGAATACTTACCCTTGATGTTTCAATCTTTCAAGATGTTGAAGATCTGAGCTCTTGAGCTCCAAAAATACCCAAGAACACTCCCAAATCGGCTGCACTATGTGTGGGGTTGAATGAGAAATGAAACCCTAGCTTACACACAAGTTTATATATACCAGACGCTCCTCGCGCCCCGCTCGCGCCCACCTCGCGCCGCGAAGTGACGCGGCTTTGCCTGCTGGTTGCCGCTGAAATACAGACCTCGCGTTTCGCTCGCGACTGGCTCGCGTTTCGCTCGCGGCTCTTGTCTCAATGCGAGATTCTCGCGTCTGAGCTCTGAACCCACTGTTCAACCTCGCGTCTGGCTCGCGCCTGCCTCGCGCCGCGAGAGCTGTCTGGGTCAGTTTCTTGCCTTTTAAACTTGTTTCCATCCAAGTCTTGACCCATACTTGGCTACACCAAGTCCCAAACATCCAAACACTCGATAAAACACAACGGAGACTCGATTAAATATTTTACCTCCTTTATTCCTCAATATTTCCATTTAATTCATTAACCGAAAATTCCGGTCGTTACAAGATAGGTGACATACATTTAATTTTGACCATTTTGACTTAAACGAGTCATTTTTGGCTTTTTTTTTTCAAGGAATACTCTTTTGACCATTTTTAGTTAATATACATTTGACCCTAAACCCTGATGCATTAATAGAATCACCGATATAAAAAATATGAATATTGAAAAAATTTGGGAGTTTCGCTGATAATATGTTATGGGGCCCTTTTAAGATTTTAGTGTAGTTAGCCTAATTTTTGCGTTTTTTCGGCATGCTTATTATCCAATACAGTTAAGCATATACATATTGAGGTATTTACATTGCATTTGATTATCTCTTTACTATATATAATGCAGGTCTTAAACTCGCATTTCTTTTATTGCAAGGCCTTAAACCTACATCCGAAACCTGCAATAAAAAATGCACAACCCGAGTTTCGAACCTAGGACCTCAGGCACACAACATATATGGCTCAAAATTGGGTGCCCGATATTACTTTTACGGAATATCAATCCCTCCTAGGGATTATGTAATGGCACGAGACTTATATGCAGAAAGTTTGAGCCAAATCTAATTGATGCGGAAATAGCCGTTGGCCAGCATGCTGGAAAAAGAGTTTTTTTTTTTTTTTTGCCAAGAATGCCTCTATCTACGTCTGAAGCCGACATGTTTCCTTTCAAGTTGAAAAGAAAATAGTTTCCGGTTAGGCTAAGCTTTGCGATGACAATCAACAAAGCCCAATGACAGACAATTCCAAACGTGGGCGTTTATCTGCCGGAATCGGTGTTCTTGCATGGGCAACTTTACGTTTCTCTTTCAAGAGGAATTTCACGTGACAATACAAAAGTATTGGTAACTCCATCAAAAAAAATTAATCTCGACGGAGTTTACACGCAAACGTGATGTATCGAGAGGTTTTACATGATGAGTAACATGCATAAACAGGCATTTTTCCCCATATTTTATACTTAATTAGGTTTATCGTGTTACCTCTAATTTATTCACAGTTTTCATGCTTATGTATTGTATTCGTTTATGTAACTAATAGACTTTTAATCGCTATGAATTTATAGTTCGCAGCCCGCCGCATCGCGCGGGTTTTAACCTATTTTAGTCAAATGTGTTTATTATGTTCACTCCTTTTTTAATTTTTTTTTTTATGTTAACTTCATTATATTTATTGTGATCGTATAATCTTACGATAGATGATGTTCGGAATAGTTAAATAATGTTGGCTTGTTTTGGTCCATTTTTTTATCGGTTGAGAATACAGTCAAAATAGGTATTTTGCTTACTCTAGGAATTAAGTTTCGGCGATTATCGATCAATTTACCACAACCATCATTAAACTGGATCAAAAGATCCATTAACCACCACCATCATCAAATCATATGTTATTCAATATACAACGACCACCATCATCAAATCACATGTGATTCAACACATCAACCACCACCACCGGCAACCACGGACGGCGCAATCACATGTGATTGGATATGCAATCACATGTGATTGCAAGCAGCTGAGAGTGGCGAGAGGTTGCCGGTGGTGGAGACGTTGGCCGGCAGAGGTTGGTGGTGGTGGTCGGCCGTGTTGAATCACATGTTATTTAATACACATTGGTGGTGGTGGTGGTGTTGATGTATTGAATCACATGGTGATGATGATTTGGGGATTGATTGATCCAAGAAGGCAAGAACTGATATTTATTCCTCAAACACTTTGTAAAAATCATGAAAAAGTTTCACTTCCATTCGAATGTTGCTATAGACCATTATACCCTTATTTTCTTATCCCAGCATTTTTGCCTTGCGTTTTCCCTCATTTGTTTCTGCCGAATCTACATCGCCACTGTAGTTGGAAAATTGGTTTCTAGAAAAAAACAGCCCCTTTGCAGGTTACAGATAACAATGGAGGTCTTGAAGGTTTGGTCATCACGGCCTCTGAGGCACCTCTTCCACTTAGCCTCCTTTTCTCCTCCTTTTACTTCTAAATCATATCTTCGCTGCTGTTCTTCCACCTCCGCCGCCGGTGCCGCCACTTCCGCCGTGCCAAAACCAGGCGGCCGGAGTCGGAGATCTTCCTCTGGTTCCACTGCAACTTCAACCTCTGATAGAGACGCCATTCGTGCAATCCGACTAAAAAAGGTCCGTAATCCCTTCTTCATATTTTGCAAATTTTTTTATGTTTTCACTACTTCAATTATCAAATTGCGTATGTTTTAGTAGAATAGAGTTATAATTCGCATGATTCATATGCATATTTTACTATTTTAGCATCAATTAGCACTTATTTAATTATAGTTTGTAACATTCATTGATACATATTGTTATATGTTTAAAATTAAAGTACATAATGGATTGGATTATTGAACAGGTGGAGGAATTGAGGAGCAAGGGATATGAACCATACGCTTACAAGTGGGATAGAACTCATACTGCTAATCAATTGCAAGAGATTTATATACATTTAAGCAATGGTGAAGAATCAAACGATCAGGTATCAATATCAGGAAGAATTGTGGCTCGTAGGGCCTTTGGAAAACTTGCTTTCTTGACTTTGAGGGATGATTCTGGGACAATTCAGGTAAAATCTTTTCTATGCAAACATCATGTTGCTTGTTACTCACTTTTTATGATATATAATTCATATTATTTGACCGGAAATATAATTACTTATGATTATCAGCTTTACTGTGAGAAAGAAAGGCTTGTAAACGATCAATTTGATCAATTAAAAAGCCTTGTTGATATAGGAGACATATTAGGTGCAACTGGCTCAATCAAACGCACAGAGAAAGGTTAGTTATCATACTAAATGAAGAATATTTTTATTATATAAAAGTAAAGCATTCTTAATTATTATTTATCACAATTAATTTATGTTTATGCCATTTTGACTCAGGGGAGCTTTCTGTATGTGTGACTTCGTTCTTGATTCTCACAAAATCTCTGCTTCCACTACCGGATAAATTTCACGGTCTAACAGATGTGGATAAACGTTATCGACAGCGGTTAGTTTTTCATTCCTTTAGATTTCAAATTTCTAGTAATTTCATAGTTTTCAATTAGCTTAGTGATATGATAAATAAAACATTTTTTGGTAATTCTGTTTTTCTTGTATAGATATGTAGATATGATTGCAAATCCAGAAGTAGCTGATGTATTCCGTAAAAGAGCAAAGGTAGGATTGAAACATTAATCATCTTTTTATTTATTTATTTATGAAAAATCAATTTCTGATTTTCAAATTTGATTTCAGTAGATTGTATCAGTTATACGCCAGACCGTTGAATCTGTGGGATTTATTGAAGTCGATACACCAGTTCTTCAGGTTTGTAGTTGGAATATGCGAAAACTTTTGAAATTTGGGATTATATTATTAATTATTTATATATTAAATTTGATATAAATTTGTAGGGAGCAGCTGGTGGTGCAGAAGCTAGACCCTTTATTACACACCACAATTCTCTTGGTAGAGATCTTTACTTAAGAATTGCTACCGAATTACACCTGAAGAGAATGCTGGTGAGATTTTAATAAATAAAAAAGCGCATAATTAATTACTTAAAAAGATTTGTTATGAATTGAATTGAATTGATAAAGGTTGGGGGATTCGAAAAAGTATATGAAATTGGAAGAATATTTAGAAATGAGGGCATTTCAACTCGTCATAATCCAGAATTCACAAGTATAGAGGTAGGTAGGTAATATATGCATCAACTATATTACAACATTATTTTTTGTTGTGTTTGTTGATGGGCTTTATAAATTAATGCAGATATATGAGGCGTATTCAGATTATGAAAGTATGATGAATATGGCAGAAGAAATTGTAACTAATTGTGCTCTTGCAGTTAATGGGAAGCCTAGAGTTGATTATCAGGTATCATAATTGTCTTTTCATATATAATTGGCCAAAATACATTTTAGTACCCTAAACTTGACTGTTGTACTACCCTGACTCGCTAATTTGGTATTGTTTTCTCACGTGGATTGCTTCTAATATCAATATATTGTGATGAACATACATTTTTTAATCTGTCAAAAGCTCCAAAGAAAGTAAGTCAAGCAAGAAAATGCAATCAAATTAATGAGTCAAAAGCTCCAAATTCAGGGTACCATGCTGCACCTTTTATAATTCAGGGTAGTATTATAGGACCTAGTCAGCCAAGTACTAAAATGCATTTTGACCTATATAATTTGCACAACAACATCAATCATATAAATTGATCCCTAGATTTTCTTTTCCACTTAAGTTTCAAATAAAACCAACTGGAATGATCTCTTGCTTTCTGTCAACAACAACACTTCATCTTTTTATCCCATTAGAGATGAAACATAACCCAATTTAAAGTTTTAATTTAAGTTTTCTACTGTCTTCAGTTTAAATAAAAAATAAGCAAGTTACATGTTATGCAGGGAGTAGAAATTAATCTAGAAAGACCTTGGAGAAGAGAGACAATGCACAATCTAGTCAAAGAAGCAACAGGAATTGATTTTATTGAATTAGGAAATGATCTTGATGCTATTAAGGAAGCAACTTTTAGTGCACTTCCGGATAATCAAGACAAACATTTGATTGAATCCTGTTCCTCAGTTGGCCATCTTCTAAATCAGGTCAGTCCCTTTCTAATATTGATTTCAGGTCAGAATTTATAGAGTAAGAATAGTGGTGTAATTTTTATTTTTTCAGGTGTTTGAAATGGTGGTAGAACCAACACTTGTGCAGCCTACTTTTGTTCTAGACTATCCTGTTGAGATATCTCCTTTGGCTAAGCCACATCGCAGGTAATCAAGTTTTTTTTTTTTTCATAAAAAAGCATAATTATTTACTTCAGAATTAATATGCATTAAAAGTAGGCTTTGCCACTCACCTATTTCTTTTAAAGCCATTTTTCAGTTTGACCCATTAGAGATAAAACAAACCTGAATTGACCCATTCATAGTTATATGGGTTGAAATTGGGATCTTACAGGCATGCAGGTTTGACTGAAAGATTTGAAGTATTCATCTGTGGTAGAGAATTAGGGAATGCATTTTCTGAATTAACAGATCCATTGGACCAGGTATGTATGTATGTATATATTCTTACATTACACTCTTTTGATATCATTTACTCATAATAACTATATATGACAGAGGGTGCGTTTGGAAGAACAAGTGAAGCAGCATAATAAAAAAAGAGAGACAAAAAGTGATAATAATGATGATGATGATGAGTCTTATGAAGTAACTGTTGATGAGGATTTTCTTACAGCTTTGGAATATGGAATGCCTCCAGCTTCCGGAATGGTACAAATCCAAACTCCCTCTTAAATGGGCCGGGTCGGGTCGGGTCGAACTACTCACATTCCTTTGTCTGTTTATAAATTGCAGTAAAAAGTGTTATTATTTTTAATGAATAAATGTTGATTTTAGGGGCTCGGGATTGACAGGCTGGTGATGCTTTTGACCAACTCAGCTAGTATCAGAGATGTTATTGCTTTCCCTGTGCTTAAAATTCAGCAATAATCTTACACCCAACACTCAGTTTTTATTTATTTATTTCAGATTCTATAATTGTTAAGTAAGGCCCCAAATAAATTATTATGGGTTAATTTTTTTTTTTATTTTTTTTTGACAATTCTTCAAATATTATACGTTATTGAATTTGTTAGCAGTGGTTAAAAGAATTAATTTTTGCGTTTATAACTTCTTTCAAATTTAGGGTGTGTTTGGTTTAATGGTTTACAACTTATATTGAAACTAAAGACCATTATATTGTACATCATTTTGAAATATATACTTTATTAGTTGACATGTTTGACAATTTGACTTTGGTTACAGATTCTCAAGTACTTTTTGACTCTTAACTAAAGTTATAAAGTTCGAAAAATATTGGTAAGTTTTAAAATTTGTAATTTGACGCAGAAGTTTTATATTGTTAATTGTTGTATTATCAATAAAAGGTGAAAGAAAATGTAAATGTGAGATGTATATATTATGAGTACATTTGGACTTGCAATTATTTGATTCGAAAGTTTGGACAATAAAATATTAATTTTGAAAGTATCGATTATCAAAACATACAACATTATTATGCAGGTTGTCTGCAAATTTCTGTATATTGATGCACATTAATATGTTTATTTTGTATTGTATTGTTTTTTTTTATGTCCACTAAAATTGAGCGTGTTTGTGAAGAAGCCATTCCTGCAGTTAGGTGCTGTTTGTTTTTTTGCAAAAGATCTGTGCAACGTCTTTTGTCTGCAAACGATGGTCCAGAAATATTGCACTATTTGATCTTATAATTGTTGTTTGAGTACAACTTTGATTCCTAGCATTCATATATGATTGATCATGTTTATCTAAGCATTGAACAATTCAATTGGATGAGTTGGATTATTTATTGTCAAGATTGATTTTCCCAAAGATTCCCCCGATCAAACAAAGGAAGAAAAAGCAAGCTCCAAGGAAAAGTTTATTACTTCATTAATTAATAGTCGTGAAGTACAACAACCTTAATAAACATGGCAAACTTTCGAGGAAAGTATACTAACCCAGAATACATAAATAGTGAATGAGAAGGAAAAAAAACATTAGAGTACGTCTTATAATTATTGGATTAATCGGTTACAAGTTACAACTTCACGTGATTGCTTGCATTGCTGGAACTTTAGATATAATAATCATTTATGTTTTTAGTTAATAGTTTATTTCTTATGGTTTGTTTTTGAATAATGAGGAGGTGGTAGAACCTATGACCGGGTCTTACTCATACACGTTGGGTTAGTTTGAGAGTGGGTAGAGTAAGTCATCTCATTAGCTAGTTTTTAGGAAGAATTAGTTTTTTATTATTTCTTTATTGTTGAAACGTCACTTTTGTAAGGCTATATATAGCCATATCATTTTATCAATAAAATAAGCTTTTTGATATTTTCTTTTATCTCTTCCAAAATCCACAGCAACTTATACGTGAGATTCAAAGTGTGAGTTCTTGAGGCTTTTGATTTCCAACAATAATGAGGCAGCTACTTGACATATTGATTGGGTGAGACTAAAGTCTCCATGTAATTCCCAGTTGTAGGGATATAAATGCCATTCTTAGGAATATGTTTCTGTGTACATCATCTCTAATGATACAACACATGAACAAATTTCCATTCCTCATCAAATGCAGTGGTTAGAGATCAAACTTAAGTGACGAATTTAGTTCCAAACCCAGCAATAACTCGACACTTTCTTCCAATTTCCATTCCTCCATGACTCGATACTCCATTCTTTACTATCGATTGTGACCATCAAACTTAAGTTAATGCAGCCTGTGAAACTCAAATATTTTGACCACTTGTTAATTTTTTCGAAAGATGGAGTTGGTGAATATTCCCGTCTTTATATCTAACTTTGTAATCGAATAGAACCCAATGCTCTTGCAAGAAATATCTCCGTTCGACCTAATTCCCCCATATAAACTTCGTTTGACATTGAATTGACCACTTTTTTCGTTTTTCAACGAGTAAATCATGATCATTGGTTACACGAAGAAGGTTGTAATCTTCATCAAAACCACAAAATTCTGGTAGTATCTTTTCTTGGATTCCATAAAATAAAATCTACTAGAATAGCTACTCCTTATGATGCCGATCGATGCATACCAGTCCGTTACAATTAAGATGCTATAACTGAAAACATGTTTTCAGTTCGAATGGCAAAGGGCGGTGAAACCATCATCACAGTGCTGAAGGTGAATGGTTTTTCTCTTGATATTTAAGGTGGTTTTGATGGTGGTGGAGATGAATGTTGGCAAACGTAGGAATGACTTCCATTGTTTTCAAACACTCATGAAACGGAGTAGATGTTTGGCCGGCAACTTTGATAATATCTGCAACATTAATACGTCTAGTGGAAGCTCCGCCGTCATGGTTTTACGGCGACGGTAGGTTTCCACCATGTTTTCTATATTATTTCTCATCAAACCAACGTGGTATGGAATTTCTTTATATGCTTATTTGATGACTATATTTTTGGAAGGAAAATATATATGGTTTTCTATAAGTCTAACCGATCGAAAGAAAACCGAGATTTGATTGCTACTTACAAAATCTTTAATAATTTATTATTGTTCTAATCTTAGACCATGCGTAACCGACGACCACCTCGGCAACGCCCGACGCGTCCCGCCCGTTACGACCTCTGATCCCCGACGCGTCGCCAAGCCCCAACGGTCGACTAGTCGACCGTTCGATTTCGAACGTTGCACGCTCCCTTTCCCCTCCAACGGATAGTTTTTACCCCCTTCAAATTTAATTTTTACCCCTTTTTTACCATATAAATACCCAATTCTTTTACCAAATAAATCACAACTCTCATTTCTTTCTAAACTCAAACACACACTCAATTCTCTCATTCACCCTCTCCAAAAATGTCTTCCTCCAAGAACAAAGGCAAGGGTTCAAAATCTCGCTTGAGTGGGTTTTGGCGAGGAAAGCAAAAATCAAGGCCAAATATAATTTGGATTTTTAGTTTTTTTTTTTAGTACGTTTTAATTAATTTATGTAATGTTTTTTTATTATTAATGTAATGTTATTTTTTATTATTAATGTATTGTTTTTAATTTAAATTAAAATTAAAAAAAAAATCGAACGGTCACCCATTACGGGCTATTGGTCGTTGTCTGGTCATGTGTTTGATCAGGAGAGAGAAAGCTGATGTGGCGCAGAGATGGCAGGGGTGACCAAACTTAGTTTGGTCACCCATTACGGGCAGTCTTAAGACAGCGAAGATAAACACAAAATATATCTTTAATATAATATAATTATTAAATAACCAATTATTATAATACCTAAATAAAATACGTACTTTTATTTATGTCATGTATTCAAGCGTCTTAGTTTTTTTTAATAGAACCTGTAGTGATCGAACCGGTTGAAGCGGGAAACAAGAAGTTAGCTGATCTAAATGAGTCAGTAGATTGATTGTTATAACTTGGTTGTAGGTTGGACATAAAAATCCTGTTGAATCAGAAAAACCGTTTTTTCTAAAAATTTAGGTGATTAAAATAGAATTATGAATTGTTTACATTGTTTTTGTAGCCTGAAGTATTAAATTTAGTTGAAAAACAGGTTTTGGATCCTTTTTAAATTTTTGATGACTAGAAGGGTTCCCGCGCAATGCGGCGGATGTCATGTATCTATATTTTGTGGCGACCAATTGATGATTGTTGGCGGTGGTAGTGATGGCGGTCCCGGATGGTGGGTGGTGGTGGTGATAGTGATGGTAAGTGGTGGTGGTGACGGTGGTTGATGGGTGATCGTGGTAGTAATTTCAAATTTTTAGAGTTGAAGAGATAAATAAAGATAATTATATTCAAGTAATGAACATTTGGTTTACTAACTCAGTTGGCCAGAGCAATGTGTTAATAATGCAGATATTGCAACTTCAAGTCTTGCATGGAGGATATTATTTATAAACGCAGTGTTCTGAAATAACAAGTGTGTTGACTGAAAATTAAACATTGCTAATTTTAGAAGGTACCAAATAGAGATGCAAACGGGTACGGGTAATAGCGGGTACTGCAAAACCCGTACCCGACCCGCTATTCCCATACCCGTACCCGCCCCGTGCCTGATCATATCCCCGGCGGGTTCGGGTAGAAAAATCCCCGCCGGGTACGGGGAACCCGACGGGTACCCGTTCAATAAAAAAAAGTAAACAAAATAGCTAAAACATTTATCTTAGTTCGTTCATGCTTATATCGTTCAACACGTATTGGATTAACGAGAGGCGGGCCAGATTTTAACCATTATTAGATTGGGCTAATGAGAGATTAAGAGTTGGGTTAAGTTTGGGTAGTGACTAGTGGGCTATACATGTATTAAAAAAAAATTACACATTAGTATATATATTCGGGTCGGGTATAAACGGTGCGGGTATTGTAAAACTCGTACCCGACCCATACCCGCTCTCGGGTATGCAATTTAAACTCATCCCCGACCCGTTACCTGTTTAGACGGATAATACCCGCCCCGTAAGACTCGGGTACCCGAACCCGCGGGTCAAATTTGCATCCCTAATACCAAATACATTTTATATACTAAAATATTTGTTTTGTATTTTTCTAGTTTTTTGTCATTTGTACACTATTTACATAATTATTCCATCATAAATACTCAACAATATTGTCATCCGGTTCAAGCACCTGGCTCATCGGTCCAACCAGTTCGTCATATTCAAGTCATTGGTCAGTTCATTTCAAAAACCCGATTCTTTTGTCATTTGTACACTATTTACATAATTATTCGATCATAAATACTCAACAATATTGTCATCCGGTTCAAGCACCTGGCTCATCGGTCCAACCAGTTCGTCATATTCAAGTCATTGGTCAGTTCATTTTTAAAATATTGTACTTATTATACATTTCTCATAGTGCTAAAATGCACTATGAACGAAATCTTACTAAAATGCACTGAAATTTTTAAAACAAGCATTAGACATATTAAGGCTTCTCAAAAAGATTACTAACGCTCGATTCTTTCCTTCCCTTTCAAATTTACCATTTTAATTTGTGTATATATAAGTTTTCAAAAGTTATAAAATAGTCCCCAGATTTTAATAAATGATGAAACAAACCCTTTAGCTCTAATATAAAGTTTGAAAGTAAATCTTAATTTTTTAAAAGTAGAATTGACAACCCAAGTGAAGCCGTGTAATTAAACCTCGTTTGTTAACAAGTTAAAAAAAAACTTTATAATGAGTTATTATTTGGTTAGTTAATTTTAAATTTTGAAGAATTTAGTGATAAAAATGTACGAAAATTAGTGCTGAAAATGAATTTTTATCAACTTTGGAGCCATATAATTAAATGTAATTTGTTATATACTCCCTTCGTCCACAAAGAAGTTTACATTTCTCTTAGTCACAATATTTTAGGTGATAGTTAGTGGTGTGGTCAATAGTAATACTTTTGATTAAAATATAAGGTTGGATTGGAGAGAGAAAGATAATTATTGGATATTAATGGTGAGGTTCTTAGTAATAATAATATTTTATTATGTGTGGTCCATCAAATGTGAGAAATGTGAACTTTTTTTTGAGACAAAAGTTTAGTGAGAAATGTGAAATTTTTTGTGGGACGGATGGAGTATAATTAACGATTGGTAGCTTTGCGTTATCTTTGTGAGAGCTACGCAACGAGCTAAAGTATGTCCAAAATGAAGTTGTGGTGAATGTAATATCAACTCTTAAAGTGGGGTGTTTGAACGAAGAAATCAAACAAATTGAATGTGGACATAATGATCTTGTTTTCCATGATTTCTTAATAGTTTACATATTAATCATTGTTTAGTGGAACAAAGATTGATGTTTTTTGTATGGAGATGAAAGAAAATTGTTTGTGAAAGTTGTGATTGTTGATGTAGTATATACATATATGCACACAAACACAAATTCAAGTTCGGGTCAGAAGATTTAAGATAAGCTTTTCAAAATAGCTTATTAATTTATTGACTTCTTGAGAAATTAAAATCAAAAAGTAAGAAACTCCTCACTTTTTTATTTAAGCTTCTCAAGAAGCCAATGTTTGAAAAGCTTATCTAAACATGCCCTTAGTATTTTCCCATACCCGTTTTCTTATTTGTGGATTCCCGTCCTCTCATCAAGGGAGCTGCTTTTTACAGAATAATTTTTATCCATACAGAGGAATTTAATAACAAAGGACAATCATGCCCTTAGTGAAAGGGTGAAATGCAAAGTGTGGTAAAAAGAAAGTAAGAGTATAAGGGTGTGTTTGGTACAGAGATTTGAAGGGAGAGAAAGGGAAATAAAGGTAAAGTCTCTTGTTTGGTTACATTGAGAAAAGAAGATGGAGAAAAAAAACATTTCCTTTTCCCTAATTTTAATTCCCTACTAAATAAGGGGAAAATGAGAGAATGATATATCGAGACTTAAAAAAAAACACGTAGAGAATCACAAAGCCCACAAAGCCCTCTTCTTTTCTCTATACCTTCGCAGCTGTTCCCCTTCGTCGTCAATCCACCTTATTTCGTCTAGCAACAATTTCGTCCGCCGCTTCTTCCAGGTTAATCTCGATGTTTGTCTCTCGAACTCTATCTCTATCTCTCTGGCTCTCGAACTTTATCTGTTATCAATTATGTATCGATTACTGAACGTATAGTGATGAATTAATTAATGATTACGATTATACAATGGATATTTTCTCCAACTATACTCTCAGTTACGACTTACGACCTTCATGTTTGTATATAGAGTTAGATATATAAATATAATCACATAACCAATCAATTTGAAACAGGAAGCACTTTTAATATTGAATTGAAACTTAGGACGGAATTGATCGACCTTTTTTATATTGTCAGAAGGGAGTAGAAAATTGAAAATTTGGAATTGATGTTATTGAAAGTGACAATAGTTTATGTTTTTGGATGTTATTATTGATTTTATTAATGCACTTTCGTTATTAATTTATCAATGAATTTTGTATGTTATAATAATGATTGTTGTGGGAAAAAAATGTTTGCTAATTATGAAGTTTTTACAGTTCTCTACTGATTTTTTTTGTTATACCAAACAAGAGAAATGATTCTCTGCTGTAATTCTCTGTTGAAGTCTCTGTGCTACCAAACAGATGAGTCAATTCTCTTTCTCCAGACTAATTCCCTTTCTCTGCAATTCCATTCTCTGCAACCATTTCCCTATAATTCCATTCTCTGTACCAAACGTACCCTAATTATCTTTTGATATAAAATTACTTTGTATAAATAACATTTGTTTTGTAAGAATTAGCTTCCCTTATCAAACCCTAATTCCCCATCAGATACTTGTTTTTTCTTCCTTCCCTCCCTACAAAAGGCACCTAATATAGGGCATGTTTGGATGAGCTTTTTAAAAAGGACTTATTAACTTATTAACTTTTCAAAAAAGGAGTTTTGAAAAGTAAGGAGTTCCTTACTTCTTGAAAACTCCTTTTTGAGGCATTTCCCCAAACAACTTATTAACTTATTGACTTTTTAAAAAGTTAATAAGTTAATAAGTTACTTTTTGTAACTTCCCAAACATGCCCATAAAGTTGATCACCATTATTCGGGTGTTAACACTTTTAACTCGTAGAAAAGTGCCTACAAAGGACTTGATTGAGGGAAATGATAACTTTGGATCAAATTTACATATTTTGAGGAAGATCGGGGACTATTTCTGCACCTACCTTCAAAGAAAAGAACAAATCAATATCTGACGTTACACAAGCGGGCAAAGTTCAAAAAATTTCAAATTGAAGCAAAAGTACCTAAAAACAAAAGTCAGATTCGAACTTCAAAGATACAATTTCTCGCTCTGTTTGAAATTTGGTTCACCGAGTTTCAGTTCTCCTTCGATTAAGGTAAGACTAAGTCAAATGCTTTGTAATTTTGATAGTGCAGGTTTATGTCGTATCTGTTTTGTATCTTGCGTTTTTTTCATTCCGAGTTCCTCTAAATTTATACATATTAGTTGGATTTAGGTTTTCTATGTCTTTTATACTACAATTCGATGATAGTCTATACATTTCGCTACTTACAAGGTAGGGTTTTTTTGAGGATTTTAGGGTTGAATTTAACGTTTAATTACTCCTGTTCTGATTTTTTTTTTAATTTATTTATTTTTGTTAAATTTTTCATTAGATGTTAAATTTACTAGTTTCCAGCTTTGATATTAGTAATTGTCGATTAAATTTTTAACTACTTTTAGTGTGCATACTATTTGGTATTTTGCTTAACTTTTGGGGGAACTAATTTGTTGGTTTGTTGTAAGAATTGAAGTAATTACTAGGTGGTTGTCTTCTGTTCAGTAACTTTATTATTACATTTTCATATACAGGAAACTTCAAAATTCATCACACACAACATGACAGATGCAAAAAGAATCGATGTTCATGAAGCACTAGATGAAATTAGGGCACAAAAGGAAAAACTTGAGGAAGAAGTTCGTACCAAAACAGATGCATGCAACAACTTGAAAAAAGCTCAAAATGAAATGGTTACTAAATTTCAAGAATTAAAATTGCAATCAGAAAAACAAGCCCAAGAATTAAAAGCCAAATCTGAAGAACTGTCTACATTAAGTCAACTCCATCATGAACTCAAATCAAATTTTCAAGAAAAAGAATCATCTGTTAAACACTTAAATTCTGCAATTGAAAAGATTCGGTATGAATATGGAGGAAAAATTCAAAAATTGGAAAGAGAAAACAAAGATCTTGTATTGGCTTTAGAAGAATCAACAACAAATTCCCAATGTTTGAAGGAAAAAGTTTATTCTAGCAACATGGAGATCGAAGATCTTAAAAGAATATTATTACTAAAAGATAAAAAATTACTCGAAATTGCTGAAAAAACAAAGAAAACTGAAGATCTGACACAAAGAGATGAGGTGATATATGAACTCGAGGAGAAATTTAGAAATGTTGAAGAACAGTTAAAATGGAAAATTGAACAGTTTCAACACCTTGAAGAAGCACACAAAAGGCTACAAGATAATTTTAAATCTAGTAAAACAGAATTTGAGAGAGAGAAATCGATTCTTTTAAAGGAAATTGATTCACTTCAAACAAATTTGGATTCAGAAACTCGAAAAACCGAAAACCTTCAAAATCAGTTGAGAATATGTAACCAATCATTAGCACATGAAGAAAGCACAAGAAAATTGTTGGAAGTTGAAATTTCAGAGTACAAATCGCGTTTTGAGGATGTTTTTTTGGAGTGTAATGAAGCAAAAGTTAGAATTGAGAAACTGTCTCACAAGAGAGATGAAGAAGTTGCAGAATTAAGAGATATTTTAGCTGCAAAAGATTCTGAATCTAAAGAAATTGGGTATAAAATGGCGAATTTGGAACAAGAAAATAAGGATATGAAAGTATCTCTTAAAGAATTCCAAGAATCTCAGATTGTTAATTGTGGAAATACAGGCTCGTTGAAGAAACTTCAGAAGAAGTATAATTGTTTGGAACAAGTGCACAAAAAGTGTGGGCACACTTTGAAAGAAAAAGAAGTTGAGTGGCAGTTTGAATTAGAAAAAGTAAGAAAAGAAATGGATGAATATGCAACAAAACTGGGAATTGAAAGTGGAAAATATGATAAAAAGCGGGAATCTTGCAATTGTTTGTCTGAATTTCATGACGAAGAAATTACTTTAGTTATTCTCATTTTGAGATCTGAATTTTCAGTAGCTTATTCAGATCTGTTTACAGAATTATCCAAAGAAAATTTAAAACTAACTAAAAAATGTGAGGAAATGAAATTGTTAATCAAGAAAGTTGATGATATGAAACGGGATCAGTTTCTAATGGAAGAACGGCTTGCTGAATCATCAGAAAATCAAACTTTATTGCAAGAAAAAATTCGGGTATTTGAAAATTCTCGAAATCAAGATGATTTGTTACAGAAAATTGTAGAATTGGAAAAAGGGAAACTGTTTCTTGAAAACCAGAATGAAATCCTTGTATCTAAAGCGAATGAGCAGAATGAAAGAATTGTTGATTTGCAGCAACAACTTGAAATGCTGTTGCTAAAAGATTCACAAAATGAAGAAAAATATTTAAGAATAATTGAAGATAAAGAAAATGAGCTAAAAGTTATTATAGAACGGCTTGCTGAATCGTCAAAAAATCAAACTTTATTGCAAGAACAAATTCGGGTATTGGAAAATTCTCGAAATCAAGATGATTTATCACAGAAATTTGGTGAATTGGAGGAAAAGAAACTGTTTTTTGAAAGCCAGAATCAAATCCTTGTATCTAAAACAAATTATCAAAATGAAAAAATTGTTGATTTGCAGCAACGACTTGTGTTACTAACAGAAGCACAAAACAACGATAAAGAAAAATATTCAAGAATTATTGAAGAAAAGGAAAACAGCATAAAGAATTTGCTTGTTATCTCTGAACAAGAGAAAAAGGGCCTTCTAGAAGTAATGCAGGATAGAGATCAGGAAATAGAAGAACTTGAGAAAAAGTTGACCAAAATTTTAATGATTTCTGAAGAAAAACAGATTGAAATCGATGTAATTCACGATGCTTTACACAAAATGGAGAATGGAATTTCTGATTTATGTGAGAAAATAAAAGTCAAAGATGAATTGTTGTTGAAGTCCTCCCAACAGTTTGGAGATGATAAAATGCGGTTAGAGAATCTAGTCGAGAATCTTGAAGTTCAAAACCGAGCTTTATGTGAAGATATTGAAAAATTAGTGTTGTACAAAGAGGATTTGTTCATGAAAATGGAAATAACATCTAAACAAATTGAAGAACATTCTAAGGATGTTGAGTTAATGGGAATGTTGGAAAACATGTTGCAGAAATCTGATGCTAAAGTTGGTGTTGTGAATTTACCATTCTGTCCCTTGCAGAAGGGTAAGGATGGTGAGACAGTTGATGCAAGGTTTCCATTGCATGATTTAAACAAGTAGTCACATATTGGTCCTTATTATATGCCTGTTTCTTGAACTATTTTTAATAGAATTTGTTACAGGGGATTTAAGTTCCTTTTTAGAGTGTAGATTGAAAGTTTTAATGAAAGCAACATATTTGAAATGTTCGAATTTATAATTTAGTAATTGGCAACATAACGAAAATAGAATTTATGCCACAAACATGCAGATGGTGTATGAACAAACATGGAGGTGGTTATATGGTGCATGTTTTTAAACACCAATGCTTATAGTTATAACTGCAAGTGACACATTGAATTGGTGTTACTAACTTTATATTATCTCATCACAGAATGATTTTTTTTTTCCTCTTTTATTTTGCACATTTTTCCCGTATTTGATATCTTCAAATGAGTCTATAATGATCAATTTTTTTTTAATATATACTCTATTTGAAAACTCAAATCCAAGCCTTTATTTTCTTAAATACAAATCCTGCAACCCTTAAGCAGTTAAGCTGTTATGAGAGGTGTGCTTGTTGTATTATGCATTATGTGTTATATCTTATGATTTGATGATACATTGTATGGATTCGGTTACCAACACTAAGGTTTGGTCATGTATTTGGTGATGTGGCACCGGTGATCAAATATGAATTTGGTCACCATTGCGACTAATCTTGTATTCTTCTATAAATCATCCTACTATCACATATTAATAATCTAATACAGTTAGAAAATGCAACCTAACCTCTATTAGATAATGTAGTAGGCGGATTTATAGGAGAAAATCTTATTTCTCTGGAAAAATTGTAAGGTACCATGTACAGGTAATTTTATTTAAAAATTTGACTTTCAAAAGTATAAAGAATTCTACATAAAATCATCAATAAAAAGGCAACCAAAGATTCCTGCTTACATGGAACAAAATTGAACTTCATCTACTACATTTGTAAAAAAAAATCCACTCATTTTTGTGAGAAAAAAAAGACCCATATTATCTAATTCGAAACTTTTTGATTATTCACGGCAATTTCCTCATATCAAGATTTGTGCTTATGTAATTCCAAACAAATGCTACTATGTGAATCTTGAACCCTTCCTACTCGAGAATATAGGTCAAGAATTGAAGCGTTTTTTCAGCTTTTCTTTGCAAGTATAAATCATTTTAAAAGAACGAAATCCATGAGTAATTTAAAAATCATCTAAAGGTAGCCAAAGTGGAAAAGGAACCCATTTGTTACACATGATACCAAAGTTAATCTCAATGCCTAGGTTAAAAAAAAGTAGTGGAATACGAGTTACATAAGAGCTGACAAACTCATCAGTAATTTATCACCCAAAGACTACTGATTGTTTCAGATTCATCCAAAAAACAACTCCACTTCATAGGAATATTTTGGTTGATAAATGAACATCAATCATAATTCATTCCCCTTTATCACTTGTAACATGAAAAATATATCGTTTAATTATATACCATACCACTAATTTCAAGTAGAAATTATTGAAATATGGACCCTCTCCTTGTCCTTTTTCGGGCTTCAGGAACCAAACCCAACCTTCTTTTTAAATTCAGGTATTTCCAGAAACCCGTAACAACCTCATCTGAATCAGAGTCTTCAACCACACAAGTCTCCAACACATCATCATCATCATCATCATCACTTGAACATTCAACTGAATCTTTAACAATAAGAGCTTCAGATGAAGATGCATTTTCTTTCAGTTGTAACAGATTTAAGGATTTATCAATACATGTCATCAAACTATCTTCTCTCTTGTTATTTTCCACCCTTACTACTATTTGCTTGTCAAAATCTTCATCAACTTCCTGTTTATAAAATCCAAATATTCATCAATATTTCTTCAGAATTTTATTTTCAAAATCAATAATTATTGTCAAATATGAACACAAAAATCATATTATTTCAACAATAATCTACTTTTTTCAATAAAATGATTTAGGAGACTTAAAAACACACTTTCGACCAATTTGACCTACTTTTTTCTAAGCTAATATTATTTCATTTTACCCGTTCAAATAAAACATAACATGAACTGCATAAAAATACGAATCTTAAAGCACAATTTAAACACTTATATTTAACAAATTGGAATTACCTTTATTGGTGACAAATTGATATTAGGATCATACAGAACTATCATTCCATGATTAATCTGCTCATTCTCATCACCATTATCTCCTTTATCACAATGAGACTGATTTTCATGTAAAGATGACGTGGCACGGTTGATGATGTCACCATCCACGTCATTTATATCCATCTTACCACACAAGTCGTACGGTTTACTTCTCAAAGGTTTCACCATTAATGGTGAATCCTCTATATTTACAGTTTCACAACATGTTTCATCAAGGATTTCTACTTCAGTTTCTTCCTCATCCTTGAGCTGACAAGATGACTTGTCACCGCCAGCTGGCGATTTAGCATTACTTTTGGTAAGTTCGAATATTAGTCTTTTAATACGCGCACGTTTTAAACTAGCTTCTGCTGGATAAAACCACTCTTTACTGATCTGAAAATAGTTATATTTGTTATTTACATATTTGCAGTCACTGAATAAAGGTTTGACCCAAAATCAGATTATAGTTGACTTACAAAGTTGTTCAATGGATTAAAGTTATTTGTAGCTTGTTTTACAAAAAGTTCCATGTAATGAAGCATAAATAGCCCACAATCATATGAGTTCTGCTGCTGAGGTATCTGAATATATATAAAAAATTAGATATATGTTTTTTTTAAATATAAATTAATTTCATTTGCTACAAGAAATGTTTATTCGAAATACCTCGAGACAGATAAACCGTAAATTCATGAAATTTGAGGAAATATCTTCTGCTGAGTCACTATTTCTCTCTTTCCACTCTTCACACAGATAGCTGTTATAATATTGTTGTTAGTAAATATTTAAGCAAATTACATAAATCGTCCCTCGACTTTTTTTATTACACGAAAAGTCCCTTATTTTGAAACTAACATTAACGGTCCTTTTTTTAACTACCTTTTAAAAGGAACTTCAAGACCTCTGTGGCTTCCTTTTATAGAATCCAGGTGCAAAATGCATGGTACTTTAACTGAATTCGCCAGCTCATCATCTGTACTAGTACTGATCATATTAACAAACGCGCCCACATATCCATATAACCAAATTTCAAAATCCAAAAAAAAAAAAAACCTGTAAAATTTACTACTTCCCCAGGATGACAAATAACAATCAAACTCCAATGCAACCTGCAATATATATAGTTTAAATAGGAGAAAACATATATGACTAGTGCTTGAGAAAAGTATTAAAAGTATAAAAACTCACCTAAAATTTACAGGAATGAAAATATAATCCTTCTGAAAAATATTGACTTTCTTTGTCCACTTACGAACTCGTTCAAAAGCTGCTTTGCCATCAAAAGTCTGTGACTGATTTTCAAAATCTGCCAGCTTTCTTGAGAAAAAACTATTGAAAAAATGGACTCTTGCATCAGCAGGTTTGATCTCCTTCAGGTATCTGTCAATAACTCCCAAACTTAGTAATTTAATTTTTCAATTATAAAAGTTATGTATAAAGTTAAAAATACTCAACTCGATATAGAAGTCCACAATTGTATCATTTATAAATTTCTCTGGCTGCAATAACTGAAAGTCGCTCTTTGAAATGGATATAGAACCAGAATCACCTTCTAGATATGTAGTATCTTCAAACGACTCGTATGAACTGTAAAATATTATTTTATAATATTTCATGAGCCACATAATATATAATATATAGAATATATATATGCATATGGCTAATGTTATGTCAGAAGGCTCACTCAAGATCAACATCCCATTTTTCTTTATATTTTTCATCCAGAAACTTAATACGCTCTTGTGTATTACTCCAATTAGGGTCAGAGACAGTGAATGTAACCTCCAAAATGCCTGCAAGATTATCTTAAGAATTACATAACGACTTCTTTTTCAAACTCACTTTTAGTCACTAAAATTTGTATATAACTGCTTCTATGGTCCTTGTAGTTAAAAAGTATCATTTTTTTGTTTTAATTCTATCTTTATATTTAAATATAAACCTTGAAAATGCAAATACCTGACTTTGGAGGCTCCAGCTTGAAACGAAGGCAGACATCAGCTTTTAAGAACTGAATTGGCAATAAAAGAACCATAGAATTTCACATAAGTTCACTATATACAGAACAAACTTACAAAATATATCACATATTGCAATTTTTAACTCACAGGATCCAACCATCGTGACTCGATACTGATAAGATCCACAGTTTTCGGTTCATAAGTAAGAGTACCGTTTGCCCCTTCTTCTGAAAGATCAAACCTTATTGACTTGCAGAAAAAAGTCAACTGTGCTTTCGAGTAACAGTTTCTTCCATATGTAACAAACTCTGGGAGAACAACAACACTAGATTCCTGCATGTTCCAACCAATAAAAAGCCCAAAACCGTTATTTCATTATGTTGAAGCAGACAAAAACCATGTAATCTCATCTTCTATACATTTTTTATTCTATAATTCCAGAAAAATAAGCACAACGTTTTTACCAAATTTTCCTATTACTTCATCAATTTAAAAAAAAATTTAGCAAGTACACATACCATCTCAGTTTTCTGAGGTGAAATGATCTCATGCTCAAGAATCTGTTCTCCTGATGAACCTGATTTAATAACAATAACCAGTATTTAAAAACACAATGTTCTCCAAATAAATATATATAATAATCTTAAGATAATTACAGAAGTACAAAACCTTCAGCATCTTGCAAATCATCAGAAGACATTGTTGAATCATCATTTTCCTCATCTAAGATTATGGAAACGAATTCATTCTGTAATGAAAATCAAATTGAATAATGATTAGGTTGTTCCAAATCTATGTTACAGTTTCTTGAAATGTTAATAAAAGAAAATTAGGGAAGATCTGATGCCACATACATGATCCGAGTGAAACCGTTGGGGAAAATGTGAATCCTTCCTGCCAGTGACAGATTTAAGGGGTTTAGGAGTGTTGAGATTCAGATCATGACACCTGGATTGAGATACAGAATTTGAATTGTATTTTGAAGAACTGGATTGTAAGGCAGCATCTGATCGAAAGATTCTTTCATTCACTGCTTCATCAACATCATGAACAGTTACTCCTTTATAACTATGTTTCTTTCCTTCAGGCTCTGTTCTTCCTGCAACTATTAGTTGTTTACAAATATAAATTAGTTTATCAATTAGGAAAGGAAATAGTTAGTAACTTCTATAGATAGAGATTAGGGCTAGTAGATTAATATGTTTTGTTTCACAACTGGATCATCTTTACGATATCCATGAACAATGACAATATCAAGTAATTTACTAGAAAAGGCATTGTTCATAAGTAATTGGATTTGTTGAATTTCGAGTTTCTGACAATACTGACTGATTTTGTTCTAATGATGCATCTCAATTTGTAAACCATGTGTTTGTATATCAACTATTATCAATTATCAATTTCATTTTCTAGTGAAAGTTAAATCATCACCTCAATGTTTTAAAAATCGTGTGAGGCGCACGCCTCGAGGCGCGCCTAGAGGCGAGGCGGGTAAAAAACGTATCTGAGGCGGCGCCTCAGAGCCTGTTTCTGAAACGTGCGCCTCGGCGGTCCGAGGCGGTGAGAGGCGGTCCGAGGCGGCCGAGGCAGTGAGAGGCGGATCCGAGGCGGTCAGGACCTGAGTTGGGTTTTTTTTAACTTTTTGGACTGTTTTACTTACTTTTCCCGACTTTTACCTGATTTTTTTGAAATCCCATTAACTTTTCTTGACTTTTTGCAAAGAATGCTTTGCTTAAAGCTAAAAGGGTGACCAATATCTATCCAAAATCGTGAATGGGTCTTGAGTTTGACAAAAAAATTGCAAAAAATGGTCTTTTTGTGAGTATAAATGACCTTTTAAACTTAATATTGGGATTGCATAATACTTTGTGTTGCTTTTTATGAGTTATATAATATTTTAGATATTATTTGTTTTTCCGCCTCGATGTTACGCCTCGGTTCGCCTCGAGGCTTACGCCTCGTGAGGTTAAAGAAAAACGCCTCGAGGCTCGATTCCGTATATTAAAACCTTGCATCACCTTAACATAACCTAACCCAACAGTGAGCAATGAGCATTATAAAAAGTATAAATTCAAAAACTGAATATTAATAAACCCCTTTGTGTACTACTCCCTCCCTGCTACCAAATATTCAGTCAAAACTGATACTACATGTCACAAAATCATTCTCATGTTTCATACTTGCAGCATTTGTAATGCAATCACATGAATACTATCTCAATAACTATATATTCGTATCAATTTCAAAATTGAAAAATTAGTCAGCGTTCAAATCAATAAATAGGTGTATGTACCGTACCGTGTACGTATCCGAAATAGTACTGCTGATTGAAAAAATTAGGGTTTGCAATACTTACATGACTTTAAAAACGTATAATTGTCGATGGGGGAATCACCGCAGCGAGATTTCTTCTTCCCCGATTGTGCAGATTTCCATCTAGAATTATCCTCGGCGGAACAATCTGATTCGCCGAATACAAATTCTTTAAATTTCTTGCTGGAATAAATCGTCCCCATAGTAACAAAACCCTAGAACTAGGGTTTGATGATCGAGACTAAAAACTTAAGAATATGAATGTAATCGTAACGGCAACTTTGTACGGTCACACACCTCACACGGACTCTTTCGGCAAAACCAACAAACCTCTTTTTCAATTTTCCTATTTTTGCGACCTGGCCCCTTGTAATTTATCAGCTTATAAAAAATAACCCTTCAAGTTTCACTAGACCTATATGTGGTTGGTTTTATTGCTTCATTTTTTTAAATTTATTTGAAAGACACTTAATTTACTCATGTTTGTCCACAACATAATTTGAACTCATGAACTATAGATCATGGGCAACACCTTACATCTTCCACCAATACCGCTAGGCTCCGAGCATTGGGTAGTTTTACTTTATTTATATATATACATATGACTTTTCGTGGTGGTCGAACTTTGCTCGTGATGTAGCGAACTAACTGTTATTGTGGTTATTTTATATAGGGATAATTTTAATGGTAATTTGGTTGATTTTTCAACAAATAATGTTTGGGCTAATGTGGTGATGAATTCTAATAAAGTTGATTGGTTTAAGTTTGTGGTTTTCTCAAGGGAATCCTAGGCAGACTTTCATTCTATGGCTTGCTATGAAAGGAAGGTTGCAAACTCAAGATCAGATGTTAAAGTGGCACAATGGCAGTGCTCTGGTATACCCTCTATGCAAAAAATGTAATGATTCTCATGATCATTTATTTTTTTTATGTGATTTTTCGATATTTATATGGTCTCATTTAAAGAATCTGATATATGCTTCTAACTTCCCTGATGACTGGGCTAGTATACTAACATCTGCAAAAATAGTATAAGAATTAAGAAGTGTGTTGTGTAGAATTGGAACAACTGTATACTTCATATGGAAAGAAAGAAATGACCATTTGTTTAAAAAAAGTATGGGCAATACTGATAGTGTGTTAAACAGAATTAAAGATAATATCAAGGTACATCTTATGAGTTTGAATGTTAAAGATTCAAAGCAAGTGAATGATGATGTTGCTAAAGAATGGGATATCAAGATGCAGATTAAAAGTATATGATTTGTTCTGCTTGTTGTTCTGTTAGTATGATTTTTGTTTAGAATGTGTTTTGGTAGTTTGTTTGCTTGTCACTGTATTGATGGACGTATCCCTGTAATTTGTATGTTGATTGGTTTATATATTATTGGGTTCTCTTGGTTGGGGTAATGGTAATGCCGAAGCTCTATACCGAGGATTATTCCCTTTTTCCACAAAAAAAAAAGCTTTATAATTACCTTCAATCCTTCCAAACCTTTAAAACTTTTTTTTAGGTCCAGAAACCTATTTTGTTTATTTATTAAATCGTGATAATATCAATAATACAGACAAATAAACATGATTTCTAATACATAGCGACAGATATATTGCATACTTATTCGATAATTATTGATATTATAATGATTTAATAAATATTAAAATAGGTTTATGAACATAAAAGAGAGTTTTAAAGATTTACAAGGATATAGAGGCAATTACAAAGTTTAGAAGGATATAGAGATAATTTATGAATTTGAAAAGGATATAAAAATAATTTATGAATTTTACAAGGATATAAAAGCAATTAACCCTTTTATATATATATATATATATATGAGTTTTAACTTTGTTGATGTTAATTCATTGATAAAAACTAGGGGGTGAGTGAATTAAAATGTTATAAGGTGTGTTCATTTTTTTAATAACATCTAGATTTTTGGTTTGTTTTGGATTTGTTGGTGTGTTATGTTGGATTATTTATCATTTAGTATTATTTATCTCGTATAGGATTGAAAATTGAATATATCTAGTGTCCCATATGTGGAGCCGGTATGCAAAAATGCTTATGGTTTTGAAAAGTAAAGAGCACATTACTTCTTTAAATCTCATTTTTAAACTTTTCTCAAAATTATTTAATTACTAGCAGGATACCCGCGTAATGCGGCGGCAGGTACCCTATAACTATGCTTCTTGGTGACGACAATGATGATGATGGGTGGTGGTGCATAATGATGATGGGGTGGCGGCAGTAGTGACTATGGTGGTGGGTGATGGTGGTTAGTAGCAATGATCGTTGTGGTCAATAGAATGATATTAGTTTAAGGATTAATCTACCTCTATATATGAGGCCTAATTTTGATTTTTATATGCCAACATGTCCAATTAAAGCATCCTCATTGGCTATCATTGATGACATGTAACTAACACAAATGCCACTTGTCATCACAAAACAAAACATGAAAAACCTCTACAAATACGGTAACAATTTCTTTAATTAATACCGAATATTGGAGCCGCTGCATCATATCGTGCACCCATCTATTTGAAAAGAACTAATAATTGCTTGAATTTAGGGTTACAATTCAAAACTCAGTTTAATTAGCTACTAAAATTAACCAACAATTCCCTGAATTTATGTTTAGAATACAAATCTCTGTTTAATTAGCTACTTTTTTATATTTATTATTTTTATTTATTTATTATTTTTATGTTTTATTTATATAGGTATGGATTTTTTCAGCTACTATACTTAAAGATTATATGGAAAAAAAAATTCCACCACTAATGAGAATATGGTAAACTCTGAATTCAAAAAAGGAGGAAAAAGAAAAACCAATATAAAAAACAATGAGAATCAATCCGAAAATGATAAACGCATCATAGTAGAATCACAGATACATGGTTATTATTACTCTTCGTCCAGCACATCATTAGAGGATATCTCTAAAAGACCGATTGAAAGGCCTTCAAATAAATGTAAGTATATTATGTATTTACTTTATATATTCATACTAGCTTCAAAGCCCGCCCGGATGGGCGGACATGCTTTGAAATACATAATGCATAATAATAAATAAAGAAGTTAATTGACAATTATAACCCTAATTATAAAGGCTAATGTTGATTACTGTATTTAAATTTCAATTATGGCCTTTGAGTCAGCATTACACGTCATCAAAAAGAACCAATCAGCATTTCAATAATTGATTACTATATGATTTTAACAGTTTATTTCTTTGTTATTTTTCAAATTAATTTCTCGAAGCACACCCGCCCGCTCGGGCGGGCTATGAAGCTAGTAAAGATAATATGGTATATAATTAACTGCAGTCAAACATCCGCTCTAGTAACCTGGTTGGTTAGAAGCTCTTACTAATAAAATGAAGGTCACGAGTTTAAATCCTACACTCGTATATGATTTAACTAGCTTCAAAGCCCGCCCGACTGGGCGGGCATGCTTCATAAGAGATATAGGAAAATAACAAAAAAATACTGTTGAAATAACATAACAATCCATTATTGAAATAATGATAAACAATTTTTGATAAATGAATAAATTGTATAGGAAATTTAAAGACGAAATGAAATAAAACTTATTTGTAAACGATATTTATTGTTGAGTACATCTTTGTCGCAAAACTTCTTTGTAAACTTTTTGCCATCTTTGTAAACGACATTTTCTTAAATAAGGTTAAAAATATAAAATTAGAAAAAGTATAAATTGTAAAATTTTAGGGATAGTTAAAATTTTTATTTCTTTTATAGCTCATACATGTGGCAGTCTCTGAAAACAAAATTTATTTTACATTACATAATTTTTTTTTTGTCAAATTTTAAATATAATAAGTAATTTATTTGGTAACGATACACATATACTGTGAGGTTTTAATAATTTTAAAATATGTAATCCGAATACAAATGGCTCTTAAAAAGGCAATCAATACAAAAGTAGCACGTATGATAATAATAATAATAAAATAAATAATAATAATAATAATAATAATAGCTGACCTGGAATTTTCAGAAAACTTTTCTTGGAGCTCTTGTTTATCTTTGGACAAGTTTTCAATTTCTTGTTCCATCATTTGAAACCTTTTTGCCATTTTCTGATATGCAGTATGCACCTGCTCCATTTTTTCAGTAAATTTCTCTTGCATTGCTTCACATTTCTGCTTGCATTGACCTTCTATCCTGTTCATCTTAAATTGCATTTCAAGTTCCTTTTGTCCAATGTAGAACATTACACTTTTATACGCACTCTTCATCACTTATCATGTGTTAAAGAATAAATATATATAGATATATAGATATATGTACACACACACACACACACACACGTTATATGCACTCTATAATCTGTATAGATATATTGTAATGAAAACTTAAGCTAATAGGATACGTATCTGTGGAGATATGCCAGCCATAGACATCTGCAAATACAGAGAATGTTGCTATAAAAATACAAAAAGTAGAATATTAAAATAGTAAAATTGAATTACATATGTGTTTTCTTACATTTACCCATTTGTCACTTGGGTTGACATCTATAGGTTTCATGAGACCGAAAGCAGAAAACACATATATAAAGTCAATAAAAACTAATCAGAGATTGTAATTACAAGGAATCAAAATTCAAGACAGAAAGTAATTAAAAAATAAAACCTTTTAGAGAGAACTTGATCACAAATAGGGCAAGCTGCATCATTACTTAGTATTTTACTGGCATCTTCGTTGCCTTTTAACGGTATTAAGGAAAAGAGTAAATTACGGTTTTTGTCCCTGTGGTTTGCCCGTTTCAGCGTTTTTGTCCCTGTGGTTTTTTTTCTGTTTTTTTTGTCCCCGAGGTATGCAAATTTCCGTTTTTTTGTCCTTCCGTCCACCTTCTGTTTGATTTAGCCGTTAACTTACATCATGTGCCAAGCACATGAGGGTATCTCTGTCTTTTTAATAAAAACAATTGTACCATGTGCTTTAAAGTTTGTACACAAGAACACCTTCATCTTCATCTACACAAGAACACCTTCATCTTCATCAACATTCATCAACACAAGAACACCTTCATCTTCTACCCGCTAACAATGAAATTGAAGCATGCCTCCATTTTGAAACATCAAAATCACGTTTGCATTTGATGTCCAACGATTGCTACCAACTTTATCAATTTCCTTGAAGAATACCCCCAAAACCAGAAAGTTCGTCTGCAAAATCAGAATCCCCCAGAATACCCCCAAGCATGCCTCCTTGAAGAATACCCCCAAAATCACGTTTGCATTTGGGAGACCTAACAGAAGCGATGAATATGAGCCGGCCGGCGGTGCATCCAGTTGAGCCGCCGCCTTTGATTGACGGAAGAAACGACGTCGCGCCGCCGCGTAGAGTGAGGATGAAAGACGTTCAAGGAATGCCTGGTACGCCAGAGGTCTGCGCCAGTTCATCTTCGCCGTCATTTCTCTCGCCGTCATGACTACTACCTCCGATTTCCCCTCCGTCACCGCTTTCCGTTAAGAACAGATCGTAATGGCAAAGTTCTCGTATCGATTTGACGCTGTTAAGAACACGATGGTCTATCTGATTCTTTGAAGATGAAGGATTTTTGGATCAGGTTTGATTAAGGTTGTGAATTAGGGTTTGAAGGGTTTTTCCCTAAATTAGGTTGAAGAAGATGAAAATTAAAGAAAAAAAATAGAAAATGGAAAAAGACTAAAATGCCCTCACGTTTTCAGCACGTGAGGGCTTTAACGGACAAAAAGAGACGGCAAGTGGACGGAAGGACAAAAAAACGAAAATTTGCATACCTCAGGGACAAAAAAACAGAAAAAAAAAACCATAGGGACAAAAACGCTGAAACGGGCAAACCACAGGGACAAAAACCGTAATTTACTCTAAGGAAAATTATTTGTGAACCATGACATTTACTAATGAGAAAAAAAACCATAGGTACACCGATACAGGATTGTTAGAACTGTATCGCCACCTTCCATCAGTTTGGCTGAGAGCCTGTATAAATTACAAAGTCAACTAAAAAATTCGCATAGCAAGTAACACTAAAGTTGTGCTTAAAAGAATTAAGGAAATCGTTTTCCATATCAAGGAACTGAAAATTTTACATGAAATATGAAGCCTATTGTCTCATTGTGGTCAAGGTACTCCTTCCACTGTTTCCCAAATGCTCATTATGGTTTGATTGGGGTCAAGGTACTCCTAGCACTCTCATTAGCAGCATTGTTTAAAAGGTTGCATTCAGAAGGCAATGTTCAAACATAATTAAAAAACATAGCAATTAAACGTGTAAAAGTGGAGTATTTCCAAGAAAGAACAAACATAAGCTACTAAAATATAAACACGAGCATCAAGTTAAAAGCATTACTTATCATATTTAAGTAAATCAGTTGTCAAACTACCTATTATCATGTAGGAGTTGCTAAATATCAAAACAAAACTTACATATACTCATAAATGATTCAATACAGACCATGAGAAAATAAAATACCCATTGTAGTCTTTAAGAGTCTACTTTCCACAAGAAATAAGAGCCATACTGTAGGCATCATCAGAGGAGGACCTAGTATGGTGAAAATTTTCCAGAAAACTTCAAATAATCAACCATTACTGCTTTCTTGGTAAAAATCACTTAACATCAGAAGCATTAAAAAATCATAACAGACCTATACACTATCCCTAACATCAATTAGGGATATCGTGAATTAAGATTAATATGCGACACCAATAAAACCAAATATGCGTCCCAAAAAACTTCAAATAATCAACCATTACTGCTCAATATGATTTCGTTTTCCACAGTAATAAAATTGATTTCATACCTACAATAGTAAATATACATACCCGAAACCGCCAACAAAGAAATAACCACACAGCACGCGCCAAAGCTCATTGGAGGATGATTTGGTGATCTGCAACAAAAACAACCCAGCAATTAACGTCATAATTGATTAAATGTCGGTGAAAATTGAGAGAATCGTACAACAACTTCCTGCAGGAGAATGCGATAAATCGTAGTATGTTTGAGATTGAAGATTAGATTGCGGGATTGGTTTATTGAAGTGATTACGAATGGGAGAGAACTTGAGATTGGATTTTAAAACTTTCGGCCTCTTGGTTGGAGACAGCGGCTGGAAGATTTGGGAAAACTATCCCTAAAATTATGTGTGACAAGCTGGCATTTAAGCTAATTACACGTCATCAAAACAGACTAATAAGAAGTGTTTAAATGGACATGTGGGCAAATGTAAATCAAATTTAGGCTCCATATATAGGAGAAGACTAGGTTATGACCCGTGAAAAATTACGGGTTGTCATATTTTTTGTTAAATTTTACTTTTACCGAAATAAATATGAATTGTTAATAATCTGTTAATTGCGTATAAGATGAGAAGACATGTAGTAGATTAGGGAAATCGAATGTACACATTATGTAACATCCTAAAACTGGCCTAGATGTTTTAGGTATATTTTGATATTGGAAAGTATCTATTTGACCATATGTGGAATAATTTGACTAAATGTTAAATTGATTGTTTGACCTTTTGTCCTTTTGTGATATTTTAATCAAGGGATTAAAATATCTGTTTTCTGAAATGTTTAAATAAAAATGTGATTTTTATATCTTTGGATTCTCCTTTTTATATCGTCTCCGAATATACTTTCGTTTTTAAAATTGGAACCCGTTTGGTATTTTAAATAAATTAACTACGAAAGGGACTTTTGTATTGTATTTGTTAAAAATGAAAAGAAAGAGTCTAGTGGGCCCCATCCCTTGTTTGAGCAGCCATTTGAGATGGGAAACTCCATCTTTCCATGCTCACAAACCTTTCTCACTCTCTCTCTCACTACCGTCTCCCTCTCTCTCTCTCTAATCTCTCTCCCAAAACTCCATTAAAACCCCTTTTTGTGTTCTTCAAGTTCTTGAGCTCCAAGAGAGATTACTAGCTCGTTTCTTGGCCAATCTTTAATCCGAACACGTTTTTGGAAAGCTCTTGAGGTAAGCTTCAACCTATATGTGTTTAATTTCGATTCCATGATAGTTGATAAATTAGGGTTTATGTGTTCTTGAGATTTGGTTGGTGTTTATAGTGTTAAATGTTATATTAAGTGTTTATGCAAAGTTTGACATGTATTGTTGCTTGAGTACAAGTAATTTAGCACAAGGTACAACTATTTTAGCAAGGTGTACAAGTTAGGGTGTTTATGCTAGAAGTAGGTTATGTGGGTTTTGTCAACCCTTGGATTTCTTGTGGGTTGAATGCTTGGAATTGTTCATTATGTTAAGAAAACATGTTTGGTAAGTTATGTATGTTAAAAACCAAGTATTGGTGGATTTTGATAAGTAAACTAGCTAGTGTTTGGCTAATTGGGTGAAAAGATGAACTAGGAATTTTAGAAGTAAAATACTTGGGTTGTTGGTTGTCATGACTTGATGAATTGTTTAATTGGTTATGACTTGTTAGTTGTGATGAATGTGTGCTAAATGATTGAGCTTGGGTGGTGTTTGGATGGTTATTGGGAGATTTCATGAACTAGTGAAATTGGTGGTTAATAATGATCTAGGATGGAGTTTTGATCTTGTTAAAATAACTAGTAGTTATTAATTGTTAAATGGTGTGATTATAGCAATTATAGTTGTGCTTGAAAGTGTTGAAGTAAAAATGTTGTTTTGACCCGTTTGGGCCAATGGGTAGTAAAGTGACTTAAATAACTTGGATTGTGAAAGTGTAAGTATTTTGTTAGGATTATGTGATTAGTAATGTTATTGGTAACATTTGGTGAATTGCAAGTTGTTTAGATGATTGTAGTTATGGAAAGTATTATGGTTTTAATAATCCGGTTTTTGACCCGTTTGAGTGTAAGAAATGCAATATGGCTAGTTGACTTGTTGTGTAAGTGTAAATGGTCATGACATGTTCTTATGATGGTTTAAGTGTTTGGCTATTTAGTTAGTGCAAGTGTTAGTGTTAAATGTATATTTAACATTGTTTATAATTTGGTGGAATTATATACTAATTCGGTATTCCTTTGGTGTACAGGAATCGGGATCGTGACTCAGAAACATTAGACCTCTGAGTTCGACAATTGGAAGGTTTCGGTGAGTGGATTTAACCTCCAACTTGTGTTTGGTTACAATTGGTTCGGTATATTGCATACTTGTGAAAATGCAGGAATTTGGCTGATCTGGGGAGATAGCTGCTATCTTTAAATAGCGGCGCTATCTTGGCTGGTTTGCAAACAGAAACTCGAAATAGCGGATGCTATCTCAAAATAGCGGCGCTATCTTAGATAGCGGCGCTATTTTGGCTGATTTTTGGGGAAAATGTATTTTTTTGACATTTTTTTGATTTATGTATGCCTAGTGTTAGGGAATACCATACATGATTAGATGCACAATGTGAAGAGGCTTTGCTTGATTGCAAGCAACAACTCGGTGTGTGGTTATCCGAGGCTCGGTTTGACGTGGTGACCGAGGTTTGAGAAGTCAGTGCGCTGAGCAAGGGGTGTCGACTAAAGGGTATCCGACCTTACCTGTATTTGTTGCATGGTTAAGGGAGGTTGTGGCCCGGGTGTTGGACACGAAACGCTATCGGTTACCGTGGTTTGGCCGACCATGGTTTAAGGCTCCGGCAGGACCCCGATCTTCTCGAACAAACAGTGTTGTCCCCAATCGGAGATGTTCTAGAACTTCCGTGTTTTAGTGGACGGTGATTCGTAGTTACGTGGCCTTTAGACCGTAGGGATGTCTATGCTAGCTTGTTGGGCTTTACAGAAATTGTAGATTATATTCATTCACTTAGCTTTGTGCTAATCCCTCCCTCGTTGAATCTTTTCAGGTGATCGGTGCTTTGGACGGGATTATTGACCAAGCTCAGTTGATATGTTTTAAAAAGGAGCCATGTCGTTTAAGTGACACCGTTTAAATAATTAATGTTAGAAGTTTATTTTGGGACATTTGGTTTGTAAACCTAAACCTAAACTTATTATTATCTTTATGCTTCCGCTAAACTAACCTAGAGGATAACCTAACCGCCTTCGGGCATTTTAAAAAAAAAAAAAAAAAAAAAAAAAAACACTTCCTAAATTTTGCGGTGTTACACATTATACAAACATGACGAAATATAATAACATACAATAGGGGAAGTGAATTATTAACAATGATAGAATACTGACTATGAATCGTTTATTTGCCACCCATGGTTAGTGATTTTATTGAACGTAACATTTATAAATATAAATATGAACCGTTAATCATTATTAACGATTGAATTCAAGTATGTACCTCATAGAAATATTTATAATTTCTTATAGCATATATAATAATCATAAATTTAACGATTCATCTATTATTAAGTCAATATAAGGTTATGGAGTAGGTTAAGTCAAATGTCACGTTCAATAAAATTATTAAGTAAACGTTTAGTAAAATGTTACGTTCAAATATTAAGTCAAATGTTGCATTTAAACGGAATTAACAGCTTATCTATGGTTAAGTCAAATATAGGATTAAATAAAATGTTATGTTCAATAAAATTACTAAATAAGCCTAAACTTTTTAACAAATCTTGGTATCATAAAAAGTGTAAAGTAGATATGCATAAATTTTTACTTTTTAAAGTCAAACTTGTTATTTAAGCAGCACGGAAATTTTGAAATTTCATCATATAAAAGATTATGTACATAGCATATGACTAAGTTGTCCAAGAGACACCCAAAGCTTCTAGCCTAGTGGTATAAGGTGTTGCTCATGACTTATAGGTCATGGGTTCAAGTCCCGTCGTGGACTTTGGTGGTGGGATTTATTCCCCATAGGTGGAAGGTTTGAGGGAAGGCATACTGCCCCTTGTGGATGTCATTGTCTATGCTCGAACCACTAACTTACTAACTTGCCGTTCAAAAAAAAAGTTATCCAAGAGACCAAGACTATAAATGTATGCTAAATATTTAAATGTATCATTATTCATTTTACAATAATAAAACCATCACTGATGTTTACTCAAATTTTATAATAACTCAAATTTTGGATGTAGGTAGTATTCTGCTTACACAAATTCATGTTATCACATGTCTATAATATTGTATGATGTTATCAGATATAATCCACCGCTTAACTAATATGTTATTTAAATGTAAAGAATTTTTAGAAAATATAAAATTTTAATGAAATTACTATAAATTCTAAATATAATATTGTAATTAATGTAATTACGACTGATTAATTTCAAAAAGTCAAACTATTTTGACTACCAACAAAAAGTCAAATTGTTTAGAATAAATGTAAAAAAAATTATTAATTATAACTAAATAAATAAATAATAGTAAATTATATAAATATAATATTAAAATTATTGTAATCACAATAAATTGATTTCAAAAAGTCAAACTATTTTGACTATAAATAAAAGTCAAACTGTTGTGATTAAGTGTAAAGAAAAACTAAAAATTACTCAAAAATAAAAAAGAATTAAAAAATGTAAATTCAAAATTGAGATTATTATAATTACAATTAATTGATTTTAAAAAATCAAATTGTCTTGAGTAACAAAATTCAAACTGTTTTGAATAAATGTAAAGAAATTAAAAAAAAATAATAAATATAATAAAAGTAAGTTGTAAATACAATATTATAATTCATAATTAGTATTTTTAAAAACAATTCTCGTCTATTTGAACTATGGGTGCTCATAATAGTTGACTTTTATGGTTAATCAAAAATTCAAAATAATGTAAAAAAGTATCATGGAGATGAGTTCAATAATTGAGAAAGTTACCACCATTTTTTGAATGATGTTGATTTCTTAGACTCCTGAAACTGAATTAGAACAATAGCACACATAACACAATCATGTATTTGTTAAATCATCACCATAGCTTTTGTAGTAGCACTAACATAAAAACTTGTTTTAACTCAAAAAGAACATCAGAATTCTCACTTTTACTAAAACCTATAAAACAAAAACTACATATGAATAATTTTAGGCTTCTTTTAATAACCTGATCAAGGCTTCAGATGAATTATGACCTAAAACAAAAATGTTATGGCTGTATGCAAAAATTATGTGATGAAAAACATGTTAGAGTAGAGAAACATCATAACATGTATAAAAGATAAAATATAAAATGGTTTGGCTAACTCATGCCCTAAGGGCATGAGTTAAGAGACACTTAATAATCTTAAACATTTCAAAAAATGTATAAATAACCATTAATGAACTTCAATTTTTACTAATTCATGAGATTCATTGAATGCAATTTTACTTATTTAAGGAATTTGTAGTTTATTAACTGCCTCTTATCTCATGTCCTTAGGGCATGAGTTAGAAAATCCCAATATAAAAAATGTACAATAACATGTTAAAAAATACATAATGATATACATAAGTTTTTTAATCACCTGTTTGAGGCTGCAGATTTTAATTTATGTAAAACAGAATTGATACCCATTTACTCATATGTTTATGATAATTCCCTAAAATTAAGGTTAGAGATCATTAAATGGCTTTATTATGTGCCCTAAAGGCGCTTATTAGAAAAACCTATTTTTAAATAGCATAGCTAAGCAACCTAAGGAATTAAACAAAAAATGATGTAATTGATGTAAATACAAAAAATGTACAATAACATGTTAAAATACATAGTGATATACATAAGTTTTTTAATTACCTGTTTGAGGCTGCAGATTTTTACTTGCAGATTTTTATTTATGTGAAACAGAATTGATACCCATTTACTCATATGTTTATGATAATTCCCTAAACTTAAGGTTAGAGATCATTAAATGGCTTTATTATGTGCCCTAAAGGCGCATATTAGAAAAACCCATTTTTAAATAGCATAGCTAAGCAACCTAAGGAATTAAACAAAAAATGATGTAATTGATGTAAATAATTTAGTAATTGTTTAAATCAGATTAATTTAAATTTGAACTAAATAAAGAAACTGGATAAATCTGAAAATTCGGTTTTAAATTTTGAAATTTTCGTTCTTATTATAAAATTTAAATTTTGAAAATCAAATTCAAATCTCTGATTTAATAACACAAAATAAATAAAAAGGAATAATACTTAACGGATGAACAATTAAAATATTTTAGCATTTAAATGCGTTAATTTTTATTTTTATTAAAAAGAAAAATTAAAATAAAACAAATATAGAAACAGTTTATATTACACCAACTTGAATTTAATAATCTTTTTATTTTTATTAATATAGTTAAATAATTTGAAAGAAATTACAGAATAAACAACATTCCGAAATTTAAGATTAAAATTAAGGAAACTATTAAAATAATAATAATAATTAAATTGATGGAATAAACAATTTGAGCAGAAAAAAAAAGTTCAGGATTAATATGGAGGTGACATGTGTACTTTGGGGGTTTAAAAAGATGACATGTGGCCATCTAAACCTTCTTTTATTATAAGATAGATTATAAAGTGAAAGTAAAGTTTGAATGATCTAAATTGATAGGAAATAAACAAGTTTTATTTTAGAGGGGTTAAAAGTGTGAAAGATAGTAGTTGAGGGGCTTTTTTAGAGAAGGGTTTCCCTGATCATCCAATTTGTGGTTGATTGGAATCTATCACAATTCGTATGATTGGTCCGACCTGCCGTTTTAGTGAATCAACAATCTGTTCAAAATTGAATTGACCTCAGCAACAAGGTATTCGAGCACAGTAGCAAGGTAGATCGGAGCTCCAGATTCAATTCTGCCCTAGTCTTTACTCACGTTCTGTCTCAATTCTCGATTTCGAAACGCTGGTAAGTGCTTTCCGTTTTCCAAATTCACGTTGTTTCAAACTTGAATTTCTGATTCACGTTTATCGTTCTATTAAATTTTGCTGCTTCTTCAATTGTTGATACGATCCTAAATCACGCTCCAATCTACTATCTCAATCGCTGATCCACACAATTCTATTCGCAATCTCCTGATTGGATTTCAATATCACGATTACGTGTTCTTCAATTTCTCTATGGAAACACGTTCTATACAATCTCGATTGGAGCAACACGAGAAGCATGTATCGTTTATGAAGAGATGGGAAGCGAATCGAATTGAAGAACGCGTAAGGTAATGTTGGCGTGGATAAAAGGTCAGGATACCCAATTCGAGTCTGGTACGGGTCAACCCGACTTGAAGCAAGGTACACAACCCGAGTCTATTGAGGAATCAGGTTTCAAATTGGGTGGTGTTGTGTGTGGTTCTAGAATTTCTTCTGGGGCAGTGACGAAAGTGACATTACCGGAGCTCACTTCACTTGGGTTGTTTGATGGAAGTTTAGAATCTAATTCAGATGGCAGGTATTTACCTAAATTGCATAAATCACCATCTGATATATCGAGTTCTCATAGATCAGATTCAAATTCGAGTCAGTTTAAGTGGGAAAAATCAGAAAATGAAAGCCTCAATAGTAGCAATTTAGTTGTTGAAGAAGCATCTCAAATATTTGATGAAAATCACAAAAGCTCAAGGTGCTAAACAAAATTGAAACTGTAAAAAATGATAGGGATTTGGAATTCAAGATTTCTGTAGATGTTGAGCCAAGTTCTTATGAAATTAGAAGTTGAAGATATATACAACAAAGGCCTTGCTGACTCAACAACACCTCAATATTTTACATCGTTGCAAATAGTTATGTTTAACTGAAATTCAGAATTCTATTAAGAGATGATCGAACTGAAGTGCCTTCAAAATTTCCTATTACTTTTGAGCTTGTTAAAGTGTTGGGAAGGAAGAAAACATATGAAAATGAGCTTTTTGCTTGGAAAGATGATATTAAACTTCTTTAGTGTTGAATCCTTTATTACTTGTTCATTCAATTTCACAATTCGTATCATAAATGGACAATACCAATGATTTTGATTAACTGTAGTTTGATCATGGTTTTAACACCCACCTCAAATTACCCTCCATTTGACACCCACAGAAAATAAAATTAAAAAAAAAAGGAAAATTTTATTTAATGTGTGTTATTGGTTTGGCGCCAGCTGTGCTCTAACAGATTAGTTATTATTTTTCATTTTGCAGTAACGAGTTGAGACAAGTGAAGGATGGGAGACATACCAGGTTATCTGATAACGTGTCTGAATTCTGGAAAACTTGCTCTTTTGGCTATTTTGGTTTCTGGAGGGATCGTTTTGCAAATATTAGTATGCTTCCTTCCAACACCCATTACCTGCATACATATTGAAATAAATTAATATTTTATCTTAGAATTTCACTTTCCGTGAACAGGCATGTGTTTTGTACAATAATTGGTGGCCAATGCTAACAGGTAGCAAATATTTACTGTATTTTAAACTCATTTTTAAATACTTTTTAATTGTTTTTTTTTTCTGATTTATATCAATTTGTTGGTCTCTCTCTTATAAATTGCGACACTTTTTTGATGCAGCACTGATGTATGTAATTCTCCCTGTGCCATTGATATTATTTGCTGGTTCAGATACTTCTATTTACTACACTGAATCTGAAAGCAGGTATGTAATTATAATTAACCCTTGATAATTAGTGTTAGGCCCTAAAAATGATTTGGGTAAATTACACTGTGGTTTGCCAAAACTTTTGGATCTGGTCCTTAAGTCTCAAAAAGTACATGGATGGTCCTTAAATATGAAACCTTGTCACGTTTTGGGTTTAATACACCTCTGCACCTCAAAATATATACTCACCTCTCTCCTCATTATACATACATCTTTTTGTTTCTATACATTCTTTCAGTGCTTGGACCATCACTTATTATATATTCCCCCTTTTATTTTTCTAATTTCATAAGAAAAAACCTTCAATTTATTCTACAATAGTTTATATATATATACTAAGTAAAATGACCTGTTGCAAAATTAATCAATTAATTAAATAATTAATTATTTAAATGAAACAGCGTCAGCGCCACCTAGTTAATTAAATTAAATAAAAGGGTGAAGGGTATTCAGTCATTTAACTGGCATTAGTTTTATGAAATGACAGTTGGGTGGATGCAACAAAATTCATGACAGGGGCTTCGGCAGTGGGGAGCATAGCAATTCCTATAATCTTGAAGCATGCGGGCGTGATTACATGGGGTGCATTTGCAATGGAGATTTCTTCTCTTTTTGTGTTTGTTATTGCCATTTTATGTTTCGTTGGAATGACTAGTGATGATGGAGGAGGTTATAATATGATTTGATCCAAATCATCATCGTCATGTTTGTTGTGTACATTTGTTTTCATGTGTGTATGTGTTTTACATATTCGGAATTTGAAAGTTTGTTTTTACGTATTCAATGTATTTAATGATCCTAAATATTATTTTTGATACGGGAGTTGATTTATGTACCACAACTTTTACTTCATATGCTGTAATTTTTATAGCAAACTGTATAATTATACCAAATATTAGTTGTAGGCTTGTAGCTATTGAAGTAAAAGTTGTGGTAAATAAATTATCTTCTAATAAATAAGTTATAACATAACTCTCGGTAGTAGCTATAATCATAATACGATCATTACTTAGAGCAAAATGTTCTAAAATGTGGTTTGTTAGGTTAAGTCATCAGTTGAATATTTTCTATTTTCCTTAAACCGGAACAATTAAAAAAAGTAGGTTAAGTGGTAGATTGCTTTTATAGTTCTAAGTTGACCAATTTTTTTATTTTTTTTTTAAATAAATAGTAAACACATCAAAATTCCAACATTACAAATGTATAATGCCATCTTAACTACCTCTGATAATTTCTAGACACCTTAAGATGAAAATGTTTAGTCTAAACGAACCCTGAAGGGGCAATCCAATGCTTTGGTGCTTGGTTTCTTTGCTGGAGACCAAGTTCAATCCATGTAAGACTTCAACTTAACGCCAATGTTTTTGCAATTGAAGTAATGAGCCTCTTAATTCTTTTATGGTAAAAAAATTCATTTATTTCAATTGGAAGTACAAGAAGAAAACAAAGAAAATGGAGGATCCGTTGAATTTCAAGTAATAAATTTCACCAACAGGATACAGGGACTTACTTCACATTTAGAATTGCACAAAAAATACTATTTATCTTAGAGAGCTATGTGTAAAATTCTGAGAAAACATCAATGATTGTTGGCTTATTTGTCAAAAAATAAAAATAAAGTGTGTTATAAAGAATTACTAAGGCAGTTGGATACTCAAGAGAGAAGAACTCGTTAATTTGATGAGTTAAAGTTTGATGAACTTCTATTCGCTTTCAACAATTCATGGAAGAACAAATCAGGAAAAAAGGAAAAGACCTCATGATGGTAAATATGTTACCTCACCACCCATCAATGCATGGTGTTCTTCCACTCGTTATTCAGGATGGTGAAGATGTTATACTGTGAACCAATATTGAGTTATTTACAGAGGTATGAAAAAAATTGCAAAAAAAACAAACAATGATACAATAATTGCTTTATGTAACATGGTGAGATTACTTCGTTTTTCTGTAAGTTGATTCACACACAACATTAGAATGAAAACACCATCTTGGAAGCACACATACTTAAGATAACTTTGCTAGCTTCGAATGAGCTTTTTTCGTAACAATAATTAAAAAAGAACAGAGAATGAAATTGAAGATTTTACATATATAATGTTTTCAATTGAAAACATAAAAAGCTTGATCTTGTTACATGAGACATTTAGAGGTGGCCTAGTGTTTGTTTAGTTTCCTGGATACAAACAAACATCGGTCAAACAAGTAAATACAGATACAACGTAAAAAAAATAAAAAATGAAAATGAAATATGTTTAGCTTACCTGTTAAAGGTTTGAGCTGGCTGTTCTCTATATTGCTTAGCAACCGTGTTACAGTTTCAAGATGAGACACACTGTTTGTTAATAAATAAACAATTTAAGCCACAATCCCATATTATAAATTATAATCAACCTTAACAAATAAGTCAATTAGTTATAATTCACATGATGATTAAACAAAAATTCAGATGCATGTACACGTTATAATTTTTTTTTTTTAAAAAAAAAAAAAAAAAAACCTTTGTAATCCATGGTCCATGTGTGCATCTAAGGATGCAATCACCAAAGGCATCTGCTCTAAGACTTGCTGAGTGTTCTTTATGGTAGACGCTTTAGCCAAAAGGTTTTTAGGAAGCTTTACAAGATTATCCTGCAAATTAATAAAACAAAAACAATTAACACTTGTCGACTATTTATTTCAAAGGTTGCACCACAATTATTCTGCATAATCACAATTTTTTTAATTAAATCAACAATTGCATATCTTAAGATTGAGAAAAGAAACTATAGTATGTTCATAACAAATAGACCACTTGTGGACTATCAAAAATTAGCTAAAAGTTAGAATTACAGATGCAACCCATACAGTTGGAAGAGATAATCTAGCTCTATTATTACAAATTATAACCACAATCGATTAATAGTTCACTAGTAATGTTAATGATAAATAAAAATTTGCATTTTCCACACATAACCATTATGATTATACCCTCACTCACTTACATCTATTTGTAAGAGTTTGTCTGGATCAAAAGGTACAAAATACAATGACAATTTGATAAACGTTTGTCACATTTTGGTACAATATACCCTAAATTTCCCCCCAAATTAATCGTGATAAAAATTATCGGAGTTTTTGGATTACTTTAACAAAATACCTAGACAATATAGTAATAGTAATAATCAGAAGGGGGGATATGGAAATACCTGAGATGGAGACGATTGAAGCATGATGTGGAGGAGATTTGAGGTGGATAGAACCGCCTGTGTGATTTGATCGGTGACCATTGTTTTCGCAGAGTTCTCCCGCGAAACAGTGGTCGGTCCGAGTGATGTTCGTCCTCTTCCGGTGATAGGTACGACCGCGGCGGCCGGAGGCGCCGGAGAAGGGAAGGAAGTCGCCATAATAGTAGGCGTAAGTGCTTGTGTTCCGGTGTAAGTAGACCCGGCAATGTAGCGGGTTTTGACCCGATCCAAATCCGCAAGAATTTAATGGATTTGGATCATAATTTGTGATTCATTACCTGCTAACGACCCATACCCGTTAACTCTTTTGCTAAAAGGGTCGGGTATGGATCAATACCGATCCGATCCGTTTATAACCCGCCCCGCATTTAAATGTAGAAAAAAGTAATTTATATTCTTCATATTTATGGTTTATATAATTGCCCTCTTTAAAAACCAATTGAAATTAAGAGTTAGAAATAATCACGATTCCAATTTTTCAACTTTATTCATTGAGTTGTTGTTGCGTTGTTGTCTGCTACAAAAATTATATATAAATAGTGTGTCTCTAATAAAATATTTTCTATAATGTGGCATATGTTAACATGCATTTAATAGGTCAAATTTTCTTTAACTAATATAATTTGACATTAATAAACTACTAATTCTTATGCGAGGAAAATTAAAATTTAATATGAGGATAAAATAGATATTTAATATTTCTTATAGTATATGTCTTAAGATACATATTAGCAAACTCATATATAAAATATTCAAATTGACAACCATTTTATAAATTAAAATCAAGAATCGTGTACGATAAATGGGTCGGGTAAATGGGTCGGATATCCGCTGATTCGGTGGATAAGGGTATGGGTTCGATTTTTTAAGACCCTGCGGATCACGGATCGGGTTTGGATCATAACTGAAAATCGTTAAAAGGGTTTAGATAAATTATGATATTGATTAAAATAAGAAGTATTATATAACCCAAATCATAATAAGAAGATGCAGTATGTTCTTATCAAAAGGGGTCTTAGGTGTGTGAAAAACCGATTGGAAAGAATCCGTCAAAGCATGAAGCAAGCCGTTGTACCCGTATGAACAATTCGGTTAAGAGGGTGATTATTGGGTTAAGCGGTTAAGAGTGTTCGTGGGTTGCATAAGTTTAGGAGAGTTTATTTATTTCAGCTCTTTATTTTCATGTATAAATTAAGAGAAATGATATTTAGTCTTATTATTTGGCGATACTCATATTCCTACTGACTTGATACGATACATGTGTACTCCACTAATTCTTTATCTTAATATTATCTCTTGATTTTGACACATGTCTTCATTTAATGAATATGACCATATGGTAGGACTAAATATCATTATTCATAAATTAATAAGGTAATGCAATATTAATTAGAGGTGTGGAATTAGCTTTTGTTTTTCAATCGTGTACTTCATTTTGACAAGTCATGGAATCAGATGTTCATACTCCACCCCATATTCCTATACTTCCTTCTTGTTAATCATATCCATGCAATCAACATTTTGATGTTCTTCATTTTCACTGTTTTGTTTATTATTATTCATACAAGTATATCTATTTTCTAAATATATCTATAATCTAACAAAGTATAGATATATATATTTTTAAACAAGTTTAAATAATTAATCAGGTTGACGGGTCGATTTATTAAAATTATCATCAATCCGAAGCTAACCTTTTTAATAAACGGCTCAGTTGAGTCGACCTAAAACTGACCCTAAACTTATTTTCCTCAACTCTAACCTGTTTAATTTTAAGTTGGTCTCGGGTCATGTTAGAAATTGCCACCTCTAGGTAGGGGTGTTGATCGGGTATATTTTTCGGGTTTTGGGTAGTTCGGGTCGGATAGTTCGGGTTTTTTTCACATATAAAAAATACCCAAACCAAATAAATTCGGGTATTTAGGTATGGATAGGTCGGGTAATAGGTCGGGTACGGGTATATCCACTAATACCCGGAGAATGTGCACACTTGTATTGCCGCGAACACAATGTTTATATTTTGATCTTAATATACCATCTTTGTCCGAAATTTTATCAAACTCCAACTAATATAAGACTATATCATTGACTTTTAGATGTAATTTATGGATTACACAGAAAAAAGTGCTGCTCTCTCTTGAAATTGAGTTCACAGCCACTTATTATTTTCTAGTACTTCTTTTTATTTCTTTCTTTGAAGATTCATATTATCTGTGAATTCAATCCAAGTTTAGTATATGTAAGTAAGGCATTCATGTGGAAAGATGTTTTGTTTATCTTCTTTTCTAATAATCTGAGTATTGTTCTTGTTTATTAGTTGCTTAGATTATTAGTTGTTTTTTATTTATAAAATCATAAAATATTGCCAACAAAAAAAACCTTTAAAAAAATTCGGGTATTCGGGTATACCCGTCAACTTAAAATATTACCTTATACCCGATCCATATTATTTTCAGGTTACCCGATACCCAAATGTTCCTACCCGAACTACCTGATCCGATCTATCCGAATTCAAAACGGGTCGAGCTGGTAGAACGGGTTTCAGTTATTTTCGACACCCCTACCTCTAGGTAAGGTAACATCACATGTTGGCAACAATGATTAATGCGTTATTTCTTCTTTTCCCTATAAAAAAGCATTTACCATTACAAAACATATAAAACCATTATTTTCTTGTGATATTATAATGGGACAATATCATATGATGTGTAGATAATCAAGTTCTATTTTCAAAATAATAAATAAATAACATTTGGCTGCATCTGAAAAAAAGTCGTCGTTGGGATGTAAATAACTTATTCACCACCACCACCAGCACTAGCAGCACTTAGGTCAACAGAAAGGTCAAGTTCCTTAAACAACACAAAGAACAAAATAAAATCATGTATTAGAATGCTGAAAATCAAAAGTATTTAAGTAGCTATGATATTATGAAATAAAAAACTGTTTGGAACTACTTAAAGTCAAAACACGCCTGAAAAAGCACATTACACAATTAATTTTCATTAAAGGTGAAAAAATGGGCAGGTTGGGTAACAGGTAAAAATAAAGACTTGAGGAAACTCTCAACCCATTTGACCAGTTTGACTTGAGACTTTTATAATAAAGGTGCATTTTCCTTAGTTTGTCGTTTGTAATATGCATATAATCGATCATGTGTGACTCTAATTGACCTCAAAGTATGTCTTAAACGAAAAATATTTGTTAATTTAGGTGCAATTTAGTAAAACCTAAAAAAAATTAGAAACTAACCTTTCCGGTTATTTTAGTGTACATGGTGAGAACATCTTTCATTGTTGTCTCAAAATGTGTTGTCGCATCATAACTCTGCAACATATATCATCAAACAATACAATAGGATGAAGTTTATATAAATAAAAATAAATAATATAAATTACAAAAAGTCAACTTACAGTTGATATGAAGCAACTGTCAGAATTGGCATCATTTGTCGGCTCAAATCTGTCTAAAGTTTCATAAAAGATTTCATCAACCGGGCCCAAAAGGTCAACACCGGGCTTTAATTCACTTTCAGGGTCCTCAGTTTCTGCTTCTGTTGTCACAAGAGATATGAACTTGCCTTGTGGGGCCACGTTGTGTGAATAAGACGAACAAAATAAATACCTGAAAATAACAGAAAATCAGTAAAAGGTTGGTTGAGGAATATATAACTGACAGTTAAAAAGTAAAAAAAAAATGCATACATGTCTGATTTACGGTTAAGTTGTTTCTGTGGAATAATGACTTGAGCAGAGTGACAATCTTTGGTATCTGGGATGGGATGACTCATTATACATATGGCTCGAGCAACTTTACCAATTTTTTGAACCTAAATCAAACAATTAAATAAAAGAATCAGCATATAACAATAAAAACATAAGTTTGAATTTTTTTTTTAATTACCTTATCAGGCACATATGATGGATCACAAACTACTTTTTTACATTTAGCAGTTTCTCCATCAGATGTCACTCCGGTAGCCTTCCCACTTTCATCAAATTCTACCTGTAATATATTATTATTATTATTGTTGCATCTATAAGTATTATAAGAATTAAAAAATAAGTAATGATGATGATGATAATAACACCTTGCATTCTGGCTTGTTAAGCATGTAAGTTCCCCCATAAACTGCACTTAATCGAGCAAATGCCTGTAGGTATGAGTAAAAATGGGTCAGGATGAACCCACAAACACTTTTTTGTCCATTTTTATAAGAAATTATAAAGTAATTAGTTCCTTAATTATGATTACAAAAAAAACATTATGTAATATATATCTGAAAGTGAGACATGCAGACAAACCTGTGGCAACTCTCCAAGCCCATACATTGGATAAATGTAAGGAGATCCTGATTCAAAACGGGCTAAAGACTCTGCATACAGCTTTAAGGAAGCAAACACCAAAGAAATTACAAAACTGAAATAAATCAAAAAGAAATTCATAGGATAATTATGATCATCAGAAATGAAATACTTATATAATTATACATAAAACCATGTAATTGATTAGGTGGAATACAACTCATATTAATTCCTAAAATTTAATTAATAATAGATCATGAACATGTCTTAACTCTTGAGGAATTCTGGTAAAATTACAGCCTTTGAGTAATTTAACCATAAATGTGTAACTCTAACAGACGATATCATTAAAATTAAAATAAAGTTAAATAAATAAAAAAGTACCTTGACTCTTTTCACAAAATCGATTGCTGGTTGTTCCAAATAGCTATCACTAGTATAGAGTGCCAATGCATGGCCAATAAAATCAACTGTATCATCTTCAAGACCATATTTCCTGCACAATTAGATACATATAATCATCTTACATCTGTAACATATTTCTATAAAACAAGGTGTGCACCATACCCACCCAATGAGTTCTTTTGCAGGAATTGTGTTCAAATCTAATCCTTCATGAGATTTAGGATCGCTTTCATCAAAATCTTGTACATAAATAAAGAATTTTCGTGCACGCCTTTTTTCAAACAGACCCATAAATGTAGATTTCAGAGCTTCAACATCAGTTGCAGGAACTTTGTAGATCTGGATCACATATTTATGTGTTTATAATATGATATTAAAAAGTATTAAAAATGTAATGTTACCTTTCCTTTATTGTATACAAAGCTACCATCAACAGCTTTGAAATTTAGATACTTTGTAACATTGGTGTGGATTAAAGCACGCACCAAAATACCGTTTGCCATCATGAACTATTTAAACACAGATATAATCCAAGTGAAAATTACAGAAGATTAATTATCATTTATCAATCAATTCTTTTCATAAATGAAACATTATATGTATATATATATATACCTTTGGAATCATATCAACATTATATTCCTTGCTACTGCCCAAACTTTCTGGAGGATTATCATCTCCTTTAAAACGCTTCCAAAGCTGTAACCAAAAATGATGATCATATAATAGCAACTAGCTAAATATCACTATGTTTGACATTTTAAATAATAATAATAATAATACCTGATTTAACATGAGGGAGCTTGATTCTCCTCCATAATAATCATTTCTGTCCATATGCAGTACCTATTCAAATGTTCACCCACACTTTAGCCAATTTCCCAAAATGCATCTCTTTTTTTAACCTTTTTCGTAATTATACGTATTAATTACTTTGATAATCCTAATCTGCCAATCACTCAAACAACTAATTGTTTGATTATCAGTTATCACAGCTTCAAACATAAAAAATTATGGGCTACAACACGTTTTATGATCATGTAATTTTAATTATTCAATATCACTGCCTTATGCGTACATTTAGGGTTCATAAAGAAAACCAGAAATGGAGGAATTACTTTGAGGCCATCGACGGAAAGTAGACCGCTGAGAATGCATTCTTTGAGGCCTGTGCCGAGAACTATGACATCATACTCTTCATTCATTGTCGACTCTACACAATTATCTCAGAATTCAACAAATAATTATAAGAAGAAATCGAAATCGAAATTACACACAACACGTTGATACTGTGTGTTCCTCAAATTAAAGAGGATGATAGGAGATGTAGATGGAAATTCTGAATCGGATGACTGTTTTTTGGCTACAACAGGGGAACGGGTCTTTCGCGGGAGTGTAAGGTTTTTTTCTAATTTTGTTTTATTTGCAATTTATAACTCATTTGTCATTTATTCCCCTTGAATGTATGATTTATTAACAACGAAGGCCCCTAAGCTTAGAAATTTTCTAACTTGACACTGAACTTAGTGGGATAGTTGTAGAAATTTGCATTCGTTTTAACTTAGCGGGGTTATTAACTTTATATTATGGATGTGTTCGGTTCCAGAATCGAATACTGAAAATACAAAAAGCAAGAACTGAGAATTGGACCAAAATGATGATTCTAGTTCAGAACTGGACCGAAAATACAGTATGAGTGGGACTCATTCTCCACTAATTATCCATTTTAACCTATCATAACTCACATTTTAAATTTTTCCCTACAAAATCGTGAAAGCTCAAATGTATCACTTATATTGATACGAGGTAGTATATAGTAAAGAAAATATAAAGAAGTAAAGATAAAGATTAATCTTATTTATCATACTTCCTCCGTTTCAAAATAAGTGATACACTTTTCATTTTGGGGTATTTCAAAATAAGTGATACACTTTAAAACTTTCCTTATTTGGTAAAATATTGTGGGACCGATACCCACTAACTATCTCTTTTAATAAAGTGAAATTACTAATTTACCCTTACTTTTACTTTTAAACATCATTAAACTCACTTTAATCATAATATATGAGACCCCTCACTCACTAACTATCCAATTTAATCTTCATTACAATCTTTTGCCTCAAAAAACATATAAACTAATTTGTATCACTTATTTTGAAACGGAGGAAGTACTATCAATTAGAATACGACACGCCATCATCTTTTCTCAACCCAACAAAAATACTCCCTCCGTCCCACAAAAAACTTCCCATTTGATATGAGCACAAGTTTTAAGGGGATAGTTAGTGGTGGAGTCATTGGTAATAATTTTGATTAAAATATAAGATTGGTTTGGAGAGAGAAAGATGGTTAGTGGATAGTTAGTGATGGGGTCCTTAGTAATAATAGTATTTTATTATGTGGAGCTCATCAATTGAATGAAATGGGAAGTTTTTTGTGGGACAAAAAATTAAGGTCAAATGAGAAGTTTTTTGTGGGACGGAGGGAGTATAACACTATCACTTTCTCCCCTTTCTTAACACCACCACCGCTGGTCGCCTCGATCTGACCATTCTGATCACATCTAGCTAGAAACAACGAGAAAATTTCAAAAAGATGAAAAAAATATTTCGGAAGCATTTTGTCCATACCCCATGTGTGTCCATGTTTACTTATAACGGATATACAAATATGGCTACATAAATCAAGTTCAGTATCAAAATAATTTTCATCAGAATACATAATTATCTACAAGAAAAATAATTTCTTTCACGAATTCAAGTTGTATTTGGTTAAACTGTGTGTCATCCCCCACTAGATATAGAAAACCAGCTCAATTAAACCATCCATTGTTGCAATAATTGATTTATACTAGCGATTGATGGCAATTCTCACGAGACATTAACCTGACACCACTATAAACAAGTTACGTTTAGGTCTAAACATACGAGTTAGAATACTTGATTTGAGTTACGATGTTTGTTAATTATGATATGGCCGCTTTATGTAGGAAACTAGGAACTTACGTTCATTTTTTTAAACTTTTAAGTGTAATAAAGTTATGGGGTGACCAAGTTGGTAATTCGAGCTTCTCATATTAAGAGCAGGAAGTCTCAATCATTTTTGTTTTTGTTATCGCGTAAATGTCACCAGAGACGATTTTATTGACATGAGATTGAATCTGGATCTCGTTAATCTGGTAAAAATAGAGTTGTTACAATTCAATACATATACTTCATGTTTTAGAACCTAAATATGCCACATGGGGGTAAATAATAAGGTCCAATTTTTGCAAACTCGAAAGGAAGTCGAAACCCATAAAGACATGTCGGAAAAGAGGGAAAGTGGTTGTACGATGATCAACAGCTATGTTGATTTATTGTACTATATGCATTAAAAGTTGCACAAACAGAGATAGCGCAATTAAGTTCACATTATTGAGACGCAGTAGTTGTATTATTAGTCTCACGAACTCAACAACCAACAACATGAGGAGGTTGTTCATACACATTTATTTTGCCCTTTCTTAATAACTACATGCACTCCAAGTTAGTAGCCGTATTTTATTTATATTTCTTAGTGACTATACTACAAGTCTTGTGTTAGAGGCTGTAAATTAACATAACACTTTTTATTGCATCATTTTTTATTTTTTCGTATATATTATTTGCAATAAAATTGAAGACATTATTGCACCATGGATTGTTTTTCTGGTTTTTATAGAGTAAATTACACGGATAGTCCCTGTGGTTTGATAATTATTTTGGATTTGATCTCTAAGTATCAGAAATTACACCCGTGGTCACCGTTGGCGTGGTTTTGACTTCGTATTGGTTTGGTCCCTAATACTAACAGCCGTTAAAATTTGTTGTTAAACTTTTTTAATTGACAATTTTACCTTCGCTATCACCATCTCCTTCCTCTTTTCTTCATCTATGCACACAAAAACACACCCAAATCAAAACCCTAACCCTAATAAAAAAATCATCCAATATTTCAAATAAGTCAAACTGCAGGTTTATTGAAAGGAATCTGATAAGATCTGGGAAAAGTTAGGAACAAAATACTCTAAATTCATATGAATTCTTTCAAATTTGCAGGAAGAACCTTACCACCATTCTCTTGAGTCAATGTCACTATTGCAGTGGTAGTCATTGCTTGATACTGTTGTGCAGTTGGTTGCAATTGTTGCTGTAGTTGTTGCGGTTGTGCTACAGCTGCACCTTGCGTAGTGTAGTAAATCTGCCTCCCAATTTCGTTATCATACGCCACCTGAGCAAACCCCTGATCTGTTACGGCGGTTGTTGATTGGACCATTCGATAGCCTTCTGTATAAGCCGCCACTTTCTGAGGTACAAACTGTTGTTGTGACGACACCGTGGTTTGTTGAGTCGCCACCGCTTGCAGTGGTGGTGGCATAACGTTGTAAACTTGCTGGTCACGGTAAACGTCGGTTGGTCTTGCCATTGACGCGTGATACATACTTGCTGGAGTTTGAATCATGTAGACGGCTTGTTGATCTGGTGAAATTGTTGTTCCTGTAAATCCGCCCGAAATTTGGTATCCAGTTGTTATCATCGCTCGGTTTCCGATAGAGAGTCAGTTTTATTGTTGTGGTTGTTCCTCTGCAATTCGCAATCTCTCTAGGTCCTGTATATGTTTTTGAAGGCGATCTGCTTCAATTGGACGATCGTCTACAACCGTAACTTCTTGCTCCGGCGATTGAATATGCGGATCGGCGATATAATGATCACGAGTTCTTAGCACCATTCTAGAGGGCTGCGGCGGCATTCCTTTGTCCGAACCGTACATGTGTTCCATATTTCCATGGGGCTGCTGTGCTGACGGGTGTGTTTTTGTGTGGGAAAGAGGAAGGAGATGGTGAGGGTGAGGGTAAAATTGTCAATTAAAAGAGTTTAATAGTAAATTTTAACGGTTGTTAGTATTAGGGACCAAAACCAATACGAAGTCCAAACCACAGTGACCACGAGTGTAATTTCTGATACTTATGGACTAAATCCAAAACAGTTGTCAAACCACAAGGACTATCCGTGTAATTTACTCTTTTTTATACATAGGGTATATATGAAACTACATTTAATTAAATGATTATTTTTTAAATATATATTAAATAACAGTAATAAATATTTATTTCTATCATTTTAGAAATACATTAAAAATGATTTTTCAGTTTAATAAATAATTTATGTTCATTAATTACATGTTAACATACGCTTCTAATGCATACTTTAGAAAAAACCTTATTTTTATTTACATGTTTAAATAGATTTTGATTTATACGATTTTGATTTTGATTTTGATTTTGATTTACATGTTTACTAATATAATTCCATTTGTTCTTTTATTTTTATAGCGGCCACTAAGATCTTTTGTAAGATACGCATAGGATTTCTTTTCAGCGACCCTTCAACCTTCAGTGTCCTTGTATAATATTGCTTGTGTCTTTCTTTGAATATTGAAACTCCAGCGACACATGCTCTTTCAGCTACCCATGATATATCAGCGACTCATGGTCCTTCAACGAGTAATGGTTCTTTAGTGACTGAGCTTGGTTTAGTGACCTTCATTAAGATTGTAACTTAGTCTTATAATTGTCTTGAAGACTCAGTGTGGTATTGGCAGACACACACTGAGCCAACTACTACTTGAGAAAACCAAAATGAATATAGTCGGGTATCCTTGCAATACGGCGGAGGTACCCTATGCAACCATATTTTGTGGCAAGTAAAATTTGTTGACAATTACACATTTCTTTTAACAGAAGTAGGGCACCCACACTATGAGTTAGTAACAAGATGAAGACGATGGTGGCGGGCGGTACTAACCTTGGTGGTAAGTATGGTTTAATGGAGGTTATAAATAATTAGTTGTTCAAGGTTTGATTCATTGACAATAAACAAAAAAACATGGTTAATTCTTTTGACATTCAAAACAACTATTTGCTCTTATAAAAAAAGTAATAGAATAATTATTGACAAAGTTAACTCTTTTGGCTACAATATAATTAGACTTGTGACAACGGGAGCTCGTCTATTATATCATTGTTTGTAAATGAACTTTCACCAACTTTAAACTCATGTAATTATATCATTCTTTTATATAAAATTTATGTTTGATAGTTTTGTGTTCATCTTTGTGAAAGCCACATAGCAAGTTAAAGAATGTCCAAAAGCCGAATTGTGGTGAATGAGATTTCAACAATATGTGTTTAGAATAAAAAAATTAAACAAATTAAATAAGTGAGAAATTATTCTACATTGATAAATAAACAAAACTAATGAGTTATATTGCATACGATCCCAACCGGGCGCGACCTTCACGGACGAAAGGAGGGAACGAACGCATAAGGATCGCCAATCCCAATAACGGTGATCCAAGCGTAGTGCAGGTATCACGGAAAGACGGTTTATGGCTACGAGGGCATTAAATGCGATCAAGTCCCTAGGGCGGCTTTGGCGTGGACTCAAGACATTGCCCCGCGGTTAGAAAGACCTTACAACGGCCTTTTATCCGTAACACTCGGGAAGGACCGGTCCGAAGAGTGGTGTCTTCCTTTTCCCGCTCGAGAGAATCCGGTTATAAATACATCCCCATTACGACCAACAAGGATCATCCAACATTCGGTACATTTATTATATTAATCATTCATTACTCGCATTCAATACGTTCCGCTTAATACATGACCTCACGTCATAAATACGATTACTAACTTGAGCGTCGGAGTGTTCTCACGGGAAACCTCGCGGGGAGCATCTGACTAAGGGTTACGTGTTTGGTTTCAGGTTCTATTGTCAGAAAGCATTCCTCGTTCGGAGCCGGAAGATCCTTGAACCAACAAAAACCAAATGAGATTAATAATCAATAAAATAAGAGACATAAACAAAACCAAATGAGATTTATAATCAATAAAATAAGAGGGAGGTCAAACTCCTTCCTTAAATTTTCCTTTGGCTTTAATGTGCAAACTGTTGAATAAAAACTCCTCGTGAATAATTTCCTTTCAATTGTATATTTTTATAAATTAAAAATATTTAAGGACCCTCTAATTAAAGTCTAAACAACCCTACTCTTCATCAACATCGATCAATACCACCTCTCTCTATATAACTACCTCCGAAACCTTCTTTCTTCACTCATCCCAACCCCACAAAATGGCTTTCACTAAGCTCATCATCTTCTCTCTCTTTGCTGCTCTCATTTTCTCCGGCCACTTCCAAGCCACCGTGGGCCGCCGTCTCTTGACTGTACCTGGGTTTCCCGGCGTCCCAACTTTGCCTTCAACATTTCCAACAACACCGTCGATGCCACTACCAGCATTCCCTCCTTTTACCCCATCCACTGGATTCCCATCACTTCCAAACTTCCCTCTTCCCACCGGCAGTACTCCACCGTTCACCGGAATGTTCACTCCACCGGTCACCGGAACCACCGGCCCATGAAGCTAGTTGGTGGCCTGCATTTATGATCCCATCTGCCATAGTTATGTAACGTACTGTTTTGTTGTTCCGTAGGTAGTACTAAATGTTAACGTATCTTGTTATGGGCTTGTTTAATTAATGTATGTGTCTTTGTGGTTTTGTGTTTTGTAAACCTTTTATTTCTATATGAGGCATGTTTCTTATAGGATTCAGTCAACGTATTTTTCTTTCATGATCATATCTATAAAACAGGGGAATAATACCCCACAAAAATATAATTTTTTGTATACTTGTAAAATATGCTTTAAAATTGATATAATATATATAGTAAATGAAATAATTTTTGTAGTATTAAATATCATCTCCTATAATATAACTTAGTATTAAACTAAACTTAGTACTCCCTCCGTCCCTAAATAAAGTTCCCATTTCACCTTCAAGTTTTGTCCCTAAATAAAGTTCTCATTTCTCAAACTTAAGGGACCCACTTAATATAATAATATTATTACCAATACTTTCACCACTAACTATCTCTTAAAACACTTTCTCTCTCCAATCAAACCTTATATTTTAATCAAAAGTAATACCAAATACCCCACCATTAACTATCTCCTAAAATGATGTGCCCAACACAAATGAGAACTTTATTTAGGGACGGAGGGAGTATTAAACTAGACCGTACAAAAACCGGAAAATCATGATGAAAATGTGTAAAGAATACCACACCATTTGTACTGGTTTCATATAGGGTACAGGGCATGTTTGGATGAGCTTTTTGAGAAGGACTTATTGGGACTGAATCAGCAATTTCTTTTCGACTGCATCTGGCATACTAACCGAGTTAGACGAAAAGTGAGGGAATCAAACAAGCTGATTCCGACCGAGTCCGTAATCAGGGTCTTAGTCCGAATCCTTTACTCAAACCAAACAGGCGCTAATCAGGACTGATTGACTGAATAGTTAATAGGATTTCATTTTTGTAGACTAAATAGATAAAAATGAATAGTTGGGGTTTGTTGACTATAGACAACTTCGTGTTAACCAACGTTGTCAATAAAATTCGACTTTTATAGACTTACAATTAACTCAATATTACCAACTGTGTGTTTGTATTCATCTTTGGTTGAACCTTCCATTTAAAACCGAAGTATATGCTAACAATGCACATAACTACAAATTCACACATGAACGACATAACTATTTACTTAAAATTAATGATACAATAAATATAATATATTAATAATAAAAAAAAATTACACTGTCATTTTTTTGGAACTTCCGAGGGTTTCCAATGAAGCTTTATTCAAACGTCATTTTTTAAATTTCCTTATTCAAATTTCCTAAGAAATTTCTCGGAAATGTGTAGGAATTTCTAAGGGAAATTATCCTTAGAAAAAATTTGTAGGAACATGAGCCTTTTTCTACTAATGATTACACGGGTTTTGAAACTAGTTCCATAACGAATTAAAATTAAAAAAAAAAGTTCACGCACATTTAGATATACGTTTTGGTCTGAAAAAAGTGAGATCGAATATAACTTCATGAGACCGAATTCCTCCACCTTCTAGGTGTTTTAACGGTCTGTTCGGTGTTACCATGAGACCCGTTTCCCGCATTCTCAATTGTGGTAATCTTAGTCATCTTGCTTAGCTTCTTCCAGCCACTTGACCATGCAGATTGGTGCTTTATCTTGGTTACCTTATCGTGTTGCTTTTGCAAAGCCTCCATATCATGTTGAAGCTCTAAGTATTTCGTTTTAACAGTTTCAAGATCAAATTTGAGTGTGTTTATGTCCTTTTTAGCAGTTGCCCACCCGTCTTGAAACGATTGTGGTGTTTCTTCAAGTAATGTTTTCCTATTTGATGAATGGTAGTTTGGATTACCGGGTTCTTTAAAAGCGGCGTTAGCTAATGCGTTGCTGAGCTTTATTTGCTCCGAGAGGATGATTTGGACCACGATTCTAACGGGAAGTCTTTCGTTTTGAGCTGCGTGTGTGCACACATCCATTGACAGCTTTTGGCAGTCCATTGCTCGACATAACCTCCTTCGTTCGTGTTCCGAGAGCATAGGATGACCCTAAAATTTGAACACATTTCAAGACGCTTTTAAGACATATGTTTAACGTGTAAAACACAAAAGAGTTTAAGTCATCAAAGTGTAAGGTATCTTACAAAAATGTTTTTTTAGGTGTTATACCAACTCTGAAATTGTCGAAAATTAAAATTCCGGTTAAGTGGCGAGGTAAGTAGCCAATTCTCAGAGTACAACACCTAAAGTAAACATTTATGAAAAATACGTTACACTTTGATGACTTTAATCCTAGAAGTATCAATAATACAGTAAACGGGCCCAAAAAGTCACCAAAAATGCATTTGTTACACATAATATAAAACCGTCTTATCATTTTGCTCAAGAAACTAATTTTTAGTTGTAATTAAATTTGACATTCTAAGTATATACAAAAAGAATTTGTGGGTCAATCAAACAGACATGTTTTAATCCATATTACTAGAGGATGTTTGGGAGTGATTTTGAAAATGATCAGTTGACTTATCAGCTTTAAGAATTTATAAGTTAAAAAGCTGTAAAAAAAAATTCAAGAAGTAAATGTTTTCAAAAAAACAAATTCAAAAATTTAATAAGTCAATAAACACTTTTCTAGAAATGCATCCGCCCAATATTACCTTTAGATAGGAATCAGTTGCACGGTATATGCCATCATGACAACTTCTTGCCGATTCGGGCAAAGCCTCAGCCAAGACCCGAAACTTGGTCAACGAAAGGTTTTTATCCCGAGAAATCTCCGCAAGATAACTATCAACAAGCCTAGCAACAATCATCTGCTTATTCGGGTAGTCATCACCCCTTTGAATCTCTTCATCGTTCTCAATCCTCGGTTCTCTATCCGGGCTCATCTGATCTTGAACCAAAAAATGCTCCAAAATCCGTTGAACAAGATCAACATCATACATTGTGTCACTTGAATTATAACATGGAATCAAAAGATCAACCAAAGTAGCTTGTTCGAGCTGCATCCCGACTTGTTTCTCGAGCTCGGTAACCAATGCGGGCGACACATTAACCATATTTGCAATTCTTAATAACCGAAGAAGAAAGCTACACGAAACGCTGTCGTTTTGTGGTGGGATTATGCTAATTAGGCTCTCGATGATCGTTCTTTGTCGTTTTCCTTGAGGACTTGAATAATGGTCGCCTTTATTAACCGCGATCATCATATGTAACACCCCTTCGCTCCGTTTTCCGGGTCGGGTCCCACCACTACTGTCTTCAACCGAACCGGAAGAACCCTCTTTGGTCATTCCTGGAAGCGATTTCGTTGCATAATGCATGATTGCAGTGCCAATTAGTTTGTTTTTCATACCTTTTACTTTAATTGCAGTAATTACACGAACAAAATGATCGATTCTAAGAACTGAAACATCTTCACACCACCAATCGGGAACAACCCAGGTCCCGTTTGGGTTCAAATCGTTTGGTTTTCCGGTGAACTGCCACTGGACTCCGGTGGGGTCCGTGCAGGCTTTCCAAGCAACCGATTCGCTACACCGTCTTACTATTTGGAGGTTGTCGGCATACGGAGATAAATTATCGCAACGTTTGAGCACCATAATTGAATCTCTCCATGAAGATAAAACGACATAGTTTAAGAAAGCTTCGGTTTTGAAGATCAAATTTCCTTCTTCCAAATCTTCGGTCATCTCTAGGTATTCGGCTGCACACCGGAGGCCCGCGATCACGTTAGCGGTTAGATCGACAGTTATCCCGTAACAGAATTTTGCTACTACCTCAAATGCTTCTGCACCACCAGGCAATTCATCTAAAATTATCTCCTTCAATTCAGTTTCTCTTGATTCATATATAATTCTGGTCATTTTCCCACTTTTTGAAATCAGGGGAAACTTTAAAAAATTTGGAATCGAACATAAACAAAAACAGACAGTAGAGAGTTAATCATTAGTTTTGTAGAAAAAATCTTCAAAACACAAATATTTGACTTTTGTAAAGTCAATACCTTGTGTAAATGGAAGCTAATTTCACCGATTTTTACCATTAAATCACTTGGAATATCAGCAGCAACATACCTGTTTTAACAATACTTACTTAGTAAAATTTACCATTAATGCTAAGTTATGAACTTGAAAGCTTACCAAGATTGACCTCTTTGTTCAAATTTGTCAGTTTGAACGCCATGATTGGTAGCAAGAACTCCATTGTTGTAGTTTCTTGCATCATTTGATTCAGATTCTGAATCCCACATGATGAAAACTTAAATTTTTCGTGAAGAAAATGGTGGTGGGAGAATGATGAGAAATAGAAAACCGCACATGATTCATCTCAGAAATCTGAGATTTATATGCAATTTCAAGACACTATGCTGTTTTAGAAGAGACAAATTGGATTTCATTTATTAATTAATACTCTGTTAAATTTATATATATATATATATATATATATATATATATATATATATATATATATATATATATATTGAGTTTCATTTTAATGTAGTCTTAATTATCATGCCTTTATTACCATGCATTAAAAATCTTCCATAAACACAATTCATACATTTAATACGAAATCAAATTCATGCATCCATGTAACAAATTTGTCATGATTGATAGAATTCATGCATTCCAGCCGTTTCAAGAAAATGGATTCATAAAACCAATTCATGTATTAAATTTACCATGTATCCATGTATTAATCGCAGAAAAAATGGATTCATTAAAACGAATACCATGTAGTTTTAAATTCGCATAAATGGTTGAATGTTTGAATTAACTTTCCATATTACACCATAAGCCTTGAAAGTTTGCATTTACCACCAACTCCTCTACATTCCAATACAAAACCTTCCATTTACCATCGACTCCTCTACATGACTTAAAAGTTTGAATTGCCAATTAATTGCATTCCAATACAAAACCTTCCTTTGTGAATTCAACAGTCTCTTTCATTATTTCATTATAAAATTTAAATTTACATGATTGGGCAGTTACAAAAGACTTGATTTCAACTTTAATTCCTTTGTGAATCATTCATTAAGACTTCCAAACTTTCCATCTATTAAATATGTGCTACGTCAATATTTTAAGCTCCACAAAAAAAAACCATCAACTACACCACCCTCGATCACAACAAAAAAAATGCTCTGAGTCCTTCGATCACAAAAAACCATTCCGTCCTCTCGACAGATATATTCTGGACTGATAACAACAGGTATATTTGGTCACTATCCTAACATGTTTCTTTATAATAGTATTTTCTCAGTTTTTACTCTACATGTTTCTATATTATGAGCAGTTATTCTTCATATGAATTTTTCTTGCAGCTATTTCTGTATGTTATGTTTGAAATATGTATTTGTCATTTTGATTAAATTATGAATTGTATCAAAAAAATTAGATAGCACTAGCCATTTATTTATATGAATTTAGAAAAAATAATTTTTATTAAATATAACCTCTTTCTTTCTGTTGCAGCATTTTTTTTATAATTTATTCGTCTCATTCTTCTGCAGCAGGTTCGTAAGAACATCCATTCTACATTTCAGGTTTATTTTTCTAACTTTTTTAAAAGAATTTGGAATACACGTTTTCATGTCATACTCCTGTGCAGCATGTCATACACATTTAGTCTCTTTAAAAACTCCATAACCAGCTTTTGGTTCTGTTTTGTTTTAGATGTTCGTATGTATTAACTTAATTTGGTGTTTCAAGTTATGCAATTAATCTATACAAATTTGGTGTTTCAAGTTATGCAATTAATCTATACAAGTTAGCTTTGCTTGCACTTGCTTCAAGTGCAATAAGTAAATATGGATTATGGGAATGACAACGAGACGAACGTAATCCATCTGGCACAATGGGTAGATCGGGCAGGTTGACAATGAGTTCGGGTTCAACGGGTCAAACTGGCCGAATTGAGTTTGGTTGACCCTCGTCCCCTGTTCTGAACTTCATAAAACATTTGCTATTTAAACTACAATAACTATACTATTGTGTTTGATAAAAATGAATTGTGATTATGGGGCTGAATTTTTGAATGACCCCATCAATGTTTTTTGGTGAAAATGGATAGAGGAAAGATTGAAATTAAGAAAAGATTGCTAAAGAAGGCATGTGAATGTATTGGATCAATTTTCAGAATGTAGTGAATGTTATTATAATAGCACTTACAATTTGTTTAAATGTAGTGAATGTTATTATAATATAGTTTACTAATTCAATTCGTATACTATTTCATCATATAATTTATAGTATGTAGTATTAACTTAAATTTTAGAATACAAATATTTGACCGAAAAATATAAGCCTTTTCTGATGGCTATGTGTAACAACCATATTGATGCACACAGAAATTGCAAACAATTGGTAAATGACAACCCTTTTACAAAGTTAGCAACTATACTTTTTGTTTACTTTCATTATTAGATGATTAATATTAATAAACAAAGTTTGTCATATTAAAGTTTGTCATATTAATCATAAACAAGGGTTGTTAATCGAAAACCAATAACAAAGCCATAAGTGAATAAAGTTATTCAGAATGTCAGATACAATGTATACAATTTACCTTCAAAATAACTATTTATCATGAACGAAGCCCGTGCATCGCACGGGCCATGTTGTCTTATAACATTAAAAAATAAGTTACATTTGAAGTTGCATTTATTACAATGCCTTCAGTATTGCCTTTAAGCAAATGTCAATACAAACGTTTCCAGCTTGCAAACGAGAGGTCTCTGCATTAAAGTTTCTACATTAAATGTCATGTCAATAGAAACCCGTTACAAGCTACAATCACTAAATGCAATAACTAATTAATTACAATAACTAAATGGTGCTTAAATACATCGTATTCATTTTTTCCTCCTTAAAACAAACCTACTATTTCTTCCTCTCACACTTCGCCTTCTGATCCTACAATTTCTCCTCCTTCCCCCCAAATTCTTATATTAAAGGTTATCTTCAATTGCATCACTTTAGGTTGGTTTTCTTTTCTGTAATCGCATCATGCAACCATCGGTAATCTGTAAGTCTTTTTTTATAATTTAATATCATATTTTTAATTAAAATCATATGATTCAACGGCTACTTGTTTACCAATTGTTTTCAATTTGGGATCTCATTATAATGGGGTTTCATATAACCAATTTAAGTTTTAATTTTCAAAGTGTTTTTTACTTGATAATGCTTATCATCATCTAATCTATACTTATAAAGTTTACCAATTGTACCAATGTTTTGAATGAATGGTTTCAGGATTTTACAAGGACAAACAAGAAGAATGTTGCATTTTGTTGACAATTTCTTTTTTCATTAATTTTTGCAAGTTTTTATTGACGGTTCTTTTAATTATATTGAGCAATGAGTTGTTGTAATTTGTTCTAATAAATGTAAAACGTTACAAAATCTTTTGTTGGAACAAAATCACAGATCAACTTATTACTGATGCTGCAGTTAGTACTGATCATAAGTTATTACTGATGATGACTGTGGTTGATACTGATGGGGCAGAATCTTACTACTGATGAGTTGATACTGGTGAAGACTATAACTTAGTTACTACTGATCAAGGCACAGAGTGAAGATACTACTGATCAATAGTAGTTACTACTGACGATGGTTTTGGACTTACTACTGGTCACCAGACTTACTACTGATGTTGCATATTTACTACTGGTGATTAGTTTTACTACTGATACGCGTTTATGGAACATATCAAGTCCGAGATCTTCGCAGAGATAGTTATAGAATGTAATTCAATGTATATCTTTTATAATTCGAATGTAAATCAAGTCCTAGAATAACTAGGGTAATAGTTTAGCTTCAAGGACTATTATAAATAGTTCCTTACGAATTGTAAACGTACGTGTGTATTGTTAATCGATAATATACATTGAAGCTTTTTGTGAAACCGTGTTCTTAATATTTTCGCATATTGTTTTACAGTTCATTGTTCTTAAATATATTGATATAGTGTTGATCCGCTGCAACTTCTATTATCAATTAGATCTAAAGGTGTTTATTAACTCTTCATAGTTAATCGATCCTGACAAATGGTATCAGAGCTTATTGGTTCTAGATCTACGAATTTTTAAGAACAACAAAAAGTTTTAATCTTTAAAACACAGACATTATTAATCATGACTGATAATAATGAAAGCACTCAAGCTAATAAAATCCCTATACTCACTCCCAATAACTTTGGGATGTGGAAGAATCGTATTAAGCAATACATGCTTATTACTGATTATTCCATGTGGGAAGTTGTCATTGAAGGAAACAAAACTGGTCCGGCTCAAGCAAGCAGTTCTGCAACTGAAGCAGATGGTGGAGGTGGAGTGTATTTCATATCAGGTACACCCAGAATCAGAAGTTTTGGATAAAACAAGTGTAGTTGATCTTCTGATAAAATTTTAGGGTGTGGAGGAAGTGTACATTCATCTACCTCAAACCAATTCACATTATCATCAATGTCAGGTATGATAAGTGGTTGATTAGGAGTTGGTGGTTTGGAGATGATGACATGTCTTTCCCTTTCAATTAACTCTGGGAGTTGTAGTTCTTCCTATTCAGTAGTAACCAAAGTAGTTGCTACTGGTGTGACTTCAGGAGTTACTACTGATAGGGCATCAGTAGTATTTGTTGCAATGATTTCCTCTTGTGGATTTACTACTGCTATAATATCAGTAGTAGGAGTTACTACTGGTATTTCTGTATGTTCTTCAGTAGCAGGCACATCAGTAGTATCCATGTTTTCTGGGCCTTCAACATTTTCTTGGCCTTCATCAACTTCAGTTTCTTTAAGATTGAGGAGAGAGGTTGCTACTGCTGCAATTGATTCATCAATCATGGTTTGAATGTTGTCCTTCTCCCCCTTAGTGAGCTCAACTGGTGGAGCCTCACTACTCTCAACCTTCTTTTTCAATCTTCTTATAATCTTTGTTTGTTGATGAAGCCTGTGCTCATATAACCGCATCCTTTTGTTGATTGTATTAATGTGTCTCTTCATCACTGTTATTGTTTTTCCCTGATTGGTGAGGTACTTAAGGCAGTCTTGTACAGTGGATTCAAGAGAATCCACTTTATCCGTCAATTGTTTGGTTTTAATACTGCCCTCACTCCATCTAGCAAGATCATCGGGCTCACTGACTGGTACATTGGCTTTAAGGTTTTCCATCCTTTCCATCAAATCCATAAATCTACCCTCATCACTTCTTGGTGATTCATTGGGTTGTTTAGACACCCTCTTCTTCCTAGAAGAAGCAGAAGTGTCCCCCCTTGTGGTTTCTTGGCACCGGGGTCCTTTAAGTAATTCCTCGAATGAGTCATCACTTAAAGTTGCCGAGGTCTGGGTCTTAGTTATGTTTTCACTGTCCTGTGCACCCACCTTTGGGGCATCAGTAGTGAAAGCCCTCGCCTCATGTCCTCTCTCCTCCTTGGAGGACAACTCTTGGAGCCTGGGGTGTGACTCAATTTGTCCCCTGGTGTCCTTGAAGGAAGCTTTCTTCCTTTTGTAAGTTGTGGAAATATTTTGGGTTTTGTTTGGTAGGTCTTCCACAGAGTGAAGAGTAGCACTCTGCAGATTTATTTCAAGTTCCTGGGACACATTCAGGACTTCTATATGAGTAGGTGATTGAGTGACTATTTGGGGTGGTGTTTGGGCTGCATTTGGGGGTGATGGAGTGGGTTGAGGTTCAATATGGGTTGTATCGATGATTGAACCCTCTCCAAGTTGTGGTTGATCTTTGATCATGTTAGGAAACAAAGGGGTTTCCTTGCCCGAAAATTTAAATTGTTTTCTCATATTTGAGAAAACTTTCTTGTTCAACTCAGGAATGATAAAAATGTTTTTGGGAGTTGACAAGTTTTGCAATTCACAGTTTATAATATGTTGAAGAAATCTGGGATACATTAAAAATTTTGAGGAACTAAGATTTCCCAACATACCTTCAAAAATCATATATGAAAAATTAAATACTTGGTCTGTGCATAAACAGACAACAGCAGAGGCTATTGCCTTATTAAACTCATTCCAAGTACTTCTTTTTGGAGAAATACAGTGCTGAATAGTATGTACAAGAAATTTCCATTGTGGGGAGAGAAGACCTTTTTGAAAAGTTACTATGTTAAGTCTTCCCTCATAACCCATTTTATTTAAAATTTCAGCAATGAATTCCTTAGGAAGTGTAAACATACCTGCATCATCATGTAGTTGTAGATGGTGTCGAATCGATTGTTCAGTGATTGTGATCGTCTTTCCATCCACCGATGATTTTATCATAGGCACAGTTGCACCTTCTGTTCTTTCAGCATTGGTCCAAAAATCAACCAAGTGCTGTTGATATGCTTTTGGTTTTACAGTTAAAGCGAACTTAATGTATGAGTTCTTCAAGAATTGTACGATTGGTCGAAAGTCTTTTGTACCATCTGGATTTTGTAGAAACGCACACATATTGTGGAACTCTGAGTATTTAAGATCTGTTTGAACATTGAGAGATTGTAGAGTTGCCATTGTTGTTGATTTTGATGTTTTGAGCTTTTGATTTGAGACAAAAACAAGTAAGAATTTTTGTTACTGGTGTAAGGTTTTTGATCGTAAGTTAGGGTTTATCGAGAGGATTTTGTAAATCGAAGCGAAGATAATGCTAAACTAATCGACTGCCGCCTTTTATATCTTTCGATTTAACCTGCAAAAAGACTAAATTGCCCTTCGAATCATAATATAACGGTTATTTTCACGGGGGTTAGTTTGGTAATTTTGACTTGAGATACCAGTAGTAAATTAGATACCAGTAAGAAAATGTTAGTAGTATCTACGAACATCAGTAGTAACTAAGGATTGTTACATCAGTAGTAACTGTAGACATCAGTAAAAACCATTAACACACAAGACCAGTAGTATATGTGAATACCAGTAGTATTTATGTAAACCTAATACACACCAGTAGTAATGAACCACCAGTAGTATTTTGTGCACATGCCTACATACCAGTAGTACAGACCTACCAGTAGTAAAACACTTAAACAAATAAATAACTTTGTACAACAAAAACTTTATTTATGATGATGATTATCCAAACAGAGCATTAGGTCACCAAATGGTGAACAAAATTAATCATGTCAGATTTGAAAAGCAGTCCAGATGGAGGGTAAAACACAAGAAATTTTTGCAGAATGTGAAGATGTATCAAGCTCTTGAGGAGAAGAAAAAGAAGAAAACTCAAGAAACTGCAATCCCTGTTCAAGTACCTGTTCAAATAGAAGACATTCAGATAGAAGCTCAAAAAGCAGAATTCAAAAGACTCAGAAAAGTTGAAGAAGAACATATACAATGTCTTGAAGAACTGGTTTCTGAATGCAAGAGAACAAAAAGTGAACTAACTGATGATGTGTTTGAACAAAAAACAAATATGATTGAGTTTCTCAAATCAAAAGGGCACAATGCAAAGTCCTTTGGCAGGATGAAAATGATAATAATTGTAGAAAAATATTGCACTGCCAAGAAGAAGGACTTAGCTGAACAAGAAGCTGAAGAAGCAAAGAAATCAAAAGCCCTAATTCCAATCAGTCCAACATTAATCAGAACTGGTAGTACATCAATTACTGGTGAATCCTCAACTCCCCAATCAAAGAAGAGAAAGGTTGTTACTCAAGAACAGAGTACTAAAAAGAAATCAAAAACAGAACAAATCATTCCTGTTCTTGAAGTACCAGTTGCTCCCTTGCAGAACAATCCAATCATCAATTGGAGGGTTATGCCTAACAATGTCATAGAAATTATAAGGGAAGATAAAATTGTACAAAGATTTACTGGATGGTTACCATTGATCAGTTCATGTTCAAGAAGTGATGTAATCAAGCTTCTGATCATTGGAAAACCAAGGATGTCAAAGAAATCATGGAAAGAGTCTGGTGCTGGATACTTAACAAAAATGATAGATGTTGCATTTTATCCAGACAACTACCCAGAACAATTTACAGATCCAGGAAATGTTTATGCTTGGAATGTGATTCCAACTGCCAATATGTACTTCTTTGAAAAATCAGGCAAAGTATGTGAGCTATACTTATATGAAAAAGAATATCCACATTCTGAAAAGACTATGTATCAGATATTCACAAATACAATGATGAAACCATATGATGCTGTTATGTTCCAGAACAAATTAACTTATTTTACAAAGAGAAATAGCAAATACATCATTGCACAAAGACATCAACAGAATCAAAGAACGTTGGAGAAAAGAAAGAAAGAAGAAGAAGAACAAAAGAAACTTATGTGATTGAAAGAGAATCAATAAGTTTAGGGGGAGATTGTTGGAACAAAATCACAGATCAACTTATTACTGATGCTGCAGTTAGTACTGATCATAAGTTATTACTGATGATGACTATGGTTGATACTGATGGGGCAGAATCTTACTACTGATGAGTTGATACTGGTGAAGACTATAACTTAGTTACTACTGATCAAGGCACATAGTGAAGATACTACTGATCAATAGTAGTTACTACTGACGATGGTTTTGGACTTACTACTGGTCACCAGACTTACTATTGATGTTGCATATTTACTACTGGTGATTAGTTTTACTACTGATACGCGTTTATGGAACATATCAAGTCCGAGATCTTCGCAGAGATAGTTATAGAATGTAATTCAATGTATATCTTTTATAATTCGAATGTAAATCAAGTCCTAGAATAACTAGGGTAAATAGTTTAGCTTCAAGGACTATTATAAATAGTTCCTTACGAATTGTAAACGTACGTGTGTATTGTTAATCGATAATATACATTGAATCTTTTAGTGAAACTGTGTTCTTAATATTTTCGCATATTGTTTTACAGTTCATTGTTCTTAAATATATTGATATAGTGTTGATCCGCTGCAACTTCTATTATCAATTAGATCTAAAGGTGTTTATTAACTCTTCATAGTTAATCGATCCTGACATCTTTCAATTGGTTGGCCTGAATGAAATGACAAATGAATAGAATGAACATGGTAATGGAATGGAATAATACATTGCATTGCACTATTATGTTTGGTTGGATTTTTTAATGAAAATGAGGACATAATGAAATAGCTAGCCAAAACACTTTTTTGATCTTATAAAATTTTTGTAGCTCACATAACAGTTTGATACTTATTTTTACCCAAATCCACTCACTTTCTTTTTTATATCTACTAATTGCAAGCGCACGTAACTATAATCATACATGAAAGGAAAAAATATGATCGCCATCATTAATTATTGTTTTATGCTTCTATCTTCTCTAATTAATCATGTATTATTCCATGAATTGTTCTATTTGTGAAAAAGAATACGGTTATTAAAAAAGAATAGGGAGTTATTCAAGGTTAAAAATGTAATTCGATATTCATTCCACAATGAATGAAGAAAAAATAGCTATGTATGGTGGAATAGAAAAAACGGTTTTTGGAAGAATGGTATTCCTTGATGAATGGTTAATTGCTTTCCTAAAAATAAACATGATTTAATTAATTCCTTAGTAATGTTACATTCCATTCCTACCTTGATTACGTCCTACCAAACGCAACCTTTGTTATCCAGGCTTCATCATAAATTATTCCAGCGTACTTAAGGATGGAGGGCAAATATCTTTACCGCTGTCACTTGAAGATACAACATCGTTTATCCATAGTTAATACTTATAAAATACAAAGCACGAGGATCTTTGTAGTGGCACTTAGGTGTTATAAGTAACATATTTTGTGTTATGTTAATATAATCACTCATGTTTATTAACTTTACATTTTCCTCCAATGCACTTTTCTTTGTTCATACTTTGCAGTTGATACCCATAACTCCTTATCGTGAACAAAGCCCGTGCATCGCACGGGCCATGCTGCCTCGTTTATTTTAATGATTAGGTTTCAACTATAGAGATTGTATGGTTTATTGGTTTAGAATACTAAATATGAATATTTATTACTCCACTCGTCCTAAAAAAAACTTCTCATTTGCCCTTTGTACAAGTTTTTAGGTGATAATTAGTTGTGAGAATATTCATAATATTTTTGATTAAAATATAAGATTGCGTTGAAGAGAAAAAGATAATTAATGGATATTAGTGGTGGGGTCTTTAGTAATAATAGTTTTTTTTATTGTGTGGAGCCCATCAAATATGAGAAATGAGAAGTTTTTTGTGGAATAAAAATTTAGAGTGAAATGAGTAATTTTTTGTGGGATGGATGGAGTAGTATATAATACAAATTTTCTAGCAGGTCTACCTATATATGGACGGACTTTTTTGTTCGTTGAAGCCCATAATCACGTGAAGTTTTATATTGAAATGGGGATAACTTTTCAGAAAATTATTTGCATTTTTAGTTTTGTATTTAAATTTTGGACTTTATTTTAGGTCTAATTTTCAGCTCATTTGTGTGTTTTAACCTGTTAGAAAATCTTGACACCCAAGGCTTCTAGCCTAATGGTATTGGTAAAAAAAGATAAGGTATTGCCCATGACCCATATGTCATGGGTTCAAGTCCCGTCGTGAACAAATTGTGGGGTTTATTCCCCATATGTGGAGGTTCGAGGGAAGACATACTGCCCGTTTTGGATGTCATTGTCTAGGCTCGAATCACTAACTTACTAACGAGCCGTTCAAAAAAAAAAAAAAAAATCTTGACTTTATTTAATGTTTGTTTGAGACTCTGATAAGACTTAGTTTCTGATTTTAAGAAAATTAATTCTTTTTCTCCAAAAATTTTATTCTTTGTGTTGAATAAATTTAGAAAATCCAGATCTACAATATTCTTAATCAACGTTATTTTTAATTTTAGTCGTCTTATATATTTTTTTGAGTTAACAAGATCAATCTGTGTTATCGTTTACATCAATAACATGTTAAAATGATTGATTTAGCGAACTTGCATCTGAATGGTTAGTTGTTGAATATTTTAAAAGTTAAGTGATGTGTCGTTTAGTTAGTGGCCTTTTTGTAAAATATGGTCGCAAATAAGTTGAACAAACGAGAATCTGACTAAATATAGTTGAATAAAGTTTAAGAATTCATTTTTATATTCGATATGATTTGCAGACAAAATTTTGATAAACATGAAACCGAACCAATAACATGTTTTCAGTTTTGGTTCGGTTCGGTTTCGGTTAGGTTTTTTTGGCCGAATGCTCATCATTATTCGAAGACCGAAACCCATATAACCGAAAACGAAAATGATGAATTTTCAAAACCGAAACTGAACCGATAACAGTTATCGGTTTCGGTTTGGTTTCAGTCGGTTTTCGGTTCAGTTCGGTTTTTTCAGCCCAAATGCTCACCCGTACCTTGGGGTTTTCCTTCACAAGGCCTCGGGTTCGAGCCTTGCTAAAGAATTATTCTCAGGTGAATAGGTGGTGTGGTTTATTTTCTCATAGGTGGAGGGTTCGAGGGAAGACATACTGCCCCTTATGGATGTCATTATCTGGTTCGAACCACTAACATACTAAATGACCGTTAAAAAAAACGTTTATAATAGACTACATGACCCCTAAAATATAGAATAGGTTGTTACGTAAATGGCAAGAAAGACAACACGCACGGTAAGAACAAAGAAAGATGAAAGATGGATATTAACGCTTTTATTAAAGGGTCCTCCTATTTAAACACCCCAACCTACCAAAAAAACACCCCATCAGACTTCACATGTTTTATCCTTGGAAATTGTGTTCATAGATTAATAAATTACATTTAAATCACAATTTTTTTTAAAATATTTTTTTAAACACTAAGAAAAAAGTACAACGGCAACAGCATTTTTTAAAAGTAAATATTAACAAATACATAATTCATTAAAGATTGTAATCAGAGACTAACAATTTACATATAAATAAGTTGAAGATTAACAAAATAACCCATAAATTGACGACATGGTTTTGAATTTTACTTTTATTTTAAACATTTTTATTTTAAACTTATTAACTTCATTTATGCTCATCGTTTTATCTTTTTAAATAATTTTAAATAATTGTGACTTTTACTCCTTTTTTTCTTCTTATTTATAATTAAATATTATTTTTTATAATTAAATATTATTTTTTATAATTGTAGTGATTACTCAAAAACGTTAATTTTTTTCGGAGAAATATCGTCATCATTTTTTACGAATAAGATATGATACTTTTTTTTGAACTGCATATAAGGTATGATACTTATAAAGTGATTTAATTTTTCTTAAGTTTTTACGTACAATTTATTAACATATATTATTTGAATTTTAGGTGTTCGTGTCTCTTGAAAAGGTGATGGAATTTGTTAATAAACTTGTCATATTTATTGTATTTTTTGTTTTCTTATTATAAAATTTAAAATAAATTTACAAATTAGAAATTACAAAATAAATTATGAAATGAAAATTATAAGATACAAAATAATCAACCCATAATAAATAGAAGTAATAATAATTAAGTAATCATTAGATTGAGATGTTAATAAATATAAGTGATAATTAGATTATGGTGTTTGTATCGATTAAAAGGGTGTCTTAATAGGCAACCCCTTATTAAATTATTATTACATGCATTAATAATTTATATTTTAGTTTATAAATGGGTAATATTGTAATTTGTAAATGCAGAGGTAGTTATTAAATAATGTATAATTTCATAATATGTATCCTAACACCTTAACAACTAACTAGGTTGTTATTATCATTTTTCTTATTTATTAACATGTTTTGTATGTGTATCGAATAAAAAGTGTGTATTAGTCAACTTTCATTCCTTATTTATTTATTTATTTATTTATTTATTATTATTATTATTATTATTATTATTATTATTATTATTATTATTATTATTATTATTATTATTATTATTATTATTATTTGATCACATAAATGCCAGTACTATCAACTATCAACACCGCAACCACATAACATACATGCCAAACCACATAAACCTTGATCACCTCTAATTCCGTTGAGATCTAGCGACTCTCGTTGAGATCCCACTCCATAACAAGGTTTTTAATAAGCTAACATAATTGATACGGCTTATAGTATAGTGATATTAAAATTTGTTGTAAGGGTTACTCATGACCTTTCAGTTGTGAACAACTGGAGTAGATTATCTCTACTACTTATAATGCATTTAGGATCTTTCCCTAAATAGCATCATGAAAATTCAGTCAATTTCTTTCTATTTTGAGATTTTAAGAAAATGAATCAAAAAAATGGATGAACCAGGGCTCGATCACATGACCTCGCGCTTAATTTCCAGGCGCCCAACCACCTGCTCAAGGAACTACTTGCGTTTTAAAGTCTGAACAAATATAATATATCGCATTTGTACCTCACAAATGAATGAATTTATCAAGTACTCTCCTTACTTTATCTATTATCCCGTCCATTCATTTACCTTCTCGGTTCTGTAAAACCATCGAATCCTTCACTGATTCATCATCAGCTTCACCTTCATTATCGCCTTCAAGCCTCGATTCCATCAACCTTCACGTTCGAATCCGTCTATAAGCCCGTCGATTCAATTCCAAATCTATCGATTACTGGAACCCTCGATTCCCTCATTCGTCATCGCCTTCAAGCCTCGATTCCATCAACCTCGGTTCCTTCAAGCATGCTTCCTTCAACCTACAAATATGACGGTTTCTTCTATGTATCTATTGGGTGAGGTTCGTCTTTGATGATGAATCTCTGGGTTGTGCATTGATCCATGTATATTGTTAATACATATTGTGGAGACAACTTGAAGAAACTTTTTGGGTAATTCCCCTTTGTAGTCAAAATTCTTATTTTTTTTGTTAAAAGTTAAGCTTTTACTATTTGTAACCGATTTAGATACGTAAGAAGGGTTATTTGATGATGATGACGAACAGATCGAAGAAGAGCTTGAAGACTGACACCAGGTTTAATTCCTAATTTATATAGCTTCTGTCAAGGCATTAGTTGTATTGTTTTATCATTTTTGTGAATGGTGATTGATATATCACATATTATACCGAGGAATCTGGGATTGAGTTGCTTGGATGTTAAATATGTTATCACTTAATTTTTTAACTGATAGTATTAAGTTTTATTCTAACCACATGATCATTTCTGTTCTTTTCATTGCTATCGAAATAGGTATTTTTGTTATTTTCAAGTAGATGAAGATGCAGAAGTCAGCAAGGATCGGAAGACACAGTTTATAAATAAATACAAGAACCGGCACAGTAAGCAATTAACAATATTATTAGCGACGGAAATCAGATGAGAAATTGATTGCAATAACAAAAAATTTCATTTCCTTTTAATTGTTAATTTCAGTTTTTAGATTTTATGATTATATATACCTAATTGTAGACCTCTGACTCCATTTCCTGATCTTGACATATCTGAGAAATCAGTTCTTGATGTTGTTTATGAATTGCGAGTGTGGGCCTAGCCTTGGCAAACTTGCATGAAATTGCAGCTGTCGTATCTATGATGGTATAAATATTAAGAACCACATGCTCAAAACAAATAGTTTTCTTCAATACTGACCTCTTATAATTAAAATCCTATGAATATAATAATTAGTCAACGCCCAATTGTATTACTTAAGCACATTTTTTAAGAATTTAATGAACCTATAGTTTCTTCACTTTTTTTTAAAAATTGTTGGAAAAACAACATTTTAGTATTGCATTTTCATCGTCAGTAAGGCCAACTACAATCACTGAACAATTTCTGCATAATCTATGTTTCACTACAATTATTGGCTTATGAGAAACTTGGATTTGGTCTTGCTTTGATAGATTGAGATAAAAATCAAGAATCTCGTTAGCACAAGTAGTGAGTTTTTTCTTTGTTTATTTGTAGTTTTTTGTTCTTCATGATAATTATATACAATATATGGTTGAATGAAGACACTCCATTTGCTGGTTTTAATTTTTTCTTTCAACTCTTTCGATTATTCTTTCCACTAATTTCATGCTTACACTAATACGTGCATCAAAAGGGGCGGGTTAGATGGGTTGGGTAACATGTCAAAATATATCTATTTTGTAGCAGTTAAATTTTGGTGCCACGAGTCAATTTGTTGATATTTGTGTTTGTTATTAGTTATTACACGCATATTTGCAATTTGCAAGGTTATTTATATGTATGTGAGTAAACTATAAGTATGTTAAATAGTTTTTCCTTAAATATGAACTCGCAGCAAGGTTATAATTTGCACTAATTCATATGAACTTGTGAAGTTTGGTTACATGTGTTAACGACATTTGATGGAATCCTGGATTGTGAAGAAGTTAATTAAGAGGAAGAATGTTGTTGTGAAAGTGTTTTGTTTTTACCACTACCATTCTACAGTCGCCACTCACCATCACTACACACCACCATGACATTGTCAAATTATCACCACCGTCTACTATTCACGACCATCACCATTAGTCCATCACCACCACAACCATCACCCACCAATTGATCACCACCAAATATAGTCACAGGGTACCCGCCGCCGCATTGCGCGGGTACCGTGCTAGTGTGTTGTAAAAGAAAACATCATCCTATAATTCGTATTGGAAGAATTATATACTCTGCAGAGAGGATTATTAAAGCGCACTCTTAAGGTGTGCCTAGAGGCTAATCGCATTGGGCAAACTCAAATAAGAGCCCACTTATTTTCCCCAAATCCGTTCAAAAAAAGCTAATTTTCCCCAAATGTATATAGGACTAGACCAATTTATAATTACCAAACTACATAATTCCTTAAATATATCAAGCTAATTAAGCATCCTCCATCCGTTTTTGGCCTCAGAGTAAGATAAATATAGAATTTAATTTGAAATTAAGAAGTTTCTAAAAGTTAAAACTGTTAAAGTTCTAATTAGACACTCAACCGTAACACAACTAAAATATAGTTGGCATCCGTCTTACCGCTCACATTGTTGGAATAGAGATTTTAGGGATTGGCAATGATAAGCAAATGAACACTATATATTGAAAATGATTGATTATGAGGATCGGATTAACTATATAGGCATGCAATATCATTTTGGTGCATTTGTTTTAATTTTTTATATACCTGTAACAATTATCGGATAATAAAAAAAATGTTTGTTTATAGTATATAAAAATTTCATATTTATGAATCTTACTTTATATTTTGCCACAAGACTTTCAAAGACGTACCCGACCATGAGTATTTTGTACCTTTTTTCCTTACTAAACTATAGTATATATACTTTATCATTGCCCACCCTGAAGAAATATCAGTGTCCCATAATACATGATTTTTATGTATAATACACATTCTATAATAAAAAAAATTATTATTAAAAGTAGATTTGATATAAAAGTGGGTCGTTATTTGTAATATAGTCGTTATTTTACATTGATATATTTATTTTGACAATTAGTCCTTAAAACCAGTTTTCACTTAACACCTGACAAACTCAAGACCAACCAGTGGCGGACTCAGGAATTAATTTGAGGGGTTGTACATTTTTTAATTCATACTATTAAAAGACATAAAAAGAAAATGAAAAGTATGCTTTCATTATATATTTAAAAAAATGTTTATAAATTACATTTTAAAGTAGACCTTAATTATTCGTTCTTTCATTTTCTGAAAACGATTGATTTCACTTTCAATTGTAACATCTGAAAGCGTTTTTTTTTTCTACTGCATAAATCAACTAACATTATTACAACTTAAATGATGACTATCAATTAATATTGCGATGACTATTTTACTATTTATGAAAATATAAATTGAAAAGATAGTGAGGAGAAATCAAATTACCTTTTCATTGTAGTAATTGGAAAAAAAAAACCTAAAATCTTCTTAAAATCTTTAATTGCAATGGCTAGGTGTTCCTGATTAATTGGAGTTTATAAAACCCTAAATAATAGAAACTTAATACATAATGAATAATGAGCTTTACATAACTTTTTATTGACTTCAGTTATATTTTTCTTAAGCTATTCTTTTAACAAATATTTAAATATAACATATAGTATTATTATTTTTCTACTACATAAGAATATGATATGAATCCGAAACACTTTACAGGTTTGGTTCATATCAGAAAATTTGCTGCATTTTTTTAAGGGATATCACGTACACTAAAAATATTATTTGTTAAGTATAGTTTTAACATCAATTTTAAATTTATTCTCTTTCATTTAACATAACATCTTACCGTACCTATTGCTCTAAACCCTCTAATGCTCCTCTAAGTTCTAAACTTTCGATTGTTTGCGGCATTTTCACGAGCCATAAGGTGTGGGTTTGACGCTGCCAAATCCCCTTTAACATTATTTTGGCGACCCATACTGAGTTCTCTAAATCATACGGAGTATTATTTAACGCACAGGAGGCATGCATCTTGAAAAAAGGGTACGAGAAAGTGTGGAAATGGAAAAAGGAAATCTCGTTGTTATGTAGTGCTTTTTGGACACATTTTGTGTTTTGAGATAAGATTTTGGACCAATTAACGAATAAATGTTTTCAAATCTTATCTTATTTCATAGTAACTTGGAATTAATAATTTTTTAATAGGTAAAGTTGGGCACCAACAAAAATATTCGTAGTAACTTGGAATTAATAATTTTTAATAGGTAAAGTTGGGCACCAACAAAAATATTCGTATTATCACAAAGTTACTTAAAGGTATGTTTTTGAAATCATTAAATAAAAATGGTTAAAAATATATAAAAAAGATAAATTTTGAGTAAATTATAAGGATTATCCTTAAGGTTTATCTCAAATTTCGACCATGACATTGACTTTAAAGTTTTTAGCCTAATATCCACTAAATTTTCTGGTAATTTTTAATGTGTAAAAATCATCTTTTTTTTATATAACATAAAATAGTTTCATAGGCAATTCTTTACGAATAATTCACTTAAAAGTTAGAATAAACAAAAAAGTCAAGCGAGATTTATCCGGGTCTAAGTCAAACGTTTGTGTACATTAAGTTCGTCGATTGTAGTGACAGATACGAGCATGTAATGGTGGCTGATCAACGATTTCTATTTTTCAAATCACAAGTTAACAATGAGAGTTGGTGTAGATCAACTGGCCATCAAGGGATATCTCGGGTTAGGGATGAGCGTGGTCAAAAAGCCGAATCGAATCAAAACCGAAAACGATGAATTTTTAAAACCGAACCGATAACATGTTTTCGGTTTTGGTTCGGTTCGGTTTCAGTTCGGTTGGGTTCGGTTTCGGTTCGGTTTTTGGCCGAATGCTCATCATTATTCGAAGACCGAAACCGATATAACCGAAACCGAAAATAATGAATTTTCAAAACCAAACTGAACCGATAACATGTTATCGGTTTCGGTTTGGTTTCCCTCGGTTTTCGGTTCAGTTCGGTTTTTCAGCCCAAATGCTCACTCGTACCTTGGGGTTTTCCTTCACAAGGTCTCGTGTTCGAGCCTTGCTAAAGAATTTTTCTCGGGTGAGTAGGTGGTGTGGCTTATTTCCCATAGGTGGAGGGTTCGAGGGAAAACATACTGCCCATTATGGATGTCACTATCTGGTTCGAACCACTAACATACTAACTAACGGTTAAAAAAAACATTTATAATAGACTACATGACCCTTAAAGAATAGAATAGGTTGTTACGTACTTCCTCCGTATCAAAATAAGTGAATCACTTTAATAATTTACCTTATTTGGTACGTTTTTATATTTAAAATTACTCATTTACCCTTACTTATCCCTCTTTAAACATCATTAAATGTGTGGGGCCCCATCCATTTTTGTCATCTTCCTATATTTGAAATTTTCACCATTTAGAAAAACAATAAAATAGTAAAAGGAGTGGGGCCCATCCATTATAATTATCCATTTAATTTCACTAATATCTCATTACCTTATTTTGCCTCAAAAAACGTAAGCTTCAAAGTGATTCAATTATTTTGATACGGAGGAGAGGAAGTAAATGGCAAGAAAGACAACACGCATGGTGTTGCCAATGCCACATTAGCTTTCTTTCTCAAGATTAAATTCTTGAAGTGGTAACCAAACTCACGATCGAAGCTATTATTCATTTATATTTTAATCTTATTAATAATAAAAAACATTACACTGATAATTAAATAACATTACCATAAAAATAAAAATAAAAAAAACCCATAAAAGTTAGTAGTTATTTCTTCGGTCTAAATGTATTCCCCTAAATCGACTTTAAAAGTTAGATGATTTTCATGTGTGCGCATATCTCTAATAACTTATAATGTATCTTCTTGCATTCGTGCATGATCATCTTCACAATGTTGCTCACTGGATAAAAGTCGGGAGAGATTTCCCTACTTTATAATCAATATTAATCATACTATGCAATTGTCAATTATATAGTATTTGTAGAAGAGATAGTGTGAAATTTCATTGAAGAGAATGTGTGAAAAAAAATTAGAAGAGATGGAGATATTTATATGGTAAAATGGGTATTGTGGGTGTTGGAGTCATTAGAAGGAGATGAAAGGGGGAAGAAGAAAGAAAAAAAAATGTTCGTTGCAACGACTGAATCAGAGGAATTGGAGGAGGGATGCGTCACAGGCTTCTGTTGTTAGGGGGATGTGTCGTGCAAGGCGGAGGATGACGGCACCATTACACTTGATTTAATTGCTAGCTTAACTTAGATACTGTTTGGTAGCATATCAAAGGTCTGAATGATTCAGACTTCCCCTTACATCTGTCTGATTAAGAGGCAGAACATGTCTAATTTTTTATTCAGATGCTCATTAAGAGGCTTTACCAAACACTCTATTAAGTAATGTCATCTTCATAAAAAAAACATTTGAAAAGGAATTAAAGTTCATTAAAAAATCTAATAAAAAGCTAGAAAACATGATACATCACCAAAAACCGGAACAAAGATCTTGATAAAAAACAAAATACCCTCTAGAAAAGAAAACCATATCTATAGCACACCACAATATACCTTGCTAACACCTAACACCTGAAGTAAATCAGAAGTACCATAATACTTCTTTTAACACCCAAGTCTTATAGTCTGGTAATATTAATTTTAGTATTATTTGTGGCCTAAGATCATAAGTCAAGTTTTGTTATGGACAAAATTGAAATAAATTAGAATCTTTTAAAAAAATCGACTAAAACGTCTACCAAAAATAAAGAAATTGATTCACCTTTAATAACATAGTAATGTCCAAATCAGAGTAAGAATCATGCCCGCTTTGCTTTAATTACAACTTTATACGCATTGAAATTGATGTAACAAAGTTATGGGCCTCCCTCAGTTTAATCAAACATTTTTAGTTAGAGAGTGATTAATGTACCACGTCTTTTAATGGATACACCATAATTAATAATTTATATGTTTGTACAGTTTGTAGTAATAATTATACGCTGTGATATATAAATCAAAAGTTGTGGTGTAAAAATTAATTGCCTTTTTCATTTATAAGTTTGTTATGAGTTGTTAATAAATTATTTTTGGTGAAATTAAATCTTTATAACCCTTTAGTAATATCAAAAATCTTACATTAATTTAAGTATATAAATATGACATGAATAAATAAAAAATAATTTGTTAAAATTATATACGAAATTTCATATTAAATAGCTAATCTGTAAATGGTAAAGTAAGTAAACTTAGGTATATTTATATTATGGTTAAGATCTGGTGATGATTTAAAAATCGATGAGTACTGCGAGGATAATTCTGAAACAATCGTTTAAAAAAATATTGGAATATTATAAAAAATATTGGATCTTTATTTTTCCTTTATTTTTCTTTTATCAGGAGAAATTAGATCATTATCAGGAAATATGGATCATTATCGGAAAATTTTGAATCATAATTAAGAAATTTTAGATCATTATCAGTACTCATAGTCATCACCAAATTTTGAGTCATCACTCGATCTCACTTCTTTATACAATAATTAAAAATAGAGATGTTTATTGAAAACAATTCATATTTTAAGGGTAAAATATGAAATATTTCCCTTTTATATACAATTACCATCCTCAAGTTACTGTTCATTAGGAAGCAAAATCCGGTTTAGTGTTCCACCAATAATAATTGGCCGCATGACACATTTCAATAATTCGGTTTTAGATTGTGAACTCAATTTTATACTCCCTCCGTCCCACAAAAAAGTTCCCATTTCTCCTAAAGCTTTTGTCCCACAAAAAAGTTCCCATTTCTCACATGTGGTGGGCTCCACATAATAAAATATTATTATTATTATTAAAAACTCCATCAATAACATCCACTAATTATCTTTCTCTCTCCAAACCAACCTTATATTTTAATCAAAATAATACCAATGACCCCACCATTAACTATCACCTAAAATCTTGTGCCAAAGGGAAATAGGAATTTTTTTGTGGGACGGAGGGAGTAATATATTACAGAAGAAAGGAACTAAAACATCTACGTGTTTGTCACATCTAACCCTACACTTTTGTAACTTATACTTTTAAGACATAGACTTTAATAACTCATGCTTTTAAACTTTGTATATTACTTAAGACCTGTGCCAACGGCACGTCAAAGACCCCGTCGTGGGCACTTTAAAACCCGTCGGCCATTGACGGCGTTGGCACCGCCACGTCGTGGCCTGCGTCGAAAAGAAGCCGTCGACCGGAGGACGGGAAAGAGGAAGCGTCGGGGGGGGGGGGGGGGGGGGGAGGTGGTGGGGCTAGGAGAAAGAAGAAAGGGGGAAGAAGAAAGGGGAGGGTGTTTGGGACTTGTACCTTGTGCTACAAAACTTGTACCATTCATTTTTTTTATAAAAAAATTGTTTTTTTATCTGTTTTTTTTTTAATTTTAATTTTTTTATATATTTGTTTTAATAATAAAAATATATTAGTTTTTTTTTTCAAAAAAATTAGGTTTTTTTTTCTTTTTTAAATTTTAATAAATGTAATTTTTTTAAATTTAATATCATATTTTTTAAATTTAAACAATGTATTTTTAAATTAATGTAATGTATTTATTTTGTAATTATTTAATTTAATTAAAGATGATGATGTGGAAAGGATGTGTTTAGTGATGGGTTAGTGATGTGTAGGGTTGGCACGACCGTGTCAGTAGCATATCAGTAAGGATGTGCTGATGTGGCGCTACTGATGAGTTTAGTGATGGGTAAGAGTTGGGAGAGGCCTAATAACACCTATCATTACAAAAACTTTGTATATTACTTATATATTTATTGATCTTATATAATAACATTCGACTAATAATTTAAAAGCAACATAAACGGTTTATAAAAAACAATAATCGCATGATAATTAGTATGCCGATTTAATAAATCTAAATCCTAACGTAAAAAATGTGTGTTTAAACCCCGCAGCATCGCGCGGTAAGTATAGTCCTCGTTTATGATACATTTCGACTAGAACTATTTAGTGTTACAAACAAATATCTCATTCAAATTTACTTCGTCTCTAAATATAACTTTTCTCACTAAATAGTTTCCATTGAAAATCAAGATCGATGAAAACTGATCTTCCACGATATAAAGATGTTAGGAAACATAATAATTTGACTTAGTTTGTATTTAGTAATCTTATTATAAGAGTCTTGATATTTATATGTATATTAATTACAGTATAATTCTGTTTGTTAATTTTCAGCTAATTTATGATGTACTGAATAAGATCAATACGGATAATTGTTTAAGTAATGAAGTTATGTCAGACTACATCATCAATAACTATAAATGTAAATTTGTTAATTCAAGTTACTTAAATATTAATGTTTTGAAACAAACTGTAAATGATTTATTAGTAGTAATAAAACAAGAGAATAGCAGTTTGGATTTTAGACCTTCAAAATAACTCTTAACCGTTAAGAGAAGCTGGAAATCCTATTCTTGAGCATTTGGGCCGAAAATCCAAACCAAACTAAAAACCAATCGAAAGCGAACCGAACCAAAACTGGTAACATGTAATCAATTCGGTTTCGGTTTTGAAAATTAATTATATTCGGTTTCGGTCTTTGAATAAGGATGAACATTTGGGCTCTTAAATGAAACCGAACTGAACCGAAACCGAACCAAACTGAAATCGAACCGAACTAAAACCGATAACATGTAATCGGTTCGATTTCGGTTTTCAAAATTCATCATTATGAATACGGCTTCCAGGAATTGGGCTTACCCGGGCCTAAAAACAAAGTCTGGGCTGTTTGAAATACGATATTTGGATTAAACTGGCCTTTCAAACTTAAGAGGGCTTTTTCAGGCAGATCGATGTCCAGTCTCACGCTAATTTGGCATCGAGAACAACAAACATTGCTCAAGTAAATGAGAAAAGAAAGTCTGTAATCAAACTAAACTGAAACCTTAAACCTTTACCTTATTTGTTACATATCTTATCTTCGGTTTTCACCACAGATACTTATTATTTTCTAATAAACTTTGAGATTGGTAAATTCGTGACTTTTGAGTACAAATAGTTCAAATCAAGGTTATCATTATCTCTACTACATGATTTCACATTTTGTATTAAAGACTTAATTTTTAGACAACTTGAATTACTAATTACTAATTACATATATTATGTAGTTTATATATCGGGTGATTTCCAAATTTGGACCAAATGAAATAAAATTTCTCCAAGTATAGATTTGTATTTTAATTCTTCTCAAAATAGACCGTGCGACCGTGCGTGCAACCGTGCTACTCCACTAGAACGCCGCCACGTGTCCGAGATAGTGCTGCTCAACCTTGTCACTACTGCTCGTTATTACTGGTCAACCTTGTTACTACTGCTCTAAACCTTGTTACTACTGCTCGTTAATACTGCTCAACCTTGTTACTACTGCTCGTTAGTACTGCTCAAACACTTAGTGCTGCTCCATTAGTGCTGCTCAAGTCTCCCAGTCGCACGGTGTATTTTTTGGAAAATTGAAGTATATCAGTATTAAATGGAAGTTTACCACTTTTTTTGGTCTATTTTCGTAATTAATTCTTATATATTTCCTAATTCTCCAAGATTTCTTCGTATAACCATTAACAACTTACCATTAATCACAATAAGGTGTCCTAATGGTAAGAGTTTAAATTACTAATTATCATCGGTTTTCAGTTATATTGCACATCCTTAATTGAACATTTTAAGAAAACCGGTAAATGAAAAAGATTGCAATTTGTAATTTGGTTCCACTTCCTGCTAAATTGAATTTCTGGATCCGTCACTGTATATATCATTTCAAGAATACAAATCCGAAAATGATGTCATCTCATTAATGTTTAAAGAAATGAAAAATAGCCCGCTATAATAAATTTGAAAATCGAACCAAGTTTTTGAAGTTGGCATTTGCTTAACCCGCTTCCAAATCAGACGCCATTTATCATTTTATACCAATCCACTTCGATCCGCTGGGTCCAATTTGCAAATTGATTGACGTTCGCTGTTAAATTACTTATTGACTTTATGTTAAAAATACAAAAAAAAAAATTCTTTTTGTCAGAAGTGGGATTTGAACCCACGCCCTCTCACGAAGACCAGAACTTGAGTCTGGCGCCTTAGACCACTCGGCCATCCTGACACTTGTTTAACTTAGGTCTCAATACATAAAGACACATATAACAGCTTTATAACAAAATTTGAAAGCACTGAATATGAGTTTTTTTAAACAAACTGGTAGCATAATGGTAATTGTTCTAGAATGACTTTCTAGAGATCACGGGTTCGATCCCTCCATGGTAAATATTTACCATGTAATGGTTTGAAAACGGTTAGGTCACATACATTACGACCATAAACTCGGCCACCCTAGGAAGCCCTTATAACCGGAATACCTTTTAAATTTGACAGATAATTCAAAGATACGTGCTGTTGTAATGTATTTGAAATCTTATCCTGACACTAGCTAGTAAATTTGTGCTTTAAAAAAAATATAAATTAAGTTTGCACTATGTAATTTGAACCGAAGTTCTCTTATAATTAACAAATAATGACGTCATCGCTCACATTGGCGTTACATGAAATGAAAATACATCTATTCTTTATACATGAACACGAACCCGTTCCAAACAAGTTTTATCAACAAGTTGGCTGCCTTGTTGCATCTCAACATAGTCTTTGTACTTCATCGGAACATATGCCGCCGGACTCGTTTCTTCATCCACTAACTCATTAGCCGGGCCCACCAGTGCATCCATCGATGGCCCATTTGCCATAGCTACCGAGATTCTTGTGTGTGCGTTATTCACGATTGCACGATGCTCCACACTCTTGTACTTCCCGTTACTAAAGATCTACAAAAAAAAAAAAAGCATATATCATTAGTTTTTGTTTGATCAGTGTTGGAAGGTGTTCCGCATTGACTTGTGGTCATGTGTTCGATTCATATTGTGAACAATAGATTTAGGAGTATTTTAAAGAGTATGTGTGCTTCTATTAAAAATGATAGTAATAATAGTAATGTAACCTTTATAATTGATCAATGTACAATTATCCATGTGAGATTTTCATCGAATAAGGTGGTCAAACAAAGACTTATGTACCTCAAGGTGGTCTCCGGTATTGACTAAAAATGAGTTGGGAAGAGTGTTCTTGACGTTTACCCATTTTCCCTTACGTTTGATTTGAAGTCCACCTATGCCATTGTCGATTAGGAGCGTGAAAAGGCCATGATCCGAATGAGGTGGCAACCCCATTGCAAGTTCGGGTTGCGGGCACCGCGGGTAAAGATTGACAATACATATTTGAAAGCTGGAATCAATATCTAAAGTTTTTTCTACATAAGATTGTTCAAGTTCTAGGCTTGTTGATATCCCATTAATTAATCCCCTTACTACTTTTCTGATTCTTTTAGAGTACTCGAGTACAACTTCACTGCAACAACAACAAAAAAAGTTATTTTAACACCAAAACGATATTTATTTTAATAAATTTAAAAATATAAGGGTTACCTGTAACCTAAGGGCTTATTCGGGCAGTGAAACTCCGGGTGTACTATAAGTTTTAAAAAATCCCTCCAGTAGAAAACTTTGTCCTTCTTAGTATTAAAACTTGTTCCATATCTAACCGGATCGCGAATGTCGTTTTCTTCAAAATCTTTCTTTTCTTTGTCCGTTAAATTGAAAAATTCATTTGATTTTTCAATGACCATGTTCATCAAACTCACAGGTACGTCATGATTAATCAGCTATATAAACATGCATGTTAAAAATAATTAAAAGAGGTTAAAAACAGGTTGCAGCCGAGATAGTAACTTAGTAAAACCTGAAAAAAGCCCCAATCTTTGCAAGCACTATGGAGTTCTTGGACCCCTTGTGATCGTAGATCAGGATCAGCGGATGTGAGCAAGGAAAAATCAACGGTGGGGATTGAATCTTGAGGGTATGAAGCAGGGGTGTCATTAGAGTTTGTGAAGTAGGTGTAGATAGATGGAATGGAGTTGAGATCAGGTGATTCGGCTAATGTTTTAACTGAATTCATCTTTGAACGCTGAGTAACTAACATAAATTACTAGCTAATTTATAAACACAGAAAGGCAGAAAATAATGTCACCATCAAATCATTGGGCTCACGTACGATCCGACATGTGATGCTCATTTTCAAAATACAGCCACGGATCAAGTGACCAAATAACAATTGGCTATCATATGTTGTCAATTGTCATCATCAAAGATAGATAAGGGGCTAATTATTTTATAATATATTTTTCACTCTTTGGATTACGATTGTAAGACTGGCCATTCCAGAGGAGTCAATTATAAATAAAAATACTACTAGAAAAAAAAAAAAACTTTGTAATAGTAAATCTATGCACTTATTATCTATGTTTTTCGTTTCGAGATGCAAAACAGGATTCCTCCAATTTGTAGGGCGTGGGCATTTGTGCATGAAACAGAAACTTGAAAACCACATTGATTCAAACGAATACCATGGATTTCATATTCAAAACTTGTTTTACACAAAAACACGAATTTTGGAAGAAAACTCAATTATCAAAAAATTATCAACTACCACCACTCCTAGTATCACAAACAAACTCTAAATAAAGCATAGATTTTCGAACGGGTCTAAAAACACAAACGGGCCGAAAGCTGGTATTAAACAAAGTCGAAAAAATAAACAAAAAACTTAAAAATGCAAATAACTCCGCAAAAAGTGTTTTGGGCCCGAAAGTTTCCTTTTCGCAAGCTTCGATTTCGTTGGTGGCACGTATGACCACCGCCAAACAATCACCCAAAGTTGCCGATCAGGTTGTGTCTATCCTTCTTTTGTTTTTAATTGATAAATTGCTTATAATTGTTTGTATGTGGTCACGCATATGCCTTCAGGATTGAATATATGTTGTTGTAGTGAAGTAGTTAATAAAAAAAATTATACCAGATTTTGAAATTCATATTTAGTCCACTTGACCTAAGAAGATCATACTTACTACGTACTAAGACCACCCGTTATGGGCGACCGAACGAACGGTCGCGACCGCCACGTCCTCCGTTCCCGACGCGTCCCGCCCGTTACACCCTCCGCTCGCCGACGCGTCGCCAAGGGCCAACGGTCGACTACTCGACCGTTGGCAGCCCGCTCCAACGGCTCCAACACACCCACTTCTAACTTAATTTTTACCCCTTTTTTACCTTATAAATACCCAATCTTTTTCTAAAAAATTTCACACTTCTCATTTCTTTTCTTCATACTTACTCACATCACACACATCACACACACTATACTAAAAATGAGTTCCGACGATGAAATGAATGTCGCTAATTTCATTTTTGGCGACGAGGAAGAGGACAGGGTTATACATCTTGGTTTTTTACAAACGGCGGCCGCGTTTCTTGAAGGTTCTAGTTCTAATATCCCTAGAACTCCTAGAAGATACATGAATAGGGACCGTGGCGGTGCGAATGACCGTCTCGTGGCAGCCTACTTCGCTGAAAATCCGACGTATAACGAGCATGATTTTCGCAAACGTTTCAGGATGAGTCGTGATCTTTTCACACGCATTGTTCGCGATCTCACTAATACCGTCCCATTATTTGCGCAACGATATGATGCACTTGGGAACGCAGGTACTTCTCCGCTAATGAGGTGCACTTCTGCAATTCGTCAGTTAGCATACGGGACCGTACCGGATGCTCTAGACGAATACTTACAAATTGGTGAGAAAACTAGCCGTGATAGTCTCGCAGAGTTCTGTAAAGGGGTTATGCACTTGTATGGAGATGAGTTTCTGCGAAAGCCTACTCATACTGATGTGGCGAAGCTATACGCTTTTCATGAGGAGAAACATGGGTTTCCCGGTATGCTAGGAAGCATTGATTGTACTGATTGGCCTTGGGCTCAATGTCCAAATGCTTACCGTGGGCAATATGTTAGAGGGGATCACGGGAACGAACCATTCATCTTACTTGAAGCGGTTGCCTCGCAAGATTTGTGGATTTGGCACGCGTTCTTTGGTGTCGCCGGGTCGAACAACGACATCAACGTGTTACGAGCGTCCCATATTTTCAATGATCTCAAAGACGGGAAATCACCTGAGGTACCCTTTTTGGCAAACAGGGTGTCTTACAAATGGGGATATTATCTTACTGACGGGATATATCCGGAATGGTCTGTTCTTGTTAAGTCAATTTCACACCCAAATGCGAATGATGTTAAGCGGGTGAACTACAAGAAAGCACACGAAGCTGCAAGGAAAGACGTAGAACGAGCATTTGGCGTTCTAAAGAAAAAATGGGGTATAATAAAAACGGCTGCAAGGTCCCCAAATGTTAACAAAATAAGGGATATAATGTACACTTGTATCATATTACATAATATGATTATCAAAGACAAAGGCAGGGCCATATGTCCCGATTTTCATCCGGAAGAGCGACATAGTGAAGCCGACCCCGTACGATCACATGAAGAAGTATTGCAAGTTATCAGGGAGATCCATAATAACAAACTCATCTTAATCTTAGATCTGATTTGGTGGAACACGTTTGGAATCGACGACCCCACCAGTAGTTTTTTTAATGTTTTTTTAATTATGTTTAATGTAATGTTTTAAATTATTAATGAAATTTAAATTAAAAAAAAAAATTCCGAACGGTCACCCATTACGGGCATTTGGTCGCTGTCTGTTCGTGTGTTTGATCTGAAGAGAGAAAGCTGATGTGGCGCAGATGTGGCAGGGGTGACCAAACTGAGTTTGGTTACCCATTACGCCCAGTCTAAGCATCTAAGATCAAGAAGCAACTTGTTTTTTCCTTACAAGATAAACTATAAAGAAACACACGTCTTTACAGCTGTACGTACTTACTACTTGCCCATTGGACCCAAAGTCAGCGATGAAGCTATATAGGAGCTAGCAGGTATGGTCCCCTCCAATCTTAGTGTCATTTAAAAAAAATTCCTTATACTACAAAATAAAAAGGAAATGATAATAACACCTAAGGTGCTAGGATATGCATCTGTAGTTGTACATTAACTAATAACCATCATTGCATTTAAGGAATTTCTCGATTTGTTAACAAGTTTATAATACATATAATAATTTATTTAAAATGAATAACAAAACTCACCGTACGTCAACTTGTAAATTTCATACCCGCCTTTATAGACTTTGTAGTTCAAATTGCCAATGGATTTCAATTTGTTATCCCAAGCAGCGTGAGTTGGTAGACCAAAAAAGATGGCCATATACACTCTTGAACAGAATGAGTTGGAAACCCTTTTGTCTTCTTTCCATCTTTGTTCCCCTTTAAAAGGACCTTATCATATGGTACTTTTATGACCTTTTCTGCATGCTTGATTATTCATTTTTGAAGAAAATAAAAGTGTTTTTAAGTTAGATTCTTTTTCATCCATGAATATTACAAGAAACCCCAAAACTTGATAAATCGGTTATCTAAAATAACTTTCAATAACGAAATTAGTAACAAAATCTTGAACCAAGAACATGGAAAAATATGTACTTTTAATATGAAACGGTGTTATTGGAACTTTAAAGTATATACCGATCACTTGAAACCTAAAGACTTCATGAATTGACGCTTGTTCCATAACTAATTAGATCATGAACACCATTTTCTTCAAAATCATTCTTCCCTTCTACTGTCAAATTGAAAAACTCGTTCGACTTTTTAATAACCTTGTTCATCAAAGTCTCATTACACCATGCATGATTAATCACCTAAACATGTTAAAAATCATTAGAAGATCGAGCTTTAAAACACGTTACAACAAATAATTCTCCTTTTCATTTTCATCTTTTAATTTAATTTGAACAATTGTATTAATCAAATGAATATGAATAGGAAGATACATATGAAAATTTAATAAGAAGCAAATCTCTTTTAATTTGTTTACAAGTTATTCTATTTGTCAAATATCCTATAAAATTGGCTTTTAGCGCGATAGTTTATGATTTAGTCAGTAAAAGTATCAGTCAGAAAAGGTCATTTATCATGTAGTGAATTAATTGATAATGAGAAACGGTTGAGCCCACTATTTGTACTTACTTCATTTGCCTATTCACCAAGATAATCCATTAATTTTCTTTCCTCAAATTTTCCATTGATGATACATAAGTAGAAATAAATAATCGACATCAATAGTATTTCTATTGATAACATCAAAACTGGGCACTTATAATTCGTGTTTTCTTGTTCGAGATACAAAACAAGACTACACAACCATCCTTTTTGTAGGATTTGTTCTTACTTAATCAAGAACATAAAAAACACAAGTATATGCTTTTTTAAGCATTTTTTTATAATGAAAAATCCAACTTTAAAGAAAAAATAGAAACCCGAGAAGACTCTCGACTTATTTAGAATTCTTCCAGAAATCGCGAAATTTGAAAAACTTCCCTATATTCTAATTAAGGTTCTTCTGCTTGGCAGTTATTTGGCGTTTGTTCAACTTTAATCAAATCCAATCCTAAATCACCATTAATGGATGGAATTTGAACTTCATGGCGATCCGAATAATAATAATTATTATTGTGTACATCAGATCTAATCCTACAAGCTGCATAATCATTCAAAGAAACTGCTCTTCTCATGATCAAGAAATCATTAGTTCCACTTCCACCAACCACATCTACTTTATCTTCTTCATCAACAACCCCAATTCTCAAATCAAAACTTTGATTATCATCTTCCGTTTGTCTTTCTTCCCCAATAATCTCATCCATAACCATAATAGCCATCTGGGTTTCTTCCATCCGACCGGAATTATCAAAGTTTTGATTCTAAGAAGCCGAATTCATTGTGTTTTTCACAATTCCAGCTCGACACAAAGGGCAATTTGTGTGTGATCTAAGCCATGTATCAATACAAGTTATATGAAAAGCGTGATTACATTTCGGTAATAATCTTAGGGTTTCATTTTCTTGAAAATCACTCAGACAGACTGAACAAAACGTCCCGTCGATGATTTGGTCGGCTTTATTGTATTTAACTACGGTAATTGCACTGATTACTGACGGTTGAAGACCGATAGTTCTGATGTACCATATGGGGTGATCAAGAAAGTCTTCATTAGTTTCTTGATTTTCCGGCGATGGGGGTGATCGCCGGCGACTTGACCGGTACCAAACAGTGTAGAATTTGTAAAGGGTGTAAAGAAGGAAAACAGAGAACGTTAAAATAAGAATTACAAGGGATATTTTGAGGGGGAGACTGAGTGGTGAGTGGTGGTGTTTCGGCGGCGGAGTAAAGATGTAACCGCCGGTGGAAGACGGCAGCGGTGGAGATGAATTAGTGATGTTACAGTTTCGTGGACATATGTAACAGCAAACGGGAAAGCAATTACCGGAGGGATTTTGAATTGGATCACATTGGAATGAGCAAATTTCGGCTGCTTCAGTAGCGTTGGCAGGATCTTCAATTATTTTCCGGTGGAAATTGTAAGCCGCCATGGGAGTAAAATCTTGATATGGTGGCGTTGCTGCAGATGTTCATTCGATTTGATGAATTTGCATGGATAAAGTTCGTTGTGATTTGTAGGTTTTGGATTGGATTGGATATCATGTGAATCTTAAATTGGTGAAAAGATTAAACTTTCAAAAGTCAAAACAATAAATGATAATACTAATAAGATTTTGATAATATAATAAAATAAGATACTTCATCCGATTCAAAATAAGTGATACATTTTGAATTTTACAGTTTTTGAAACAAAAGATAATAATGATGACTAAATTAGATTGATTGGATGATTATTGAGGAATAGGTCCACACCTTTTGAATAAAGTGAGGTTAATGATATTTAAAAGTACAAAGTAGGGATAAATGGATCATTTCACTTGGTTAAAGTAGATAGTTAGTGAGTGAGTGTCCCATTTTTTTGCCAAATAAGGTCATTTATCAAAGTGTATCACTTATTTTGAATCACCCAAACAGGAAGGTCAAAATACATTTTAGTACCCCGAACTTGGCTGACTGGAATTTAAGCACAACCCAGAAAACACAATATGCGCTGCAGCCACACCTTCGTAACTCCAAATACCCGGATTCGTTTAGAACATTCATTCGAGTCAAAGCAGACATATATGAACAAGTATAAAAAAACTCTTACCACCCTGAACTATTAAAGGTGCACCATGGTACCCTGAACTTGACAAAATTGTTAATTTAGTACACTGGCTTACTACTTTGATCTTGTTTTCTCATGTGATTTGCTTCTAATATCAATATATTGAGATGAACATATATTTTTTTGTCCGTTTAAAGCTCCAACGAAATTAAATCAAGTAAGAAAACGCGATCAAATTAATGAGTCATGTACTAAATCGACCATTTTGTCAAGTTCGGGTACCATAGTGCACATTTAATAGTTCAGGGTGGTAGAAAATCCAGTCAGTCAAGTTCAGGGTTCTAAAATACATTTTGGCCAAAAAAGAAAGTGTATCACTTATTTTGAATTAGAGAAAGTATATATCTTTCTACCTTTTAGCTCTATTCATAGTTCTACTTATTTGGTCATGATATATATTAAAATTAAGAGATGATATGAGAAAAAAAAATTAGTGGATGATACATGTCAAATTTAAAGATGAATATGAGTGTAATATATGAGTAGACTAAAAGATAAAAAAAAATATCATTGCTCTAATAATAATAATAAAACCAAAACTGAAACTAAAATTTTGTTACGAGAAAACTGCATAAGTTTGCGTCACAAACAAAAGATATGTTACCACTCCACCGTGTAATATTTACTCCACATAACTACTTTTCCGTTTTAATTAAAAGTTTTGATAATAATGTTTTAGTACTGTTACTAAAATTTAAAACATGCATATAAAACATATATATCCATATATAATCAAATTTTAGAAAATACCTCCCTATAAATAAATGTATACTTTTTAATGTATTTAAAGACAACTCTTAACACTCTCATTATTACAACCTTCTTTTTCATCTATTTAAAATAATATTAATTCCTACATTTTTTACCAAAGGGCCTTTGGCCTAGCGGTATGGTGTCCGCCTCTCAACCTTGAGGTCAGGAGTTCGAGTCCCGTCGTGGACATAGGTGGTAATTAGGAGTAGATTAGATTTGCCGTTCAAAAAAAAAAAAAAAAAAAAAAAAAAAAAATCCCTACATTTTATGTTTATTTATTTATGTGCCTATATATATTCTACTAATTATTTCTCATAATACTATTACTTGATTTTGACACATGTCTTATCAAATAGATAAACACATAAATATACATAAAAAAAAATAGGTGTCAATACTATTACTTAAATACTTATGTAATTTTATATGAAGTTAGTTGAACAAAATTCGTTTGCTTTTTCGATTATAAAATATTAAAAAGTGTGTGATAAGGCATTGACTAAGACAATATGACAATACTTTATTCTTAGATAAAATCATTATTATAATTTTGTTATTAATTTAAGAAGATAATTTGTAAACCGTCCAACTTATTGATATCTACTACTTCCTCCGATTCAAAATAAGTGATACACTTGGTGTTTCACGGTTTTCTAGGTAAAAGATTATAATGATGATTAAATTAGATTAATTGGATGGTTAGTGGGGAATGAGTCCCACACCTTTTGAATAAATTAAGGTTAATGATGTTTAAAAGTAAAAAGTAAGGGTAAAGGGGTCATTTCATTTTGTTAAAGTAGATAGTTAGTGGGTGTGGGTCCCCTTTTTTTTGCCAAATAAGGAAACTTTTCAAAGTGTATCACTTATTTTGAATCACCCAAAAAAAGAAAGTGTATCACTTATTTTGAATCGGAGGAAGTATAATATTATATTTTACACTATCATATGAATAATAATATCATAAAATAATGTTATGCTGTTTAGGAAATTTGTTGGATTATAATTAATCACATTTCACTAATTTAATCGAGTATGGCTCAATTGTATAACAGTAGATGGCGCTTGTGCAATAGCTAATTGATCAACAACTCAACAAGTGTTTGTCATCTTCTTCTTTTTTTTTTTTTTTTCTCTTTTTGGAAACGACAAATTATATAACGGAAGTCTATTCACAATTTTACAGCGAGCACCCAGGTTCGAGCTCCTTTACAGGGCAAACTCAGCCCCCATAGGGATTTCCAGGGAAAAATCCCCCATATTTGGCACCACAAGAGGTGTTTACAGGATTCGAACTCCAGACCTCACGCCTCATATGAGAGTAAAGCTTATGCATCAATCCAGCTGAACTAGACATCATTTGCTATTTGCTAAGAGTTTGTTCCTAATAATTGTAAAGTTAAGACAAAAAATAAAAATAAGTGATATGGTACAAATACAATGATATGGGGATGAAATCTTGCAATTATAGACGAATCCACCCCGATATCATGTACTTAGAATCTCTTTCGACACACGCTTGTCCCTCTATTAAGTTGATTTTTACAGAGCAATTTTTATCCATACAGAGCAATTTCTCACAAATGACAAGGATATCCTTATTAGGAGGGGTGAAATGTAAAATATGATAAAAGGAAAGGAAGTACATGATTATCACTTGGGATGTGATTGCTCTGTATGAGAAACGTTCAAGGAGGTCCATCATTTTTACAAAGTCCCGATGAACACATAATGATCAAGATTAATCACATATTTTATACATTAAGGGTATTTTGGTCATTTGGCACTTAAAAAAATTTCAGTTTTTTTATTTTTTATTTTAATTATTTTTATTATTTTAATTATTATTTTCATTAAAATATATTTATTTGATAATTACGTGTAGTACTTAATCACATGCGATTTTAGTGTAAAATCACATTATTGTATATTTAATCACATTTGATGTTTTAGTTCAATCACATGTGATTCAGTACACAATCACATGTGATTCGGTATGCAATCACATTATGTGTTATTAGTGAAAAAAATAATAATTAAAAAAAAAATTCTAAATAAAGCATATATTTTTTATAAATGACCAAAATACCCCTTAATGTATAAAATATGTGATTAATCTTGACCATTAGATCTTATTGATCAATTGTTGAAATTTGTTCCTTGGACTTCGTAAAAATAATGGACTTCCTTGAACGCAACTCTGCTCTGAATAAATAAAAATTACTCTGTAAGAATCAGATTCCCTTGTATGTATTGTTACTTGCGTAACACTCTTAAAGGTCAAATTACATATCTAAAGGTAAGGGTTTGAGACTTTTTTCGATCGATATCCATAACGTTTTACTTTAAAACTTTCAAATTAAAGTAATATCTTTAATTCTTGAAAACTTGCAAGGAACATATAACTTTGTAAACAAAATACTCCATTAATTGCTTGAAAGTCACAAGATCCTAAAAGTATTATCACATATATCATCATTCTCATAACCTTTACTCTGTTCCATCAAAAATTGCATTTTCTAGTTTCAGAAATCATTTCGCTGGCCTTTGGAAACACTTATAATTATATAAGATCTTATATCTGAAAAGTCAACTTGACCATCATGAGCCCAACAAGTTGTAGACCATCTTATGGGGTCCGAAGCTTAGCCACCTTGTTGATATGTCGATATAGAATTAGCTCGAGGAACATAGCTACTACTCCCGTCTACCAGTATATGAGTGATGGCTCGTGGCCTTCAAAGTTCGGGTATGGCATTAGCAGCTCAATGAACCAAAAGCCGAGCATTTTTAGTGGCGACTCGATTAAAAGACCAAAGGCTAAAATGTGCATATGTTCACCTACATGTTATTTTTATTGATTAAATGGTAATAATCAAACCTTGAATTTGTTCTTTCTTTTGTGAATGGATTATATAGGGGAGAGGAAGATACTATAAAGGTTCAAGTTCAACCGTCCGATCCGGATCCTCCAAGGCATAACGTATTTTCTTGGTATGGACTCTTTATTCTTTAAGCTATCTATGTATAAAACAAAACGGATCAAAAACATAATTTATGGCATTTTTCATAAGACAAATGCGACAATGTTAATTAAATTATGCATCATATGTGTTAATTTATAGTACACAATGAGGCTGGCCTTGGGCCCGGTATAAACTAGAGATAACAATTTCAATTTGTGACCCATTTTATATACTACCTCCGTATAAAAATAAATGATACACTTTCCTAAAAAGGGTGGAACAAAATAAGTGATACACTTCAAAATCTTTCATTTTTGGCAAAAAAGTGGGACCCCTTCTCCACTATCTATCTACTTTAATAAAGTAAAATTACTCTTTTACCCTTACTTTTACTTTTAAACATCATTAATTTCACTACATCCAAAAGAAGTGGGTCCTATTATCCACTAACTATCCACTTTATACTATTTTAAATCACTTTCCAATCTTTTGCCTCAAAAACCACAATTTCCCAAATGTATCACTTATTTTGATACGGAGGTAGTATTAATGATTGTTGGGTCAGTTTGGGTTGTGTTTTATCTCTAGTTAGTTGGCCCAATAAAAATGATTTGCTTCAAAGGAAATGGGTAAATCTCGTCAAAAGTCGCCCAATATATATATATTTTAAATGAATAAAACATTTTAAATCATTTTATTAAAAGTAAATTATTATTAAAAAGATTTGTTTTTTCACACAATGATTATTTGTCGAAAATGTTAGTTTCGAGTCGATTCCACACTTTCGGACCCATACAATTATTTATCGAAATTTTAGAGTTTGGACAAACAATGGTCGTACATGACCCATACAAAAAGTGTCCAGTTTAACCATAACCTGTTTCGACCCATAACCCACCCCACCTGTAACATTTGGATACATCTAGAATGACTTGCTCAAGATAACGAACCAACATAAAACTAAAAAAGATCATTTAATCTGGTTTAGGATAAAATGGGTATTGGGCTCTCTCTTGCCCTTAACACTCTCATTTTGGAAGCAAAAGTGGGACAACATGCTAAAGCTTGAAGGCAAGTGCATTTACACTAATTTGGTTATACATCTTACTAGATGCAAATGCTTTTTCTTTCTGTAATTAAGTAGATTTAAAAGCAAATAAATATGAAGATGATTTTAGGAAAGGTGGAAGAGGTTGTTAAAGAGGTTGAGGAAGTGGCAGAGGCTATAGAAAAGGTTGCATCTAAAACAGAAAAAGTATCAGAAGAGGTTGCAGACAAGTTAGATGATGGTGAGCTTAAACACGTCGCTCAAATGGTAGAACATGCATCTAGTGTTATTGCTAAAGATGCTCAAATGACCGAAGATTTCATCCACAAGGTACTGATTTTAACCATGTTGAATAGATACATATGTACTCCCTCCGTCCCATTTTTATTGTCTACATTTCTATATTTGTTTGTCTCAAAATGACTGTCTACTCCTAAATTTCTACCAATCAAAAAATATTTAAGTGGAAAAGAGAACATTTGATTGGTGACATAATGTAATTAATGCACTTTTCTTAAACTGTGTGTTTTTTTTCTAGTGGACAATAAATTTGGGACGGAGGGAGTATTAATTATGATTACAAAAATCATACTTATAAGTTTGTGGGGTTGCATCTTAAAACCAATTATTTCTATGAGGAGTAGCCTATGATTCTTATAAGTACATTACATATTCATTATTTGTCAAATGTGGGACATTGCTCAACAATACTGATGCAACATGACTACCAATGATTTTAACTATATTGAATACATACAAATGTATTAATTATATGTACTAACAATTGATTATTCCTTGCAGGTTGGCAATATAAAGCAAGACTTGACGGACTTAGAGACGATGGTAGAAGATGTCATTGAAAAAAGTGAACACAAAAAGTAGATAACAAACAAAGGGTTACAGGACACATTTTCTCACTTCTTTTGTAATTAATTTTCATTATTGTGTATATATTCAACATTAATCATGTTAGTTAAATTATTACAACTGCTAGCTGCATTGATTGTTGTTGCTCCAAATTCATGTACTTGATTGTGAATATTTACTGGAAAGATGATATCAATGACTGAAACTCCTCTACACCGGCCAATAGAACTTTGTTTATTTAAATCTTGTTACAAATATTGAAATACCGTTATGGAATTTCATCAATCATTCACTCATCGGAAAGAAAGAGATCATAGTTACCCAACAATTAATATAGAGGGGATGATTTTTATACCAACCAATCTACCATAATGGATGCTTTAGATACTTGTACAGTTTGCAGGAATATGTGTACGGTGTGGTATGGTAATCAAAAAGTGTGGTGCGAAAATTAAGATCTGATGAAACCAATGGCAGATGATAAGCTGTGAAAGATGTGGCTCACCTAGGGATATATTAAGTCAATGGGTAGGTGCAAAGTTCAGAAATAGATCTAGTCAACGACCGGCCAAAGGGTAGACTATTTTCTCTAGATATATACCATTTCATCAATCACTCTCATTAGAAACAAAGATACCATAGTAGTTACCCTACTGCAGAATGGAGGTCAAGATCCAATCAACACAGTTGATAAAACCATCAAAGTCAAGTCGACAGAAATTCAAGTTATCGTTTCTAGATCAACTTGCACCATCTGCATACATAGATCTGATCTTATACTATAAGGCCAGTGGTCATGATCAGGTCAACATTCCAGATAGATGTGGTCAACTCTTTATCCGAGGTTCTAACTTTGTTTAGCTGGCACAAAACGGGCTCGAAGTTGATTGTAGAGATCAAGGGGTGAAGTATGTGGAGACTCGGGAGACTAGATGAATTTCTCAAACAAGATCCTAAGATCGAGCACTTTAGCCAGCTCATATGTGCACCGGATCAAGCCACAGACATTGTCCAGATTAATGTGTTTGATTGTGGTTCACTTGTTATTGGTGTGACTGCTTCACACAAAGTCACTGATGGATGGAATCTAGTTAGGTTCATTAATGAATGGGCTAGCAGTAACGGTCGCCTTCTTTTGATAACTTGGCTTCTCTCTTCCCGCCAAGGGTAATTTCGTCATTTGATCATGATCAACACTCTCCTGTCACAAATGACCATGAACCAATCATTTTAACAAAAAGGTTTGTGTTTAAAGCGAATGCGATATCGAAGCTAAGAGAAAACATAGCCGAGTAACATTAGTGGCTTCGTTGATATGGAAGGCTCTGATCTCCGTTGACCAAGTCAAAATTGGGAGCTTGAGGGATTGCTTGTTGGCCCCTGCAATGAACTTGAGAGGAAAGGTAGGCTTACCATTAATATCTGAAAGCTCATTTGGAAATTTATGGGTTCCTTATCCGAATCTACGTTTGTTGATCTTGTGGGATTGATAGAAGACACAACAAGGAACACTATGATGCAGCTTTTGAAAGCAAGTTACAGGCAATGGCTGTTTATGGTGAAGTTTATGAAGAAGTGAAGCAAAACAAGTTTAGCATTTTTTCAAGTTGGTGTCGGTTTCCTATTTATGAGGCCGATTTCGGTTGGGGTAAACCGTACTGGGTAAGTTTAGGTGGCAGTTCGGTTGAGAAGGTAATTTTAATGGATGACAAACATGGTGATGGAATTGAAGCATGGGTGAGTTTGGAGGAGAAACACATGAATTTGTTTGAACAAGATGAGGACATTTTAACCTTCACCTCATGAATTCTTTTAACTTGTGATATTCAAGTCATTCATATGCTTAATGTAAATGTAGTTAATCTTAATTCGAATAAGAGAATAGTATTCATCTTGAATGGCACTTGTGTGAGTTTTAATTGAGTCAATTAGTAGTTTTAAGTGGTCTTTAATTGAAGTATTAAATGCATGTTGCTATTTTGTGGGAAACTGCACATTGTGGGTTATGGTTTGTATGTTAATTATAGGAATGGAATGGCAGACGATTAACAAGAAAAATTGTGGTTGTTATTGCACTAAAAGAACATTATCTTACTTCTCTCTTTAAGCTTAATTTGATTGGGACCTATAATTGTGCAATATGCGCGCATATGTTAAAGTAACTACAAATATACATCCACCTAATAAACACCAAAATATGTTTATGATAACTTAATTGAAACTTCATTGGCCATATAGAAAAATTATCGTTGGCAACTGAAAATAATATCTAGCACACTACAAGAAATAATATGATATAACCAATTGTTTGTAAGAAAAGCCCCTTATAAATACATTATAGATTCAACAGCGTGGGACAACAAGTCGTTGGTATAGGTTGCATCTATCCCGGCGAAAATTTAACCTATAGCGATTGGTGACGACTCTATGACAACGTCGGGATAAGCTATACCGATATATTATCTCTATAAACATGTCCGTTGGGTGTATTCCTTAAAGTGGCATTTAGGATATTTGCTAGATTCTTTTTTTCTTAGATTTGCGTTTTGAAACTTGACGTGAAGTATTTTTGTAATTGAATAATAATATCATTTTTACTAATTATATGAACGTGTGATTATTCAAAATTCAATTAATCGTGCATCCAAACAAGAGAATACTTAAATTAGCAAGACCAATTCAAACCTTGTTGCATCATGCATAAGCATGTATACTTTATCCAAATATTATTTCAGTTATTCAAGTGAACAGAAAACCCAAAACAAGTGCTAAAAAAGCAAGGATCCAACAGTAAGTTTACTAATCAAAATAGCAGCGTTTGGTGCAAATCCATCATATGGCGGCAAAGCAACATCTAAAACAGTGGGTATAGGAGGAGAGTCAGATGATGGTGATATCAATGGAGAGACTGATAATGAAAACGGTGTCGCCCGGACACACTTGATGAAGAGAGTAATTAATAATATGGTGACAATGATGGAAGCCATTATAGAGTAGAAATGAAGTTCCTTGAGTGACAAGAATAAAGGGGTTGGGTTTTTATATACAAGATGTTGGAGGGTAGCTTATAGACATCCGTGTTGAGTTAGTCTTTGGCCACGTGAATAAATCTCTACTTTACAGGGAAAGTTTGTTTGTTTTTTAATAATGGTCAAGTAGTTCCTAGATAATAGGACTAGTTAGTTTTTCCAACGTATTGTTCAAGTTTCTATTTCGTGTATTTAAAGGGCATTAGACCCCATAAATGAGATATCACAGAAAAGCTTTAGAGCACCAAATATTTGAGTGTTTACTTTACTTCTTTGTGTGAGCGTGTGAAATACCAAACATTTGGTATCAGAGCGAAGTTGTGAGAGTTTTGTCTAAAAGTGAGAGAAAAGAAAATGAGTAATTCTGAAAATTTTGTGCAGGCATCGATCCCCAAATTTGATGGTCATTTTGATCATTGGTCATTGTTAATGGAAAATTTCCTTAGAAGTAAGGAGATGTGGAACTTGGTGGAGGTCGGCATTCCGGATGCAATTGTGTCAAATCCAAATGAGGCTCAAAGGAAAGCCATGGAGGACGCCAAACTCAAGGATTTGAAGGTGAAGAATTACTTGTTCCAGGCAATAGATAGAGAGATCCTGGAAACGATACTAGACAAGAACTCGTCAAAGGGAATATGGGAATCAATGAAGCAGAAATACGAGGGCTCCACCAAGGTGAAGAGAGCCCAATTGCAAGCATTAAGAAGAGAATACGAGCTGCTTTCAATGAAAAATGATGAAAAAGTCGATACTTATCTGGCGCGGACGCTGACAATCGTGAACAAGATGAATGCAAATGGTGACAAATTGTCATCAGGAATGATTGTTGCCAAGATACTACGTTCGTTAAGCCCCAAGTTCAACTATGTTGTTTTCTCTATTGAAGAGTCAAACAATCTTAATACAATGACAATCGATGAGCTACACGGTAGTCTTCTGGTCCACGAGCAGCGAATGACGGGGCAACAAAAAGAAGAACAAGCTCTAAAGATTACAACTGGCTCATCTTATCGAGGTCGAGGAAGGGGGCGAAGTGGAGGTAGAGGAAGAGGACGTGGTAGATACTCGTTTGACAAAAGCACAGTGGAATGCTTTAAGTGTCACAAACTCGGGCATTTTCAAAGTGAGTGTCCAGAATGGGAAAAAGATGCTAACTACGTGGAGAATGATGATGTGGAAGAAATGTTGCTGATGGCTCAAACTAATAACCAAAACTCAACGAGACAGTGGGTTTGGTTCTTAGATTCGGGTTGCTCAAATCACATGACGGGTGACAAGAAATGGTTCTGCTCGTTAGACGAATCATATCGTAATAATGTAAGACTTGGAAATGACGTCCGTATGGCAGTCCTAGGGAAGGGAAGTGTTCGATTTGATATTGAAGGAGCTGCTCACGTGCTAACCGATGTATATTATGTACCTGACCTTATGAACAATCTCATAAGTGTAGGTCAAGTCCAAGAAAAGGGAGTGGACATCTTAATTAAGAAAGGTACTTGTAGCATTTATCATCCACGTAAGGGCTTGATCATTAAAACTCAAATGACTGCCAATAGGATGTTCTTGCTACAAGCCAAGCCAAGTAGCAACAAGATGGGTCAAGATAATAGTATGTGTCACAAAGCAGAAGTTGAAGGCATGACACAACTTTGGCATCAAAGATTCGGGCACATCAACAACAAAAGTCTAAAAATGTTGCATGATAAAAACCTTGTGACGGGTTTGCCCGAAATAAAAGAAGAAATTAAGCCATGTTCAGATTGTTTAGTTGGAAAGCAGACAAGAGAATCATTTTCAAAGACAAGCTCGTGGAAGGCAACTCAAAGGTTACAACTTATTCATTCGGATATATGTGGTCCTATTTCACCTCAATCGAGCACTCAAAAGAGGTACATAATTAATTTCATAGATTTTTCAAGGAAGTGTTGGAGTTACTTCTTGACAGAAAAATCACAAGCACTTGAAACATTCAAGAAATTCAAGGTGTTGGTTGAAAAAGAAATTGGAATGGATATAAAATGCTTACGAACAGACAGAGGAGGAGAATTTAATTCAAATGAATTCAAAACGTTTTGTGAAGAAAATGGTATACAAAGACATCTCACAGCTGCATATACGCCACATCAAAACGGTGTGGCAGAAAGGAAAAATCGAACCGTAATGAACATGGTGCGAAGTGTTATGAGTGCAAAGAAAGTTCCAAAGATGTTCTGGCCGGAAGCAACAAATTGGTGTATTCATGTACTCAATAGATGTCCCACAGCTGCTCTCCAAGACTGTACTCCAGAAGAAAAGTGGAGCGGACGAAAACCTTCAGTCGGGTATTTCAGAACGTTTGGATGTGTCGCTCACGTTCATGTTCCGAAAGAAAAAAGAAAAAAATTGGATGACAGGAGTTTCAAGTGTGTGATGTTCGGGGTTAGTGAAGAATCCAAGGCATATAGACTTTATGACCCGATCAACAACAAAATTATTGTAAGCAAAGATGTCGTATGTGAAGAGGAAGTCGGTTGGGACTGGAATTGTGATTCTACAGTCACACATCCAGACCTAGAATGGGAAGAAAGTGGCGACCATGAAGATCAACCAGACGAATCAGGTGAAGGGTTTAATGAAAACAGCCCTCTAAACAACTCAGATGGATCAGTGACTTTGGGTGGGCCTGAAATGGAAGTATCAGGTGGTGATGGGCTTAATAATAATTCAAGAAGTCCATTAAATAATTCACATGGGCCCTTAATAGGTGAATCAAGCAGGCCACAAAACGTAGTGCTTAATTCTCCTACTATTACCAGTGGCGGTAGACAAAAAAGGGAAACACGAGCTCCAACTTGGATGGCCGATTATGCCACTGGTGAAGGAAGTACGAGCGATGAAGAACAAGAGAATGTCGCAATGTTCTCTTCCCTATCTGGCCCATCTAATTATCAAGATGCTGCTCAAGAAGAGTGTTGGAAACAGGCGATGCAACAAGAAATTGAATCAATCGAGAAGAATGGTACTTGGGAATTATGTGATCTACCGGTGGGAGTAAAAGCAATCGGGGTTAAATGGGTGTTCAAAACTAAATTAGACAAGGATGGGAAGATCGACAAATACAAGGCTCGTCTGGTAGTGAAGGGATACGCCCAAAGACACGGGATCGACTATTCTGAAGTCTTTGCTCCGGTTGCTAAATGGGACACCATCAGAACCATCTTCGCGTATGCTGCTCAACGAGGTATGAAAGTTCACCAATTAGATGTTAAAAGTGCTTTCTTATATGGTGAATTAGAAGAACTTGTATTCGTAGAACAACCACAGGGGTATGTTGTGCAAGGGAAGGAAGAACGGGTCTACAAGTTAAAACGAGCATTGTACGGTCTAAAACAGGCCCCGAGGGCCTGGTACGGGCGCATTGAAAACTATTTTATCAAGGAAGGTTTCGAGAAATGTCCATACGAACCAACCCTGTTCGTAAAAATTGTTGGAAAATGTGATTTTCTAATTGTTTCGATTTATGTAGATGATCTAATTATAACAGGAACAACTCTAAACTTAATAGAAGATTTCAAGTCATCAATGAAGTCAGAATTTGAAATGTCTGATATGGGAGAAATGCGGTACTTTCTAGGTGTGGAAGTGATTCAAAGTGAGCGTGGGATTCACTTAAATCAAAGGAAGTATGCTGGGGAAATACTTGAAAGGTTCGGTATGGAAGATTGCAACAGTGTGAAAAATCCAGTCGTTCCGGGATGCAAGCTAGTGAAAGATGATCAAAGTGGTTTTGTTGAAGCCACACTCTACAAACAAATGGTGGGTTGTCTCATGTATCTAACAGCAACGAGACCAGATTTAATGTTTGTGGCCAGCAAATTAAGTCGATATATGGAGGCACCAACCGAACAACACATGGCTGCCATGAAGAGGGTGCTTCGATATATCCAAGGAACTAAAAAATTGGGAGTTTTTTATCGAAGAGGAGGCAATGATCAGCTTGTAGCATTTTCTGACAGTGACTATGCAGGCGATTATGACAATCGAAGGAGTACTTCGGGTTATGTATGTTTCTTAAGTGGAGCTGTTATCGCATGGTCTTCCAAACGTCAACCAATTGTGACTTTATCCACCACTGAAGCAGAGTTCGTAGCTGCTACATCTTGTGCGTGTGAAGTTGCGTGGCTAAGAAGAATATTTGAACAAATTGGTCTATTTCAAGAAGCAAGCACAATTATAAACTGTGATAACATGTCCACAATCAGGCTTTCAAAGAATCCGATCATGCACAATCGAAGCAAGCACATAGACGTGAGGTTCTATTTTCTCCGCGAGCTAGTAAATGCTGGAACAATAGAGATGAATTACTCCAATACTCGGGAACAAGTGGCGGATATAATGACAAAACCGCTGAAACTGGAGCAGTTCGAAAGGCTGAGAATCATGCTTGGTATGTGTGAAGTATCCGAGTCAAACTAAAGAAGGAACTCTTTAGTTTAGGAGAGGGAATGTTGAGTTAGTCTTTGGCCACGTGAATAAATCCCTGCTTTACAGGGAAAGTTTGTTTGTTTTTTAATAATGGTCAAGTAGTTCCTAGATAATAGGACTAGTTAGTTTTTCCAACGTATTGTTCAAGTTTCCATTTCGTGTATTTAAAGGGCATTAGACCCCATAAATGAGATATCACAGAAAAGATTTAGAGCACCAAATATTTGAGTGTTTACTTTACTTCTTTGTGTGAGAGTGTGAAATACCAAACAATCCGTTTTTATTTTTGTGGTCTATCAAACAGTCTTACTGGAGAGAGGGATCAACACTTGAAACAAATAAAACTCACAGCAATTTGGCGACGGGTATCCTGTGACAGTAGTGATAGTGGTAGATAGGGATATGTGGTGATTGTTGTCATGGGTGATGGTGGTGGTGGTGGGTGATGGTCAATAGAATAATATTTTTAGAGAATAATAAAGATAATAGAATACATAAGTAACTGCAGTTAAATAAACAATATTTGCCCTAGTAGCTCAATTGGTTAAAGTTCCTTATAACATGAACATCACTTATTCGAATGTGTCTCATTAAGCGCTTATTACTAAAATCGAATACAATAACATCCCTAAATTAAGTCATAGATAATGATACAAACCAAAACCATGCATGTTTCAAAGTATTTCATCTATGTAAAAGTTAACATCATAAATAAAGAAAACTTGGAACATCTGTCCACCAGTAACAAGCGTTACATATATTATCTAAAAAACTGTTTCAAAGAATGAATTTCACCCGTTTTTAACCTCTGCATCTTACATTTTATGGGTTTCCTTTAATTCACGTAACTAAAGAATGTGAGTCTACTAACAAACCTCAAACTTATTCACTTGTGTTTTCACTAGCTGGCTTGTCATTTGAAGTAATGAGGTTTGGGACACCATTGTTGTTTTCATATCCATAAATATGACCCATTTTGGCCCGTTTAGTCTCCAGATATCGTTTATTGTCTTTTGTAATGGGAGTGAGAAGTGGGACCCGGCCCGCAACAGCTAAACCATAGCCCTTGAGCCCACTGTACTTAGACGGGTTGTTTGTCATCAACTTCATTGTCCTAACTCCCAAATCTCTCAAGATCTGCCCATCATACATGTGTTATTATACATTCTTATTTTTTTTTAAATTATATATATAAATTACCTGCGCACCAATACCGTATTCCCTAGAATCAACGGGCAACCCGAGCTCCTCATTAGCTTCAACTGTATCCCGACCATCATCTTGTAAATTATAAGCCCGAAGCTTGTGGCCCAACCCGATACCCCTGCCCTCATGACCTCTTAGATAAACCAAAACTCCCCTGCCCGCTTCTTCAATTTGCTGCATAGAAAGTGCTAATTGGTTCCCACAATCACACCGGGCTGACCCGAATATATCACCCGTTAAGCATTCTGAATGAACCCTAACAAGAATGTCCTTCCCATCACCAATCTCCCCCTGTTTTAAAAATGAAAAAAAATATATTAAATCAGTTGATAACTTTGCATATGGAAAATGATGCTTGGAAAATTAAAAATGAAGACATTTAGTTTCATGAAAAGTTACCTTGACCATTGCAATATGTTCAATTCCATCTAAAATTGATCTATAACAATATGCAACAAACGGGCCCCACGTGGTAGGTATACGTGCAGCAGAAGTCCGGTCAACTAACATATCCGTCTTCCTTCTATACCTGTCAAAATGCAAACCCAAACCACATCATAAATAAAAACTCATAAAAATCCAAACTATATTATTATTAATTTATTATCATTTACCTGATTAAATCAGCAATAGATATAATCTTCAAATTTTCCCTTTTGACAAATTCTCTAAGTTTTGGTAATCTAGCCATTGAACCATCATCATCAACAATCTCACATAAAACGGCTGCAGGATCAAACCCAGCTAAAATGGCTAAGTCAACGGAAGCTTCCGTATGGCCCGCCCGTTTTAAGACACCGCCTTCTCTGTATTTTAATGGGAATATATGGCCCGGGCGGTTGAAATCCCCGGGCTGTGAATCTTTTGAAGCTAGAGCTTTTATTGTTGCTGCCCTGTCACGGGCTGACACCCCAGTAGTTGTACCATGTTTTGCATCCTAAAATTCATATTAATAAAATAATTCAACTACAGTTTTTTTTCTTCCTCTAAATGTTAGATAGATATATATATATACATACCACTGAGACAGTGAAAGCTGTAGAAAGCTTTTCTTCATTATCTTTATGATTAACCATTAATGGGAGTTCTAACCGATCCAAATCTTCAGCTTTCATGCTTACACAAACAATCCCAGTTCCATGTTTAACAATAAAAGCCATAGCTTCTGGTGTAACACATGATGCTGCCATTATTAAATCTCCTTCATTTTCCCTATCTTCATCATCAACAACCACTACCATCTGCAAATATAATGTATCAAATATAGCAAATGGTCCTTATGGTCTGTCAAAGTTTCACCAATGGTCCTTAAGTTTAAAAAATAACAAACCTTTCCCTGACGGATATCTTCAATGGCTTCTGGAATGGAGGAAAAGCCTGGAGTGGGCTGATCCAAATCATAGTCATCAAGATCATTAGAAAAGACATTCATATTAGGAGTTGTTTCGGCTGCTAGTGTACCCAAAGATATTGAATCGGGCTGCATCACAATTCCAGATGATACACTGACACTGTTTTTTTCTACACCATTAATCTTTTTCTGATTAACAGGAAAACTGCCATCAAATGAAGCTCTCACACCTTTGATTTTGGAACATGATCTACTACCCAATTGGAGAAATGAGTCTGATGTATGCCCATATGAGCTGAAATTTGTCAACATCCTGCATTGTAATTAGTACATACATTAAACAATATATAAAAAAATTAAATGAAAATACAAATGGGTCGATTTGGGCCATGTTTTATCTCTAACGAGTCAATGTTTAAACCAAAAGTTCCGTTTAACTGGCATTGAAAACGTTATGTAATTATATTTGAATATACTTCTAGAAATAATTTTTTGATTGAGGACAAGTTGGTGAGTGACATGATGCAATTTTTGATGGGGTCAATGAAGTTTTCACTCTTGGTGAAATACCCAAAGTACCCTTCATAAAAACAAAATTTGAGCAATAGTACTCCCTCCGTCCCACAAAAAAGTTCCCATTTCCCTTTGGCACAAGATTTTAGGTGATAGTTAGTGGTGGGGTCATTGGTATTATTTTGATTAAAATATAAGGTTGGTTTGGAGAGAGAAAGATAATTAGTGGATATTATTGATGGGGTTCTTAATAATAATAGTATTTTATTGTGTGGAGCCCACCACATGTGAGAAATGAGAACTTTTTTATGGGACAAAAGCTTTAGGAGAAATGGGAACTTTTTTGTGGGACGGAGGGAGTATATGTTATACTGTAATTGAGATCTGGTTGATAAAAACTGTTGCATGATGTAATTGAAAGAAACTCCTTTGTAATGGAATCAGAATCAATCCAACTTCAAATTCAATTCGAAACATTGAATTTTAAACAGCACCTTCAAATCTCTGAAGGAAATTATATCAATATAGCCCTTAAATTCTGTACTCGTTTGTATATATAATGATAATCAATCACGACGTAACGTTCTTTTGCGCTAACAAATCCGAGCAGGGATTTCTCAAATCAAGAAAACTAAAATTCCCAATTGATATCGGTACCAGAAGCAAACATTAATCGGCATCAAATTGAAGAAAATAAAGAGAAGAGAGGCTTACTTTGAGCGTAGTAGAGATGTGGATGGGGAAGACATGTTAATGGAAGCCATTAATCGGTTGAGATGAATCTTGAAATGGGTCTTGGATTGGAAGAAAAAGGGATTTGATGTGATGAAAAAAAGAGGGCAAATGGGTGGGTGTTTTATAATGGAAGATAGATATCATGAAAGAGGCAAGTGGTCAAATGCAACTAGGAAAGGATGGGTGTGGTGTGGAAAGATTGTTGATACAAATCCTACGTCACCCAGGGTTATTATATTTAACTTTCTATTTTTATAAAGGATACAAGGTAAACGAGCAACAAGTTGTGTTGCTATCTCTATTTTAAAGCTAATTCTTTTAAAAACAACATTTATGGATATATGTGTCATAACACGCTGAACTCTAGTAAGAAGCTCCACCCACTCTGATGTAAGGAAACCAAATGTATCAAATGCAAAATGAATAAAGACGTTTTGATTTTCAATGTATGCTTTCTCGTGCTTAGTCACTTTACACGAGTCGGCTTGCAAAGTAGCTATGGAGGTCAACTCACTAAAGTGATGCTAAATCCTTTTAACACCTTCAACATCACACTATTTTGTGTCAAAGTCATCTTAAAAGGTTTCACTAAACCTATAAGGTAAGGTTAGAAGGATTTTTTTTTCTTTCTATTTTTCTTTTTATAATTAGGATTAGTTTGAGATATCTGAAAGATATACTTTAAGAATGTTAAACGATATTAAAACTATGTTAAATTAGCTAAAATGTTATTTAACATCGCTTTTAAGTTTTTAACATGTATGACACCTTGTGTTTTGCAAACATCATGCAAGTTAAATTACATACTTAACCCTTTAAAGTTTTTTAAACAAACATAATCAATCCCTTATTTACTTTTTTTTGTGTAATTGTACTAGTAACATCAGACAACATATATGCTTACTAGCTTCAAAGCCCGCCTAAACGGGCGGGCATGCTTTGAAAGAGATATATGAAAATAACAAAATAGTTATACTATTTAAATCAAAAAACAATTCATAATTGAAATGATGATAAACAATTTTTGATATATGAATAAATGGTATATGAAATTTAGAGACGAAATAAAACTTATTTGTAAACGATATTTGTTGTTGAGTTAGTGTAATTGTCATCTATGTCGCAACAAATAACTTTCAATCATTTCTCGCTCTTAACTTTTGAGACATCGACAAAGTTATGGCCGAAAAACAAAGTGATGGAAATACATGAATTACCATAATTATAAGGTATATGCGTAGGTGGACTTTTGGGTAGTTACACGTCATCATTTTCGTCCAATAGGCTGCATATATAGTAGGAGATTCTATAAAAATTTATGTTTAGCAACATTTTCAATGTTCATGAATTTTTACAGTTTATAACCTACAATACAAATTTTAATTGGTTAATACAAATTATTACAAATAATATAATAACTATTAAAAAAACATATAATTATAAATTTTTTGAATACTATTACCCTTTTTTTAATGGCTAGTTATCAAGTCAGTGGTTCGAGCCTAAATAGTGACATCCATAAGGGGTCGTATGCCTTCCCTCGAACCCTCCACTTTTTTTTTTTTTTTTGAACGGCAACCTAATCTACTCCTAAATCCACCTATGTCCACTATGGGACTCGAACCCTCAACCTCAAGGTTGGGGGCAAACACCTTTACCGCTAGACCATTAGGCCTTTGGTGCATACAATTTAAAAGTAATTAGAATATTATTAACATGCTTATTAAATACAAAAATAATGAAGAAATTTAAATGAAAATTACTTACTTCATTTTTTTAAGTTAATTTTATTTAGTTTGTTAATGTTATTTTTTGCGTTATATATCATACAGAAAACTTAAACAACAATTTGAGAATTTGAGTTATATATAAGAGTTTTGAGTTAAAAGATCAATTATTAAGATAACCTATTAGTAAATAAGCTAAACGGAATCAAAGATCCAAAACTTGTTAAATATTTTGGTCGAATATTTATAATTAAGGTAATTATTATTAAGGAACGTTGTTAAACATTAATATCAAAGATTCAAAATTTTTAAATTTGTCAATCCGGATTTTAGGGAAATTTGAATTTAAAATTTTGACTTTCTTTTATGAAAAAATAAGGTAGATAAATATGGAATTGATAAAATCAATTAAATGTGGAGATTGTATGTATAAATAAACCGGATATTCAGAAACTCAAATTAAAATTGTCTAGAGATTGTCAACTGGTACGAAAATTATGCACAAGATTAATGGATAGTTAAATAAAATAAATTAAAACAAAAAAATCATGAAATGTCTACTGAAGTGTGATTCTGTTATAATGGGTAAAGCTCAGCACCATTGGATTGGTCCGGATAATATACCTTTTTTATATGATTAATAATATATCTGAAATAATACAGCTGTATTAGTTATTGTATTTGAATGGAATTTTTACGATTGAATAATTTCGGGTATCTTTTGACGTGATTATAGTTTGTTACCATAAATGCAGGAGTTTTGATTTGAACACCAAACGGATCTGTTCATGAAATGCGTGGCCAATCGGAGAATTATACGTGGCAAAACCGGCCAATGAGAGAGTTCGGAATTGCCTAGTTGTCAAACCCAAGTCAAATTAGGGCTCATATATAGGAGATGATATTATGTGACTAATTATTTATATGCATACTAAAGAGATGATGATATAAAAGGGTGGTAGCTTACGCTTTAATTATCAGATTTTGTCTTAAAAAGAATGAAATTTTCAAAGCAAGGATTTGGGTTGATGCCTCAGTATTTGAATTTTGCAGCTAATGGGTTGATGCCTCAATTATCTATATATATAAGGTTAATTTTCAAAATTCGAATGTGTGAATAACTATGGCAAATCAAACGATCTCTATATCACGGGTGAATATATGGATATAATGAGTTGTGAAATATATGGCAAATCAAATAAAAAATATATGGCAAAATAAATCAATTTAAAGATATATGGTAATGACGTATTGTCAAAATATATGGTAAATAATGTTTACCATAAATGCATTCCTTTAAATGATTTGATATTGGTTTGATATATATATATATATATATATATATATATATATATATATATATATATATATATATATATATATATATATATATATATATATATATATATATATATTGTAATTTAGGGTAAATATCTATCTATCTATATCTATATATATATATAAAAAAACGAGTTTTAATATTGATGTTGCATTAAATTCTATGTTAATAAATACCTTTTCAAAATGCAATGTTTATTAAAAAAAACTTATGAATGTGAATGGGTTAAACTTTAAAGGTTTTAAAACTTAAATTTCAATAATATAAAAAACGTAAGCATTTAATTAGATAGATTTAATCCACACTTCTATATTAATTAGCATTTAAGGGGTAATTTAAGCAACACATTAAATTAAGCAAACAATACGATTTCTTCAATTCGTTTCTTACTTTCTTCTTCAAAACCTTAATTAATTGCCTTTAATGAATCCTTTCGTTTCTTCGTTTAATTGCCGCCTTCTTCACCACCATGGTGATTAACCCTCCAAATTTAGCCTATAAAAACTAAAATTCTTCCACCAGAAACACTCATTGACATCCAGGTTTAATCTCATCTCCAAATCGATACAAGTTGCTGGTTAATCCCATCTATTATACAATCAGGGATCACAAGTATTCCAAAATTGCCATTAACACAGGTTTTATTCTTTTTTTTTGTTTTCTCCAAAATTGAATCCATATGAAATTCTTTTTTTTTTTATAATCATGATTGTTACGCTTAGTTTCAGAAAGGAGGAGTAGATAATTCATCTACAAATGCAAAGGCGAAGGATTTCGATGTCAATGTTGCATATTCTACTTATTCGTTTGTAAATGTATGTAACTTTACACATTCTTTTGAAAATGTTTGTAATTGAAACGTATGAAATGTATGAAATCGTCGTTTAATTGTTATCATTTAACCTATTTGAATATGTGTATTAGAAGTTTTTGTTATTTTTCCTCAAATAACTACATTTGATCATTGTTAAATGACCGCATTTGATCATTATTAATTGTTATAATAAGTCTATAAAATAATATTAGCTCAATTGTGATAGTGTTTTCCCAACCGTTTGTTGTTCGTTTTAGGCCTTTGTGTCTTATTTTAATTGCAAATTTTCTGCCTTTGAAGTTTATAAATTTGTTTTTTTCAGCCCGTGTCTTTTTTCAGGATATTTTAGGCACTTGATCAAGTATTGTTGTTTTCTACATCACTTTAAGATCCGATGATCATAAATATGTTTGTCACGTCATTCAATTAATGTTACAATTTGTTATAAATTACCAAGTAAAAGAACACAAAATTTCACATGGTCTATATAGCCATCATCCCATGCATGTGATATGTTATCTCCAGGTTATATACATGCCATTTAATGCCAAATCTTTTTATTTTCCTTGAAAGGGCCAATGAGAGATCCATGACCAATCTTCTACATAACCGGGAACTTCAAATTTAAAAGATAAGTTTGTGAATCTGCAATGGTTAGACATAGTTATGAAGGCAATCAAACCATAAAAGAGGAATAATTATGCCCGTTTGAATTAAGAAAATGATTTTATTAAAGGCCAAAACTTATTTTTCATCATAATTCTAAAACTCTTCCTATTATTTTACTTTTTTGTAGTAGATGTGGAAATGCAATCTTTTTTATGCATCTATGTGCTTCCTGATGATAAATAATTATTGATTTATTATCCATTTGTTTCAGTTTCAAACTAAAATTGTGTATTTGGTTGTTTCTTTGATGAATAATGCATACACAAGCTAATATTGGTTGATTAGATTACATTGCTGAATTTATTTTGTAGACATGTTATTAGTGGATTAATGTTAATTTTGTACACATGTTACTTATGTATTAGTGGATAAATTTTAATTTTTGTAGACATGTTACTTATGTATTAGTGGATAAATATTAATTCTGTAGACACATTACTTTTGTTGATTAAGAAGATATCTTCTAAAACAACATTTTTTGTTCAAGGGATCAAAGCCCGTGCATCGCACGGGCCATGTTACCTCGTATACATAAAGAATGAGTTTCACTTTTGAAATTGCATTAATTACCATCTATTAAAAATTTATAATTAATCTATTAAAATCATGTTAATAGAGAATTTGATAAAACTCAAAAGTTGTAAAATTAATAGTTATAAATTATAGTAATGAAATCATTTTAATAATAATATCTATATCTATATCTATATATCTTTAAAAATTGAGTTTCATGTTTGAAGTTGTATTTATTATCTTGCATTTAATCTATAAATTAATCAATTTATAAGAAATCCATAAACAAAATAAAAAATCGATTTATAATAAATAATAATAAATTAATCTATTGTAGGATTAAAATTTTTACCATTTATAAGAAATAATAAATTAATCAATTGTAAGATTAAAAGTTTTACTATAAACTATATATACATAAAGAATGAGTTTCACTTTTGAAATTGTATTAATTACTATCTATTAAAAATTTATAATTAATCTATTAAAATCATGTTAATAGAGAATTTGAGAAAACTCAAAAGTTGTGAAATTAATAGTTATAAATTATAGTAATGAAATCATTTTAATAATAATATCTATATCTATATCTATATCTATATCTATATCTATATATCTTTAAAAATTGAGTTTCATGTTTGAAGTTGCATTTATTATCTTGCATTTAATCTATAAATTAATCAATTTATAAGAAATCCATAAACAAAGTAATAAATCGATTTATAATAAATAATAATAAATTAATCTATTGTAGGATTAAAATTTTTACCATTTATAAGAAATAATAAATTAATCAATTGTAAGATTAAAAGTTTTACTATAAATGAACAATATTTATAAACATAACAATAATGATGTCCATACATTTCTGAATCGCAAAAATAGTTGAATATCTACTACATAACATACAAAAATGAGTATTATGTTTGATGTTGTATTTAACTCTTAAAGTTATTTAATTAGATTATTTAACCCAAATGAGTATCTCTACTATCTATAATGAGTGAATGACTTTCTAATTATAGCAGGTCTTAAAATTGGTCTGCTATTTCTGGAAGGTCTTAAACCCACGTCTTAAATTAAAAAAAAAAAAAAAAAAGCCATCTGTAGGATTCGAACTTGGGTATGTAGACTCCTTTTTATTCACCTTACCACTTAAGCACATCACATTATTTGAAGCAAAACCGAAACACTAAAACAATATGCTTTAAAGGCCCGGACACAACTATTTAAAATCCGTTACAAATAACCATAAACAATACAACTATTTAATGGTATCTATTTAAGGCGTTTTTAATATTAACACATTAATTAAAAGCCAATAAAATTACATAATATATTCCGAATTATTTATACATTGGAACAATCATTATCGACATACGTTTTTTTGCTTGAATAATGGTAAGGTGATTAAAGCGTTTTAATTTTAAGACGTAACATGTAACACCTCAAATTTTAATACCAAATATTGGCCAAAATAAAACATTTTTATAAATAGAAGAACATCCTCAATTTGGATTTACAAAAACCTTGGTATGAAATCAGAGTATAAAAGTAGGTGTTACAAAATAGATCATAACCAAGCTAAGACTAAATCCAATCTAGTGCTCTTCTATTCTAGGTCCCGCATCTTTATCCATGCGTACCTAAGCCTTCGATCCCGAACCTGAGTACATAGCAAAACAAAACAAGGAGTACGTGAGACAAAAACGTCTCGTGAGATACGTGGGTTTAGACCCATAAATAATAATAATCGTTTATCCAAGAAATCAACAAACAAGTAATATCATCCATCTATATAGTCACCCTATGGTGGCTTCAAACCTTGCTTTCCTAGCAACACATATCTAGTTATCGGGTTGCCCCCGAGCTAACTAGCAACTCTAACGTGCCCAACTATCGGGTTGCCCCCGAACTAGCTAAAAGCACCCTTAAATCCAACTATCGGGTTGCCCCCGAACTAGCTGGAAACACTATCCTATCTAACTATCGGGTTGCCCCCGAACTAGCTAGAAACATCACCATGTCTAGTTATCGGGTTGCCCCCGAACTAACTAGCATCACGTCATCTCGTTCTCACCATAACTCAAAGGTTATATCAAACTAGCTCTCGGCTATCACATTCATCATCAAACCAGTTAGTTATATATTAACAATAATTCATAACTAACTAAACAACTATAAGTCTATTCAATTAAGCAAATAGACCGTAACACAAGTATAAAAATGTATTTCGTAGGCTATGTACTCAGTAAAGTTCCACACGTACTCACCTTAGCAATATGATGCTCAACCTGTGCTCTTGACACTAATACTCTTGCTTCCACAATTTCACCGACTTTCTAAAATGTCACCAAAAGCCTTAATACAATAATCACAATAAGATTATCATCACAAACTACTACCAATGTGTTCATCTACCTCTAGATAACACCCATCAATCCATTTTCCCCAAATATGGTGATTACCAAACCCTAGGTTTAACCAACCCTTAAGATTCTTACAAATCGAAATCATACACTTGTTTTACTTGTTAATATACCATCTATTAAGTGTATACATCATTTATTTAACCATTAATCACCAACCCAAGAACTAGGGTTTCAAACCCTAGCTTCAAGATCCATAGATCTTGAGCTACAAAGATGAAAGAGTGAAGATTTACCTTTAATCTTCCACTAGGAGTGAAATCTACCAAGGATTTGTGAAGAAATCAACCAAGAACAACCTTTAAGCTCGAAAATCGCCAAGAGAGAAAACTAGGGTTTTGATATGCAATAAATGAGCTCAAACCCGACTTTAATGCTGGTCGTCCAGAGTTCACGGCGCGAACTAAGTTCGCGTCGCTAACTTTGCATACTCGGCCATACTTAGCGATCGTTACCCAGACGCGAACTTCTTAGCGACCAATGGCCAAACTCCCTGGCATCCGTTCGCGATCGTGAACCCAAGTTCGCGTCGCGAACTCCCTTAGGCAGCAGGGCTGTACTTTTTCATCCTTGTCTCGACCCGGTTTCGCCCATAACTTTCTCGTACGGTGTCCAAACGACACGAAACCAATTTCCACGTGTTTTATATGATTTATCCATAATTATCATATTTTTACATAATTTATTTATTCACAAATTTTGGTTCGTTACAACTATCTACCCCTTAAGAAGATTCCGTCCTCGGAATCTCATCATAGTTCACAAAATCCGGGTACCTCTTCCGAATCTCGTCTTTGACTTCCCAAGTCAAATTCGGCCCAAGTGAATGCTTCCACTTGACCAACACCAAATCAATCTCCTTATTCCTAAGCTTCTTTGTCTTCGTTTCTAATATAGCCTCGGGCTCCTCAATCAACCGATTCGGGCCGTCGACCCGCAACTCTTGCAATGGAATAATATTCTCAACTTCCCCGATAAACTTTTTCAAATAACTTACGTGAAAGGTGTCATGCACACCTTGAAGCTCGGGTGGAAGTTCCAACTTAAAAGCTTGAAGCCCGACCTGTTTCAATATTTTAAACGGTCCAACATACCTTGGACTTAACTTCCCTTTCTTACCAAACCGCATTACACCTTTCCAAGGTGACACTTTCAACATGACCATATCACCGACATCCAAGTCGTATGGCCTTTTCTTCAAACCCGAATAACTTCGTTGTCTATCTTGGGCGACTTTCATGTTGGTTTGAATAATACCGATCTTTTCATTTGTCACTCTCACGATCTCGGGACCCGTGAGTTTCGTCTCTCCCGCTTCCAACCAACAAGATGGAGTTCTACATTTTCTTCCATACAACGCCTCATAAGGCGGCATCTTAATAGTCGAGTGATAACTATTATTATACAAGAACTCGACTAACGGTAAATGTTCATCCCATTTACCACCGAAATATAACACACACGATCTCAACATATCTTCAACCGTTTGAATTGTTCTTTCACTTTGACCGTCGGTTTGCGGGTGATAAGCCGTGCTCAACCGCAACTTTGTACCCAACTCTTCTTGTATTGACCGCCAAAATCTCGAGGTAAACCTCGCGTCTCTATCGGACACAATCGATAACGGAACCCCGTGAAGTCGAACCACTTCATCAACATATAAGTTAGCCAATTTCTCAAGTGGCAACGTTTCCCGAATTGCTAAAAATAATGCACTCTTGGTCAACCGGTCAACTATGACCCAAATGGCATCGTGACCTCTACTCGTCTTCGGTAAACCTACTATGAAATCCATAGTTATATCTTCCCACTTCCCGGCCGGTACAACCAATGATTGAGCTACCCCGTACGGTACTTGATGCTCGGCTTTCACTTGTGCACACGTGGCACACTTAGAGATATACTTAGCCACTCTCGCCTTCATTCCGGGCCACCAATAAACCCGTTTCATATCTTGGTACGTCTTTGTACTTCCCGGGTGAATCGAATACTTTGACTTGTGCACATCATACAACAACTCTTTTCGGATACCACCGAACTTAGGAACCCAAATACGACCGCCTACGGTCTTCAACCCTTGTGCATTTTCGAGAAAATGTTGGTCCTTTCCTAACCGTTCTTGTCTTAACTCGTCTTTTCCCATAACCTCTCGTTGGGCATTCTTGATTCTTTCAATGATGCTTGAGACGACTTCTATACGTGTTAATATTCCCCGGTTCAGATTTTCATAAACTTTTCGGCTCAAGGCGTCGGCCACCACATTCGCCTTACCCGCGTGATACACAATCTCACAATCATAATCGGCGATCAACTCGATCCACCTTCTTTGTCGCATATTAAGATCTTTTTGAGTAAACACATATTGTAGGCTTTTATGATCCGTGTACAACGTACACCGAGTACCATACATATTGAATTCAGTTTCAGTATCATCTTGAAGATTATAATTTCTACAAAAGGTCAGTCAATTATCTTTTAACTTATAATTCAATCTGGTAATATTAAGCTATCTATATTATTTTTTAAACTAAATTTTGATTTGTAAATGTAACTTGTCTGCATGTAGGAGTATACCAGCATCTGTTGCTCTTAATATTGTCGCTAAAAGTCTGTATCTCAAGTTTTTTGAGGTAATGTTACAATCATAAATAATAAATTATAGATGTTTGAATCGCACTAAGATTGAATTAATCTATCAATCTGGTAATGTTTTTGAGGAGTGTTGATGCAGGTTCTTCAAAGGATTTAAAATCCCACTTCACATGCTCAAGTTAGTCCGATCTTAGTGAAGTTAACAAGTAAATATTAATTTTCATTTTTATTGGATGAAAATGAGTTGAAATTGCCACTTATGTTGTGTAGATTCGTAAAGGGGATAGATCAGGTGTAACAAATGTTGGCATGTTGCATTTGGTGATGAATTTGAATACAAAGATCCCATTCATGATTCAATCTTTAAGAATCAAGAAATTCGTTATCTATTCGAAGACTGTTCACGTTTGGTGAGTTTCAATTAAATTACTTTTTTACATTTAATTTGATGATAAATAAAGTTTATTTGAAAGTGTGTTGTAGGTTTTCCATTTAAGGTGCTACAATTTGTTTTTACATTTAAAAATACGAAAAAGATTTATCCAAAACTGGAAGAGATCCTCAGGAATTGTCACATGTCAATGTTTTGTCTAATATTGATCTTATTGAGAGCTATGG